>OY728130.1:798143630-799393630 GCA_963277665.1 Viscum album | reverse complement strand
CCCTTTGTACAAATTTGGTTTGTACATATGAAGGGTTAAAGGGGAATTTAGTACAATGATGGTTTAACCCAAGATAAAAGGTTTGGGTGTTACCATCTATGCATGTAGTCTTTGAAATGAAACATGATTGAAAAATCAATGTAAATAATGGTTCCCTCTCAGGTGAGGGTATCAATGAAATTTGTAGTTTATTGTCATACTGGACAAAAGTGTTGTATATTTTAACAACGTATAACAAGGACTAAAGTGAACCAATGCAAAGATATTGATTCTATGGGCGGCTTCGCGAATCAATATTGTATGAGATGGAGGTGAACCGATGTGAGGAGATTGGTTTTGGGCTTGAACCATGGGAGGATGCCTACATACCCAGCCTAGAAGGAAAGGATCAAAGTCTGTGTAGTTCAATTAAAGAATGACTTAATGATCAAGTTGTTCTTGGGGACAACGACCTAAAAAATGATGTTGGGAATTACACATGGTTAGTAGCCCAGAGAGAGTGTTATGGTTGAGGTTTTCTCTAAACTCATGTGAGTCATACTCGGTGTGAGAACCAAGAGGTCGCAACAACATTAACAATACGTAGTTTAACGTCATGTAGGACGTATGAAGGGACTATGCTGTTTAAAGTATTGCAGTTAAAACTTTTGATGTTGCACAGTTTAGTGTCATGTAGCAGGGACAAAAGTACAGTTTAATTTCATGTAGGACGTATCACAGACTTTCTATACAGTTTAGCATCATGTAGTTAGGACGATGGGGACAATAATGTTTAACGTCATGTTGGACGATAGTGAGAATAGTTTAAGGTCATATGCATGGACCGTGGATGGTGCAGTTTAATGTCATGCTAGACAAAAGTGTAGTTTAAGGTCATACAGGCCCTTTGATGCTTATGTAGTTTAATGTCTTTCCAGACGTAAGGGACTTCTATACAGTTTAGTGTCATGTAGTTAGGACATTTTCGTTTAACGTCTTTCTGGACTTGAGGGACTCGCAAATAGTTTAGGGTCATATACATGGACTGTTGATGATGCAGTTTAAGGTCATACAGGACCTAGTTGTAATTTAATGTCATACTGGACCATTTAAATAACATTTTCACAGTTTAACATCGTGTGGGACGAAGTTGTAGTTTAAGGGCATACAGGACCACTGTTGTATAGTTTGACGTCATATAGCAAGGAAGAATTGGTGTTGCACAGTTTAGTGTCAGGTTGCAGGGACATATTAGGAAAAAAAATTCATAGTTTAACGTCATGTGGGATGAAATTAATACAAATAGTTTAAGGTCATATATATGGACCGTTGCTGTATAGTTTAATGTCATATAGCAAGGATGAACTGGTGCTGCACAGTTTAGTGTCATGTTGCAGGGACATATTAAGAATTTTTTTCATAGTTTAACGTCGTGTGGGACGAAATTAATACAAATAGTTTAAGGTCATATGTATGGACCGTTTCTGTATAGTTTAACATCATATAGAAAGGACGAACTGGTGCTACAATGTTTAGTGTCATGTTGCAGGGACATAATAGGAATTTTTTCATAGTTTAACGTCGTGTGGGATGAAATTAATACAAATAGTTTAAGGTCATATGTATGGACCGTTGCTGTATAGTTTCACGTCATATAGCAAGGATGAACTGGTGCTGCACAATTAAGTGTCATGTTGCAGGGACATATTAGGAATTTTTTTTCATAGTTTAACGTCGTGTGGGACGAAATTAATACAAATAGTTTAAGGTCATATGTATGGACCGTTTCTATATAGTTTAATGTCATATAGGAAAGATGAACTGGTGCTGCACAGTTTAGTGTCATGTTGCAGGGACATGAAAGGTACTTTGTAGTTTATACAAAATACTTCTTCAAAAATCTGGCATTGGTTGGAGTAGTGATGAGTTCTCCATCCATCGAGATTAATGAATAAGCTCCATTGGAGTAGACCCTATGTATTGAATATGGTCCTTCCCATTTTGGCTCAAGCTTGGGAGGTTTTTTTCCTGGTATCATTGGAGTTCTAAGAACTAATACCAATTCTCCCTGAGTGAATGAACAAAGATGAACTTTTTTGTTAAAATCTTGTGCTATTCGATTCTGTTAGATTTCCAAGGGGTGAAAAGTGCACAATCGTTTCTCATATAACTATTCTAATTCATTCAATCTCTTTTGAGATTGCTCATCTATAGATGACTAGTTGCAAAAGGCTACTCTGAGCGAGGGTAATTTAACTTCAATGGGCAAGACAGCTTCCGTTCCATATACTAATGAATATGGAGTTGACTGAGTTGTAGTACGGGTGGTAGTCTGATAAGCCCATAAAGCATGAAAGAGTTTATAAGGCCATGACCTCTTATATTTGTCCACCATCTTTTGTAGTATATTTGAAAGAGTCTTGTTAAAGGCTTCTATCTGGCCGTTGGCCGCTACATAATACCAAGATGAATGGTTGGATTTGATGTTGTATTCTTTATACAACTTCTTCACCTCAGATGAACAGAAGTTGGTTCCATTGTCCATTAATATGGTACGAGGGACACCAAATATGGTAATGATGTTAGACTTGATGAAGCTAACAACACATTTGGAACTGACTTCCTTGAGAGGTATTGCCTCTTCCCATTTGGAAAAGAAGTCAGTAGTAGTAAGAATGTACTTAAACTGCTTGGTCATAGCGGAAGGGTAAAGTCCCACCACATCCATCCCCCATGTGTAAAATGGCCACGAGTATTTAGCTTTATGAAGAAACTCTGGAGGTTGATGAATGATGTTGGCATGTACTTGGAATTAATGAATCTTCTTTGTGAAATCAACACAATCTCATATCATTGAAGTCCAAAAGTATCCAAGCCTTCGAATTTGATCAGACAATCTATGTCCAGACTGGTGGGCACCACAAACTCCTGCATGCACTTCTTTCATGATAGCCATTTTCTATTCACCATCAATGCATCTAAAGAGAACTCCATCAAAACATCTTTTGTAGAGAATTTTCTCTAGGTGATCTGGGCTATCATAAAGTGTAAAATTAACCACACGTCGCTGGATTTGTTCTTTCTCAGCTCTATCAGGTGGAAGTGTTCCATTTTGAAGGTATTCCCTAATAGGTGACATCCATCCTGTAGTATAACCATACGGTTCAGGAATGGGACTAATTTCATTAATTTCCTCTGTTCTGATTCAAACATAAGGTGAAATTGCACGACAGTGGGCAAAACTGATGGTTGTCTCATCTGGATTTTGATCTGTCAGAGTTGTGGCTATATTAGCGAACGCATCTGCTTGAGCATTTTGTGATCTTGGGACATAAGAAAATGTCGGTTCTGAAGGGAATTCTGCCATTAACTCTCTGACGTAATCATACCAAGGGATTAGTTCTTCTTTTATAATGGCATAATCCCCATTGACTTGTTTTATTACTAGGTCTGAATCACCCTTCACCTTTAAGTGATTCACTTGTGCTTGAAGCGCTAATTCCAAACCTATGACAAGAGCATAGTATTCGGCTTCATTATTGGAACCACCTTTCCATAATAATAAGGAATAAGGTAACACTACCTTTTCTGGAGAAATGAGCACAATTCCTAAGCCAACTTTTTTGAATTTAGGATATTCCATTTTCTTCCCTGTTGGACTTCTGGAAGCACCATCAAAAAACATTTCCCATTCCTGAGGAATTTCTTGAATAGAGAAGACTTCCTCATCAGGGAGTTCAATTTATGAAGATGTGTCTTCCACTGAAGGGTGTTCAGCTAGGAAATCAGCCAGATCTTTTCCCTTTATCGCCTTTTGATACACATACTAAATGTCGAATTGCTGTAAAATAACTGCCCACCTTTCCAGATGTCCTGTAAGCATTGGACGACTTAGGATAAATTTGATTGGGTTATTGAGAGATACCAATTGGACCACGTGATGTTTCAGGTCATGTCTCAACTTCTGGACTGCAAAGATTAATGCCAGGCAGCACTTCTCAATACTTGAATACCGAGTTTCTGCTTCAAGCATGGTTCGACTGAGATAGTAGAGATTGTTTTCATTCCCAGCATCACTCTTTTGAGAAATATAGGCACCCAATGATCGCTCTAGAGTTGTCACATAGAAGATAATTCGTCTTCCTTCAACAGGTGGCATGAGTACCGGTGGAATCAAGAGGTATTTCTTGAGAATATCGAATGCTTCTTGACATTCTTCAGTCCACTAGTAAGTGACCCCCTTCTTCATCAATTTGGTGAAAGGTAAACTTTTTTCCTTCAAAATTGGCGATGAAACGCCGAATATAGGCTAAGTGTCCTTGAATTCCTCTTAATTCGTTCAAATTTTGAGGAGGTGACATACCAAGGATTGACTTGGTCTTTTCAGGATCGACTTCAATACCATGATGGCGTACAAAAATGCCGAGAAATTTTCCTGAGGTTACCCCAAAAGCACATTTTAAGGGGTCCATCTTCAAATTATATTGTCGAAGCTTGCAGAATATGACTTCCAAATCAGCCAAGTGATTAGAACGTTGTTTTTATTTAACTAAAAAATAATCTACATAGCATTCAAAAAACTTCCCTAAGAAGGGTTTGAATATACGATGCATGGAATGCTGATAAGCTGCACCTGCATTCTTTAAGCCAAAGGGCATTACCTTGTAGCAAAACACACCCTGAGGGGATCTGAAGGCTGTAGATTCCTCATCTTCTGGGGCCATTTGGATCTGATTATATCCAGAATATCCATCCATGAAGGAAAGTGGTTCATAGCCAGTGGTTGCATCAATTAGAATTTCTGTAATCGGTACTGGGAAATCATCCTTAGGACAATGCCGATTAAGATCTCTGAAATCGATGAAAACTCTAATTTATTCGTTCTTCTTCTTTACAGGGACAATATTAGCCAACCACTTGGGATACTGAACTTCTCTGATGAAGTTAGCTTTGATAATCTTATCCACTTCAGCTTCAATTTTAGAATCATAAGTTGGGTGTGTTCTTCTCGCGGCTTGTTTAAATCCTTGATGTTCTTCCGGTAAACCCAAATGATGAGTAGCAACATCAGGATCAAGCCTGGGCATTTCTGTATAGTTCCAAGAACAAATATATATATTTTTCTTTAGAAAAGAAATATACATCTCTTTCTCTTCTAGGGTCATGTTCGCACTGATTAAAGTGGGGCATGGATCTTCCTTTATACCCAGATTTATTTCTATGAGTTCATCCACAGTGGTAGAGATACCCTCTTCAAATGCTGGAGGGCCATCTCTGAGATCATCCTCTTCTTCTTCATCATGTATTATATTTTCCGTTTCTACTTGAATAGTAGATAACAAAGAAGAATTTTCATGATCAGAAGAGATGTCAAAATTTGCACATTTTGAAGAGGAAGCTTCCATTTTCGACACGATTGATGATGAAGGGTCTTCTTTGGGTAATAAAGAGGAGATGATGGATTAAGAATAGACATCATTGTTCACCTTCGATGTTGCTATAAATTCTTCTGGCCTAATTGGTGAAGCATAGACTTGTTTGATTTCAGTAGATGAAATGAAGACATCACCATTTTTGCTTTCATCACTGCTTGGTAGATTACAAATTTCTCCCATGTTGTCTGGCTCGATTGTCGTAATTTACATTATGGATATTTCCATAATAGTATTTTGATTTTGGACTATCTTGTCAATTTGACTGATAGGAAACACATAATCTGTACTCACATGTGTAAATGGATTTACTGGAATTGTTTCCAAACCATATGGAGCATTTACTTTGGTAATTTCCTTTGTTGTGGATTTCTCCTTTCCCTTCATGTGATATAATTCCTCCTCAATGTATTGAGACTCACATGTCTTGAATGGGGACTTATCACCATATAATGTTCCAACATGACCATCGAAATAGTATTTGAGACATTGATGGTATGATGAAGGGATAGTCGCATGCTGATGTAGCCAATGTTTTCCAAGCAAGATGTTGAAAGCTGAGTCTTGATCAACAATCATGAAATCCGAATTTGATTCAAGATCTCCAAACTGAGTTCTGAGTGTAGCTTCGCCCAGTGGTTCATGTTCATTTTCATCATATCCTTATAACATCATCGTAGAAGGAGATAAATCAGATTTTCTTAGGCTCAATTGACGAAGTGTACAAATGGGCATGAGGTTGACTCCTGAACCATTGTCAATGAAAGCTCTTTGAACATCTACACCATTGACCTTGCCAGATAAATACAAAGGTCTGATATGCCCATGCACAACATCATCTTAATCTTTATCAGTAAAAGATATTATTGCATGGCATTCTGCAGGATTATTTTCTATGTGATAGACTTTAGCTGCAGAAATTTCAGTTTCAAACTCATGAGGACTTGACAAAGCCTCGATGAGTGCTTCCCGAAGATCTTTTGACAGATTCAAAACATCCAGAATTGATAACTTGGCTGGAACTTGGGCCAAGTGTTTCAATACATCATACATTTGTTCCAGAGGTCTCTGTTTCCCAACAGGAATATGTGGTTTAGCAGGTACCATGGAAGCAGATACTTTGGAAGTTGATGCATCTTGTATTGGGATAGGAGTTGGCAATATTCCTGGTTTTGGAAGATTAGAAAGATTAGATCCATTTACTTGCTGAGAGGAAGGAGATGGAACCTTTAACTGGTCTTCCAAAATAACTGTGCCAGGACTGAATTTGCTATTGGTAGAAGAACTTGCTTGTTATTACTAAGCTCAATGAAGGGCTCTACCACGAGTTTTTGCTGCGTACACAGTTCTAGAAGGGGTAGAATTGGAATAGTGGCTTCTGAAAGATCCATGTCTTCCTCTATATACTGAGCCCCTGGAACTTCCTCTGATTCCTTTGTTTGATACAGGGAATTCAGGCTCAATGAAATCGAAACTGCGACTGGCATATGGATCTATTAATTGAATCATATTAACAGAACGAAAGATTTACTCTTCATCTAATGAAGTCTCTGCCTGATTATCCTGTTCAAGCTATGAAATTTGGTGGGGCGGTGCCCATGGCTTTGAAGTAGATGGCATGAAGTCCGCCAAAGTCAAAGACGACTTAGGCTTTGACACATACACATCCTCTTTTGATTCATTTTATTTCTTTGAATCATGTCATTTCTTTGAGGGCTTTCCCTCTGACGAAGTGGTCTTTTCTCAACATTCATGGCAGAAGACACAATTGGTTTCTTTAATTGTGTTCGAAAAATAGAATGAGTTTGATTGATTGTCTTTCTGACCATCCAATCATCATACCTCTGAGCATTTTTTGTTTTGACTTTTTTCCATTCACCTTCCTCCTCTGGAACTGTATCAGTGACACATGCTACCTGGGCTGAGGAGCCTTTCAATGTGACCTATCCCGAGTCTTCCATCTTTTGTAGGTGGTCTTTGAAGACAAAACACTCCTGGATGGGATGCCCCAACATTTGATGAAAAGGGAAATAATTGGGATGGCCTTCATCTCCTTTATTGTTTGGACTCTTGGGCACTGGAAATTGAACCAAATTGTTTTCCATAGCCAAAATGAAATAACCAGGAACTTGTTCATTTCAGAAAGAGTATGTTTTTCTCTTCAAATCCCCAAATTTTTTTCGTATTTGATCTCTTTGATAATCTGGATGAAACGACCATTGTTGCTGGCGCTCAAGAGGTGGAGACCTTCGAGAAGATGAAGGTTTTGAAGTAGAAACAGGTACAGACGCTTGTTTAAGCATAACTGTAGCAGTTTTTGCTTTACCCATTCTCCATCCAAGAGCTGATGGAATTACACGAGATTTAGCCTTAGCCTGTATAAGAGAATCTTCAATCTGCTGAGCGATTGAAGTAAGGTCTCGAAACCCTCCTGCGTATTTCACAGGGATTAACGGCGTGCGTAATTCGTCACGTAGATTTTCCACATAGATTGGCAATAATTCTTCTTGAGGGAGTGCTAAACTCAAAGAATATGTTAATACCTTCCATCAAGCAATGAAATCAGAAACCCTTTCATTCTCCCTTTTCTTACAGTTTGTAAGATCGAAAACTTTTGTCTTTGGAAAAGTTGAGCTTAACTGAAGGAGGAATTTTTGGCGAATATCCTCCCATCCGGTAATTGACTTGGATTTCAAGCTTGTATAATAAAAAAAATCTGGTCCTTGCATGTTTCTCACGAAGCATCTGAGTTTCACTGCTTCTTGCTGCTCCGGAGTTCCCATCATAGGATCGCAACAAGACACGTAATGCGTCAAATGTTGCTCAGGATCGCCTGATCCATTAAAAATAGGGAATACAGGGTTCCCAAAACTGGATGGAGGAGAAATTGAATCTACCCATTCAGGGTAAACTTTCTTTTATGGTTGAACATGCGCATGCTTCCCTTCCATAGTTTCTAACCGAGTTGTTGATGACTCAATAGTAGTTCTTAACTTTTGAGAAACATCTGGTTGAATATGGACTTGGGTAGGTGCAATGACTGGAGCTTGGACAGATGTGGAAATTGGTGACGCAACTGATGGTAGCACTGCCAACTGTTGTTTTACTTGACCCGTAGGATTAGACCTGTGAGGGTGTACTGAAAGAGGAGGATATTCTTGATCCATATCAGTAGCTAAAAAAATTGTTTTAGCTATCTGACTCCAGCATGCTGAAGAAGAAGACTACTCTGAAGTAGTTCTGCATTCAACCTTCTTAATTCCTTCATTTCTTCCTCCAGTTGTGAAAACCATTGCTCTAGTGAGAGTGATTGGCCTTCTCCAGAGGAAGGATATGTAACTTGATTCTTTCCCTTACCTTTGTTGGATCCTTTTCGGAGAGGGGGAAGTGGGTTACTCGAAGGATTACTTAAGTTCTAAGTAATCCTTTGACTTCATGTACACACACCTTCTTCATTTGTGTCGGTGCGTATATCTTCTTGAGCAGGAACCTCTTCATCTGTGTCCCCGGAGTGAGCCTCATCTGGTGGATTAGCAACAATGGAATTGATGACATTAATCGATTCATAACTCATCACATCCCTTCTATGAGCATTTTTGTGATATTGTCTTCTTCCATGTCTTTGATGAGACATTGCCTTTTGTTGATTAAATCCCTCAGGAACTTCTTGACGAACCGTAATTTGGAGGGAATCTCATGATAATTTGGATCTTCGTTCCTCTTGAGGTTTCTTCCCCAATCGAGAAAAGACTGACTTTCTCTGAAGAGGGGGTAGATGATTTGAAAAAATCCCCAGTCCAGGGGACTGGGGTGGTTTCTGTTGTTCTCGCTTATCTCCCGAATCCTTTTTGTTGATTCTGAGGGATGGTTTAAAAGAGTCCCCAGTCTGGTGAGCTGGGGTGGTTCATGACATGCTATGTCTAAGACTTTCTTTAAATTCCTCCTGATCTTGCGAACATTAGTCTTGAAATTAGCTGGATGCATTAATTTGTATCTGCTTTTATCAGTCGGTTTAAAATACCGTTGGATTATTTCTAATACTTCTGTCACTTGGTGACGTGCTTGATCCAAACGAGAGGCTTGTTCAATATTCTCGTTTGCTTGATGTAGGAGTAATTCAAGAACTTGTTATCTGTATGATTGATTTTGAGAGGAACTCATTGAAGCCTATTCTTGAGCAAGCTTTTGATTAAAAACAAAGCCCATTGACTGTGGTCGGCCATGGGAAATAACATTGCATGATTCCATTTTCGGCAGGCTTTGCTGACTGGAGAGCACCATGAAATGCAGTGCTCCATGAACACCCCATCCTCTGACACGAATACCAGATGGGGAATTAGAAATTAACTGACGCAATCTTCTTAGAGCGCCAAGGCATGAATGTTGAAGGGATCTCTGCTGCTTTTCAGCCTTCGGATATCGAGAGACTGATAGAGACGGCAAATCAATCTGACGTTGTAACCCTTATATTATCTTAAGATGATTTCAATATTCATCATAAGATAATACTTTCTTTTTCAACTGACAAAGAGTTTTCCATATGTTGAGACGAATATCATGAATTTCATCTTCCATCAACATTTCTGGAATATTATACTGAGAGTCAGCCATAGGCCAAAACATGACTGGCACTTCACCTTTCTCCAGTTGTTTTCTCATGTTCAGCATTTCCTCCTTATCATTTGAATGAAGATTCTTCTACCTGATTTGACCAGATTTGGTGTTTCCTTGTTGCTTTATTGGATTCAACAGGATTGGTAGAGAAATCATTGATCAAACTAGAAGATGCATGACTTAGGGGTAGTTCATAGAATGACCTACACCCTGGGCTATCTTCTGATTGAGAAAGTATTTCACCTACTAGCGATGAAGCTTCAGACATGACTGGTTTCTCATTTGCAAGTTCCTCAAGATAAGAGGGCTCTCTCGCAACTACATTGTCCACTAGAGCATTTTCCAGGAATTGTGCATCACTACTGCGGAGAGGACTTTCGTAGAGAACTTCATCATCATGGGGAGGACCACCATAATGGGTTACAGCAAAAGATGAGATCTCTTGCTCCTTGGTCTTCTGACCACACAGAGGGTTCCTGTGGCACTCATCTGAATATGAATCTTCGAGATCGACCGAATTGTCATGAAGCAAGCCTTCATGAGGAAGTGTCTGTTGAAGACCTTCGGAATTAATGTTCCCACTATTGGGAACTGAGGTAGTAGAATATTGAATTCCAACAGATAATTGTTTGAGGGATTCAAGAACTACAGCATCGAGCAAGGCCTTGTTACAGATTGGAACTTGATCTCCTGACTGTGCTGGTCGGGTCTTTTTCTTAGACGCCTTCTTACTCGCCTTGGAAACCACTTGTTAACGAAAGTGGCTGCTCTGAGTAGGTTTATGTTCCTGATCAGGAAATATAGCCAGGTTAGGCTGATGATCTCCCCTCAAATCAGGTGTATGTGCCTGACTTGGTTGTCCCTATGATATTGAGGAGTATTCCCCACAATCCTCTTGTACTGGAACATATGTGTGTGTCTGTTACGGAGTGAATTATTGATGTATCACTCCACTGGTAGGGATAGATTTATGTGTATTCCCCTGAGATGTTGCAGAAGTTGTTATAATATCTTGGAAGGCATCCAGAATATGAACAGGGATTTGCTTCTTCTCTTTCACCATTGATAGAATATGCTTGGTGACTTCAGCTGCCGGAACGGGAATATAAGTCCATTCCGGGCTTAGAGCAGTTGTATGTGTTGGATCCTGTCCTCCTTTTCCTATTAGTGAATACTGACAGTACTCAAGTGTGGGGGAAGAGAGTTGAGTCTGCCTCCTATTTGTTGTCGGGTATTTTCGACTAACTTCTCCGAATGCTACCAAGCAAGACTGATGGTAGGCTTGATTAATACTAGCAGGTGTATGTGCCAGCTGATTGCACTTCGCCAAACGTGGTTGACGAGATCCATCATATGTAGTCAGACGAGCCTGCTGACTAGATGATGATGTATAAACAGGTGCATGTTCCTGCCTATAGTACTCCGCTGGAATTGCTAGGCGGGATTGGTGTGATGCTGCCAGACGAGTCTGCTGGACAGCGGGTTTAAAATGGGCAGGTGTATGTGCCTACTCATTGCTTTCCACCAAGTTAGGTTGGTGGACTTCTCTGGTGATGGCAGAGATGATAACCTGCTCACTGTTGACCGGATTCCGGCTCTGGTGGTTCATCTTGCTTGCTCGGGTTTGAGGAACCTGAGTCGAACGCCTGGAGTCGGTACCGTCATTATGTTGAGAGCGCACTGCTGCATGATTCTGGCGGCGCTTGTTGGTGGGATCCCTCAGGAAGGACTCCTGTCTATTTGAATTACGGTCCTGAGGGTCCTTCTCATTCACCTCCCTAGAATAAGGGAGTGAATGCTGATTGTGTTCCAGGGATAACGACATGAAATGGTTGGACATGGTAGTCAGCACCGCCTACTTCTTGATCACTGGTCATCGTTGTCCGGATGACCGATGTGAGTTATTTACATGGAGGGCTTGTCGGGAAGCCTCTAGAGTTGGTATGGTACCGTGTTGACGGTACTCCTTAACTAGTGCGTTTGATACCCAGCGTTGAAGATGCTGACTAGTTGATATCGTCCTTAGAGCGGACAATGATCTAGCAACAGTAGCAGCAGTGGCATTTACAGCAGCAGTATTCGCAGGTCTGAACTTGAGAGCAGCCATTCTAGAAATGCAGAAGATCATGGAAAAGAGTTCTTGTTTGATATAACAGAAGTAATCAAGATAAATTCAGCCACTACATCTTTTGGATGAGCACATATGTCAATGATTGTTTTGTTGTCCCTCTCATTGAGTTTTATATAGGGGCCTAACAAATGGGTAAAACATTATTTTAACTTGGTTAAGGATTCATGTCGAGTTCACCATTTTTGTTTCCCTCGGAATCCGGGGATGACCGCCTTGATGGGAGGTGCAAACATTCTTATCGGTTTCTAACAGGTTTGTTGGTAGAACTGGAAACATCCAATGATTCCACATCCATTCGGACCTACTTTCCAAAGGTATGTGCTCATTAGTTTGTGGACTGATGAGGCTTAGGAATTTGCATTGGTTGAGAGGATGGGAGGTCGGACTGATCACACCTTTTTTAGGGGAATTATTGTCTATTCCGGGACTATCTCTATAGATTTAAGTTATGTTCGCGAATCCTTATTACATTACCAAGTATAAAATGAGATTTCCTTTAGATCTGAAATCAATGATTAAAAATGTTGCAAATTTAGAGAATATTTTGTATGTATTTGAGGTTCTTCATCGATAGAGAATCATCTGTATTTATTAGTTATTCTTGGTCAATGGTACCCTTCGACACATTTATACTGATTTCTCTTGGTCATTATGAGGACAATGCTGGTTTTAAAGCCACTCAGTGGGGCAGTTGATGTTTATTGTCATTCAGAAGGACATGTATTATTTTAGAGTTGGTATCGAACCCGTAGACGGGCTACCTATGTATCCTTTGTTTAGAAAAAGAATCAGAACCCATGTAGTTCGAGTGAGGGAGTATGATGTTTATGATTGATGGCTCAAAGAAAGATGTCACAATTACTTTTACACTATAAGCTCACGTGAGACATGCTCGGTGTGAGAAACAAGAGGTATTGGTAAAAATTTAGACATTGGGTCATGAAAGATGCAATCATAAGAAATAATGTGGGGCTTATGTATGTATGAATTCCCATATAAATGAAGGCTAGGATTTACATTGGGGAAGAAATCCAAGAACAAGGTCCATAAAGGTATATGTGCTTCATGGAGATTCGGAATACTCTAACTTGGGGATTACTCCTGAAAAGGAGGCCCAAATTAGAAGAAGACTTATGATTGGGTTTTACTCTAGAAAAGGAATCCCAGATCAATGGTAAATTTGGACTGGTTAAGAGAAATTAAGACTGTTGCTTATTCCTGAAAAGGAGGCCCAGATTAAGAGACTTGAAAAATTAAGTGAGTTGGGGATTACTTTTGAAGAGGATGCCCAAATTAGGGGACTGGGGCTTATTCCTGAAAAGGAGGCCCAGGTTAATTAGGACATGGGGCTTACTCCTAAGGAGGATGCCCAAATTTGAGAATTATGACTGGGTCTTATTCCTGAAAAGGAGGTCCAGGTTAAGGAAATTAAGGTTTGGGGCTTACTCTTAAGGAGGATGCCCAAATTTTGAGACTTTAAGAATTGGGGATTACTCATAAGGAGGATGCCCAAGTTAAGAATTATGACTGGGGCTTACTCCTGAAAAGGAGGCTCATATTTGAGACTGGGGCTTACTCCTGAAAAGGAAGCCCAGGTTAGGGGATCTAGGGCTTACTCCTAAAGAGGATGCCCAGGTTAAGGGAATTAAGGACTCGGGCTTACTCTTAAGGAGGATTCCCATGTTAAGAATTATGACTAGGACTTACTCCTAAAAAGGAGGCCCATATTTGATATTGGGACTTACTCCTGAAAAGGAAGCCCAGGTTAGGGGATCTGGGGATTACTCCTAAAGAGGATGCCCATGTTAAGGGAATTGAGGACTGGGGATTACTCCTAAGGAGGATTCCCAGGTTAAGAATTATGAGTAGGACTTACTCTTGAAAAGGAGGCCCAGGTTAAGGATTCTCTCATCTTAAAGTATGAGGATGAATGAATGAAAATCTCAATCTTTAGTGACATAAAGATGTGTAAATCACTAGGTTTTGAGAGATATTCCACAGAATTCCATTCAGATAAGGAATTCAAATCAATAAATCATGCCATAAATGGATTTGAAGAGTGTCTTGAAGACTGAATCTTGAATAGGAAAGGTGTAATGGCTTAAGAGGGGTGAAATGGGCAAGAAAGGCATCCAAAAAGGCAGGGGCGCGCATGTCCTGGAAGGAACGTAGGTACTGTGTGGGCGCAAAAGTCCTGGTCGCGCAGGTATGCCTGCACGACACATGGTGTACTTGCGAGACGGTTAACCAGCAGGGTAATACTTGAGAGACTATTCATTAAAGCCTTTAGAATCCTTTTTAGGTTCTTCTAGAAGAGGGGCATGCAAGATCTATTGAAGGAGTAAGGTGGCGCGCAAGTGTGGCCCTTTTCCCTTAAGGGCTGGACACTCAGGCGCGCAAGTGTTGATGAGTTTCAACACTTAGGACTTCTTCCCCCTCTTTAGATCTTCCATTCTAGGTAAGAAATTACCTTAGAAGTGTTTCGGAAGCTTTGAGAAGAGACTAGGGAGCCGGGAGCTCAAATCTGATTTTCGGGAAAAAATCCTCCCCGAATGGGGGGGCCCACAGGGTCTATTTATAGGCAGGAGAAGACCCCGGGCAGTTATCACTTAGGTCGCGCAAGTCACTTGCACAACCATAATGTGTCACGCAAGTGGACTTGCGCGACTATGAGGAAACTTGCACGACTTATGGGAAATCTTCTCCTTGTTCATCCCTTTGTCTATTTTTGATATTTTCTTCAAAGGATGGATCAATTTGTGCTAAGTCATTTCCCTTTACATTCCTTTGGACTCTATGACGAAAAAGGAGGGTCAACAATGATACTCCTCAAATGAGGCATCCACCTCTAACTCAACCTCCTCAGGTTGAAAAACTTGAGATCGGTCTATGAAGTAATGTTGAAGCTGAGAATCATGGAAGACATCGTGGATAGTCCGGTAACTCTAAGGTAACTGCAATCGATTGGCAACTGGCCCAAATCTCTCCCACACATCAAATGGTTTGATGTACCTCAGTGAAAGCATACCCTAACTCATAATTCTCCTGGGTCCCAACCTCAGTGTAACATGCAGGAAAACTGGATCTCTGACCTTGAACTCCATAGGTCATCTCTCTCGATCAGTATAAGACTTCGGTCTAGACTGTGCAGTAGCCATCCTCTTCCAAATCAACTCCATCTGCTCTTACGACTCCTGGACAAGTCGAGGAACCAGCATAGCTACCTCTCCTATCTCTAGTCAGTATAAGGGAAATTAGCATGGCCTTACATACAAATCCTCATAAGGTTCCATCTGAATTGTTGTTTGAAAAGTATTATTGTTTGAAAACTGCAAAAGAAGTATGTGCTTCTCCCACGAACCTCCAAATTCCAAGAAGCATGATGGAATAATGTCTTCAAAAACCTGAATTGTATGCTCGGAATGGCCTTCTGTCTGGGGATGGTAAGTATTACTCAAAAGTAACAGTGTACCCAAAGCCCTTTGAAGGACCTTCCAGACCCGATAAGTAAAATGTGTTTCCCTGTCTGAAACAATGGAGTGTGGAGCTCCATGTAAACACAAAATCTCTTGGATTTATAACCTTCCCATCTCATCAACTCTTAATGTGTCATTGATCGGTATGAAGTGAGAAACCTTTTGTAGTCTGTCAATGACAACCTATACAGCATTATTCTCGCGAGGCGACCTCGGTATACCTGTCACGAAAATCATTTCCGACATCGTTCCACTTTCACTCGGGAATGTGTAGTTTTTGCAAAAGCCCCATTGGTTGCTGATTCTCTGCCTTAATCTACTGACATGTGGATCATCTCATGACAAACCCAGAAATACCTCTCTTCATACCTGTAAAACAATACTAACGAAGTAGATCATGATACATCTTCGTGTCATGAGGATGAACTGCCCAAACTGAGGAATGAAAGTCTCACATAATCTCCTTGAAAATTTCTGTTGGAACCCAAAAGCACCCATGAAATTGAAATATCTTATCCTCACCTACTATGCATCCAAGAATAATGTCCTCTCATGCAACAATCTCCCATAGGACTAGGCCTTCAGAAACTAATAGTTTCCTCATTCGCAGTTGATCAAGAAGAGTATAGGTAACATCTATAGAGGATATAATCATCATCCTGGGACTATTGTGCACCTACAAATTCATCTTAGAGAACATATCCATAAGCTGTCACTCGCAACTAGACTCTTGAACTGCTTGTATCTTAGTCATCCTACTCAACCCACAAACCACATCATTTCCTTTCCTAGGTGTGTAGGCAAGCTCTTAGTCAAATGACTGAAGGTACTCAACCCACCTATGTTGTCTCAAATTTAGGTCAGACATAGTGAAGATATACCTGAGACTCTTATGGTCGGTGAAAACCACCAAATGCTCTATGAGAAGATAATGTCTCCAACAACGTAAGGCATGAACCACTACAGCCATATCGAGATTGTGTGTCGGGTAGTTCATCTCATGTGGCCCTAAATACCAAGAACTGTATGCAACGAATCCTTCTCCTTGTATAAGCCCAACTCCCATCACAATATCTAATGCATCACAGTATATAGTATAGATTTCTTCCATCTCTGTAAATACTAGTATCGGTGTTGAATTCAACCTACCTCTCAGCTCCTGAAAGGCTGACTCACAAGAATTTGACTACAAGTACTTCACACCCTTCTTAATCAGGCCCATCAGTGGTGCTGCTAAGAATGAAAAGCACTATATAAATTGTTTGTAGCAACCAGCCTACCCTATAAAACTCCATACCTCGAATACAATATTTTCCTACTCCCAGGAAACTACTTCTCTCACTTTCTCTGGGTCTACTGGTACCCCTACCTTTGAGATAACATGACCCAAGAAGTGAATTTGGTTCATCCAAAAAAGTCATTTTGAGAGATTAGAAAATAATTGATGCTCTCTCAGTGTACTCAAAATGATCTAAAATTGTGTGGAATGGTTGTGTCCAGTGTGAGAGTACACCAAGATATCATCCATGAAGACTACGATGAAAGAATCTATGTATGGATAGAAAACACGGCTAATCAGTGCCATTAAAACTGTAGGTGGATTCGTGAGACCGAATAGCATAAACAGATACTTGTATAGACTATACCTACTCCAAAATCAATTAAGAGGTACATATGATAGTCTAATGTGCAACTGATAATAACTAGATATCAAGTAAATCTGTGAGAACACCTGGGCTCCTAGAATTTGATCAAAGTGATCATAAATCCTCAGAATGGGATATCAGTTATTAACTGTCAACTGGTTCAAATTTTGATAATTCGAATATAGTTGGAAAGTACCCTCTTCCTTCTTCACAAACAGGAAAATCAAACACCAAGGAGAAGTACGGGGTTAGATAAAACCCTTTTCCTGCAACTCCTCCAGCAGATTTTTGAGATCCTACAAATCTGGTGTAGCTATCCTATAAGGAGGAATGGATATCGGTGCCACCCCTGGAATGATCTAAATAGAAAAGTCTACCTCATGCTCTAGAGGCAAACCTAAAAATTCATCTAGAAAGATATCCCTGAAACGATCCACTACCAGAGGAATGTCCATCTGGGAAGTTCCCTAGTCATCTAGATACAGACTACAAAAAATGGGTTTTAACTCCTACCAATCCATGATTCTCAGGTCCTACTATGCTCGCCTAGACATCCCACTCGCCCTTATGATTAAACGATCCTCCCTCTGGGGATGTGAAACACAGCCTACAGTGATAGAAATATAAAACTACCTAGAAAGGAACTAACTAGTCCATTCTGAGAATGAT
This sequence comes from Viscum album, assembly GCA_963277665.1. NCBI lineage: Eukaryota > Viridiplantae > Streptophyta > Magnoliopsida > Santalales > Viscaceae > Viscum > Viscum album. Next base: position 799,375,683 of record OY728130.1, on the reverse strand, counting down.
ATCATAGCCTATCATCCTTATGACATAAAGGTCCTATAGGAAGTGACAACCACCGACCTTGAGAGGGAACTCCATGCACTGGCATATACTAGTCGTTCCTTTCCCCAATGGTGTGCCTAGCGTTAAGATATTGGCAGAAGAAAAGATACTGAGCCAAATTCTCTCCACAATAGCAATAGATATAATTCTATAGGAATCCCTCATATGAAAAAGAGTAGAAGATAAAACTTAGGAAACTAGTATTGTACCTTGAACGGTAGAAGGCCGAGATCATGTTCCTGATTGGTCTGCCCCACTTCAAATATCTGACCTACACTGCGGCCGTGTGACCCCCCTGACCACTCTCAACTGATCCACCCTATTTTCATTGCAATCCTGGAGACTATCTACCACAACCATGACCTCCACCTCATCCTGAATGGACGAAAGAACTATATCTCCCATACTAGTGAGAAACCGGTGGTTATTCTCCTGAATGAGGAGTCATAGAAGAACCCCTATCACCAGCTGATAGTGAGAAAAACTGATATAAGTGTTGAACATGGACCATCTTTCTACATGATCAGCACTCCAATAGTTATCCTGGGAAACATGGCCCTGTATTCCCACACTTCTTGCACTAGTAGAACACCACCTGGCTACCAGAAGAAGTGTCCTGCCTCCTCATATCTCCACACAATGACTCCCTACAGGGATTCCTTCTATCATTAGGAGGGAAACCAACCATTGATGTTGAGCTACCCTTGGTAAAGACTCCATAATTCCTAATATTGTGATTTGTTATTAGCACCAAGTTGACTATATATGTGATGGAAGTCAACCCGATGATGTTCCCCTATGGTCGGATGTTGTGCCTAAGACCATCCTCAAACATTTTTGACATAAATAACTCATCACCTCCTAGAATAAGCATGATGCGATGCAGCTCTATAAAGTGATAAGAATACCCCATAAGAGACAGAGTACCCTGCTCTAGAATTATGAACTCGTAGGCTCGATCGGCCATCTAAGTCATCAAAAAAAGTACTCATAGAATTCATGATGGAACTCAACACAAGCCATAACATGATGGCGTTCTGCCTGTGAGATCACATCCCACAATCTCTTGGAAAAGTCTTGAAGCATATATGTAGTAAGCTTCATCACCCTCTCTGGAGGTGTCTCCATATGCTCAAAGATATAAATCAAGGATTATAACCATGACTCTGTTTCTTGATGTCTTCCCTCCACTATGAAGGTGGGTGGATGCTGTTGCTGGAAAACACAAGTCAAATCTGCCATAGAAGGGGAAGGATGCGTTACTCCTCGGAAGGTCTGCATAAACCAAATAAATCCCTCTCATAACATTGCATCATCACCTATGTTCAAAATGATGGTTGGTGCCAAGACTGACACAACTAGAGGATCGTCTTTTAGTCCCTGATCATCCATATCTGGTGTCTGATCACTGCCATGTAACTGGCGGACTACAGAATGGTGCCTCAGTGGAATGAATCTACAAGGTCAATTAAGTAAGGATTATTTGTCGTGAAATCCTCAATAAATTAATTCTTTCCCCAAAAAAATGCAATATAGCATTCTCTGGCATGTCTCTCGAGGAGGTTTCAATTTGAGTTGTAAAAACTGTCACCTTTTTTGTTTGTTTTTTACATGAAATGGAAAATTGGGGATTTGATTAAAGACTCAAGAACAGAAAATAAATAAAATGAAAAGGGAAAGGAAATTTTCGAATGAGCTAGAAAATTTATTGGAAATAAAATGGGTTTGAAACCAGAATCAAAACAGTGGTTACGGACAAGCTTTAGCCTCCCAGACACTCCCCTCGTCCTTGTTTAAAATTATATCTCTAATAAATATCTCAATTCTTACCCAAATACCTCTAGATAAACACCTTATTAGGAAAATATATCATATTAAGACCTCAATATGATTGTTTCCCCTCCTATAGAAGTGATCTAATTATTTAAAGACCTTCAAATAACCAAACCTAACAGAAATCACTGTACTCAACGGAAAGACCTCACCGAAGAAATTTAAATATTGAAATCATCTATTTTACTTCATAGATTGGGAAACCATACAGAAAAAACAAGTAGAAAATATATTCAAGAAAGAAAAAAAATTGTTGTCATTTAAGAAATATAAATTCAAAAGAGATGCAACAGAGATTACACATGAAGATCAAAACTTAGAAGGGAGTGTTCGTTAGTTGTCGTCGTCCGAAAACCACTTGGTGCTTAGACTCGCATCACTTGATCAGCCCTCATCGTCTCCATTCTAGAATGAGTGTACACCATCTTCATCATTGTCTCCACAAATCCAACCCCCCTTGAAAAGGAAGAAGATCTAGGGAGAATATGGGAGGAGGGCTGGAAAAAAACTTATGTCCATATTCTATCCGTCCGAAATAGATTCTTTTTGGAACCCTCCTAGGCCGAATCAACCTCTCTTTCCTTATAAAGAGTTGTTTAAAAATATCTTCTCTGTCGGTCCAAAAAATATCAGCCCCATTGAAGATGTGGTCAAAACGTAATGAATTAATTACACCACGACTCTTGCTCTGCCCGAGGAGACCCTTCATCTCCCACTTGTTTTACTCGCTCATAGTATTCCCTAATGATCGACTTTGACCTTTAAATTCATCATGAACGCGAAACATGGAGTCCTATTGCACGCCCAATTGTAATTAATAACTTTTGAAACCGGCAGTCGAAGTTATGCTTCCTTTATTGAGGTGGGCTCCACACATCCGAACATACAAACTATTCCCAAAGAATGATTTATTTAGACCCTTAGATGGACGATTTAGATCTTGGTCCAGTTGAAATATGTGAATATCACATTCCAGTAGTTCCTAAAAAAATGAATCAGTCTAATTGGATAATTATTTAAAAAGATATGACCAAATACTCAGACAAGTCCAAAACTGCTTAAAATCCAGAATTGAGGCATTTTCACAATTTAGCTCAAAATACAACAATATTCCAAAAATGATGAAACTTAACATGTAATGAAACATTGGTGAGGATTAAATCATTGAAATTTAGATAAAATATATTGAAAATATCTGCTCTATCAATTCCCCCACACTTATAACTTGGTCTCCTAGACAAGTGGTCATTAAAACCAAATCAATGCATATTCAAAATACAATCCAATGAGGTTCACCAATCAACCACCAAGAATTAAATGATATCATGCCTCATAAAAAAATGATTCATGTTTTAAATTCAGTTCATTCAATCCATTTCAACTCCTTTTCTCCTCTCATTCACACAACACAGTCACCTCACAAAAATTTTCTCTCAACACAAATATTGATTTCCAACAAAGCATCTCTCAAGAAAACATGCAAGAATCATGATAGGCTTGAAAATTTTCTAAATCTCCTCCTGATGTGAGCCAAGAAAAATATGATCATCATGAGGGATTTTCAAGGGTGTTCTATGGATAAACGTGGGTGGGTCTCAAATGTCCAAATTCTGAAGCTGAATAAGGAGGGTTTGGCTTATTTTGGAAGAAAAAAATACATGAATCTAATCTTCACTCATGTGGGGAATCCTACTTACTCTCCTCTAATGAATTTCATATTTTATAATCTCTGATAATATATTTTCCACCTCATTCCATCCACATTTCAGTAGAAATGGTTACATTTCTCTTATTCTTTTTTTCAGAAGCTCCAGATTGGGCACAACTTTCTTCTATTAAGAGATCCAAATAGGCACAGCTCTCATCCTTTGAGAGCTCCATACCGGTACAACTCTCATAAATAAAACATATTTCAGCAGAAAAAAAATCTCTTCAGAGTTTAGATAACCACCCAAAGAAACACCAAATGAAGTAGCACACCACAAGTCATCTCCCCCACACTTAAGTTCAACTAGATCATGCATTTATACTTCCAGAGACGGTTGGAAAGGGAAGATGTCTTGTAATGTGGCTATCTAAAAGGCAGTACATGGAATCTAATGGCTCAAGAAAGATAAAATGTAAAAGTTGGGCCAGAATAAAAGGGATAATCGTGAAAAAGTGGCTTTCAATCCCAAACAAATTACCTCAATCATTTTAATCACACTAACCTTAGCCCTCAAGTTTCGATAGAAAAAGAACATGTTCTGGTTCAATAAAACAAGAATTCTTTGGTTCACTCAAGAAGTAGGATGAATGTGAAGAAGACGAAAAATGGGTTCAAAATACTCCCAGGCAAGTGGTTTTCAATATTAGACAGCATTCGTGTCCTGGAATTCAAAATTCAATGGTTACTTTAAAATTTTGGAACTTGAAATAGTGTCTTTTTCAGCATTCATTTATAACTGGATTTAAGGGATCAATTGGTTCACTCATTGATAGGGTTTTCAAAGATAATCATGTAAACTCAAATTGTTTTCAAAATTTTAAATAAAACACACAAAGTTTGAAAAATAAAAGAACACACCAAAAATTTAAAGAGAGAGGAAAGCAAAGGAAAAAAAATGAAAGAACACAAAATCCTAATCTACCCAGCATGTTCCTCCCCCCACACTTACTCTATGAAATGTCCTCATTGTGTAAAAAAATATATGAATATGAAATTCAACAAATCAAAGACATTACAAAAAAATGAGAAGGAAAAACCCAACCTGGCATCAATTGTATTATGCTTCATGAAGATGGATCTCCTCCAGCTCCTGCAAAACAAATTTTCTTTCTTCCCAAGAAGAAAATAGATTCATGTTACATGTTTTAACAGCCCAAAAATATTTGTGTTCTAACTCAATGGGAAGGTGACAAGACTTTCAATAGACTAATATAAATGGTGACATTCCAATTGGGGTTTTCAATGCAGTCCTATAAGCCCAAAGTGCATCATCAAGTCTCAAACACCAATCTTTTATTTTTGGGTTCACAGTTTTTTCTAGAATTTGTTTGATTTATCTATTGGACAACTCATCCATTCCATTTGTTTGGGGGTGATAGGGTGTAGAGACCCTATTATGAACTCCATACTTCTTCAATAGTGATTCCAATGTCTTGTTACAAAAATGAGTACCTTGATCCGTAATCAAGAACTTTGGAATCCAAACCTTGAAAATATATTTCCTTTCACAAACTTGGACATAGTTTTGGAATCATCAGCTCTTGTGGGAATATCTTCTACCCACTTGGATACATAATGAACAACATGAAAAATGTAAATATATCCAAATTAATTGGGAAAAGGTCCCATGAAATCTATACCCCAAACATCAAATACATCACAAAACAACAGAGGTTGTTCTGGCATCTCATTCCTTTTGGAAATGCCCATTGAAATTGACAATTTCTACATGTCCTGCAGAAATCAAAAGCATCTCTAAAAATGGTAGGCCAATACAAACCAGAATCAAGAACCTTTCTTACAGTTCTTTGAGGCCCAAAGTGTCCTCCACAGGTCAATGTGTGACAAAAGTTTAGAATGGATTGAAATTCAGAATTTTTAATGCATATCCTAATCAATTGATCACTACCAACATGCCACAAGTAAGGATCATCCCAAATGTAATGCTTTGAATCACTCAAAATATTAGAAATTTGATTCTTGGAAAACCAGTGGGGAACTTCATCAGAAGCTAAATAATTCACCAGATCAGCAAACCATGGCCTTTCAGTTTGACAAGCATACAACTCCTCATCTAGAAAAGTTTCCTTAATTGGAAGATAGATCTGAGGATCCTCATTCAAAACAGATGGTATCTTACTAAAATGATCAGCAACAAGGTTTTCACTTCCTTTCATGTCCTTTATTTCAACATAAAACTCTTGTAATAACAAAATCCATCTCAAAATTCTTGGTTTTTCATCATGTTTCTTCATCAAAAAATTTATTGCAGAATGATCAGTGAAAACTATCACCTTAGATCCCAGAAGATAACATCTAAATTTGTCCAAAGCAAAGACAACATCAAATAGTTCCTTCTCGGTTGTTGTGTAGTTTTATTGGGCCTGATCTAAGGTTCTATAGGCATAGTCAATCACATGAGATTTATTTTCTAACCTTTTACTTAAATCATCCCCAAGAGAAAAGTCATATGCATCAGTCATGATTTCAAAAGGAAAGTCCCATTTGGGAGGTTTAACAATGGGAGGAGTAATCAATTTTTGTTTCAGCTCCCCAAAGGCCTGTTTACAATTTTCATCAATGACAAATGGGGTGTCTTTCTGGATTAATCTAGACAATGGAAGTGAAACCTTACTAAAATACTTAATGAATCTCCTATAAAAACCAGCATGACCAAGAAATGATCTCACATATCTGACTGTTTTTGGGTATGGCAATGAAGAAATGACCTCAACTTTGGACTTATCAAATTGAATTCCATCCAGAGACACAACATGTCCAAGAAAAATCCCCTTACCCACCATGAAATGACATTTTTCATAATTAAAAACAAGGTTCTTATCAATGAATGTTTCAAGAACATAAGCCATACCTTCCAAACAACTTTCAAATGATGATCCATAAACAGTGAAGTCATCCATAAAAACCTCCATGCATGTTTCAAGAAAATCAGAGAAAATGCTCATCATACACCTTTGAAAAGTTCCAGGAGCATTGCACAAACCAAAGGGAATCCTCATATAAGAAAATTTTCCAAATGGGCATGTGAATGTGGTTTTTTCTTAATCCTCCGGTGCAATATGAATTTGGAAATAACCAGAGAATCCATCCAGAAAACAATAATGGATTTCTCCAGCCAGTCTTTCAAGGACCTGATCATGAAATGGAAGTGGGAAGTGGTCTTTCCTTGTATCCAAATTTAGCTTCATGTAATCAATGCACATTCTCCATTTACTTGGAAGACAAACAGGAACAAGCTCACCAAATTCATTCTTTGATATTGTGAAGCCACCTTTTTTGGGAACTACATGGATTAGACTCACCCATTGACTATCAGAGATGGGAAAAATAATTCCAGCTGCTAAAAGGGTGGTAAATTCTTTCTTAACAACCTCTAAAAGTGTTGGATTCAACCTCCTTTGAAATTGTCTCTCCAGTTTAACATTTTCCTCCATGAAAATTCTATGCATGCACACTGAGGTGCTGACTCCAGTTAAATCAGATATAGTCCATCCAATAGCATTCTTGTGGGTTTTGAGGACTCCTAACAATTGAATCTCTTGGTCCTTCGACAAATCTTTTGAAATTATAACAGGGAATGTTTCCTTTTCACCTAAGAGAGTATATTTGAGATTCTCAAGAAGTGGTTTCAACTCTAACTCAGCTGGGAGATTTTCACTGATCAAGGAACATTGCTTACAGGTGTGGGTGTTTAGTGGGGTTCTAGAATTTAAAGGACAATCACCATGAATATCAATTTCAATGTTCTCGGAATTTGATTCTGGTGGAAAATTTTCAATTTCTCCTAGGAGACCACTAGCAGCACTATGGATTTCTAGGGAGACATCTTCCTCAATGTTGAGATCAATAGAATCTTTCAAAGCCATCTGAACATTACAAGACTCATAATCAGCTCCCTTTTCCCTCTCTTGTTGATCAGATTCAGAAACAAACAAATTTCCATCATCAAAAATATCAGCTGGTTTCTCATAACAAGAAATATCAGGGAACATATCAGTGGAAAACCAATCAATCATATTCACTTGGGGGATGAATGATCCTCGACTGGGTGTTTCATGTACTGAAAAATATTGAAATGAAAAGCCTCTCCTCCAAACTCCAGTGAAAGTGTTCCCTTGTGAACATTGATGATTTCTTTTGCAGTTTTCAGGAATGGTCTCCCTAGAATGAGAGGTGCACGGGTAATAAACCTATCATCTTCCATACCTAAGACATAGAAATCCACAGGAAAAATCATGTCTCTCACCTGAATGAGAACATCCTCAATAACTCTAGCAAGCTTCGTGGTACTTCGGTTAGCAAGTTGAATGATGATCCCATAGGGTTTCAATTCTCCAACATGAAGATATGAGTAAACAAAATGTGGAATAACATTGATGGTGGCCCCCAAATCAATCATAACATCCTTCAATTTAAATTTCCCAATGGTTCAAAGAATGGTAAAGGTTCCTGGGGCTTTTTATTTGACAGGCAAGGCATGCTGGATCATGGATGAAACATTCCTCCCTAATTTGACCTTTTCACCTCCTTTGAATTTCCTCTTGTGGGTACAAATTTCTTTCAAAAACCTTGTATAACTTGGAATTTATTTCACAGCATCAAGAAAAGGTATATTGACTTGAACTTTCTTCAAAGTCTCCAAAACCTCCTTATCCAACTCTTTCTCAGCACTCGACTTCACTGGTGGTTCACTCCTAGGTTAAAGCAATGGTGGTTTAGTTGTTTCAAGGCTATTATGAGCACTTTTTTGAGAAACAAAAGGTCCAGACATCCTCTTCCAATCCCTATTTGTTTATTCTAGCAACATTTCTTCTCTTGAAATTGTGTTTCCCTTTAAAGAACATTCATAATTTCTAGCATTTCCATCAGTCGTGGGATTCTCAACAGTAGTTTCAACAACAAGTTTTGTATTCTCCATTTGAGGGGTATTCAATTTTTTTCCACTCCTAAGTTCAATTGCACTCACATTTCCCTTCCCTTTATCTCTCAGATTCACTTGAGGTTGTGAGGGAAAACCTCCACTCATTTGATTTTTTATGCAACTAAGATCAGAGGCAAGTTGACCTAGTTGAGTCATCAGGGTATTCATCCTATTTTGTTGTTGGTATTGTGTTTGTTTCATTGCCTCATGTTGGTTCCTCATTGCTTCTTCAACATTACTCTCTGAATATTGAGTGGGAGGGGCAGTCTAAAAGTATCTTCCAAAATGATCATTGTCTTGATCATTGAAATATTTTGGTTGTGAATTGCTCGATTGTCCATGGAAGAATCTTCTAGATTGTTCAGGCTGTCGAAATATTTCATTATAGTGGTTGTTCATGCCTTGATTGAAATTTTGATTTGATTGAAATGGCCTTTGTTGGTCTGATTTAAAGGGTTTCCCAGTAAAACCAGCATTGCAATTCTCAGAAGGTTCCTTCATTTGAGGGAATTGGTCACTAAAATCGTCATTGGAAGAACAAATTCCACAGTAGACTTTCATTTGAAATGTTGCTTCAGGTTTGGGTGGAGTTGGTGGGTTATTGGATAACATCATTGACCTCACCATGGTTATAAGATCAGAAAGTTGACTCGCAATCATATTGTTTTCAGGACTAGCAATGGGGAACTCTTGGGCATATTTTACATGTAGAAGGCCTCTTGTTCCAAATTTTTGAGCATTTTGGGCCATGTTTGAAATTAATGTCCTAGCAGCAGTTGGTGTTTTGTCAACTAGAGCCCCTCCTGCAGCAGCATCAATCATGCTTCTATCAGTAAGACACAATCCCCATAAAAATATTGAATCAAAAGTTGGTCACTAATTTGATGGTGGGGGAAACTGAAACAAAGACTTTTGAAGCGTTCCCAATACTCATGAAAAGTTTCACCTTGAGTTTGCCTAATTCCACAAATCTTGTTTCTAATGGATGTTGTTCTAGAAGCAGGGAAAAAAATTCAAGGAAAAGTTTTTTCAATTCATTCCAATCCCTAATCAAAGTAAAATGTGAATAGACAACCCATTCTTTGGAAACTCCTTCTAACGAAAAAGGAAATGACCTCAATTTTATTTGATTTTCATCAAAACCCTGGGGTTTCATGTTAACCAAAAGATAACTAAATTCCTAAATGTTTTTATGTGGATCTTCCCCCAGGAAAACTATTAAATTTTGGAAGTTGGTGAATGAAACCAGATTTAATTTCAAACCCAGTAGGTGCATCAAGATATTCAACAGGATTTTCATGATTTTCATCATAAGATGAAGCCAATTATTTCAAGGTTCTATTTTCAGCCATTGTAATTTCAATTTCAACCAGGTTTCTTCTAAGGGTGTTATTAGAAGATTCAAAACTTGGAATAATGGGATTTCTGGTAGCTCTATCCCTAGATTGAAAAGTTCTATCAATTTCAGAATCCAATGGGAACAAATTTGGGTTAGAATTTTGGGTCATGCAAAAACAATTTTCACAAAAATCAACTCAAGAAACCTCCCCAGCAATGGCACCAGTTGAAGTAAGGATTATTTGTTGTGAAATCCTAAATCAATTAATTTTTCCCCAAAAACAATCCAATATAGCAGTCCCTGGATTGTCTCTTTAGGAGGTTGCAATTTGAGTTGTAAAAACTGTCACCTTTTTTGTTTGTTTTTTACATGAAATGAAAAATTGGGGATTTGATTAAAGACTCAAGAATAGAAATTAAATAAAAAAAAGAGAAATGAATTTTTCAAATAGGCTAGAAAATTTATTGGAAATAAAATGGGTTTGAAGGAAGAATCAAAACAGTGGTTACGGACAAGATTTAACCACTTAGACACTCTTCTCTTCCTTGTTTAAAATTATATCTCTAATGAATCTCTCAATGCCTACCCAAATACCTCTGGATAAACACCTTATTTGGCAAGGATATCATATTAATACCTCAATATGATTGTTCCCCTCCTATAGAAGTGATCTAATTATTTGAAGACCTTAAAATAACCAAACCTAACCGAAATCACTATACTCAATGGCAAGACCTCACCGAAGAAATTTAAATAGTGAAATCAACTATTTTACTTCATAGATTGGGAAACCATCCAGAAAAAACAAGTACAAAATATATTCAAGAAAGAAAACAACCACTGTCATTCAAGAAATATAAATTCAAAAGAGATGCAACAGAGATTACACATGAAGATCAAAACTCAGAAGGGAGTGTCCGTCATTTGTCATCGTCCGAAACCACTTGGTACTTAGCCTTGCATCACTTGATCAGCCCACATCATCTCCATTCCAAAAAGAGTGTACACCATCTTCATCATTGTCTCCAAAAATCCAACCCCCTTGAAAAGGAAGAAGAGCTAGGGATAATAGGGGAGGAGGGCTGGAAAAAAACTTATGTCTAGATTTTGTCCGTCTGAAATAGGCTTCTTTTTGGAACCCTCCCTGGCCGAATCAACCTCTCGTCCCTTATAAAGAGTTTTTTACAAATATCTACTCTATCGGTCCAAAAAATATCAGCCACTTTGAAGACGTTGTTAAAACGTTATGAATTAATTACACCACAACTCTTGCTCTGCCCGATGAGACCCTTCATCTCCCACTTGTTTGACTCGCTCATAGTGTTTCCTAATGATCGACTTTGACCATGAAATTCATCATGAACACGTAACATGGATTCCTCTTGCACGCCCAATTGGAATTAATGACTTTGGAAACAGGAATCCGAAGTTATGCTTCCGTTATTGATGTGGTCTCCACACATCTGAACATACAAACTATTCCCACAGAATTATTTATTTTGACCCTTAGACGGACACTTTAGATCTTGGTCCAGTTGAAATATATGAATATAACATTCCAAGGGTTCCTAAAAAAAGAATCAGTTGAATTGGATAAGTATTTAAAAAGATATGACCAAATACTCAGACAAGTCAAAAACTGCTTAAAATCCAGAATTAAGGTATTTTCAAAATTTAGCTCTAAATACAACAATATTCCAAAAATGATGAAACATAACGTGTAATGACAAATTGTTGAGGATTAAATCACTGAAATGTAGATAAAATATATTGAAAATATCAGCTCTATCAGTCAAGAAAACACTTACAATCATGATTAGTAGGGTCTAAAACATAAAAGTGTAAGAAGGGAACAAGAGAAAGAGATCATTCATGATTTTTTAAAACATGGATACATGGAGTGTATAATGCCAACACGGTGTGTTACATTAAGCCTTCACCTGGCCATGTACGTTTTCCAACTCATGTCATGTAACACCCCAGTCACACGGTGTGTATATGAATCCTCATTCCATGCATGAGTTCATCTACACATGGTTCTCCTAGAACAAGACTACATGGCATGTTAGTGCCAGACATGGCATGTACTAGACTATCCTCATCGACCCGGATTGTTAGTTACATGGTCAGATACACATGTTACACTTCATGGAGTGTTCTAGCTTGACATAATATGTACAAATTATGTTTTCATCTATCTATGTTGTTACTCACATGGGTGGAAACAAGGTCTATGCAACATGACATGTACATTCGGTACACGGCGTGTCCCACAAATGATTTCTCAACACCGTGTCTATACCCACACAGTCAGTTACACAGTTAGAGACAACACAGTGTGTACATATAGTAAATCGCGTGTACTTAATAATAACATTTCCTTTAAGAACAGAAAGACACATGGCACGTGTTCAACATTACACATCGTTTATTCTGGGTTTTACCGGATAGTAATCCTCAGAAACTTATCTGGAAGCCTATAAAAAAGTGAAAAAAAATTAAAGTCCCAAATTTTGATCTGTGAGGGCCCATACTCCCCACGAATCAAAGCATTGCATATTATACAAGTAATATTATAGGAAAAAAATATAATGATCCACCAAATTATGATCCATCAGGGACCATAACACCTCAAGAACCAATGTTTATAATCCATTCAGACAACACATTACACAATTAAATTCCTTATCAAATAGTGGGTATTTAATCAAGGCATCTATCATGACAACATGCATATCTAGAACATCATCTACCATAACAACGTGCAATCACTAATGCACCCTAAATGGCATGGTAGGAATGCATGACATGTGATTTCTAACAAGTGCATATTTGATGCATGATATGGAATACCCTCATCTCATAGGGGTGAAACAGAAATAAAACATCAATAACATCAACATTAATAGCACAAAACATGTGAATCACCCAACAGAGAAATCAAATCAACAGTAAAATTTCAAAACCTGATAAATTGAAATAATGAGGTAGATTGGATTTTCCCAATATACGGGTTACCTACTCCCAAAAACAAATTATTACAAAGTAAATATTCCTTCCTATCCTAGGATATTGGCTCCAAACAGTAATTCAAGAACAAAATAAATCCTCTGATACCACTTTGTAACATCCCGGTTTCGGAAGCCACCTAGAGGTTCCCCGTACCTGGTTGGTCCCATGGCCTCAAGCGCATTTCCCCGAATGCCAGAGGCTTCCGACTAGTAGAGAGGGATTTAAGTTTGATAGCGTGGAAACTATGCCCTCATTGGTAGAGTAACACAGTGGAAGTATAATAGATAGCAATAGCGAAAGCAGTAAAACATGGAATAGTAAACAATGGAAGTAATATACAACTGGATAACACACACACACACACACACATATATATATATATGATATAGATACATATGTCTAGTAAAGCATCCAAACAAGTCACAATTCTGGAATACATTACAAAACCATTGTATAATAGAAAACAAATAAAATGTTATACATCGTCATAAGGCTCAACTTGGTCCCATGATCCCCAGCTCCGCAATAATCATGAACCTGATGTAGAAGAGCACTTTCCCTTATCTATACTAGGAGAAATATAATCTATTTGATCCCAAAAGAATGACCTAAACAGGGTGTGAGACTAATTCCCAGTAGAAAACCACCAAAAGAAATGTTCCTAATAGTCAGTGAATATATATGGAAGGCTATAATTATAATGAAGTAGTAAACAAGGAAGTACAAAAAAGTAAATAGTCCTACAGTTTCAAATGTATTCATTTATCCTATATCAAATAACTAGCTAAGAATAAGTAGGGAACCCTATGGGATGTACTCACAGCCTAACCCCTCTGGACCAACCAAAAAAACACAATCAACCCTCTGCGATGTACACAAAGTATAACCCCTCTGGTTCAACTTTGGAACAGCCTCTCCGAGGAATCACTCACCGTCAATTCCCCTCATAGTCACGTATTGGTAACTAAAAGGCACTCTTGGGAATCACTCAACATCTAATTCCCCCTATGTCCCATTTCAAGGAACTAAAGGCACTCTTAGTAAGCACTTACATTCATCCCTCCTATGGTCTCACATTGTTATAGTAAACAGACACTCGGGAGAATCCCTCAACGTCTATTCTACTTATGCTCTACTACACAAGGTTCACATGGCCTTGTGTAAGTCAATCGAGCAGAAAGATATATTATGGCCAAATTATAACTCAAGAACTACTTGTACAAATAGTCAACAACATAAAAACATGTTAAACAAATAAATAGTATCTCTCTATCCTATCAGCACTAGGAATGGAAAGAAACCGGCCTAATAGCCTAAGAAAGACCAAACAGTCATAAACAAAACATACATGGGAAACACATACATAGAATAGAAAGTAACTCTATTCAAATTCAATTGACCACTACTCTAGCATATAAATCATAGAAGTCAATAACATGGTTAAAATTGTAAACACGCAGTACCCCGATCATGGGTATTGGGAACTTCTAAACATATAACTCAAAGAATATCTATGAAAAGGCACAAACCACCTACCTTGGCATTGTATGATCGATATAACCTGTCGTCGGCCCTTAGATCAACCTAGAACGTGGTAGATCTATAAAAACGTCCAAAACATTAAACCTAGGATAAAACATGAGATAATAGAAATTAGAAAACGAGGTTCAAGAAGAAGAGAGAACAAACCAATGAAATTCTGATGCCACTAACGGAGTTCGATTCAAGGAATGGATGCACAATCGGGGGATTGAGGAATTATTAGTATCATACATAAGATCTCAATTGATGAAGGAGAAGAAGAAGATACTTCTTCCAATTAGACAGGAACCTGATCCGTTTAATGAAACAAAAGTACATGGCATGTACTTTAAAAGAACACATCATGTACTTTCCCTTACCTGCCCCTGCATTAGGAAGTCTCCAGGTTACCACATAGGGCTATGTACTCGGTCGTTACACGACCATAATATGGCTACATTTATAAAAAGAGTACACGTCAAGTATATACTAGTACACGGCCTATAGTTCAAAAATTTCCAGAAAATTCTGTTTTTTTTCAAAAGGACCGGAAATGAGAAAAGGTACCTGAGAAGAAGATCCATGTTCTTACAGATCAACCATATAAATTGGAATTTAAGGTGCTCTTGTTCTTGGATGGTTAGAATGAAGAGGACTGCCTACTCATTGAGGGATATTGGAAACTAGTTACTCTTATGATTGATATTATATAGTGACCAGGATAGAAAAGATATTTTATATAAAGGGGGCCTCCAAACTATTGTTGGAATCGCTGAAGGGATCTTATTTAAACATTTACAACACTGACTGTTCGATAGGGACATAACTAGAAGTTTAGATTCTACTATGACTTCATTATCTAATATACCATTAGTTCCAACATCCTCTTAACCTAGATTCCAAATCATGTGCAGGGAACTCGGGTTCATATTGTGAATAATCAACAGTAAATATATCTATTAAATGAATGGATTTAACAGAACCAATGATTAACTATTCACTGGATGTGGATATATTAAAAGGTTTACTTATAGTAGAACCATTTTTAGTGATAGTGCACATTGTTTCAACCATGATGTAGTAATGTTAGAGGATTCAAATAAATTTTGTCTTTTATACAGGTTCATCTTCTTGTTTTTTCTATCTACCCTTCCTTTCATATCATTGTTTGAAGTACTAGATTTTTTAGTAATGTCATGCCGATAAGGATTAATGTGTTATAGAAGACATTACTGGGGAAATATTATTTCACATTACCTACACACGGAGGATTCCGTGATTTTTAATATTTTCATTATATTTTTCCAATATCCAAATATCACTATTACATTTACTACAAATATTTTCTATTCTCCACCAAAATCATCATAAATTGAAAATATAAATGCAACTTCTGATGGTTATTTTCCCAAAATTACATCTAATGTCCACCATTTCATGTGTGATATCATTAAAATTATTCATTATTTAATTTTGTTCCCTGTTTTATGAAGAATGGGTAAATAATCGGGTAACTCATCAATAAAAATTTTGTTTACCCTCATAGGTTGTAGATTTTAGATAAAGTCATTGTCTAATGCTTCAATGAAGTATTTATTGTAATTCTCATCTAGAAAATAGTTAAATTTATTCATTTTATCCTAATATTTTTTCAATTAGGGCCCTTATGTTCATCTTGATAAGGTGAGGGATTTTGTCGATTACTGAAGGGTGTTGCATTATAAATTAACATTATTGGAGTTAGAAAAGGGAAAAATGATGGATTAAGTGTGACAGATATAGATTCTCCCACACCTTCAATTTTCCCCATGAATGATGAATCCATTTAATGATTTATCATCATATGTTTCATGAGTCATAAAACCCACCTATATATATCACTAGGATGAGTAGCATTCTTATCTCATCATGAAGGTTATATTTGAAAATATAAGTTAAATTTCTTTTGGAATGTGTGGGATCATAAAGTAGGTCAACAAATTCCACAAATAAATGAAATTTGATACATTATCATACACCATCTGTTCAATTTTAGAGGTCTACGATTATGTAATTTTATTGAATTAAGTTGAACTGAATGGGAAACTTCTAATAAAATGTCTTCTAATACCATGATTGGTCGAGATAGAAAACAATTGTACCAAATGATGACAAACCCTTAAAAGTTTTTCATTAAGAATAAATGTTTCAATACTTCTTGTTTTGTAGGGGTTCCCATCATGGGATCATAATGGTTCTCAATGTGTATCATATGTTGTTCCAAGTATCATTATTTTTTAAATATTTGAAACATACGGAACCCAAAAATGATGATCGGGAAAATGACAAACATCCTTTCAGAGTAAGGCTTCAACTCTAGTGAAACTGGGGTGCTCTATTGCTCCATATATTACAATCATGTTTTAATTGTTCTATTATAGTGATAAGATATTAATGAATGTATGAATGAACCCTAGATTTATAGACATGGATTAATGTTTTTCATGACACACCATATTCTACAATATCAATGGTTAACTCCTAGTAGGGGACATATATTGTGGTTTTTCCATAACCTATTTTTGGGGGATTCCCAAGTGGATTGAATGAATTAGAATGGTCTATAACAAGTTCTAGGAAGACTAATTTTTCGAGCATAGAAATGATTAAAGGTCCCAGTTCTACTTCAATTTATATGATGATTCTTTTCTGTTGAGGTACACCAAAGGATTTTTGAGTTGAGTCTCTTCTCATAGATAATATTTGATATGATAGATATCTCAGAGAAATTATGCTATGTGTCCCATATTCCCCTTTATTTCTTCCTCTGAATGAGAGAAACATTCTTCAAGTGAGATGGTATTATCCTCTAGGATAGGTGGGTTTCTTACAACCAATTTTTTAACAATATAATTGGTTGATTTTAGGTGAGAATGAGATAAATTTATATGTCAAGGTAATCCAAAAATTTATGTCATGCCTCTGATTATAGGTACACACCTCATTAATTTTTCTTTGTATTGGACTCATCTCAAAAAGAACTATCATCTCTTTAATCATTGGCCTTTGAGGTATCTTCGGTGTTGTCAATTCAATTGAAGCCTATGATTTTAACCAATTCATAATGCATTATGGGTAACATGATTTTCTTTTCCATGACTGTATGAGTTTTGTTCAGTTTTTTGGACCTCCTCTAACCTTTTGGAGATGCTCTTAGGATATCTTGGTTAAATATTACTTTTGGAGAACCAACATAGATCCTTGTTTATTTTGTCCCATATAAGGGGCATAATTAATGTGGTGGGATTAAATGGGATACAATAGTTATTTAAGTCCCCCACCATGAAAGAATAAATTGATTCCATTGAAGTTTGATTTGTGGTGAAAAGTATTCAAGTTCGATGAACATGGGTTGTTTCCATTCTTCAATTGTCATTATTTGGGCTGAACATTTTGACATTAGGGGGGAATTTTGATTAAAAATGACCCCAGCAATTTGGGATTGGTTTGATCCCATACCATGGTGGTTTTTCCAACATTTAATTCCCTCTTTATTTGGTATATTATTATTTCTGTATCATTTTTATGAAATTCATGATTAGTATGTAAACCACTCACTTATGAGAGCATCAGTAGTGCATGTTGATTGGCCACCCTCAAGAGGGATTCTGGCATAAATTTCTTAGTTGCATGATGCATGATTTTTTAATGTAATTAGCTCATCAGTCTTGATGCTTTTGAGACGCACTCAAGGACAATACATAATGAGTGCACCACCTTTTCTGAGACATCTTATTTTTTGGGTATCCACCCTAGAGAAATGAACTTATAGGTTGTCCCTTTTGGTTGATTTTGTTGAAAATATCATGGATTTAAATTAAAGTCACATTGTTCTCCCCCTCATCAGATATCAACATCAGGTGGGGAATCAATGATCAGAAGAAAAAACTTATGTAACATAATGGGGAAATATGGTTGAAAACGTTTGATGATTTTTTGATGATGGACTATAGGAAGCCATAAGGGCATCCAAGTTGATTTGACTATGAAGTTTTATAAAGATTTTAACATTTTATTTATACCGATCATAAGGCAGGAACATCGACTTATGATGGAGAAAAGTTTTCTAGAGATTCAAGTGAATGTTTTGTATACAGTATGCCCATAAAACCTGAATAATCATGAATTTATTAGTGGATAAGGGTCCAAATATTAATGTAATATTATCATAATATTGTTTTCCATTCATATTTATGTGTTCTTATTCTATATATTTCTCTACTTGATCATCCCAACATGGGAGATCTCTAATTGTTTTGTCAAATAAATTTTGTCTCGTAGGGGTCTCATGAACATTGAATCATTATAGATGTCTTAGGAAATATGATTCTTTCCATGGATAACCTTATTATTGAGAAGTAATGTCCCATTTCCTTGGTAGGGTTTCACGTATGATTATACATATAATTCCAAGTACCTAAAAATATGACTTCCTTCTCATATTTTGTCCAGTATGGAGAGTACTATATTATTTACTAATCATATTGTCATGATGAGGGATTCGGAGGCACTCATCATGAGTATAACTCTCATGATAGATCATATTTTGCACATAAACATAGATTTCATAAAAAATTGGGAAAAATTCCTAATATTTTGGTAACAGTTCTATTGGTAGTACCTTCATGAATTATTCTACCACATCCATAATTTGGTAACTGGTTGGTAGGATCCTAAGCTACCATTGAAAGGAGTTTGATGGCTCCAAGAACTATGGCTTCTAATAGAGATTTTTCGTGAGTCTGCTCCATAATTTTGAGCTGACTAAGATGTGATTTATTTTTATAGGTTATTTTTCGGGAGCAATAACTTTGTGATTTTAATGGTGGTTCACATATACTGGTGAGGGTTTGGGTGACTCACGTGTTTCAATTAGATCATGACAACATGTTTATGGAATATCAAAATGGTTAAATTCCAACCCTGTAATTCCCCACATGATGGGATGACAATCTCTAGATGGAATGGGTATTTGCAGCCAATGTGATTGTCAATTTATCATGGAATATTATTGATTACCCTCATGGATATAATAAATAATTTATTTGAACTTCTGATTGACCCTACAAGTGTTTGGATGAATCACCCGACATTTGGAAGTGGTGTCATGGGATTGACTCCATTCTATTTCCATTGAGGCAATTATTACATGTCTAGTTTATAAAATGTGGTTAGGGACTGATTTATGACATTTTATAATTTTTTTGATGTGTTCTGAAAAGTAATTAAATGGATTGGGGATTTAAACCTATGGTGGTGTTTCTGTAGAAATAAAAATCTATCAATGGTTTATAGATGAGTTATGTCAAAAAGGACATCAATTTTCCACCCTATTGAACTAGAATTATTGATATACATGAGTATGAAATTTTTCATCATTTTATCTACCGTATTTAGATGATGGGATTAAAATTAGTGTGCATGGATATTCAACTTCACATAATTTTCCACTATATATAACTAGTGTTCTTGAATTTTTGGAACATGGATTTCTGGTTTTTAATTTTTTTTCCCATTTTATTTGATTGACGGGATTCATACTTTTGAGAATTTTTTTTCATTTATTCATTTGTTATCGTTGTATTTGAAGGATGGTCATATAAGATATGATAAAGTATTTTCACATTCTTGTAGAGTTCCATTGTATTGGACTAGAATGAAATTTAATGAGGGACAGGAATGATGGAATTTTTTTAGATCATTCCACTATCGACCTCTATAGCCACACTGGGGTCCTAGTTCTGGATGACTTGGGAGGGAGCACATAGAGTGACAGCCTCTTCCTAGAGAGGATGTTCAGTCATGTGGTGTTGGCGATGACAGTTATTAGAAAAATCCTTTGGATGAGGCCTATGTTTTTTAGTGGTTAAATTTGATTTTGACTACATTATTAGGCTTTATATGGTAAGGGATGAAATCATTAATTATTTTTAGTGATATGCTCCCAATATAGATTGTGATGTATATTGGATCTATCTACTTTCAGACCACCGACCACCACTATGTGGATGGATAAGAAAGATGCATTTACAATTGGGCCTTTTAAACCACCTCTAGGGTTGGGATTGAACTATTCTGATGGGATTCACATACCAATGTTTTCAAACATGGTTTTAATGATACTTAGTAGGAAATTTTGTGCTCTTATAGGTTGAGGAATTATCTTTCACAATGACTGATGCACATATCTACATAAACTAGGGAGACATCATTGGACTGAAGATATTTCTAATGAAAATTGAATGCAATATATGAGAAAAACAAGCATGAAACACTCATCAAGAGGAATCATAATAAATGGCCATTTTTTTAATATTTTTTCAATTTATCATCAACCAATTTATATGTGAATGGGGATGCACATGATGCTAAATCAATTAAATTGGTTAAGGATTCATGGTTATTTCACCATTTTTTTCTGATTGAATGGTCATTGTGTTATTTTGGAATTATCGATTGTGGGTTTTTTAATTTTTGTAAAATCATTAATATATATTTAAGAATTATCATTTCACAATAACTTGTGACAATTAATTTTTTAATGTAATTTGTAAATGGATCCATAATCTTTAAAGATATCTCATATTCATGATGACTCAGGGACCTATAGTCCCATGGATTTGACTTGTTGGGTAATATGAACAATAATACATAAGAACAAGCATTGGTTAATAGGATTGGAGGATGGTATCATCATAACAATTTTGAGGAATTATTTACTTCTCTTGGACACACATATATAATTATGTTATTCTCTCTAATAATTTCTTCATTTCCTTGTATAACATTGGTCTCTATAGAGGTAATAATCAACTACTAGAAATGATGGAACAAAGAATCATGTGTATGTATGTGAGTATCTTAATAAATCAATTTATCATTATGTATCTGAGGTTCTCCTTAAATGGTATCCTTTTATAAACACATTATATATTATTTTATTGTTTATAATTATGATGCTGGTTTAAATCCACACACTGGGGCGCACTGGAACTTATCATCATCTAGGGAGATGAGAGTACATTGTTGTTGGGATCAGACCCAGAAGACGATATTTCCTACAAATCCTCATAAAAATAATCTGATACAATGTAGTTCAGAGACACATATCTGGACACATCATACCATTTATGGTACATTAGTTATGACTAATTTCTATAGATTAACATCACGCTCCAAGGAAACCATGTATAAAGATGCCTCATAAATGTTGGGTGTGGGAATTATGAAAAGGATCCATGAAGGACCTGGAAGGGATTTGGGCTCCCATATGAGGATAAAATCTCATTTTGAATATAAAAAAATAAGGATGTGGATGAATTGGTCTTTTAAGAAATATGGACCACAGTGTTTTATGTTACCCTATAAGTAATATGGATTGTAAATGCATTAGGTGAATTCATATGTTGTGATTGATCCTCTAAATGGATTCCTTTGTATCCTAGTCAGTCAATAATAAAATTCTACATAGATTGGTATGGATTGTACTTACAACTATGATTAAATCCCATGTTTATATCTTTATCGTGAATATGTCCCTTTAAAGGTAGTTTGGTTACATAGTAAGGGATTATACTGAGAAGGAGGCCCATTCTTGATTGGGTCATAGACTTGTTATAATTCATATGAGTGGTTGGGGAATAAAATTATAGATGAGGTCCATGCTTTGTTCAAGAGATTGTTTGGATATCATTATCACCACTATTATCTAATACTCTATGATAAATTCTCATTTTGAAAAATAGAAGGAAGGTATAGATCTGGACCACCACACAATCTACATTTTTTATTAGTGGAAAATTCCTTGGACCATAATGAATGGTAAATAAAGAATTATCTAATTCTCTCATCCCACCACTTATTTTTACCCATGGAATAGATATAGAGTGATAGAGAGATTGAGATGGGTGGAATTAAGGTTCAAACATCCACTATTATTTTCATAGAATTGTTTGACATATCAACTCCCAGATGTGACTTGGGGCTGGAGAAGAAGTTTAAGAGTGACACAACCTACATAAAAGGGCATAGGATTACTCTAGGAGGAATTTCCTAATTATGACATCATAGACGAGGATATAAGGGTCTATCATTCGACCACATTGATGCGAAAGGCTAGTGGTTACCCTCAGTAACGACAATAGGGATGTTCATATGAGTAACTCCAAGGTTGGGACAGTCGCTACCACATAAATGTATGCCTGAATGCATTCTGAGGATCCATGTTTTAGGGATGTAATCCCAATGACCACATTTAGCAAAAATATGTATGCTTGAGATGAAATGCTATTAGAAAAAATGATCTGATCATACATATCTTGTAGTTTTGGGAGTGCCCTTTGGCTCATGCCCCACAAGGGATCCCACATCGGACTAAGAGCACCGCATAAAAAGGTTTGATAAAGAAGGATAGTAAGTCAATTCATGGAGTGGATATGGTGGGGATGAATGATATGAAATAGGGAAGTGATGTGATTATGAAAATTGTACATCCATGTGTTCCACATTTAATAGATAAAATTTTAATTTTTGGTGTGGTTTCCTTTGGAAAATATTTATATATGTTGGATAGATTAACCATTGCATAGTGATTTCTAGGCTGACCGTGGTTCCACACCATTTGCTATTTGTTATGTGGTGATGGGTTCCACCCACATAAGAGTATTCAACAAAGGACAGGGTTCACCCTTACAACACTTTTCTATTTGGGGAACAAGTCCCTCTCCAATGTGCTTTACTGCATGGTGTGATCAGAAACAATAGGGAAATACCTTTTTGTTTTATGAAATGACTCCTGTGAAGTATTTTGAGTCTATAGATATCTTGGTGTATTATTTTTCTACCCAAGTGTAATTATATAATTTTATATTCTACTAATTGAGGGATACCACAAATTTATTTTCATTTTTATAGATTTTCTCGTCTTTTTATATTGATCCCCTATTTCCTTTTTAATATTTTAGTGGGTAATGGAATACTAGAATTGGTGGTAATCCATGATTGACCATGGGAATTTTCATTGTTAAATCTATGCAGGAAATCCTAGAATGTAAATGATTTATCCATTTTGGGGGATGAAAGACACTATCAGGGACATCAAATGAATGATAATTTCCAGGAAAAGGCCAATTGAGAGGAACAATAATCACCTTCAACAATCAAAAATTGATCTTTTTTGTGTGGGATTGAAAATATATTCCTTAATCAAGATGGATTCGGCATCTCATAAATGATTTCACTCACAATATTACATTGGAAGCAAAAATCCACATAAAATGAATTTTTTTTATGTCCAACTTCTCCTTTTCATAATGGATTTCGTAAACATCTTTATTTACCTCAAACTCTTCTTCAGGTTTATTTTACCCTTGAAATTTTCATTAAAATACTTCAACGTTACATGTGGTTTTTTGAGTAACCATCATGAATGATATATATAATTTCATTGGGACAATTTATTTTTTTATAAAAATTTGGATAACCTGTTCAATTGAAGGATGGGATATATTTCCACATAAAGAAAAAATAGTGTTCCCAACTATTTATTATTTATATTTTCAGCATGATTCACAATATGAGAAAGCTATCTGAGAATGACAGTGATATTTTTCTTTACAATTCCCATAATTTAATTATTTTCATTAATTCAACCTTTCTATTTTCAATTGTACTCAGAATTAATGTGGTTTGTTTTTGTTCTAACCATGTCCTAAAAGAAAAAATAATTACGTAAGAAATTGTAATCATGATGGTGAACTGAATAATCATACAAAATAACTTATATGATATATAAGTTATGACAAATTAATTAATCCATTAAACCATCTACATATATTATGACATTCATATTAATATTTCATTTAAAATTCTCATGACGTTTTGTAAAGAGTTTATGAATTTACAAATCATATACCCTGGGGGTGTCATACATGTGTGAAACGTGGCTCATTATTTTTCACCAGTTCCTAATTGATTCATTCTTAATATTTTTCTTTCGAGATTTTTGCACCTATGTAAATATGTTTTTCAAAAACATCAACTTATATTATCCAGAAAAGGATGTAATTATAGGGATATCAATAACTGTATCCTTTACCAATATTTTCAGAAATTTTACTATAAATTTCATCATCCTTATACATAACTTCAGATATTTACATAGGGATATAACTATGTTTTTTCATCTGATATTCCAAATTATAACTATGCATATCATTTGATTCAAAATAACTATTGTTAACATTCATCGATATTGTGTCATTTTTATGAATATTTATTAAATTATATAAACAAACTCAAGGAGACCATAATATATTAGTGCCTTAAAAATGGAAATATAAAAACAAGAAAACTATTGTCCATATCATCTCATGCTATGATATTCAAAAATAGAAGAATTCATAGGAATAAAATGCATAATACATATCATCAAAACCTAGTGAAAGGAATCATATGAATGTGTGAGATCTAATGCACAATAAGTTTAATCAAGGGAGATACATAATAAAAACATGCCCATAAGGGTAATAGAACATAACAATAATATTTTAAAACCTTTCCCTAAATTGAAGATATCAAATATAGTAGTCAATGTATTCTTTTTAGATGATAATAATAAATTAATCTAAATATAATCAAAGGAACTTTATCTATAAGAGTATAACAATGTAATAGGGGTTGAAATGTTTGGAATACACATATTCATAGAAAATAATTTTAATATTTGTCAAGGCCCAATACCATGACAATAATAGTATAAAAAGTTATTTATTGTACCAAGTTCACTCTTTATTCCGGTATTGTCTTATTGAATTGGGATCACTCCTCGTTATAGTTATATGATAATGTATCAGGTTGACTCCATATTCCAAACAAGTTTATCTCATAAGATATATAAATACAAACATAATGTATTAGAGGTAGATATTGTTTCCACCATCCCCCAAATGAAAAGAAATTTTATGAGTTCCATAAGATCATTAAAGTTCATCATATCCTTACCCATGAAATAAAATGGAAATTTTAATCATTTAATCTTATCATAACCTATGGAATAATGGATGGTTTCATAATCCTTTCATCATATCTTTCCCATTAAATGTTGTGGTTCTCATATTCATTTTAGCATAGTATAACCCATGGAAGATAAATTGGTTTCCTAAACATCAAGCCATCAAAACATAAAACATTTCAAGAATTCATAAGAATTGTATCTATGGATATTATCCCTAATGTGAATCAGATTCATCAAATGATTTAATATTAGATTAAAAAAACTTATTATCTGTTTGGAACATTTCACAAGGAAAATATCCTCTTATAAATTTATTTAAAAATCAATCATTTATAAAATACATTACAATGTAAATAACATTTATCTCAAATAAATGATTATTTAAAAAATCATTGAAACAATATTTTGAGGAAAATATAATTTATAATTTGAGTTAATAAAATAGAAAACATTTTCATAAATTTTTATATATAAAATAATATATTTAAAATAAAAATATATCAAAAATATTAATTAAATAAATTTCTTCTAAAAACAAAGAAATAATTTTAGGGAATATTTAAATTTTTCATTGTCCTTGATAGTGGGAACTACTGTTTTTGTCATGATAGTTAGAAAACATGATTATTTTTATATTTTTTTTATAATAAAAACGTTCATTTGTTTGTGCGAGATCAAATTCACTTGGTCATCTATAGAGTGATTAGAAGAATGTTTGTTAGATATTTTAGTGGATTTAAGGCATCTGGTTTTGAATGGTGTGGTTATGGGTGGTATTTAAACTTGAGTGGGACTGGTTTTCTGTAATTAAATTTTGATTATATTATAATAAAATCTAATCACACAGAGGATTGTGGGTTCTCATTTGGATTGAATATGATTAGGTTTACCCAATTAAAACTACCACTATTAGTGAATATGTAACTGATCATAGTAAAATTAAAATTATATAGATCTACTAGCATATCCATCAATAAATAAATAATAAAAATTTATATAAAAATTCATTCATATATTAAGCCCCGAAAACAGGGATCCATGATTCCTTCCCTTAAAGGGATATATGATCTAGAATGAATGTGAAATACCAATGAACAATGAACTATTACCTTATCATGATTCAAATATTCTAAAATATATAATTATAAATCAATGGTAATTTAAATACCTTGAATAATAAATATATTACACAGGTTAAGATCCCTAGGAATAAGAGGGATAAAGAATTGTTTCATAAAAAATTCAGTTAAAACCCTTATTTTTTAATTAATAGAATAATTTTTTCATGGTGTGGTATCATTTTTTACCAGACTATGTGACAACTGTGAAAGGATTACTTTCCCTTTAGTTTACCCACATAGTTTGGAAACACTGAATGGTAAACATTGTTCTAATTGTATTTCTTTATTATATCATGAGTCACATGGTTTCACTGATAATGTCTCATGATTATCTCAAATCATGAACTGACAATTTAGTATCTAAAATAACACTCCAATAATCTCTTTATTTTCTAATATCAAACGAAACGGTTTATACAAAATTTATCCCCACATGTGATGTTTCTTAAACTCCATGAAAACCAAACAAAACCATCCTACATTTTCCTATTACATCAACAAAGTAATGAATAATTCAATAAAACATATATAAGGACCCAGATAAAGTAATATTTTACCTAAAATTATGGTTCATTACATTATCCATATAATGATTTCTCTTCCTCGAAATGTGTATCTAGGGTTCCTGGTCAAATAACATAGGCCATTAAGACCATATAACAAATTACCCCTCCATTTTCCCCTCTTGTGCAGGATCATGCTACCACATAACTCTAACAAGTGGTACTATTTTCCCCCACAACAATTTACCTCAAGGGTTCAAAATACAAAATAGTTACACTATTATCGATGAATCTTGTCTTAACTAAATATCCTTTTTTTGTCACATAAATATGATTAATATCATACATCTTCAGTTAAAAAATGGACCAAATTAAAAATACATCAATACCACCGAGAAATATCCAAATGGTACTCCAATGTTATGATATGCATGTGGATTTCATATGGTTTTACCTTCCAGGACACAAACCAAATTTCTATCAAAATAATTAATCCACCAACGAAGATGAACCTGCAAGAAAATCTGAACACCAAAATTGAACACTTAACATCATCTTCTTTGGTCGGCATATGACTGCTTCCTACATTGAGTGGTACCCAACATCCTTCAAAAAAAATGGAGACAATGGGAGTAAACCTAAACCATATATAACCCTATAAAAACTTCACGATGCCATTATATTTGATAATGAAATGAATGAAAATAATGATCTTAGAATGGTGAAATCTATGTAGAAGTCATGTAACAATAAGATTTTGGAAACTATTATAAGGCCAAATGATCTTCCCAAGCTCCACCTAGATCTTGGATGCATACCTTAAGGGTATCCTACAAAAAATGGATCATACTCTATTTCTCACTTAAGTTTATGGATGATATTTCATACGCAACTTTAATTGAGTCACTATATCCTTATACAAACCCTAACTAAAAATTGATTTAAATTGGGAGTCCCAATTAGGATAAATTCTTATCCACACTCCATGTATCCACACAATATATGAAACATTGAGTTTTACAACTTCAACTATAGAAATAGTCTGCCAAATTTTACTACAATTTAAAACCTTTTTTAGAAAACCAACAAAAACTGACACATTATATCGACCTATCAGATTCCAATGAATTCTTATAAGAAATTCCATTATCCCCTCATACTATATCCACATGATAATTAAAATTGGTTGATGTAAACCACTAGTACATTAATGTCAAACTATTATCCTCTAATATGTAAGATAAGGTGTGATAATGTCCACAATTTTTCTTTTCATTCATATACACAAGAAATTGAATTTGTTATTATGATATATCAATTTAAGTCATATGTTCACATCGCACTATAATTTATGATAGTATGTTATCTAATCCTCTCTCATATAAGATGGAATAAAATCTCTCATAAAATTTATTCACCATCTAAATGTAATCATAGAACTATGAAATTCCCCTCTAATTTTTACTGCATCAAAATTCACTCAAGACCCAGCTCCTCCCATTCTTTCACACAATCCACCATGGATGATATGATAACTAAGGTAGAAAATTTCATTAATCATGGATCCTCAGATTCACTAAAAACCCATTCATTGATCATTCATATAATCATTCGACATTTTATTCTAATCATCCCCACCCAAGAGATTGTGTCTCATCACTATATTTTATCATTGACTATATTCTAACACTAAACAATTTATTTAACATTCAAAAGGGGTCAACTCATGAAATATCGATCATTTGACCAAGAAACCTCCACTTGTGGTGTTGAATTATGTGTCTCATATCTCTAATGTATTAACATAACACACTAGATTTTGTTGATTTTAAGTCATCATTTATATCCAATCCCACAAACCAAAATATTATATAAAAACTAAAACCAAATATCCAAACAATTCCAATGAAAAGTTTTCTATGTATTGATCAACACATTTTAAAGGATGAATATTTTCAGCCACCATTCACTAAAAATATACCCAATATTGTATATCTTCATCCAAGTCTACCTATATAAACCTTATCCTTAATAATACATCCACCAAAGATAAATAGCCACATATTTTTTCCAAATACTTTCTAAAGTATCACTGTAGTCAATTTTCATTAATTAAGATAAACTACCAGTCTATGAATTTATCAGGAAACATCATAGTTGTTCCACACAAAATCATGATACTAGATAATTTTCAATATGATCTAGGTGGTATCCCATTAAAATTATCTACACAAACCACAATGAAACAATTGAGAGTGTCTTGATATGGTTAATACTAGTGTTGTTTACAATGATGAATCCTACCTAGGATAGTCTAAACAACACATAACAAAATCGAATAAACTAGATAATATCAATGCATGTAAATGTCAAACAATTTTATAATTTCCTCTTCCAGTTGTCATTTTAAAATACAAAGGTTCCTTGATCCTCACAATTACCATCTCTTAATTAATTTATACCATATTTATCTTGGAAAACAATATCATACTATTATTCAAGACGATTGTTTATCACATAGTTATATCATTATAATGAAAAATAAAAGGACGCATATTAATCAAAATATCATTTATAATTTCTAAAAAAAATAAAAATCACAACATTCATAATGAAATGATAAATTCCCATTTTATGGACTATGTGCATTGTTCAGTTTGTAAACCACTGTAGTTTATATCATCTCATCAAGTTGTTGTTCAATGTTTGCCAAAAAAATTCTAACCACCTTCAATGAGGTGATGTAATAACTATTATCACGATTTACAAAACTGGATCACTACTAAAAAATAAAAATGGTTGTTCCCATACTAATAGAGAACCAAAAATTTAGTTTATTAGGAAAAATTACCCATTGAACTACACTACCAGAACCATCAAAATATATTACATTATAGTCATGGAATTGGGTAAACCATTGTACCATTCCTCCCAATGCATATGAAAATTATTCCATCTAATACAATGGAAAGACCCTGAGACTGAAATGAATCCATTATATTCACAAATATCTTAGTATATCTCTCATAATTATATCCCAATCTCAATTTTCCATGAAATATATCACATAAACCAATCTTAATAAAAAAATATTTTTTTATTTTAATAACCTACTAGCTAAACCCCTAAAGGTGTTCATATTTCACTATAGATTTTTATAGATATATAAATCCTAAAACAACACACCAATAACATTATAGAGACTATAATAGTTGGAACATATATCAACACAATCCAACCACCCCTTTATAATATCCATTGAGAGCCTATGTTCTTATACAATATTTTACACCACCTGCCACCTATCCCAAAATAATGGGTATTACAATGAACCATAAATTTATAACACTGCAACTCATTACTATTAAAAACTAAAGTAAACATTACCATTATTCACAACCAACATCTTTTATTAAAAAAATAACTATTTCGTGGGGCCTCACCCAGACATCACAAAATACATTTTTTCACCCCTAATGTGCTTTCCAAAATCACGATATTCTTGTAAAAAATATCAATTTGATCTGAAATATAATATCAAGTATCCCATTAATCCATTTTATTAAATACATCCATACCATATAAATACAAAACCATTTTTTACAATATATTACATTAAAATATAAATGATTATTATTCCAATTTTTATAACACAAATGATTAAAATACTCTTTTCAAATCCCAATTCCCTGTTAATATCATTAATTTGAAAAAAGAAATCCAGTTTTTCTATTTTTAATCCATTCTATTTAAATATATTCATTTCAAAATTCTCATGATCACATGAATTTTTAAAACCCCTTGAACACGATTTACACATTTTATTCCAAGTAAATATTCTCATTTCAATCACTTAAAAGGATAAGACAAATATTTATATGCTAATGGGAAAAACACAAACACTACTTCCTTCCTACTAAACGATAAATCATATTACATAAATACATATAGATTAGTCTAATTCATAGGTATATATAAAATAACATTGCATGATCCGTTCGACTGATCAAATTTTAATTAAAATATTTTATAAAATAAAATATCATTGTTTAAAAAATTATTTTAAATAATTGAATTTCAATTTACGAAAACAATAATATAGATAACATGTGAACCTATGATTCAATTAATTTTTTAGGAATGGATCCAAATCCAAAAAATTGTAATCATTCAAGAGTACTCAGGATCAACATGATCAAATAATTCAAGAATTAGTAATAAAAATACAATGAACAATAACATGATGTTCTATTTCTTAACAATATGATTCTCTAGAAGTTGATTTTAACCCTTCAAGTGTGACCATGTCAACTTGAATACTCATCATTTGAAAAATAATATGAGTTAGTGGTATAAATTTATTAAAGTATGAAACTCTACATAAAATGTAAGTATAACACTTTCGGTTCTTAGTCAATCTCATAAATAAATTTATCATCTTTATGAAATGGAACTTAAAACAAAAAACATTGTCTGATTACTTTTCCTACTGGGAAACTAATGACTCTTTATCCCATCACACATTTTTTATTTTATTGTTGTTAACATTTTTTTATCACGTTTTCTATCACTCTCTATCAGAACATTACACTTATTTTATCTTCTATATTCATGTTTTCCTACATGGAATCCTAGTATGGGTTATATCAGGTGATCTTTGTACTTCTATTTCATTATTTTAAAGTGATATTTTTATTGACTCTTTTTCTGATGTTGGAAATTAAATGAAGTTCCAGATACTAGTTTTAAAATTGTGAGGACTCAATTTCCAAAAGGGTAAAATAATGTAACACCAAATGATTTCATAGTAAGTTATATTCTTTAAATTAGTTTAATAGCTTGTGCTACACGGAACACCAAGTTCGAGTGCACCACGACTTACAAACTAGACGTTAAAAAAGTGGTTATGAATAATATTAACTGAATTCTAAATTTTATATAATTTGTATAATTTTTTAATCCATATTATGTGTTTATTAGACATAATATTAGAACAAATTTATTTTTTTAGATAAAAGAAGTATTTTTCAAAAAAAAGATATTTCACAACCATTTAATGTACATCCATTTTTTAAAACAAATATTTGAAAATTTTATATATTCAATATAATGAAATTACCGTCTTCATTAGAATTAGGAAAAAAATTATTTTGGATAATTTTTTGGTACTTTTCTGAAAACATTCATATTTTGATGAATACTGAAAAATACAAATTTTTAATTGAAAATAACTTTTTTAACCAAAATAATTTATTGTGTTAAATTATGAATTTGAATGGGTTGGAAGTATAATTAGATAATATTTTTGTCATTTAATAAAATATAAGTCATTATAAGTAATTTCACATTTAAATTTGACATAAACACATGTCAATATTTTGATAGTTTTTACATTTGAAAATCCCTCTTTTCGGTTTTGACGATGGGAATTAATTTT
The DNA here is from genome assembly GCA_963277665.1 of Viscum album. Classification (NCBI taxonomy): domain Eukaryota; kingdom Viridiplantae; phylum Streptophyta; class Magnoliopsida; order Santalales; family Viscaceae; genus Viscum; species Viscum album. The sequence continues at coordinate 799,343,175 of OY728130.1, read as the reverse complement.
AAATTAATTAATGGAACTTCGATGTTTTGAATTTGTTTAAATATAATTCATTTCTGAACTTATAATATAAAAATCATCTTAGGGTAATTTTTTGGCATTTTCTGAAAGCATTCATTTTTTGATGAATAGTGAAAAACACTGCGTTACTGGTTAAAACTGAATTTTTAATTAAATAATTATTTATTTTATTTAAATTTATTTTAGGTAAAAATAGATACATAATACCTATATGTGTTCAATTTAATTAATTGAATTCATTTTATAATATGTTTAGATATATAAAAAATTTATTGAACTTTTTACAATCTTTTACGCACCTCCTATGAGCATTAGCAAATTTGCATAAAACATAATTTTACCACTTCTATGAATTGAATTTCTAAAATCCAAGAGAAACGGGTCATATAATTAATTAAAATGTGTCCAATAAGTTGAAAATAATTTTTCGTGAATAATCATTTAAAACTTTTATTTACCAAGGTTAATATTAAATAGGGTAATTAATGGTAAAAATGATATTATTATTACCCTAAAAAATGTCCTAATTCTATTATATAAGTTTAATTCGATGAAATAAACCTTAGTAAAAAATATGGTCCTTTTGGTCCACTGGGATTAGATTAGGACATTTATTATTATTTAATTTAAAGAAGAGTTAAAATTGTTAAACTCAAGTATTCATAACTAAAACATTTTTAATAATGGGTTATAAAAAAGATAAATTCGACTATAAATATTAATTAGATAAATAAAATTATTTCCAAAATAAATATATTTTATTTATAATTTTTTGACATTAAATAATATAATTTAATTTATGACACAATGATGATGCAGTAATTACCTTATTAATGTAATATTAAAATAATTGATATTAGAAATATCAAAATAAATCTAATTTGAGAATTTTCAAGAATTCCACTAATTTTAGAAGTTACTATGACATGTGAGGTTTGATTAAATGAATTTTTTAAGTAATCATTCTTTTATAACTTTAACAAAAACAAAATACTAAATAATGTCAAATTTGACATAAATGGGTTTTTAAAATTAATAATATATTATTAAATGATGTAATATTCATAAAAATATAAGGTTCAGCCAAAGGACTTATATATGGTTATATATTTTAATAATGAACCAATTGGGGTTCTCTTTCTTTGTTATAGTAAATTTATTAACCATATAATATAAAAATACAAGGAGAGAAGGTAAATGTCATACTATTCAACTAAGAGTTAAATCTAAAAGATATGGTTAATATAATGACCTAAACCTGTCTAAAACCTATTGGTTGAGAGGTTATAGATCCATATCCACTTTATCGTCTAAATAAGTAATTTTCGATCCATTAGAAACCGAAAATTATTTTATTATAAAATCGTATTTCAGGCTTTTCCTAAAGTGGCCCTCACCTCTCCTATAAAAGGGAACTTTATCATCTCTTAATTTGACACCTCCAAAGCCATTTGGATCAGCCAACCACTACCCAAATATCCTCCCAAATTCCCTCAAATCAACATAGAGTCCTTACATTTATCATAAAGCCAACCTGAAGAGCCCTTTGGATCAACTCAAAAGGAAACACCCGAAGAATATGTAATAATTTCACCACCCTCTTTGAAGTTCTTTTCATCTTCCACTTCCTCAATCTTTGTTGTTTCCATACCAAAATATTTAATAAAATACCTTATACATAATTTGATGTTTTTATAAATATGGTACAACCATATTCATTATTATATCTATCCTATAAATGACAAAGTCACCATACATGCGTATGTACAGATTATTGTCTCCACAAACGTGATTAGATTCATTCCCCATCATAATCTTTCAAGAATAATTTACATTTTATGACTAAAAATAATGTTCAAGAAAATAATATAATTCTGTATATGAATCAAATAATTCATATTCATAACAAACATGGATTACATAACCAATCATATAAAGTAAAAAAATCAGTTAACACCTGAAACGATGACACTACTAAAATATTATGAACAAAGAACTATTATAAGTTCAGATATGATATCATATTTATCTATATGATTCTTTTATAAATTAGTAAAAATTATTTAACTATTTTAAATGAGGTTAACGTACCCTATACCAAGGAGAAATACAAGGTAAGGGGTTTTCATCTCACTTTTTATTCCCATGAGATTCATGCTATATTGCCACTATTTACATTTGTGTGGTGTATGTATTACCCATGATTATATTATTATTTTAATATAAATTAATTAATGTGTATTTATATCATCATTATATGATACTTCATTCTTGGGGTGTATGTTTCGTAATTTACCAAATCGGTAAGAGAATTTCAAATTTCAATTTCCACTCATTCGGTTTTATGCAAACTTCATGGATTACATTACTCAATGATTATGTGTGAAATAACAATTTATTTACATATGTAGTAATATCAACAACCCTTTTTGTGGATATAATTTTGATACACATAATCACTCCATTGATAAATTCTCAAGTCAATGATATAAACTTGATAAGAGTAATGTTAACTCAATTTCTATTCATTGAGTTAAACATCCAAGTCATTGGTGTTCTTTTTACAAGAATATATATGAATTTCCTCTAATTGATTTACACTAAATATCCAATAATATTTATTGTTTTTATATTTTTCACACATAATTATTTAATTGGATTGTCTTTAACATAAGGATACGTCTTTTTTAAAGGAATTCATCCCAACTTACATTCCATTGAGACTTCTTTGTTGTAATGTGCCAATTAACTTTTATTTTGTATATATATTGTACATTTAAATCATATATCATGAATCGATTTATTATAATGATATTATAAAGTTTCTATTACCTCAATTATTTTTATTCAAGCATCTCTCATTTGGTTAGGAAGTCTAACTAAAATATCATTTTAAATGTTTTAATAATTTATTCATCCAAATATTTCTCATTAATGTCCATGTTTTAAAAATGGTTTTAAGGTTTTATTTATAATAACATTAATTTTTTAACATTTAAATTACTTTGAAATGTTTAAAAGTGGTATGGGAAAATTGGATTCAAAAATATATTTTAAAGATCTTCTTGAAAAATAGTTATACTTTTAAATGTTCTCAGGAAAAAGGGATATTTTTATCAAAGATTTTCACTAATCATTTTCAACTATGTCAACATCATTTATGAGATATTATTCATTATATTTGTTGATTTATTATATTATAACTATTCCATATTTTATTTGAGGTTTTCTAATATTTTTTACTGTGGATGTGTTATTTTTATACCATTCATGGTTTATTGTTAAAGAAATGACATTTCATATGCTAGTTTTAATAAGAATTTTTATGTTATGTTTCAACGTTTTCACATAAGAAATGTATTGGACTTAGTATGTGATTGGTGGTGCCCGTTATATCTCCTCAGTGCATTAGTAAGTCTCATGAGACAATTAGATGTGGAATTGGTTGAGGCTTTTCTCAATTTGATATATAGTTTTGGCCGAGGCCAAAATCATTTTTAGACGTCTTGGTAATGCCTTTACATGATGTTTCAGAATGTCTAGCATAATAAATTCCTTCATTAAGAAAAATAAAAATTATTGTTCATGTGGTTATTCTACTAGTAGAATAATCATGAGTATGTTTTATTATGCCATTATTTACTTAGCTCATATTCATTCCATAATGTGTTCATGTTTATTATTTGTAAAGGTAAGTGTTTTTAATTATTCATCATGCCTAATGTTTATGTTGACTTTCACTATATTTCTTATCCTTAATGAGTGTTTGATCTTACCACATTCTTATGTTTCATTTTCCTAGGATATGAAGAAGTTTCTTTGTGTGACTTGAAGGAATAATCTAGGTGGCTTGGATGTTTCTAATGGATGAAATTAGTGTTGTATTTTTTTCATGTTGAAATGTTGAACTTATTTATATATCAGGTTTCTAATATTGCTAAAATGATCGATCCTTCAGGACTTGATTCCTTGTAATCATTCCAATGATATGTAATAAAGCACTGACTTTAGGTAACGTGGGTCAAATCGTTACAATTATAGTATTTTATAATAATATATTCATTCCATAATTTCTATAAATTTTAATTTTAATTATTTTTATGATAATATAATAAAATATATTGTCTCTTATGAAAAGTGGGTTTTTCATTATTCACAGAAATTATTAGTTCTTTAGAAAATGTTAAAATAATAATAACAGGGTAAATTTGGATTAGTAAATCCCAAAAAAATACATCTCATAAAATAAATTTTCTATAATTTATACAAATAAATTTTAAATACGTTATAATAATGTGATGAAAATTTTTTATAGAAAAAATAATTTTTTCTTATAGAAATTTCTATTTATATATAATAATTACTTGATACCAAATTCAATCGTAAAATAAACTAAAAATAACCAAATATATGTTTTCATAATATAATAGAACTAAATTTACATTTACACCATTTTAGAATGAAATGGAATTTCTGAAATGGTTGAAATAAGAATATAGTTTTCAATAAAAACCGTCATCTTCACTATTTGTATGAAAATCAATATTTTTAACAAAAAATAAAAATTTAACCCTGAGATAATTTTTGTAGGATTAATTCAAAAGTTATTTTATTTGTATAAAATATTTTATTTACGAATTCTAGATATTATTTATAATATTTTCTCACAAATAGAAAATAAATATTTTTTTGAAGAAAACATATTTCTGAAGAATAAAACAACATTAATGAAAATTGAGAACTTATTTCATAGGAATTTATTAATAAAATTTTATTGATTATGTACTATATATATATTATCATTAAATTAATTAATTTATACTTAATACTTTAATGGTGAGGTTATAATGGTCACATTAAAATAATAGTATTTCATGTTTCATTTAAGCTCAGTGTTGTGTGTTATATATGACATCAAATATAGTGTAATGATAGAACATTGGGGTTTTATATGTTGATCAAATATAATGTAATGAATAACGTTAAACAAATTTAATGTAAAACATGAAATTTAGGGTATTTATGGGTTGTTTAAGGTGAATTTAACAACACCAGTTCTAGAAAACATAATCGAGAAAAAATTAATAGGAGATGATATCACCATGTGAGGATAAAATACTGAGTGGTTATGTGATATATAGATCTAGTGGATGATTCATTAAATTCTTTTGTTCATCCATGTAATCTAGGTAAATTATTTAGGAAATTAATTTACTTAATGTAGAAGTAATTTTTATCTTTTTAATTTATTATTTTCAATCATTAATTGGGTGTTTATTAAATTATATTATTATAATGTATATGTTCTCCCAATTTATATTTCATTAGAAAGGTCATTCCCTATATCAAAGAGAAATTAACTAGGCTTGACCACCATGAATTCATTGGGTATCCATGTCACTTTCCAATTAGGATTGACAACTACACTAAGGTCTCTATAAAATATCCAGAAATTTTTCGATGTTTTCATTAAGGTATTAGGGTGTTAATTTAGGGGCTAAATCAGATAAATATTAAGATAAGGAGGAAGTGGGTGTCTTAAATATCATTCAATTCTTGTGTTTCTTCACATCACATTTAAGTTTATATGATGTCTATTAATTTCTAAATGTTCCTTTATAGGTTAATTGTTCTGTTGTAGTAAATTATTATTTGAAGTATTAAATTAATTAGTTTTATGTCAAATTTATTATATTTATTTCATCATTATTACCATTCTTGATCTATGATTTTTCAATTTAATACTGATTTTTCTATTAAAATATTGATTTATAATGTCATAGATTATTATAGTTTTTTCTTAATATAATTTTCCACCTATTTTTCATTTAATTAATGAATTAGGTAATAATGTATTAATTTATTTATGTCATGTATTTAATTATGTAATTATTTATTATAATAATTTATAGTTTAATTCCTTGTTAACTTTTAATCATTATTTTTTTAATCAATTAATTAATTATTTAATTAAGTTGAATTTAGTTCTTAATTATTAATTTTATAGATTTGAAACTCCTTATAATTTTATTGTATGTTTGTATTAAATTATTCAAAATTAGTATTAAATATATAATTTTAATAGTCTATATGTTTATTATTTAAAAAAAATATTGTGATCTATATGCTTAACAAATTGTTGTCTAGGTCTTGGAGTAACCAAGAAATAGTCCAATCATATTCCATATATGCACTAGGGATCAATCAACATCCCTCTACTGGTGATTAGTTGTGTAGTGAAATTCATCAACCATAAATCAAAACTTGGTAGACTATTTATAAGATCACCGTTAATCACACATTTTTAAATAGAACCTCAATCAAGCATGAATGTATGATTATAAGAGCTTATTTTTTAGAATATTTTCATTAAAATATATCATCTATTTTTTAATAAAAAATAAACCCTTGATTTCGAGGATGATTGAAAAATCAATGTCAATTTTTTGTGGTTGTTGTTACAATCGTCAATTGCACTATGTAAAACTAGTTCTATGATCACTAAAATGATAAATTATTCATGGTATATGAACCCAAACCCTGAATAAATATCCCCCAATTAAATTTCTATAGGGAAAATCCATCATCAATGAGTATTTAATTTGTCAAAATCCATGAAAATGAATTTATTTTGTTAATGACCACCCAATCTCATGCAATTCAATTTGTGATCTAGGGAGTCCCATCAAAGCCTGACTTAGATGGGTCATTGGGAAGTCAACTGAAGGTATTATAAGAAAATTTTCATTTTGAAACTAAATTAATGCAAAGATAATATCCTAGGTCAAACTTCTTATTGATCAACTTTGGTTAGGTTGGTGTCGATATAGACATTATGAGGAACAGACCTAGGATTTTTGAAATGGAAGAAGATTGAATGATATTAACCCTAATGATTAGTTCATGTTCATTAAATTGGGAATAATATAATCTTAAAAATTTACCATAAGTAACATGTTCGATGATACCTATTGATTAACCCATGTGAAACAAACATTGATCTAAATTTGGACAATCATGGTCTAAGTGGTGATGGTCAGTCATGATTTTTGGAAAATAATTTGGTTGATTTCTTTTAAGGTCTATCAATGATGATTTATTGGCCTTTGTTCAATCTAAACATTGTGATTATGATATTTCATTATAAATTGTTACATGAGCTCAACCTTATCTGCATGTGAGTTCTAGTTAGTATTATTGATCCTAGATTCTAAAAGAATAATATTAAGGTACATGTTTGAGATTAACTCGAGCTATGAATTATTTCACTCACCTAATTTTTAGTTTTTCAAGATAAAATGATATATTGGATGAAGTTTTGATGGACTTAAAAATATTTGGGTTTTCAAGAATAACATTCACTGACTAAGATTCCATAAGTGTAATAATTGATTCTTGTGTAAGGGTATCTCAACCTGAGATGAGCCCCATATATGTGTAATTTTAATGTGAGGTATATTCTTTGTAAGGGTGATTTCAAATAAGGCCTGAAAAAAATATGTGTTTTCAATGAATAAAATTAAGATGACATCCTGAAATAGTGTGTCATTGAATTGATTTCAAAGCCAATCAAAAACTATTATTTACAGGCATGATTGTGCTATAGGGACCAGAAGATCTTATCTTAGTTTTTTAAATTGGATTCAAGATAGTTTCATGAATTTTCAAGTAATTTACCAAAAAAATTGACTGAGAAATACATATAATTTCATTTGAGACTAAACTCACATGGGTTGACCAATGTATATGTGGTAGTATAGCTTACATCATATGGGGTGAATGTGAACATTCAAATATTCCTTATGAAATATTATGAACTAAATACCATGGTATGTTGAAACATATGGTGGTGAACAAAAAATAAAAAAAATTAGCACAAGAAAAAAATAAAGTCGGTAATTAATCATTCAACAACTTCTTATCTGGAATATTCAATAGATATCGGACAACAAATCTTAGAGGAGAACCTGATCCCAAACTCGAGATTGGAGTTGGAGATTATATCTCTAGATAAGTTTCTTATTCCCAATTTTCTTTCTTTTATTATCTCACTATAAATGGAAATGTGTAGCTAACTATATTATTTTTTCACATACCATGTTGGGCCTCCATACAACCATTGATCGACCCAGTCTACAGTAAGGCCAGTAGATCATTCTTGATCCCTATGGGCTGGGAAATGTTCTTGGGTATCAAAATTAATTTTTGGGAATGATTTAACTAAATGTATATAATTGTAAAACAACCAAAAATATAAACTAAACCAACACTAAAAGTCACAACCAAACAAGCAGTTAACTGAAAACCATAATTTTAGCTACATGCTTAAACCAAACCCCAAACAACAACCAAAAAATATGGTGACTGAAAACCATATAAAGAAACCCCAACTTGCCTAAGGAAACCACAATCAAGCCTTCTTCATGACACCACTCCATGAAGGGAATCTAGAAACCTGATACACCATCTCTAAAAGCAGTAACCTTACATGTTTCAAACATAACCAAATATACTTACACCCAAATGTGTATGTATGGTGTGAGATAATTTCCAATAGTACTCCCTAGAGAAAATATTACAAGAAGAAATATTAAATGACACATACAGTTTAAATTTTAATACAATAAATGAATTGAATAATTGAACAATTTTAATGAAAATAGATGTAAGGAAAACAAATTTTATGGAATTCAATTTTTTTTTAAAAATTATTTTTCTTTTATAGTATCTCAAATTTCACACCATGTGCCGACTATGAGTGAAATGTAATAAAAGATAACCATATATGGGAGAGACCCTACTGGTACTATTAAAAAGTGGTACCCTACAACCTCACATCTCAGATAATGTGGTATAGAAACCACAATAACATGTGTTCTCATTCACGATCCACTAGTTGGGAACACACCCATAACCAAGTGTTCTGCAATCAATTTTCATATGTTTAGATAGTATTTTATTCATCAAACCATATATGTGAAACTGCTCTAATTCCAAATTCATATTACTAACACACTAGTTCTAGTCTCCCCACATAGTTACCCCAACTACCCTTAGAGCATTTTTAAATTCCAAGTTCATAACACAAGTCACATTCATGCACTCTATTCAAATAAAGTACTACAAACACAAAAACACCATTTTCACACCAAAAACCTCTTTCAATAATCATACTCACACCAAAACATTTTTCAAACATAACTCACATCACTTATACAGTCAAATAAACCATATGTATAGTTTAAGAACCCATTTTTATGATTAAACAAACTACTAAAAAGATATATTAAGCAATGTCAAGATGGTTCACATGAATCCAAATACAAAAAACACAATCAAAACATCATTTATAAGTAAACACACATTTATTCCACCCTAAAACACAAACTATAGCCCTTTCACATTCTAAGAAGCCAACATGAGAGTATATAAAACACTATGAATGGTTCAACATGGGATTTAAAATAAACAAAACACTCATATGACAAAAACATGCTACTAATCACATCAAAATCATATTAAGCCTCATGTAAAACTACACTCTCATAAGAAAACTAATCAATGAATATGAACAATTAATTAAATAGGAAAATTAATTCATCAAGAAATACTTATACATAGAATCACCTTCCTCGTTGTTGAAAATCATCACAAATATGATACAAAATTGCCACCGCACTCAAATCATGCATCAAATTACATGATTATACCTAAAAATCAAGACATCGTAAAATTAATATCAAAATCAAACTAATTGGAACAAAAATCCAAAACCCAAAAACCTACCAAATGGTATATATGAACAATGAAAGTAAAATGCACCTATGGCGAGGGTGTGGTATGATGATCGAGCATGAAGAGGAGTACTAGAGGTGTGATGCACAGGAAAATCTGGCTAAGATGGGAACATGGTGCATGGATGCAGGTAGTAGGGAAATGCTTGTTCGAGGTAGTAAAGCATTGCTTAGGAGGATCGTTGGAAGGAAGGGAGGATTATTCAAAGTTTAGTGGGTGGGGAGAGTGAAGGGCGAGCATGGGTAAAAAGGGAGGCCAATGGAGGTAGAACCAAGAAATATGGGTGGGGTTAATGGGGTGTGGTAACTCGACTCAAGAGGATGGAAAGGAAAGAGGGAAATATAAAAAAAGGGGAAAAGAAGATAAAAATGAAATCAAATAAAAATAACCTAAAAAGTACCCAATCAAAATAAAAATAATATAGCTGCGATATAAATAATTATAATAATAATAAAAAAAATTAATATGTTAATAATTCTAGGATTATGACTATGATTTGCCCATGGGTCAGATATTACAAATCCATAATGCTCATTTATCAGTGAAATCACAAAAAATCTACCTAGATCGGCCCACACCTCGACAAAGCCTTTCAAATATAGATAAAATATAAAATTAAAACTTTATCCAAAGTTCGAGTGGGACAATTCTACAAACAAAAAAATATTTTTTCCCTTAGAAAATCAACTTGAATCCTGGTCAGATAATAAAAATGGGCACTTCTATTCAACACCTGACTTCCTCTCCCAAGTCGCATACGCATCATTCCCATTATACCATAGGATACCGACCAATAGAATAGACATCCCATAATGTTCTTTCTCTTTGGAATCCACAATCTACACTGGTCGCACAAACACTAATAGATTGGGCTCTATCTCAAACTCTTCCCAGTTCAAAACATTGGATGGATCCACAATATAACTCTTTAATTGGGAGACATGGGATATGCCATTATTTGATGTCAACCTAGAAGGTAAATCTATCATGTATGCCACATTCCCAATCCTCTCAGTGATCTCAAATGGCCCGACATACCTCAGTGTCAGCTTTCCATGCTTCCCCAATGACGATGACCCAATGGAGGGGACACCTTCAAGAACACCTGATAACTCACAAAAATCTCATGATCTTGAATGCCCCAATTATCATAAGATTTTTAGAGACTCTAAGATGTCAGTAGTGAATTTCTGATCAGCTTGAAATTCTCAAACATCAACTACATATGGCACGTTCCCAAAAGTGAGGTCTCTCTTACCTGATCCCAACAAAAAAGAGATCTACATGGACTACCATAAATAGCCTCAAAAGAATCCATTATAATAAGGGATTGAAAACTATTATTATAATAAAATTTGACCAATCTCAAATTTCAATCCCAATAACTTCCAAAATCTAACACACATGTGTGTAGTAGGTCCTCTAGAGTCTGATTTTCCTACTGCTTCTGGCCAACCGTTTTAGGATGGTATGCTATTCTAATTTTGATCTTCCTTCCCAATAACTATTTATGAAAGTACCCAAACTTATAGGTAGTGTAGGTGTATGTTTCCAAAATAATTCCTGATGGGACAACATGATGTATGAACCCCTCATTAATATACAATCATCCCAGGTCATCCACCTTAGTCGTATCTCTGATCATAATTAAGTGGGAAGATTTGTTCAAATTGTAAATCACCACCTAAATAGTGTTCCTTCCTAGAGGTGTTTGAGTTATGACAGTAATGATGTCCATGGAGACCTCATCCCACTTCCGGGTAAGAATGGGTAACGACTGAAGCACACTAGAGGGTCTTTGATGCTCTGCCTTCACATGCTGACAGGTATAACATCTCTATATGATTTCAGCTATGTCCCATATAATAACCAGTCATCATAACTAGACACAAAAATTATAATACATTTTAGAAGTAACAATATGGATGGAACACTATGATATGTTTCTATCTTTCATTACCACCTTCTATGGAGACAACGAAACTATAGCATGGCCCATGTAGCCCAAAATCCCCTTAGGATACCAAGAAAATTTAGTAAAAGTATCCCTACCATGAAGAAACTACATAGACCACTAGAACAACAAATCACCTTGTTTCTCCAACTGAATCAACTCGATATGAGTAGGATTCAATGGAATTCTTCCCAAAAAGGTACCTTCACTATGCCCCTAGGTCTCCAAATGCATCATGGAAATGAGCCCCATCAGAGTCCAGTCATCGCTGGACTTCCTCAAATCTTGTACCAGCACATTCCTACTCATGGCATTAACAACCACCTTACCCTTTCTCAGGTTATCGATGATATAAATTCCAAACACTTGTAGATAATTTATCCAATATGGATAACTCAAAATAATATCCTTATATGAGACGATGTCGGATAAGATCCTATGGTCTGACGAGACCACAAATTTCTCCCCAATGAGGTGGTGATTCCAAGTCATCTGAGCATGCATCACTGATTCCAAATCCAAGTCGTGAGTCAGGTAATTATTCTCATTTTGTTGGGGTTAGCATGAACCATAAACCCTTACATGATTTCTATCATGAATACACACCAGAGTCTCATACCTAACGCATCAACATAACCCACAGAGCCCTTCCCAGACTCCAGAAAGATCAAAAGAGGTGCAGTATTCAACCACTGATTCAACACCTAAAAGTATTCTTTGTACTCTGGCCTCTAGTAGAACTTCACCTATTTCCAAGTGAATGATATCATAGAGAAAACGAGTCCCATGAAATCCCGAATAAATCTTCATTAATAACCTACCAGGCTAAGAAAATTACTTTTTTCCAAACACATTCACCAATTTTTACCATGACATAACTTTATCGATCTTCTCATGGTCCATTGAAACCACATTATCTGAAATAACTTGGCCTAGAAATGACACTTCACTATTCCAAAAGGTGCACTTTGAATGTTTCACATTGTGGTGATGATCTTGCATAGTGCCCAACAGGATCTATAAATGATTCTCTTTCTCCTCCTCATATTTAGAATAATCCAGATCATCCAAAAACATCATAACAATGTAGTCGAGACACAGTCGGAACACCATATTCATGATTGCCATAAAATCCAATAAATAATTTATCAATCCTAAAGGCATGATCAAATAGTCCAAGTTGGTATACCTACTTTAGAAAGCCATATTCAGGATATCCACCTATCTCACACTGAATATCTGGTTACTTGATCATGGGTCAATTTTATAGAGCCACATTTCCCCCTTCATCTGGTTGAAAAAAATGTCAATGTAGGGCATATGGTATTTATTTTTTATGTTTAACATATTCAAAATCCAGTAACCGATACACAACATGAGATATTATTCGACCGTATTTGCGAATATAACATGGGTGACCCAAGGAGAGACGCTTGAGCGAATGAACCCTTTAGATTTATAATTGTTGAATTATATCTTGAATTGAAACAATTTAGTGGGGGACATGTGATATGCAAGAAGAGATATATGTTGTGTCCCATCGCCAATTCAATCAAGAACTCCATGTCCCACTCTAGGGGTCTTCCCAAAAAAATCATCTAGAAATATCTTTAGAAACTCATCCACTACAATGGGTAATTCACCCTGAGGAGCACCGCCATCATTCTCTAATGTGTGTGATGATAGCTGATAAGAAATATTTCCCAACTTTAGAAGTGGAGGTCCCACATTTCATGAACGAGGATCCCATTCAATGAGAAAAAACTGAGGAACCCCATCATGTGCCATGAAACTAACTCACCGCTAAAAGCAATCAATGTGTGCCAAGAAATGAATCATCTAGTACACACTATGGAGCACATTAGACATGTCCATATCATGGCACATGAAATCCCATTCACTTTACTCATGACATAGAAGGAACACATGACAGGCACCTAAGACCTTGATCATTCTTCTTAACCAATAGTTTTAACAACGATATTGAAAAACTCAACAACTTAGTTAGTTGTTTCAGCATGCTTACAAGGTTGGAAGATATAAAAAAAAATGAATCATTATTATTAAATAAAAATATAACTATAAAATATGTAATCCGAATGGAACCTCAAACTATCAATGGAAGTTCATATGATTCCACTATTGCTTGATAAACAGCATGTAGATGACTGGTTCTAATCTGAGAACGACCTCTTGCATATGGCTCTCCCATGATCTAACTCTGAACAGAAGATAGACTGGTCATCCCGCCATGACCACCAAACTGAGATCCAATCATCCTAGTTGGCTCCAAATAAACTAACACTCCCTTGGATTCCACAGATCCTACCAAACTCTAGTATGGTTGTGTCACACTGCACAAGCACTACATGTGCCCTGTAACTCTGCATCGCTAACAAGGAATTGACGATGAGGTTTATTCAGGCCAGATGTGACCTGCCTACCCACACTTATAAAACATAACATACCCTACACCAAAATACCTAAATGAAGTATTCTAGGAGGGATTTCATAATATTACAACACCCTTCTTCCCATACTCATCCCTATTCCTATTCTTATCAGATGAATGGTCATTTCCCACAACAGACACAACTCAATAAATCATATAATTTCTATTCTAGTAAATCTTGACCATGAAATAATGATCAACCACCTCAGCATAAGAGCATATCATTAACAAGAATAATTGCGAGTAAATTTCAGGTCGTATCCCCTTCTCAAACCTCTAATAATTCATAGATTAATTTTAAATAATCTCAGGCACATAATGCCCTAGCTCAAAAAAATTGGTAGCATATTCCATCACTAACTGATCTCCTTGGGATGTATCCATGATTTTATGGGATATATCATAGGATATGACCTTGGAACAAAATAGATTGTTGAATATGGTCTTAAAATCCTTCCATCTCATTTGCTCAATTTTTCTATCTTGAAGCACTGATTCCCACAACCTGTTAAAAGGTTCCCTTAAAAGAAATGAGCCACACTTCAACATAACCTCCTCTGGTGTGTCAAGTAAATAAAACATGTTCTCTCTCATCTCAATCCACTCTTTTCTTTTCTAAGGCTACGTATTTTCCCAAAACATAAGGGGATTATTCTTGAAAAACCTATAAGCTTTATCCTTCCTGGGAGCAGACTCATGTTCACCGGATGTTGTAGGAGCAAGAGAACGAGTCACACTTTCTAATAAATCTTGAATAGCTCAAACCATAGCTTTTATGAACCAATGATTAGTCATTGAGGGAGATATCTCTTTGGCTTTATCATGTGGGTATGTGGGAGCTCTCCAGGGAGGCATGATGTTATAATAAGTAACAGTTACATAATAAATTAATAAATTAATAAGGTCTGAAAATTAATATTTTACTGAGAAAAATAAACATTAGTAAAGAAAACAAGAAAAGGAAATAAAATGATCAAACCACTTATCCCCTACCCAATGTACACGTAATGTTTGTAGTATGCACGTTCCACTTGGAGGAGAAGTCAAATGAGAATTCTCACATCCTAGGGAGATTCATGGTCTCTCATGAGGTGTGATGACTAGGCACCCTACATGAAACAGGAACATCAAATCCCAACTTTCCTAGCTACAATATAACTAAAATCACCCCAAATAGAATAACTCAATGGTTTTAACACAAACTTATGATACTATTTTTTAACAAATCATGTCAGTTATCCATCCATATAAAGGTCGAATTAGTCCATGGAAAGGTTCGAAGGGCATTCCCAATCCCCACGGGCCGGCACAAGTGCCCAGGTTTCAAAAGTATATTTTGGGAATGATTTAACCTAATATATAAAAATGTAAAACAATAAACAATATAAACTAAACCAACACTAGAGTTCACAACCAAATAATTCATTAACAAAAAACCATAATTTGAGTTAGATGGTTATATCAAAACCAAAAAAAAACACAATGTATTGTGACCAAAAACCATCTCAAAAACAACAATCTAGAATGAGGAAACCACCCTGAAGCAATTTCTAAGACACCGCACCATGAAAGACAATAAGCAACCTTAGCCACCATTTCCAAAAGTCTAACCCTTACGTGAAACTAATGGAAAATTTTTACTTAGACTTAAAGCTACAAGTAGGGTGTGATTTAACTCCCAGTAGAATGCAATTGAGAAAATTTTCCATGTATAAATATTAAATAACAAATATAGTTGAAATTTTAACTAAAGAAAAGAATAAAATTCGTGAACAATTTTAATGAAAAAAAATTGAGGAAAAAAATTTTCATGGAATGTAGTTTTTAAAATAAAAACACTTTTTCTTTTATAGTATCTCATATGTCACACAATAATCTAATATTGAACACAAATTAATCAAGTAAATCAACTCTGGGAGTGGCCCTATATGTAATAGAAAAAATTGGAACCCTAGAACCTTGAGTCTTAGTGAAAGTGGTACAGAAACCATCAAAACATCTGTTCGTCTTCATGAGCCACTAGTAGGGAAAACACCCATAACCTAGTTGTATACAATCAGCTTCTATATGTTTATTTAGTGTTATATTTATCAAACCATCTATGTGAAATCAGGCCAATGCTACTTTAGTATCACTAGGAAACTAGTCCTAGTACTTACACCCAGTTTCCTAGGCATTCCTTTAGTGATCATTAAAATTCCATGTTAATATCACATGTCATATTCATTCAATAAAACCAAACAAGGTACTATACACACACAAACCACCATTTTTCACACCCAACCACTCTTTTAAAATCATGTGCACAGAAAAACCCTTTTAAAATTTAATTTTAATCACTTATAAAATCGAATAAACCATCTATACAGTTAAAAAAATTACTTTCATGATTACAGAAACCACTAAGAAAATTTAATAAACAATTTCAAGATATGTCTCATGACTCCAAATAAAAAAAAACTAACTCAAATCATATTTTATAAGTAAACTCAAATTTATTCCACATAAAAACACAAACTCCAACCTTTCACATTCTAATAAAACAACATCATAGTTTATAAAACACACAGAATGGATCAATATGGGTTTTCACCGAAAAAAACACTCATGTCACTTAAAAATGCTACTAAAAAATAAAAATAATATTAATCCTCAAGTAAAACTTTATTCATGCTAATAAAACTAATCAATGAATATTATATATTAATTAAATAAATGTTATTTCGTCAACAATACATATACGATGAATATTTTTCCTTGATTTAGAAAAACATTACAATATTGGTCTATAATTTCCACTGCATGCCAACTAAACCACAAGAAACTAGATTAGACTATAAAAACAAGTCACAGAACTCTTTATGTCAAAATATATCCAATTGTAACATAAATACCTAACCTGAAAACCAACCAAATGGTAGAAATAAAAACCCAAAGTAGAACACACCAATAGTGAGGGTGTGGGAGGCTGGCAAGCATTACGAGGGGTGTTAGAGGTGATCCTCACTAGAAATTCTAGCTGAGAAGGGAAGGATTCATGTGGATGTAGGGAGATGATTGTTGTTTGGGGTAGTAGGGTGGTGCGCAAGAGGTTCACCACGAGGAAGGGATACTGGTATGAAGGTCCTAGTAAGGGGGAGTACAGGGGGAGAGCCGACCAAAAGGGATTCCAAGGGAGGAAGAACCAGGTGATGACAGTAGGGTTAGAGAGTGATGAAATGTGACATAAGGAGGGTGAAAATAAAAGAGGGGAAATTTAATAAAGTAATAAAACTAAAGATAATGATGAAATAAAATTAAAAAACACTAAAAATTACCTAAATAAAAATTAAATAATATAATTGCAATAATAATAATAATAATATGTTAATAATTTTACGATTATAATAATGATTTAATATTAATAATCTGCATAAAATATTCACAAATATACTAATAATAATCATCATCATATTATTATTAAATTATTATTTTTATTATTATTTAAAAAACTATAAAATACTTTTACATTTTTAATTTCATTTGGAATTTACTTTATTCACCATTCATTTAGTTAATTAACTAACCTTGCACCAGGTGGGTCGCATGGTGATCTAGTAAAGCCACATGCCTTTGACTTTTCCCTTCCGAGGTGTTGAAAATTTCAATCTGAAAATGCTCATTTAACAGTAAAATCACAAAAAATCAACAGGGCCCAGCCCACACCATAAAAAATAATTTCAAAGCCATTGAAAATATAAACCAAAAATAATTTCCAAATTTTGTGTGTTACATAGTAAATTTCAACTAATATAAACTAAAATACCTATATTTTTTATAATATGTTAATAGAAATTTTTGGTGAAATTTATCTTTAGAGTTATCTTCTGTTCCATTTTGAGTTTCACTTTATGATATTCAAGAACTAACTACTGAAAATTGTGAATTAATCAAAATTTTATCATTGAAAAAATTATATAAATATATAAAACAAATATGTATCTATTCTCTATAAATATCGTATAAATTATGTTGTGTACATCGAGAGACCATGAAAAATAAAAAATCACCAAACTATAAAATTTTACAGAATTTAGATCTTTTTTAATTATTTTTTCTCTACATGTTGAACAATTGTGATTAAAATGAGTAGGATTGGGGAATTTTTCTAGTAAATCTAAAAAGAGTTTGATGTCCCTAATCTCATTAATTATTTTAACTTTATCTACCTCTCTCTGATTTCCTTTTCTTTTAACTATATTTTCATAAACTATTGACATTCACAACACAAAACAATTTGTCCATTTTCATGTATCATTGTAGTTTTTTCATATAATTTTACTTGTCGAACACACGCACATATTAATGATTTTTTAGGGAATAAGATGATATTTCATATAATTTACTATTTTATGTATGTCTCAAATAATAAAATTTGTACATTCTCACTGTTAAAAATCTCAAATTTCTAGTGTTATTTTCAAATAAGGAATTACTTAGAAATTTAAATATAAAATAAATATTCATATAAAATCATTCATAAAAAATATATCAAAATTAAATTTTTAAAAAGATAACATAGTAAATAATTTTTTTGGTTTTCATGCATTTCATTTAACACATTTGAATGTATACTAGGGAATCAGATAATGATTTATAAACATTAATTTTTTAAATCCATATATGTAGTTGTATATATATATATAATATAAATAGAAAATATGGATGTTGGAGGAATTAGAAATCTAAATGAAAACCAGAACTAGAGCCTTATCCATCCCTTAGTTATATCCCTTAAGAGACCATGACATTGTGAGTTTCAAAATTCATCTATGTTTCAAAATTCTTCAAGTGTTAGGATTTACCCTAGGATTAGGAACTACTAAATTAAGAAATAATTTCATTATACTCTTTTATGTTATAATATCAAACTCATGAATGACTCTTTATATTTCAATAGATACTTTTTTTGTTTTGGACAACAACAGCATCTCCGATGTTTGAGTGAGGAGGAGAATTAATTGATCATATTCCAATTATTTTTAATGTATGATCATAGATCTAGTTTCAAAATCATAATGATGAAATATTTTGTTCCTATGATTAATTATTTAATTATTTTGTTAACATTTTTTATCCAATGAATACCACAATTGAGGTGAGTCTGAAAAACTTAATTTTTCATGTTTTCAGAGAGATAATTCATGAGACATGGGATAATATTATATATTTACCTAGATAAATTTCCAAAATATAATTATATCTAAATATTTTAATTTAGAACCTATATAAAGATCCTACACCATATAAAAAAATCTTATTTATCAATATTTTGGTGGGGAATTATATTTTGTGACTTTTAATGTGATAAAATATATTTTTTATAAACATTCACAAATCACATCAACATTGTTAAAGAAATAAATTCATTAATGTATCTGAAAATAATACCCACAAATTAATTATAGATGATAGAGTTCCTTAGGCAGATTTTTTCATTTTTGGTTGTATGCTCACTCTCAAAACTGTTATCCCAATTTTGGTCTTCTTAATGAATAAGATAAGAGTACTTAATTTTTTTAATTTGGGGATATAATTATGGGTAATAATGATCCTTTCTCGAATAAATTCAATGAGGGATAAAAAACCCAAACATACAATTGATATATCATGGAGTGATTATAAAAATATGTTTCCACAAAATTTCCACAAAAAAAACTTAAAATATTTCCAAAATACATATGGGTATGGTTCATAAAATTCTCCCTGGTAGAGAGATGAGATGTTTAATAAGGTGTTGGATGAGATTGGATCATTAAAAATAGATAATTATTCTAGGATCTATTGTTTATAAATTTAAATGGGCCAAACTGGAAAAGATATTTGTGGTAGAGAGAATGGAAAGCTTCACATAACAACAAAGACAAATATTAAATGTAATTTCATAGATGTGACTAAAATTTCATGCATGTAGATTTAAGGAAATGTTTATGAACTACCATGGGAATTTAAAAATAACGAAAAATAAAATTTTGAAAAATAAAATATAAAAAATTAAAAATATATAATTCAAGATAGCAAGGTTGAACAAGACAAAAATGGTGAATCTTCAATTGAAAATGAAAATAATCATTAAAATTACTTGAGAACTAGTTAGGGAATTTAAAAATAATTTTAGGTTTGAGTATAAGGAAAATAGTAAAACTATTATGAAGGATTAGGCCACTCATATCCATTTTCCAAAAAAGATAAAAAGAGTGTTGAATATGATTATTTGAAAAAAAATTAGATGGTTAGGACCTTCATAAATAAAATATATTTTTGAGATTCCATTCAAAATATTAAATCCTATATATTTTTTAAAAAAGGTTTTATCCATTAAGTTGTTTTGGGAGAGATTATTACAAGTAATATAATTGTGGATTGTACTGAAACATTTGAGATGTAGTTACCTCTAAAATTGAATGACCCTGGATTAATTTTTATTTTTGGTTTAATATGAGAAAGATAGGGATTAAAATATTTTTGTTACTTAGTATCTATAATCATTAATATTCCTTACTTTTGTTTAATTATCTTAGTATTTTGGAATTCAATACAACTTTTATTTCTCTAGGATTGGTTGAAAGTTCACTTTAATATCCTTACTAATGTATGGATAGAATATCATATAATTAATAGAAGATCACTCTTCAATAAAAATTTAATATCCTCACTAACTCTTTAGTCTGGTTAGGATTAAGAAAATTTTCATGTTTTTAAAGAGTATTCACTTTTTATGAGTTCAAAATAATAATATGGTTCTAAATAAGTCTTTAAAGAGGATGATGGAAGGAAGAACTATCGTCATTTTTTAACATAGTGATTGATAACATTAATTAAAATCTTAATTATTTTTTAATATAGTTCAACAATATAATTAGAGATAATTTGGAATATTAGTAACCAAATTAATAAAATAATAAATCCATATATTAATTTTTTTAATCCTAAAAAGAAAACTGATAAATAGTACCACCCAATATTACAACCCACTTATTTATTCACTTATTTGTGAAGAAATTCATTTTATAGATGAAAATATGAAGATAGATTCATATCCCCTTCTTCATGGATTGTTTTTCCAATTTATGACTTTTTCTCATTTGGGAAAATATGTAAATAAATTCAAGAATTTGTTAAGAGTCATGGTGTTTTAGTAGATGTAGAAAATTATGTTGTTCAATATGAAAAAGTTTAGTTTTTGAAAACATGTTGCCTATATAAAAAGTTGTTCTGTGTGATGACATCCATCATTGATATTAAAATATAATTCTATTTGAGGCTTATATGGATTCCAAGTAGTATCTTCTGAATATAAAATTTGATTATCTAAAATGGGAATCCATATTTTTTTTCATTTTTACATATTTTTTTAAAATATTTCCAGGTAATATTGAGTTGGTTTTTGCTTGTATGACTCTAGTTTCTGAGTTTTAGAATCCTTTTATGTGTTGGGTGAAGTTGGAGGAGACATAATTATAAATTTTACAATATTTTATGGAATTTAATGACATTATGAGAGATAATATTGTTTTTTAGAGGTAAATAAATACTGCACTATAGGGAACATATTTCTACTTTTGAAAATATTTGGAGACTATTCATAGAATCCACTGTGTGTGACTTCTTGTGGAGTGTTTTTTATTATTTAATTGAAAAAATGAGGTGAAATATGTCAATAATAATTACCCATTAAATTATCATGGATAATTATTTTAAGTGATTCGGTCTTGTTGTGTACTATAAAACAATTACTACATGAGATTTAACCAAAGAGTATTTAATATTTTTTTCTATTTGAAGAAACTATAATATCTATTGTGTGATTCTCTCAATTAATTGTAACATTCTCCATATAGTGTTTTCTTTTTATTTCTCATGGTTGAATATCTAATTTTTTAGAAAAAAATTATAATGGTAAGTGAATATCTTAGGTTAAAGAGGTTTCACAATAGGATGATTTGTTGTAAAATATGAATAAGTTGGTTATTTTTGTATATGTATGGTAAAACATCCTTCAACTCAAAATATAGTTAATATAAATTTATAAAACATTTTCAGATCTATTTTTCTAATAGGATATCTTACATTTCAACCATAGTATTATTTTAAATGTTTTTTATAGAGTGGTTACCAATTATTTCTTTAAATGGATAAAACGTTTTCTTCTATGGGGAGAATTTTTTTAATTTTGGTACATTAATTTGTACCACCATTTTTTCATACTACTATTAAAAAAACATGATAAAAATATAAAATTGTCTATTGTCTCTCTTACTATTCGAATTAGCCCAGAAAACTATACTCTTTAAATTTCATGCTTATTTTTATTTTTCATTATAACAAATTCTTAAACCGACCTGATGCATTCTACCTTATAGAAAAAAAAATATGTGCTTGGATTTTTTATATGAAAGATATTAGGAACCCAGTTACAATTTTTAGGTGTTTGATGTATGGGTCCAAATTCACTAAACATTCTTGTTACCCAATTGAGCATATTCTATATTACACAAATATTTAAATCATTTTGAATCAAACAACATACATGATTATATAACTTTAAAATATATCATTTCGGAAAATAATGGGCATTCAGTATAGTGGAGTATTTATTATACAAAACATTTCTTAATGACACCTATTAAAGTCTAAAAAAATTTCTAAACAAGTTAGTTTTTATGTATCACTTAATAATTTTTCAATGGGTAACAATTTTTCAAAAATATGATGTTTGTGATGAAACTTTGAAGAGGTTAATCTTTAATACCTATTGGACATAATTAGGTGAATAAATTTCCACGTCATCTTCAGAAAATCAGAATTAAGTGATTTTTTTGGAAAATGATATAAAATAATCATTAACATTGAATCATTTTTCTAAAATTTACTCAGAATATATGAATCCAAATGGATTATAAAATGAAAATCATAACCAATTTTTATATAATTATTCATTCTTTATTTTTTTAGTTATTAAATTACTTTTTAATGCGTTATTTTTTCACTTATAAATTATTACTACAACTTATTTAATTGTTTTACTATTTATTATATATTTTAATATTATATTAGTCTATTCACATAGAGAAAAATAATATTTTAGACTTCAATATGGAATACTGTATATCGTTTTTGAATTAAATTTCAAATTTTCAATATATTTTTATTTTTTATAATATAAATACAACTTTTTCAACGATAATATGTAATTCATTATGGAATACACTTTTTTCTACTTCAGAGAATCTGGGAGAGAGAATAATAATGAAAAAAAATCATTGTGTAATTATTTTTTTATTTTTTTCTTGATTCATTTTATTATACGATGTCATTATTATGTGGTCTCTTGGGGACTATAAACATCTTAATTTTAGGGGAAATAGTTGTGGACTTTAATTCTTAGATTTTTTTCAAACCACTTCTATAGTTTAAACAGTATATTTTTAATGATTGAATATTCCTTTATATGTTACATATTAATTTTTTGGTAGTTTTTCATTTATATGATAAATTAATGAATTTTATTTAATATTTAGGGTTTTTATAAATTAATTATTAAATGTATTGCTATGTGAGTTTATTATTTTATTTTTATGATTTTTTAGGTAATATTACTTTCTAGTTTCATTTTTTATATTTTAATAAATTAATTTAATCTTCATTTCGTTTTTAATTATTTATTTATTTAATATGATTTTAATTGATTTTTTCCATATTTAATGATTTAATTATAAATACCATTAATTTTTTTTATTTGATATTAATGTTTTTTCATTCTTAATTTTTAATTTATTAATGAATTATTTAGTGTGAGTGAATCAAATTCTTTATTTTTAATTTTAATGTTTTAAAATATTTTCTATTTGTATATTTTTTTCATGTATAAATTTTTTATTAAATATAAAATATTAATATATTAAATAATTGTTCAATTTAATTTCTTTATATTTTATCGATATACATAAGATAATATTTTAAATGTTCTCAAGTGTTATGACTTTTGATTAGATCATCTGCCTAAATAGGATTGGCTACATATTTCCATCCAACATATCATTTTCTATGAAGATGTGGGAGACATAAAACGTTGATAATTTGTATAGAAAACGTATCATAAAAAGCTATCAATAGTGAGGTAATATTTAAAATTGGAAAACTACTGAATGAACAACATTTTAAAATGAAATTTACCAGGCCTTTTCAGAATTTTCAAAAAGGGTACAATCAACCATGTGATTCCTTCGATCGTCCATATTGTGAAATAAATATAAAAAACAAAAACATGATATACCATGTATAATATTGTGGTGAATCGTGCCCTAAAATGGATAAACATGACTATTATTTAAGAGAGATATGGAGCTATGATTTTTCATACAAATATTATTGAGGATGATTAAACCCATGATTTAAGAATATCCAAAGAGTGTAATTCAAGGGTGATTGAAAAATTGAATATGGGTTGTAAGAAAATTGTAACCATAATCCAATACTCCGTGGAAAACATATTCTTTGAGCCCACTGAAGATCTTTTATTCATGGTAAATATGCTTGAACCTTGATAAAAGAAGTCCCAATATGATGTCTGTTAATGAAAAGTAATCATAAATTATTATTTTATTCAATAAATTTTTTAAAATAAAATTTTTGGGGAAATAATATCCCTAAACATTACCCCTTAAGAAAAAGATATTGGGATTTCCATTGAAGGACTATTTTGATAGGTCTGTGGGGGCTCATCTAATGACCATCGGTAATAAATTCTCAAACTAAGATAGAAGAAGCTGTGATTTTGACTTTCATAATCAAACATTTGGATTACATAAATAATGGATAGATCAGAGCTGACATGTTTTTTAAGAGTCATAGACTTAGGATTTTGTCATATGATGAAGTTAGATAGATATAATCCATGATTTTTTATTCTTATTTAGCAAAGAGATATGGTGATAATCTATGAAAATTACCAGATGAAGAAAGTTCATCGATGTTGATCTATTTACCCAAGTCCAATCATCATTATATGAAAAGTTGGATGAACCTGAAATAAGTGGTGATGCAAAATTATTATTTATAGAAAATAATTTGTTTTTATATTCTGGCATTTTTAATGACGATGACAGAGTAGACTCTCTTCCTCCCAAATTGTGAGACAGTGAGTTAGAATTCTATTGCTTGAAAATTATTTAACCTTATGTTTCAGTGAGTTATGATTAGAATCATCAATAAAATATGAATAATAAATGATATATATGTGTAGATATTTAACTTCATACAGCCTATGAATATTTTCACTGACTCGATATTAAGGTTTCAAATCTGTAATTATAATATTTTTGATTATTTTTATTGAGTATATACTTTATTGGTTTTCAAGAAAAACATTACCTTACTAATCCTTAGTAAGTTTAAAAATTGATACATGTGTAAGGGTATTTAAACCTAATATGATAAGTACATAAGTTTATTTTGTATATGATGGGGACTCTACCAAAGTTTGTTTTCATGTATGGGTAGAAAATAATAATTTCATCCACAATGTAAAATTATGAGGTTAGTTTGAGATAATGTGTATTAATCCAAACAAAAAAATATCATGATATAGAATATTTTATTTTATTTAATTTACAATAGGGTCTTTATATGTACATATTAGGTATTCAAAACTTTTTGAAGGTAGCTTCTATAATTTTCTGTAAACTTCATGAGATTCCATGAAACTAGAAATACATCAATATTTTTTTCAACTAATCTCATGTTGTTTTACTGATATATACTGAGGATATTATGATTATTCATATGATGGTAATAGTGGATAATTGTAGCTTCAATTTGGATTCTCTTGAAATAAACACAATGGGAAGTCCGTTCTTGAGGTAGTGATTTGAAGATAAAAAAAATCAAAAACTATGGATCTCAATAAAAAATATTGTCTGGATTTTATTATTCAAAAGAATTAATTTAGAACAAATGTTTGAAAGAATAATTCTATGATAATAATATAACCTAATATATATTTGGATCATGATGTAAGAGATGATCTTGCTAGAAAATTTTCCTATTCTCTTTCTTCTTTTCTTTTTGATCTTTATTTCTATTAACATGTGTCACTAAATATAATACAGAATTCTAGATTTGATTAATTGAAATGAAATATTTTTTTACAATTATAAATATAATTTTTTTAGTTTGTTTTTAGTTTAATGTTTTATATTTTTCAATTATGGGTATCATTTCATACTATTCAAGAATAGATGGGTGGTGATCCTAAATTTTTCATCCTATGTTCATCAACCGAAGTACCAAATAGTAGGAAAGTAATATTTATATCTTATTTATAACTGATATAAGTATTTTAGGATTTTGTTCTATATATCATTACTAAATAATGAAAACCAAATTGTGGCACTTCACTACTGTGGTAGCTTAGTGAATCATCACTTTCTCTCTACATAGCAAATAAATGTGATTAACTTGAGTGTGATTGGATAATATTTTTAATCATATAAAATTAGTAATTTCACCAACATATGTAACTCTCTATATCTATTGTTATATTAATTTTATAACCTCTTCATTTACTCTTTACTTTGACATCAAATTACAATTTCACCATTTCCTTGTTTAATTTTGGTTTTTTTGTTGTTGTTTTATATCACTCACATACTATTCTTAAAAGTCCCCAACAGAATCATATAATCATAATACCACTATACTAGTTAATTAGGTTTCCAATAATTTCGTAATCACTTCATTAATGGTAAAAGTTTTAGTGTTTAAAGGGTTTAAACATATCCACATTTACTAATTTCTAAATCAAATTCTCGTATTTCATTTAAATCTATCTATATCTCTAAGTCTACATCAATTACATAAATATTTTTCTATTTATTATTTCAAAATTCAAACCATTAAAATCCACAATTTTAAATACTTCTAGAAAACTAATTAACCAAACGTGGTATCTAAAAACAGAGTCTGCAACCTCTTTAGATATAACCCGAGGTGTTTTTTTGTTTTATTCCTTATAGGATAATAATAATGTTCTTTGGGATCCATGAAAAACATTATCATCAAAATGGAAAAGAAATTTTGGCATTTTTTGTGTTAATTAATTTTTTTCATGACCCAAATCTCAAACCATATTTTATCCTATTTAGATCTAGAAATTGACCGCATCATTCATTATAGAGTAAGAACTGCCAAAATAAGTGACTATTAATCACTTTGTGTTAACCATACTACTAAAGTAGCCCAATAAGTGAATATTATAACATTAAATATTATCATTAAAACATTTCTAGAACACCATTATTGAAAAAATATAAAAATAGATAAAACCATAACACATAAGCATTTATCTACAAATCATGTTCAATACCCTGATATACATACTAGATTTTAAATAATGTCGGTATCAAATAACCAAACACCAAAACTCAGTAGATTTTAGGGAGAATTTTCACAGACACATTCATGAATTCACTTATCCACATGTCAATATGAAACTGTCATGATTCAATGTTGACCAAATAAAACATATAGCACTCTCTTTTGCTTTAAAATAAGTGTTTAAGGGGTTTCTTTGTTAACAATCAACTTTGATTAGGGACTAGATTAAACTGAAGAATCATTTACCTATGGAATTACCCCCTTTATCTATAACTACTGCAATAATAATATAAATAAATGCGATTTGGAGAATAAAAGGTGAAACCTTGTATTAATATTAAATAATATTAAAAAAAAATTTCTTAGTGTCCCCAATAATCATTCATTGAAAACACTTAATCTAATACTTATAAGAAGTATTTTACATAACAAACAAGATCGTGATTGATAATCTTGTGGGTGAATACATATTTTATCGAACATCATCTTCTACTAAGACATTAATTTCATACTAGATATAGAGTTCTCAAAAATTCATAAAAATATGTCTTTTCCTAGTTAAAATATTTCGATAAAACCCCACTTATACTTTTAATGATAGTATTATTATAATTACAATCATTGGTCCAAACACTTATGTGTCATCCATGAGTTTTCAAATTCCTCCCAACACCAACCCAAATATGAATCTATATTATGAATGAAATTTAGGTTTTAATTTTGTTCTTTTAATGACCATTTCAGTTATCGATGTCCTCAAATGAATTAACCATTTAAAAAACAGATCACAATTTTTCAATGAATACACTAAACATAAAACCATTAAAAATATTTAATATAAAAAAATTGACTTAAATTAGAATAACATATACCAATAAAAATTTATACATATTTAACAACCAAATATATTTCTCCAAGGGATTTCTTGTAATATCCTTAACTTTTATAAAGATCTGTCATTATTTTTCAATGTAACATTTTAACCTTTTGAGTATATATTGATTGGGTTTTTGTTCACAGTTTTTTCTAGTGATATTGGAATGTTTTGGATGTTTTTGGAGGTGTTTCTAGTAGTGCAAGATTATGGCATGGTTTTCCCAAACCATAATCTCTACCCTATAATCCCCAATAGATGGGAGTATCAGGGTTAGTGCATTGTTTTTAAAACAAATTCCATCTTAGTGGTATCCATGAAATCTTTAAGAAGGACACACGGTTAGGGAGCATGATTTGGAAAATAGTCCACCCCATCCCAATAAATCATCCTTTTTGGATTATGTTCATTGAAAATTTTATTTACATATTTATACCCTCCATTATTAACCCTGAATGACCATGACTCAGCACTAACATATTACATTCATTTTAGGAGGCTCCCAGAATAACTTCAAGGCCTTCTTTAGTTAGTTCTTGATGAATCAATGATTTTATTGACTAATATAGATCTCTCATGGTAATAAATCATTTCCCAATTTTATTTATCTCCCTCTCTCGTATCTCACTTTATAGATAATGAAAAATATATTATTACCCATTATTGATGGTTTTAGATATAGGTTTTAATCTATATTTATTTTGGTAAACATGTTCTAGGTTTTGGTTATATGTCATTTTCCTTGATGTGAAATCTATCATTTTTTTAAAATTTAGGGACATCCAGTTTAGAGAACGCATGGAAATGATCATAAGGTAGCTGGTATAAATGTCAATTTAATATCCTTGTATCAATTAAATGTATGCAACCATGATAGAAAATTTTTCATAAATGCTAAATTGAATATGAGAATGAATTCACCAAAGTGAATTTATTAAATTGAACTACCATGTGATAATAAAATATGTTGAATTTTGAGAAAATAAAATCAATTGAATATTAATTAT
Source organism: Viscum album (assembly GCA_963277665.1). Classification (NCBI taxonomy): domain Eukaryota; kingdom Viridiplantae; phylum Streptophyta; class Magnoliopsida; order Santalales; family Viscaceae; genus Viscum; species Viscum album. The sequence continues at coordinate 799,313,659 of OY728130.1, read as the reverse complement.
TATATTTGTGGATTTTTGGGATTATTTTTTAATTTATAATGAAAATTATGAGATTGATGGATTAACCTTGAATAATTAATGGTTTATACGATTAAATTTTTATAAATGGTCTAATGTTTTAATTGTATAATGTTAATATTATTCCATGTGATTAAAATGAAGAATCGGGATTGATTCCATAATTTAAATGTTATAGAACGATTTGAAATGTTGATAATAGTGTCAATTACTGTTTACCTTGAAAAAAAATTATATGTTTTATATGTGGTTCATTAATAAATGAGTGTGGGACACAAGACAATGCTTCAAGACACCATATTTTATTGATTGGTAAAAGTGGTATGAGATAGGGGATGATGTTCCAAATACACATGGTGTGCTAGAAATGAATTTCTAGGCCCAAAATAACATAATTAGACTATGTTTCCACATATCCATGATATAAAATTGGAATTTAATGCTAAATTAAATCACCTATGTTTTGTGATATGTGATATCTATGGGGTGTGGTTCAGACTCTAGCATGGGCCAATGATGGTATGGATGGTTTAGGTTGCATCATTAACCCATGATATATATATCTGTGTGTGTGTCATTAATTAAATAATAATTTAATTAGTAAACTACTTATTTCATCAATTGTAGTTTATTATTTATATAGTCACATACAATAAAACGGAATAGATATTGTTTTAGACAACATTGGTGGTGGACTATTGAGTTTTACTCGCACCCTACTCAAGTTGTCTTACTGAAACCTAAACAGACTTTATGTTAGTAGGATAGGATATGGGAAATATCCCAATGTTAGATGGATGAGTTGGGATGGAGCCCCGATGGGGGACCCAAACATGGTTTCCTGAACCACTTGGGATTTGTAAGTGTCCTTTTTTATGGTTTTTCATTTTATATATGACACATATATGTAATGACATGTCTACTATTTTTTTATAGATATTATTTCCTTTTTTGGTTTATCATGTGATATTGGTTGTCTTTATTATAATATTATAATATTTATTCATTATTATTAGTTGGTTATTGATTACTTATTTTCTTTTATTCAACTCCTTTAATAAAGATCGTATTGTATCTCTATATTATATATTAAACCCTCATTGTAAGTTGGTAGCCCCTGGAATATGGGGATTTGAGCCAAAGGATATGTGGCCAACAGTCCCAAGGCGTCGGTATGTGGCACCCAGGTCGAGACATGACAAAGTGGTATCAAATGTTTTTTGGTTTATTTAATTTTTTATAACTATTTAGGAAATGTAGACATGAAATTAAGAGGAGTTAGGACATGATTGGGAGCTCACGTATGGGAGTAATTGACCCATGTTTAGGTGAAAAGTCTACATTCCCATCGTAGGATTGTGGTTATTGATGTGTGATTTTACAACTTGATTTTATTTCACCTCGAGTGACTGATAGAGGTAAAAAATTTATAACTATTCATAAATTTTCCATTGATTTTGTTGTAGCTAATTAATAAATTTGTTCTTATTTTCATCATTTTAGTATTTTGTTCAATTTAGGCATTAATTGTGGAAATTGTCTAATTCTGGAAATTAGTAGTTTTATGGAGCTTCGATATTTTGAGAATAATTTATATAATGTTGATCCAAATTGAGTGATTATTTTTTTAGTATTCATTTAATCTTTGGATTCAACTTTTACTACTAATCCCAGGTCAAATTCAAAACATAATTCCTTATATAAATCAATGTAGTAGAGAATGTTTTCAGGATGACAAAATTGGACACACCGCAATAATAGAGGTGTATCACTGCCTAGGGAAATCCAAATATGGTGATACCATATGGATGAGAAATAGGACTCTGAGATTCATTTTACCATTAAAATTAATGGATAATTTCATCCATTAAAACTTCCATTTAATGCATTAAAGTGGATAGAGTTGAGAATTCCCCGTGGTCTGAAAATTATTTCTTTCATAATTCATGAATAACATTTCATAATATTGTCAAAATATTACTATATTTTTAACTATCATTAAATGCTGATAGGGGAATAATTTTTATTGAAACACATTCCTCGTAATCATCCAATTAACTCACAAAATACACTCAAATATTCAGTGGATAGAATATCCAGGGAGTATTTTCCACCCCTCAACCATAAAATATATGTGTGTTCACTTCCATTAAATGGTTTTACAAAATGATAAGTATAGTTTGTGATGGTGTATTTGAGTATTTAACTGTTTTTTCTCTTTTAATTTTTCTTAGTTTCATATTTCTTTCTTCTTGGTTATTCAACTCCCTTACCCTTCACATGGAGGGGTAACTTTTTTTAGTGATAAAGGAGGGGGAGGTTTCCATTTGTAATGGCGGAGTCTAGAACATTAATTTAAAATTACCTCTTTTTATATTGATGTGTAATCTTTTAATTGGTTCTCAAATTACATAATGTGATCATATTTATAGCTTTTATATCATTAATTGTTTATAAATTTGTTTATAAATTTTTAATCACCCTTCACCAAGTACAGTGTGGATTGATCAAGAAAATTACATTATGTGGTGAGTGACTATATGTAGATGAAATGTGTGTGGAATAATTGAATTTTTTCTCGATTTATAATGATAAAAATTTCCAAATTGTTTATTTACATAGTTTTATGTGAATGGTTTATAAACATTCAAGCACATAGGAGTGGTTTACATTACTTCCTTCCACTAAGGGTGATTGAAAACTTAATCACGGAGACTTTATTTTATAATTTAATAAGAAGAGTGAATGATTGTTTCTTATAACCATGATGACATTAAAAAAGATTATCCGACCTAGACACCCATCACTCCCTTAATTATCTTGTCATTAAAGTTCTTTTTTATATCTTTCATTCATTTCAAAATCAATCAATTTCTAAAGAAACCTCCACTTATTTATCTAATTTCAGGAGAAAAACATGATGGTTGTGTGGAATTTTCTTGAGAAATTCTAGTTCTTCCATTATACTATATTTAAATTAAGAAATTTTTTTTCTTTTCACACACCATGACAAGCATGTGTCTAAACATGGAACTATTTTTGGGAAGGTGGTTCTAATTATCCTTTTTTCCATTTTATTCTTTTCTCCTTAAAATGGCATAAATAGAACCACAAGCACAGAACCATTCCTCATAGATCATGAAATTAAAATAATTTTATTGAATAGAAATAAAAACTCTATTTTAAAAACATTATTTTATGAAATTTCTCTTAAAGACATGATTGAAACATCAATTAGTCACTCTGAGCCTTTCATCATGGATTGAAATCATAACCCAACCATTAGATAAATATGTTTACCATAATCCAAAAATAAAAATAATCAATATTTCTTGTAAATATTAAAAATTTATTCTTAGATAAAACCTAAATTGATTACATTTCTCCAAAAAATTCATGGCTTGTAAGTAGAAGACCCATAAAAACATATTCAAGAGTTCGCACATGTCTTCTAGAAATTTAGTCCCCGATGAGTGGATAAGGGCTAGGTAATATGGAATTCATTCCCATTTTCATTAGACAGATATGAACAATAATGGTTTTATGTCCAATAACCATGATATGTGAATGATTGAAATAAATTTTTGAGATTCTTGATGCAAATATTCTTCCCTACCATCAAAAAAACAATCATCAAGAAGAAAATATATGCCATCATATAGTCATTTGGGGAAAACCTTTATGCATATTGGGAATGATATAGAAGTCTATGTGCTAGCTTCTCACAACAAGAAAATAAAGGGCATTACTTTTTTTCTTCTATTATCTTGGCTTAATGGAAAAAAAATAAACCTTATAGATTCATAATTTGGGGTGAATTATTGACAAGACCCCAGAATAATCCAAGGACAATATTTTGAAGATCTCTCTAAACCCACAATATTTTTTCACAAGAGGTACTGGAAAAAGAGAAATTAATTAGGTAATAACTTTTTATTCATCACCTTTATTAGAATCTAATATTGATGATATAACTAGTATGGTGAGACAGATGTACTTGAAACAAGTGGGTGACCACCAAACACCAGCTATGGTATGTGGTTTATGCTCATCACATAATCATTTCACTATCCAATGTGTTGAAATATAATAAATGGAAACTTATGGAGAATCTTTTTATCCTAGACAGTTCCCAAAAATCAATAATGGGGAGAGCATATCCTTGTTCATTATTGATTTGGAAATTAGTTGAATCAAGCTAGCCCCCCAAACCAAAACTAGTTCTAAAAGAAACCCCAATTCTAGAAAAAAATCTAAAACCCACCTCTATTTAAACAAAATAAATCATATATCTATCCTACTTACCATCAACTACCCACTTTCCCAAGTCCCTATGTGCATTAATCAACCAATAGAAAACCCCAATTCAAAACCGACAATAGATATTTGTGATTTTAGGGATGAAAAGGACCATAAATTATTTATCCAAAAATATAAAAAGTCTTATGGACATCCTAACAAAATATCCAGGGAAACTCCCTTCCCAAATAATCCAAAATGAAAAATAAAATTTTATTGTGGTAATAAGATAATGTGGAAAATAAATCTCTCCACCAATATCCTATGACCTAAAACAAAAACACCTTAGCTAAAGGATACAGAAGTTGTAAATTCAATGAAAATGCACTAAGAATAAGAATGAAATTTGGAGGAGCATAAGGATAAGGCCCGGAGTAAGAGGAAGGAAATACCACTAAAAATTAAAAAAATGTAGAAGAAATACTTACAGCCACCAGTTCCATCAAGGATAACTAAATTAACAAGATTGTAAGAAGATTCACTTCAAAAACAAATTTTCTGCACCTTCTCAAAATTAGAAATTAATATCCCCCCTTATTAATTCACAATAGAAAATTCTAATGTATGCTAAAAAATTTAGGATTTTTTCATAAGGAAGAGGAGACTTCAAGGGAGTGAAACGATAAATATGGGAAGAATTGTCTCATCACTTATCATGCCACAATCATGAACCAAATGTCAAGATACAAGTAAATTTTTTATTCCATGAACCACTTGATATTTAAATCTATCTAATGATTTATGTGATTTTGGTGAAGAAATTAATATATCCCCCACTCATTATATAAATCATGTAGATGGAAGACTCTAATCCCACAAAAGTGGTGGTATATCTTAAAAATAGAACAATAATTTTCCCAGCCTGAGTTTTGGGAGATATTCTTATGAATGTAAAATATCTCCTATTCTCAACTAACTTATATTTTCTAAATATGGAATAAGTTATGAACCCATCACAGTCAAACATATTTTTGGGGATACCATTATCAAATACAGAAAAATCCATCATCAATGACCATGAAGTTACACTCACCATGGAATTTGTAGATAACATTATCCACTTCAAAAATTTCGAATAGATGAGGTACCCATTAGATGATAATTCTCTTTTTTAACTATCTTATGATGTTGTTACATAGCCTATTTGAGAATCATGTATGTTTCATGAATTCTAATACTTAGGAGATAATTTTTCCCTTAAAAATATCACTAAATAGGTGGATTCCAAAAAACATTTTAGATTCTGATTTCATGTGTGAAGTATAGGTACAATATTTTTTATTTTATGATTTTTAAATGATGAGGAATATAATATGGTTTCATGTGTATATAAGTTACATCTTTTTGAAGTAGGTAATGTCCATTTCATTTTATCACTTGACTATACCTGATCTATAATAAAAACCACTCCCCAAATTTTTGAAATATGTGTACCTTAGGGAGGGTGAGAAATTAACAATGATATTTTCAAACATTCTACCTTAAAACTAAAAAATATATTTAAAATGATTTTTATAGATAATTTTTAATGAAAAGGGTTGATCATAAGTGATATGCCGGGAATAAAACCCGGTATATATTCACAAAAAAAATCTGGAGGGATATTCCAAACCAGTAAGATAGCCCAAAAGTGGTTGAATCCCACCTTGATAAAGGTTGTGAAGAAGGATATTTAAAATCACTTCAAATAAATGATAATATTTCCCTTTTTTATATTCACCATTGGTTATCCCCATTCGTGTAGTTCCAAAAAAATGTGTCATATCCATTATGAGGAATGAAAATAATGAATTAATCAATGTGAGAATTCGGAATAGCTAGAGGGTGTGCATTGATTTGATGAAGATAAATCGGGTCACTTGTAAAGATCATTTCTCCGTCGACTTCATTGATCCTATATTACAAAGATTGGTATGGATAATTAGTTATTTCTTTTTGGATGGATTTTTATGTTATTTTCATGTACATATTTCTCTTGAGGATCAAAAGAATAGAAAATTTACTTATCCCTTCAAAACTATTTCATATAACAGCATGTTATATGAATTATGTAATGATCAAGGTATATTTTAGTGGTTCATGTATACAAATTATTTTGATCACATTACCAATTTATTGAGGGTTTTTATGGATGATTACAATTTTATTATATTCTTCTTCCATTATTTATAATCGGGTAAACTTTTTGATTACCGGCATTGAAAAGAATCTTTTTATAATTTCAAAAAGTTTCATTTCATGATTCAGAGTAGAATTTTAATTGTTAAATTCATTTCAATAAAAAATATTGTATTGGATAAATAAAAAATTGAACTGATAAAATCATTACCCTACCCAACTTGTGTGAAACATGTGATATCATTTTTTGGACATGTATAATAATACAAAAGCATTATCAATGATTTTAGTAAGACTTTTCAAAAAAACACTAGAATACTTTAAATAGATGTTTATTTTTATTTTTATTTTACATGTAGTGAATCCTTTCATCAACAAAAGTTGATATTGGTATACTATAAGTGATATAACAACCAAATTGCGAAGAACCATTCATCTAATTTGTGATAATTCCAACCAAATAGTTGGTGCAGCCCTTTATAAGTGAATTGATAGTGGGCCCCAAGTCATATAATATGCCTCAAGAAACCAATATGTGTCCCAATTAAATTTCAAAAATATAGAAAAAAGGTTTTATCAGTATAATTTTCATTTGAATGATTTGGAACATATATTCTTAGAACTAATGTCACTATGTTTTCTGATCATATAACCATTAGGTACATTATGAAAAATTATGAATATAATACAAGTCTAGTGAGATGTATGTTACAAATATTGGAGGTAACAATTGAAATCAAGGACAATATGGGGGTTGTGAACCATGTGTGTGATCATTTAAGCATACTCCCTAACACTAAGGAAGCTAAAATTCTAGAAAAATAATTATTTAATGATCTCCTTACATGGGAGAATTTTTACTTGATTGGAGAAATATTTTATATTTATAATGACATAGAAAATTAACTTGTCACATCTCAGGTCCTATCTCTTTTTAATTCGCATCATATTCAAAAAAATAAAAGAAAAGTCTTGATATTATTTTTGAGAAGATCCATTTTTCAGAATATTTTCAATGACCAATTAATAATAAAACGATTTTCTGAGATTGAAACTGGATCATTATTTGAGTTTTTTAACACAATTGATATTGAAGGCCACTTTGGACCTCAATGTACAACGAAGATTGATTTAGAATCGGGGCTTTATTGGCCCATCCTTTTTAATGACTCTCATGGATTTTGGAAAATGTGTGAAAAATATCACTACTATGGAAAAATTTCAAAGAGACAATAAATACCCCAATAGCCACTTAATTTTGATGATATTTGTTATGTACAGTGGATAGATTTTATAGTACATTTCCCAATGTCATATTAAAATTATTATTTATTTTATTCAGAAATTTATGTTTCCAAATGGGTTGAAGTAAAATAATATATGACTAATGATGGAAAATTTGTCTGTGATTTTTCTAGGGATCACATTTTGTAGGGTTGTATTACTTGTAGCCAACATAATTGATAATGGGACACACTTTTTCAATATGATAACGGAGGTTTATCTAATGAAGTGTGGGGTGCATCATAAAACATCAACATTCTATCATTCAAAACATATTTTTCTAGATGGTGTGTCCAATGGGGAAATAAAAGGAATTTTAAAGAAATATAGTAAACAAATATGGAAGAATTAGAGCCCATGTTTTAACGATATGTTATGGGTTTACATGAATTCCTAAAAAACCCCAATTTTAATGATTCCATATTTGTTTATTTATGGTAAAATATGTCATATTCTATATAATTGGAGGATAAATCATATTTGGGTACGAGGAAGAGGCATTTGAGTTTATAAAGTGTTGGGAAAGATATTAGATTGTAGATTGAGGAGATATATGAAATTATAAGAGGATTATTTGAAAATTTTAGGATTAACAAAGAGAAAACAAGAGTGCGTCATGACAAGCTGAACCAATTGAAAGACATCCACCCTGGACACAGTGTGTTATCATTCAACTCAACACTCAAGGTTATTATAAGTAAACTTCATTCCATATTGAAAGGTCCATTTATATTTAATCATGTAATTTTTTTGGGTGTATTATTAATAGTGAAGGATGGATATCAGGATCCATTCTCTATTAATATACATTGGATTAAAAATTCCAAGGGGAAATTACATTAGGTCCAAGGAGGATATCACACTCCACCAACCAGCTTATCAAAAAAATCCATCGGGTCTTTCCACTTATTTAGACTTTATTACATTATTTTTATTCATATTAAATTCTTTTTACATGTTAAAAATTTTTCAATTCAATGAGGTCACTACATCAGTTATGTGTTATAGAGGGACCATTTTTTGTTTAGGATTTTTATTTTTTGTTTGATTTTTTTTTGAAAATGATTATGCCTTAAAATTTTAAGTTTGTTTTTTAATATATATTTTTTAGCCTTTGGAGCATTAATTATTTTACTTCAATTTTTTAAAACCAATTCCAATGACTGAAACAGATTTCTACATGAAACAAAGCTTAAATGAATTCCAAAAATGACGTTGTTTCTTATTCAAATCTTTGATAATTTCATGAAAATAATCTCATTTTTGAATCCCTTTAAATATATCACCGAATTTATCTTTTATTTCACTTTATTATGTGTTTCTTGAACCATTTTTTCTTATGATTTTCATTCTCCTAACTTCTTGAGGGAACCAAACCATGATTTATGAATTTTATTTAATCATGTCAAAACATGATGGTTTTAGGTACTTTTATTTAAAATGATTAAGGTATTTAATTTATATTAAATACTATTTTCAATATAATATTCTTAATTATATCCTCACATGTACATTTAATAATTTTATCACTTAAAATCAATGAAACACCTATTAGGTTAGCCAAAATACAGGAAAATTTTCCATATCCAACCTCATCTAGAAATGATCTTTCTTTATCTATATGAAAATAATTGTGTAGGAAAGTTGTATTGAGTTATTTTACCTAATATAGTGATAGTTTTTCTGAAAAATCAAATTAATATGAGATTTTTTGAATGATTTGTCTTTTTGGAGAATTCATGAGACATATTGTGCATTTATAGAGCATCATATGGAGAAGGAATGGTGTGCCTTTCTAGGGAATTAAAGAAAAATTATATATGATAATATTGAGTTTATTGGTACTAAAATGAGGAAAGGTGTGACATTTCCTTAATTTTTCAGGATGATAGATCATATTTTCTACTGTGTTGATTGAGGACGGTACCATAATTAAGTGAAAACTAGAATCCTTAAATTTTGATTCAGAAAGAGCCACACCCTCCTCATTCGACCATATAATATTTTGACATAAAAAATAAAACCAACAAAAATCCCCAAAAAAATACTTAAAAATCCCTCATGACAAACACATTTCCTTGAATCACATCAGGTGGACATGTTGGAATTTTTCAAATGTATGATTGCTATTACAGGAGTTTGGATGCTAAAATCCTTGGTGAAAATTGGTATTTGTGAGATAAGAGAAAATTCATGTGATGTCGGTGTCTTGTGTACATTGGATCATAAACAAAGTAGAAATTTATTGAATTATATCAATGGAGAAAATTTAATCATTTGTTTTAATTAGGCATGATATCTTTTATTTCTTGGTTTGGATTTGGTGGATCTCATGGGTATGTGTTTTCAATTTTATTTGATTTGATTTTCTGACCGAATTTTCTAGGGGTCCGAATGCAAAGTGGGTGGGGGGTTCTAGAGATAGTATTTTTATAATTATTCATTTTTAATTAAATGATTTTTCACCTTCCAATTAACAAATTTGAGATTATTTTCATCATTTTAGTATCTTGATGAATTTTGGATTTAATTGTAAAAATTGCTGAATTCTAGAAATTTTGTTGTTTTTTGGTGAATTGGTATTTTGATCATAACATATAAAATATTGATTTGAATTGAGTGATACTTTTTTAGAATTGTTTTATTATTGGACTCTAAATTTTTCTTATGGACCTAGATACAATTTTTAATAGATTGTCCAAAAAAATCAATCAAGTTGAGTATTTTTTATTTATTACGAAATTGACCACACCTCAGAATTGGAGGAATATATTAGCCTATATAAATCCAAATCATTTGATTCAAATTGGAAGATAAATAGTACGCTCATAATCATTGTAAAATATATTTTCATGTTTAATTTCAATCATTAATACATCCATTTAATGCACTAGTCTAAAGGTAGGTGAATATTATCCACAATAAGAAAATGGTTTATTCCGTAATTATAGAATAATGTTTCATTAACTTATCCATATATTAGTAAATTTAGATGACCCAGGAAACATATATGTGGGAATAACATTTATGAATACACCCTCTTGAGATTCATTCATTTATCATGTCAAATAAACTCAATCTTATTGTGGATAGAACCTAGAGATATACATTTTAACCCCTAAACCCTATAAATATGTGTGTCCACTTCTATTAAAAGGTAATAAAGATAGAGAATGAGGGGATGCGCAATAGGATTTGAATCTTAATGTTTTGTGGATTTTTTCTTTTCCATTTTATTATTTTCATAATTCCATCTTATTCCTCATTCAACTCTCTTACCCTTCACATGGAGGGGTAAATAATTTGAGTGATCAAAGAAGGGGGTTTTCCTTTTGTAATGTCTGAGTCTTGAACATTAATCTAAAAATTTATAATTTTATATTGAATGATTTATATTTTCATTGGTTCCCAATTCACTTAATTATATCATATTTTGGGTTTTGGTGTCATTCATTGTTTATATATTTGATCGATGATCTTTAAACTCCCTCTACCTAGTGGGGTTTCTCTCGATTGAGAAAATTGTGTGAGGTGGAAAGTGACTATATATCATTGTAATGTGTGTGGAAAAAGTGAGTTGTTTCAATATTTCTAGGGAGAAACAATTCCCAGTCAAGGATTGCATTATTATTTTTGTAAATTGTTTATGATCATTCATACACACGGGAGTGGTTTCCATTGCTTCGGTCATCTAAGGGTGATTGACTACTTGATCAAGGAGTATTTTTTTACATTTAATAGTTAGAGAGTTAAAATAATTTTTATGACCATGATGACATTTAAAAAGTATATAGTTCCGTAAATCCATCACTATCATCCTCAACATGTGTTCATAACTTATTTCTATATATTTCTTTCTTTTCAAAATCCAACACTTTCTAAAGAAACCACAAACACATTCTTCAATTTGATGTGAATAATGTGATTGTTATGTGATCCTCTCAAAATAAAACCTAGTATGACCACTATATTACATATTAACTAAAGAAATATATTTTCTATCGCACCCCATGATTATCATGTGTCATCATGTAGTTTTTTTCTGATGTGATTATTTTTTTGATATTTTACTCATGGGCTCGTAAGGCACAAAAGTTGTGTATACATATATAATTATAGGAACTCAGAATTTAAGTGACATGTATCATTATAGGCATTAATTAAAATAAATGTTTTGGAAGGGTTTTCTAAATAAAATAATTTTTTCTTTATTGGTTTGAATTTAATGGAAAATGATCCTAATATGAAATTGAAGATTTTTAAATTATAAAAATGTGAACATTTGAAATGGGTAAATGTGTATAAAATGAGAAGCCTAAAAATTTGAAATGTGATTACACTTTTTTATGAATGATGATGATGAGGTATGGATAAGGTTATTGATAGTACCTCGGTTGTGATCATGTGGACAGATAAGGTGGATGAATTTTATAGCTTTATATGAATTTGTCTTGTGACAATGTGTTAATGTTGTGTTATGTGTCCAGTGATGGTTTTTCTGGAATTTGTAATGATATTATTCACTAAAGACACTTGTTAATAGGTAAAGAAGAGTAAATTTATATGAATTTGTATCTAGTTATTTAACATAATTTGTATATAGCTTTTCGTGAGGAATCTCTAGAGCAGTTTGTTGAGAACATTCCAGGTTTCATGCAGTTTATGGAAAGAGAACCTGGGAGGGTTGTGGAGAGTATTTATAACATGAAATAGGTTTTTAAAATCCATAAACCTTTAAAAATTACTATAGAGGGTGGACTGGAGGTAGTTTTGTTGCATATTGAGTTCACCCAGATGATTCTTAACCATATAGAGACTCATGCAGAGAAGATAGATAAACTGACTGCTTGTTTACTAGGCGTTTAGGTGAAGCATTTGTGACACATCAAGGAACTATATGAAAATATGGTAAATATATATGGAAAGGAAATTATAATTAAATTCATGGATAACATCTACCATGTTATGATCATGTATGGGAGGGTAGATGAGATCATTAGGTTGAGATAGGGGAACATTTTTATGATAGACAACATTGGTAGTTTTAATAATTTATAGTGCTTTTTTTTAGTGCTGGTAAGGGAAAATGCTACAGAAGTAGTGTGTTTTCAGGATGGGATTAAATGTGAGATTATTTCCCAGGGTAAAATCGTTAGGCGAATGATGTTTTTTTAGGTGGTGCATCATGGTCTCATATCTTAGGGGAACCTGAAGGAGTCTTCTAGTAAAGAATTGGTGCTTTCAGATGGAAACATGGGTGGTATGCCTTATTAAAATATTAAGAATCATTTATTTAACATAATCCAAGGATATAACATGTAGAGTATAAATGGGGAAGGTTTATTTACTTTGGACTTACTAGAGTGATTTTCTATCAGTGTGGTATGTCTAGTCACTTTTGTAGAAAGTGTCCCCAAGCATCAGTCGAGTGTCGGGCTTGCAGAAAGATAGGAAATCTATAATGGTTCTGCAGGTACCCATGACAGGATGGTAATTATGTAAAATAATTTAAGATTTAGTGTGTTGTGATGGGATCTTATATAATATATCAGTTTAGAATTTTGAGTTCTACTTTCTGTGGCGATTGAGGTAGTGGATGGGGAACAACTAAGAAATACCACATATATATACATAGTGGTACAGCTCAATGGAGTCCAACTACAACATAGGTAAATGGAGAACAATATTTTCATGTAGTCCATCTTACACATTAGGATAGCATGGCTATACCATAGACCATTAAAGGTATTATTCTTCTATCTTTTACTCTTACTAGTTTCTTATTTGATATGGCAGGCTCTCATTCTATTATATAAACAAAAAATCTGAAAGGGTTGAGTCTATCAAAAGAGATTTTATGTTAGTTAATGATAACCGATAAACCATTGAAAATATAGTCGAGATACATCTATTTATCCAAGTGTTTCTCTCTCATGGTTGGGTAGTATGATTTTTTATGGGATCTTTACTTACATTACATGTCTGTCTTTTCCATAATTTTTGGTATGGACTATTTAGTTGAAAACTAACACCATATAGATCATTAAATTATGATAGTGACCTTTAAATCTCTTGAGGGTGACAATTAGGTTCATCAAGGAGAGTGTAATATCAATGCAGGCTCTGTAGGTTAATTTATCAGCAAAAGAGGGAGACCACTACCCATGTTCAGTTGATGGTATAAAAAACTGCAACTAACTTGAGGATGATTTTTTATAATTGGGGGGTTGTAATATTCCAATCTTTTATATATATTACTCATTATTATTTTAGGTACACCTTTTCCCTTGTTTATATTTTATCATGTTTGGGTTTTTATTGGTGTTTTTTTGGGTAAATCTAGAATATTATTAATATTTTGGGAGAGTTTTTGTTTACTTAACACTTAGTTAATGGTTATCCCAATCCATTTACCCTACCCTTGAAATATGTGAAATCCTAAAAAGAGTAGAACTGTATGTTTGGAATATGGTTTCTTAGAAAATGAAAACTCAGAGTAGTAACCATGTGATTCCTTGTAGAGGTTAATGATTAGGGCACATGGATTTCCAAACTGTACATCATAGCCAAGGAAAATGTGTGTATAGAGTTATTTTTTATAAAACAATTATTTAAAAACAAAATCCCATCGATTATTACCCCCTAATATCATCAACTCATCTCTAACCTATTAAGTTCATTTTTCGTGGCACTTAGATTAATTATAAGGCCTTTCAAACTCCTTAATTGATAGATCAAGGATCTAATTGGCAAATCTGCACCTATCTCAGTGAAAAAATATATTCTTATTTTGATTCTACTATCATATAACTCTCTTTCTTTATGAATATAAATCTTTTATTACCAATTAGTGATGAAACTAGATCTATGTTTTGTTAGATGTTAATATATTTAATCTGGATCTAGGGTTTGATTATAGATCTCATTATACATTATGAAATTGATTTTTCTAGTTCAATTTTTGGATTTTTTTAGTTTTGTGAAAAAATTTCAATGATCTAGAGGTAGGTGGTCTAAATTTCAATTCTGACAGTCTTCTTTTAATTTAATAAATGAAATTTTGATATTTCAATTTCCATGATTTGGAAATTGCAACCCAAATTGAATTGATGAATGTGAATTGATTAAACTGAATTTCTATATGATATTGAAATGGGTTAAATTTAAGGAAATTTTAATTGGTTGAATATTGATTAATAATTGGTTGGTTATTGGGACTATTCTTTGATTGATAATGGGAATTAATATAAGTATGGATAAACGATTATGGTTTAATGTTTTATGTGATTAAATATTGATTCATGGTTTAATGGTGATCAGTTCATATTATTCCATCTGATAAATCTAAAGAGTCATGATTGATTTGATAATTGGAATGGTATACCATGATTTGAAATGTTAATAAGAGGGTTAATGACTGTTAAGCATGATAACAATGATATATGTGATTGATTGATAAATGGGTGTGGGACACGGACTGATGCTTCTGAATCCCATATGTTATGGATTGACAAATGTTGTTTTTGTATTGATTGATGCTCCAAATACCCAAAGGGCTCTAAACAAGATCTTCTAGGTCCAAGATATTAGCATTAAACTACAGATCCTAGTAGCCATGGTATAAACTAATATGAACTGATAAATAAAAACCCATATATCATGTGATATGTGATATCCCTTGGGGA
Organism: Viscum album; assembly: GCA_963277665.1. Taxonomy (NCBI): domain Eukaryota; kingdom Viridiplantae; phylum Streptophyta; class Magnoliopsida; order Santalales; family Viscaceae; genus Viscum; species Viscum album. Next base: position 799,298,255 of record OY728130.1, on the reverse strand, counting down.
TGGTTCAAACTCCAACACGGTTAGAAGCACTTATTGATGGTTTAGGTGTCATTGTGAACCTGATATATCTATATTGTTGATTAAAGAATAATTGAATTTATAAAATTCTGATTTTATCATATCAATTTTTCTTTATACAACATCGTACACTATTACTGACTAGATATTGTTTTAAACTAAACTAGTGGTGGCTTACTGATTTGTACACAAACCCTACTCAGGATTCCTGATCAGAACCTAAATATAGTTCTTGTTTACCAGACAAGATAAGGGTAATATCCCTTTGTTATATGGATTATTTGGGATGAAGCATGGATGAGGGAATCAGATATTATGTAGGGTCCCACTTTGGATTTTTTCAGTGTCATTATTTTTGGGTATTGATTTGACACAAGATATATATATTAAATGAAATATGTACTTATTTAGTTCTATATATTTTTTCCTATTTTGGTTCACCATGTGATACAGGTTTTCCTAGTTTTAATACAATTTTTGTTGTTATTTTTTATTAGTTGGTTATTTATTATTTATTTTATGTTGTTGATATTATTTGATAAGAATGGTATAGTATCCCTATATTTTATAATAAAAAATCACTTTTATATTGAAGCCTCTGAAATATGAGGAAGTTCACCTAAGGTCATGGGGCCCATCAACTTGGGGTACTTATATGTAGAAACCAGGTTGGGATGTTACATTTCCATTATCTTGTATCCATGATACTTCAAAAAGAAATTTATTATCAACCTAAATGTAATTTTCATCCCACTCAGACATCTCAAAAAACATACAATATCCTTAATAAAAATTTGATCCAACAAAAAATCATGTTGGGTACCGTGATGAAATATTTTTTTGTTGTATGCAGAATCATAAAAATTGTAGACTGCATTAACTATCTCAAGTGAATCCAAAATAGAATTTAAAGTAATAAAAATCATGAAGCATTGGAGTGATACTGCTTTGAAAACCAACAATGATAGAAATTTCAACACTACGTATGAATCTGCACTATCTTATCCAGGTTATGGACCTTTTTTTGTACCTTGTGAAGAAGGGGAAACTAATTTCAAACCTACTTAGTAGAAAAAGATATATCATAATTAGACATTTTCAAAATACAAATAATTATTGGAATATATTGATAGGAACATATTTTCTTAATAATAGGTCTCAAAATATTCATGAAGAATATAGGTCACTAATGCTCTATCCAATGATTACACCCCCCCCCCCCAAGTATATTTATGAATTCGAGTTAGAAAATAAAATTTTTGGACCCTTTAAAAAAGTTCAATCCAATATTCCATTTTTAATTATATGAAACAAATTCTAAGGTATGAAAATTAATTAATGTAAATGTGTTCTCACAACAGTAAATTCATGGAAAGAGAAAACGTAAGTAAATGTGAGTATGTTTCCCCTGTTACCAACATTCCCTGCCTATAAAATTTAATTATAAATGAACCATTACCATTCCTTTCACTATATGATAATTTGAATTCAAGGATATCATGTTTGACCTAGGATTTTCATCAAATTTCTTTCCAATATTTTTTAAATAAATCAAAAAAAGTTGGTGAACTCAAACCTGATGGAATTGTTATCCAATTAGCCAAAAAAGCATAAACAAAATGATGGAGTTATTAAATAATTTTTAGTAAAAGATTAAGAAATTAATTTACATACTGATTTTTATATCCAAGATATGGAATATTATATATTCAATAACAATTCATCTATTTTCATGGAATTTTATTTTTTAAAACAGACAATGAAATCATTAATTTCTATAATGGAAATTGTTCACATCAATATGGAGGGGAATCTGCGAACATAAATATATCCCAATGAATCACACACTTTAATTAGAACTATTTATCCCTCTGTTGATTATATTATATTTTTTTCACTTTATTTTTATTATTTATTCTGAATGTGATGAAACATTATCTTTCTAATTTGATATTAGGTCATTTATTTTCACAAAATTTAAAATACATAAAGGATAAGATGATTTTTTTCATAAAAATTAGAATAAAAATCATATTTTTTATGACCTAGTTAAATTTTTAATAATTGAAACTAATTTCAAAAAAAACTTAAAAGTAATTGGAAATTATAAAACATATTATCTATGATATTGAAGAAACTAAAATAATTTTTTAAATCGGTTGAAATTAAATTTGGAAACAAATATACTACATGAAATATTTAACTTTCCATGAGAAAAATTTTTTAAATTGACACGGAGAAATCTTGATGTACACATCCTTATTTTTTCAAAAAAGGAGTGTTTTCACTATTTTAAATAATGAATAAATATATAATGTAACAATTTGATTAAAAAAATGGATGATATGTATGGATTGTAATAAAATCAATGTAGTGATATGGAAGGATAATTTCCCCTGCCATTTCTAGAATAACTACTTGAAATACATGCAGGACAAAGAAACTAATGCTTTCAAGATGGATACTCTGGTTACATTCAAATTTAAATTTCACTTAGTGATCCATAAAACCCCACGTTGAATTTAATTTTTTAAATTTTTACTTATAGGATAATTATTTTTTATCTATTAAATTACATAGTAACTTTTAAAATATATATTATGAATTTTATATCTATGTTCTAATAAATATAAATAGAAATTATATAAACAATATCACCTTTCATGGATCCTTATTTGAAATTTTTTGAATGAATTTAAAATTTACATAAAACCAGTATTGAATAAAACTGTATATAGAAAAAATTACTTCAAGATGGATGAAATAACATTTATTCCCCATGTAGTGTCGAGATATATAATTCATATTGATCAAAATAATGTCGAAATCATTTCACCACTATCGTACCTAAAAAACTATGACAGAATTGATAAATTCTCTTACCAATTATATGTTTTATATAGGACTCTTAAATATATATGAAAAAAAAAATTATATCTATAACACTTAAAATAGAAAAAAAATCATCTATGAGAGATTTAAATAAGTCTTTAAGGATCTTATAAAAAAATTCATCCCCACCCATTATCCAACCACTCGAATAGAACCTACCAATTGAGTTGATAAACGATGAATATGATTCTAAACGTGGGTCATTTTATGTAACAATATTTATAATAGGTATAATGGAATATATAATGATAATAAGAATTTATATCAATATCAATCCAGTCACAAAACCATAGATTGGATGATATATATTTTTTATAGGATGTGTTTAGATATTAAATTCTAGTCTTCAAAGTTATTGTTCTGAATAAACATTCTACCATCTAATTTTTAATTGAATAATATGATGTCAAATAGAAGATGGTCAGATATAACATATTATTATAAGGTTTTTATGTTGATATAAAGGGAAATAATTGATGGGAACAAACTAATATATGTCTATTTAGTATGATTTCCCAATGTTTTAATGGGAATTTTTATGTCTATCCACCCTTCGGTGAAACATTCCCTAATGGGGAATTGAATACCATTAAAATTTATAGACCATGGATTGATATTCTTGGAATCATTTGGATGAAATTATTTTACTCATTGGATTTATATGAGAAAATTTTAAATTAATGATATTAATTCATGAAGATACATTTAAGATGATCCATACTTATGGACTGTTGGTAATGATCTAATAATAATGAGATCAATTCCTAATGTAGTTGTTCTAATGGTCCTAAATTTTTCTTAGACAATGAGATGTGAATAAAATTTTAGAGAACATGTAAATGTAATAAATTTAATTTATGATAGTTATTTTTGTCAACACATGTTTATATGTTCTTTTGAGTTTTTTACATCCTGAAAAAACATAAAACACAATGTTAATATTTCCAATAAGAATGAAATATGTCAAAAAACAATTTTGATTTTGGATTAGTATGATGTATGGGGTATGTATTTCCAAGAACCATTTATAAATTCCATTTTATATATTTAAATATTTATGTTTGTCACTAATTTTCCCAAGAGGGTGAAATCTAGTCCCAAAAGTAAAGACGATGGAAAAATTGTTGCAAAATTTGTGGAAAGGAATCAATTTCCAAGATTTAAATTTTACAAATTTATAATAATTAATCAAAGGAATCAATTTTTTAATAGATCACTAGAATATATTTCGAATAAATATGGAGTTTATAATAGTTTATTTTCACCCTCTTATCTTAAAAAATATGGAAGGGTTAAAATTTTATATATAAAAATCAAATAGATTTTTGTAAAAAAACATTGCCCCGATAAGAACTGACTGGATTAGGTTCTAGTGAAAATTATTTAAATTTCCAACCCATGGAAAAAATAGTGAAAATGGATAAGCTGAATATTGTGAACTAATGGTACCCATGTTTTCTTTTCACCATTTTTAATGTATTTATCACTTTAATGCAATATCTGTTTTGAGTGGATATTTTTTTTACACAATTGGTGTTGGTCTAATAAGTTGTAATCACACCCTACATGAACCACCATTAGGTACATGATAATATTTTAGGGTTGCAGGTTAGGATAAGGGTAAAATCCATATGATAGGTAGATGAGTTAATCTTAGGATTCCTCTGGAATTGGGGATGATCTCGTTGATTTAAGATTCAAACATTCAAGCGGTTTCTAACGGGTTTGTTCACAGAACCGGAAACATACAATGATTCCATATCCATTTGGACCTACATTACAAAGGTAGGCGCTCATTAGTTGTTGAATTATGAGTCTTAGGAATTTGCATTAATTGAGAGGACGGGAGGTCAGACTCATCACACATTTTTTGAGGGGTTTTATTGTCTACTCCGGGTCTCTCATTATAGATTTAAGTTATGTTCTTGAATCCTTATTACATTACCAAGTATAAAAAAATTTTCCTTTAGATCTGACAATCAATGATTAAATATGAAGGAAATTTAGATAATCTTTTATAAGTATTCTAGGTTCTTCATTGATAGAGAATCATCTATATTTGTTAGAGATTCTTAGTTAATGGTATCCTTAAATAAATAAAAGTATCTTGGCCATTATGATGACCATACTAGTTTTAAAGACACTCCATGGGGAACTTGAAGTTTATTGTCATTAAGAAGGATATGGATTATTTCAGTATTGGTATCATACCCACAGATGGGCTACCTAAGTATCCTTTGTTTAGAAAAGGAATCAGAACCCATGTAGTTCGAATAAGGGAGTATGATGTTTATGACTGATGGCTCAATGAAAGATGTAATAATTACTTTTACACTCTAAGCTCGTGTGATTCATGCTCGGTGTGAGAAACAAGAGGTATTGTTAAAACAAGACAACTCTTCCATGAACTATTTAATCATAAGAAATGATGTGGGGATAATGTATGTATGACTACTGAAATAAATGAAGGTTAAGATTTACTTCAGGGAAGAAATTTAGGAACAAGGTCCATAAGGTTATATATACTTCATGGAGATTTCGAAACTCTAATCTTGGGGCTTACACCTAAAAAGAAGGCCCAAATTAAGAGGGGACTTATGACTGGGTTTTCTTTCTTGAAAAGGAATCCCAAATCAAATGTAAATTAGGACTGGTCAAGAGAAATTAAGACTGGGGCTTACTCCTGAAAAGGAGGCCCAGGTTAAAGGGATTTCAAAATTAAAGGGACTTAGGGCTTACTCCTAAGGAGGATTCCCATATTTGAGACTGTGGCTTACTCCTGAAAAAAAAGGCCTAGGTTAAGAGAATTATTCTTGGGTCATACTCCTGAGGAGGATTCCCATATTTGGGAACTTTAAGACTGGGTGTTACTCCTAAGGAGGTTTCCCAGATTAAGGGATTTGAAGACTAGGGCATACTCCTAAGGAGGATGCCCAGATTAGGGGACTTAGAGATTACTCTTGAAAATGATGCCCAAATTAATGAGGACTTGGGGCTTACTCCTAAGGAAGATGCACAAAATTAATGGTAATTATGACTGGGGCTTACTCTTGAGGAGGATTCCAAGGTTAAGGTGTTCTCTCATCAAGGATGAGGTTGAATGAATGAAATCTCATTCTTTAGTGACATAAAGATTTGTAAATCACTAGGTTTTGAGTGATGTTCCACGAAATTCCTTTCAGATAATAAATTAAATCAAGAAAACATTCCATAAATGGCTTGAAAGAGTGTCTTGAAGACTGAATCATGAATATGAGATGTGGAATGGCATAAAAGAGATGAAATGGGCATGAAGGGAATCCAAAAAATAGAAGGGCGTGCAAGTCCTGGAAGGCGCGCAGGTACTGCGTGGGTGCGCAAGTCCTTGTCGCGAAGGTATACTTGCGCGGCACATGGGTACTTGCACGATTGTTAACCGGTAGGGTAATACTTGGGCGATCCTTGATCAAAGCCTTTAGAATTATCCCAATGTATTTCTAGAAGAGTGACGTGCAAGTTTCAATGAGTAGGTAAGGAGGCGCGCAAGTGTATCCATTTCCCTTAGGCGCGCAAGTGTTAGTGAATTCTAACACCTAGACCTTATTCCTCTTGTTTAGACCATCCATTCTAGGTAAAGAATTACCTTATAAGAATTCAGAAGACTTGAAGAAGAGACTTGGGCGTTCGGAGCTCTGTATCTGAATTCTGGAAAAATTCTTCCCGAAATGGGGGGCCCACCGTGGGTATTTATGGGATGGAGAAGACCCCGAGCAGTTTTCAAAGAGGGCGTGCAAGTCACTTGTGTGACCATTAGGCGATGCGCAAGTTTACTTTCACGGCAGTAAGGGAACTTGCGTGACCTAAGGTCCTTTGACTCCTTTTTCATTCCTTTTTCGATTTTTTATGTTTTCTTCAAAGGATGAATCAATTTGTGCTAAGTCATTTGCCTTTCCGTTCCTTTAAACAATGTGACGAAAATGAGCATCAACAGATGCGTATGGATGAGGATCCTTACTTGCTGTCAGGACCAATTCTGGGGATGCAGTTATTGTCCTTTTTATAGGCATCTCTTTACTCCTGGAACTATTATCATGTCATAGCATATTAATTATTCTTTGTGAATCTTAACTTTTTTTGGAATTGGTTTGTAATGCATTTTTCCGATTTATTGTTTATTATTTTCTATCTTTCAAATTTTATATTTTGTATCCTACTCTATTAAAAAGGGTATAGTCTCCCCACATGATCTATTAGACCCTCTCTATTATTCAGCAACCTCTGGTATGTGAGGATGCACGCTTGAGGTCATTTGGTGACCCGACATAGAGCATCGTTTTAGTGGAATATATGTTGGGGACATTATAAAGTGGTTTCATTATGGGTACGTTTCTATGAATTACTATTTGGGAATTGTAGATAAGAGTTTAGTAAGTGTTGGGACATGGAAATTACCTTGTTCATGGGAGTATCTAACAAATCTATGAGGGAAAACAAAAGTACCTAGGGTGGGAATTCTTTTCTTGATGTGTGTTATTATGGATGAATGTTATTTAACCACTGGGTGATGAATTTGTTTTGTGATGTGATTATTTTATTGTATTTTTCTCATGGAGGTAACGGTACGAGTTTTTTCATTCATGCAACAAGTTAAGAACATAGTATGGTGGGTAGAATTCATCCTGATTGGAAAACATGGGATGTGTGTGGGGGACTTGAAGGGTATAACATGGTGGTGGTAATTTTCAAAGATGTGTGATTATATCCATTAAGATTGTGTTTGTAATGGGTTGTTATTGACTAGTAAATGGATATAGTTTTGAAATTTTTAATTCTTTATGCTTTCTGTTTTCAGGTGCGTGTTTAGTATTTTAGGAAGATACCACCATGACATAGTGTTCCAGTTGGGTGATAAAAAGATATCTAGGAGAACACAATAGTAGTGGTAGAGTAGGAAAATCAGTTGTACAAAGATAACCAAAGAGTTGAGAAAATACATGATAAATTCATTCATTTTATCTAGGATATATAAAGGGACCCATGGCGGATCATTAATCGAATGTTTGAGCTGACAAGGGAATTTTAGCTACAACACTTTTTTACTTTTGTGGGAGTTTGTGGAAATGTTGCATTCAAATTTTGGATAGATTCTATTCGGGTGATTCATGATCACATAGAGACTTCTTCATAAAAGGTATCCATGTTTGTGACTTGCATGTTGTGGGCTAAGAAAAACATTGGTGGGATGTTTTGTTCTAGAATTAATAGGTGGATGGTTTTTTGTGGAACAAAATCGAAGTGATGTTTTTAGAGTATTTTTATTTAGATACCTTAACGCAGGAGAAGACTGTAGAGTTTCTAATGATAACCAAGGGGTCTATAACATTTATGGAGTATTATAATGGTTCTAATTATAGGTAATGCTTAATTCTATTGTTATTAGGTGATGAGGTAGTGATAGTGATATCTTTCCATGATGTGCTTAGACATGATCCCAAGTCACATGTAAATATCATCCTTTTAAAGGGGGTCAATGAAGTATTATATGAAGCCCTTATTTTGAAAGGTAAATTCAAGGATTCTTCTATTGGTGGGAATATAGTACCTGTTGGGAAAAATAGTGGTAAAGCTTCTCGAATAATGAGTGTACATAAGGGTGGTGGTGGGATTATTAGTCAAAAAAGGGAACCATCCATAAAGGATAGTGGCCAAATTTTCTTCTAATGATATGGCTGGTCATGGTACATGCTCCCATAGTGTCCCCACCCACTAATTGGGTGTCGATAAAGAGTAAAGTTGGGGAATGTTCATATATACTGAATAAAACCTTTAAAAATGGGTTTTGATGAAGAGACAAAGCCGATAAAGACTATATTCAGGGGTTTGATTAACGTATATTTGGTAGGTTGGTCAATCTCTACTAGTTGTACTAGTGAGGTAAATTGATGAGGTACTCTTGGATGGGTATGTATATGTCATCTAGTCAGTACAAATCCTGTTACTCATATCAGTGTCCAGGTTAGATGGTATGGTCAGCTTCATATAGTCCAGTCTACACATGGAGTTTGTGAGATTGGACCCTAGATAGTTTGAGGTATGATTCTTGTAGCTTTTATTCTTTATAATTATTTGTTTGATAATGGTAATTTTCATTATTTTATATGAACTCAATTTGTGGGTATGTTGGGCCCAACTATGGAACATGTGTGTGGGAATATCGATCAATACAATGTTAGGGGTGAGAAAATAAAATATCTGGTACCATAAGGGGTTTCTCTCGATATTAGTGAGTACCATTTTCTATGGTACATGTATATTCTAGAGATTTTAGATTTGGATTTGGTTTTGGGAATGGTTTGGATAGAATATTTCCTAACCCATATTGATTATTATTATTATAAGGTGTCATTTATTTCCATAGAATGGAATATATATATGTTAATCAGGGGGAATGTGATGTTTGGGTAGGCCATAAAGTGCTATTTGTTTCTTAGACGGGTGAACTCACTGCCCATGGGGCTCATATTGTGCTTGATTATGGAGGAATTGAGAATATATTCTTTCCTCCTATGTTGTGTTAGTTATAGAATGTATTTCTATTGTAATTATATAATCTTACACTTAAGATATATGTCGACCTCTCGATAGAGTTGATTCTGAGAATAGAAAATGTTTCAACTTCACCATATAGGATGTCATCTACAGAACTCCATGGATATAAATATAAGTTGGGGGAATTCAAGAACAGGGGGTCCATTCATCCAAGTATGTCACATTTGGGTTCTCAATGGTTTTTTCCATGAATTATAATGGATCATTGTAGTTATGAATCTATTATAGGATTCATAATCAAATGAAACTTTGTAATAGGTAACCTTTTCCTCCAATCAATACTTTTTTAACAGCTTATAGGTTTATCAGCGTTCTCCCCAATTTATTTGTGGTTACGATGTCATCATCTGAGGTTGATACCTTCTGATGTACCATGACTTGCCTTTAAGAGAGGGTACAAGTTATATGATTTTGTTGTTTTTTCGTTTGGTTTGACCAATTTGACCATATTTTTTATGTCCATAATGAACCGAATAATTCAACCATACCTATATCATTTTTTTCTCCTTGTTAATGAAATTTTTAAGTACTCCAAGACTCATGATGATCATGCCAAAAATTATGAAATCCTCTTGAGTACACTAAAAGAACATAGGATATATGCCAACTATAAAAATCTCATTTATGTATCTATAAGGTGTATTTATTGGATCACATAATCTTAGAAGAATTAATTACAGTGGACCTAGAGAAGGTGATGACTGTTTTTTCTGGGCAGCATCTCATGAATGTTTCTGATGTCCAATGTTTTCAGGGTTTGGTTTGATTTTACCAAAGGTTTATAAATTAATTTTCCTATTTGGTAGCACTAATTTATTGTTATAATAAGAAGCCCATAAATTTTTAATGGTCTATGGAATGTGATAATTCATTCAAATGTTAAATAAGTTTTTTACTACTACACAGATTTTTATCTTACCTGATCCATGTATGGGGTATACCTTGTGTCGTGATGCATCTGTTGTCAGTCTTGGGGTATTATTCATGTAGGATAATTGGGTGGTTGAGTATGGTTTGTGATATTTGAGTAACTATGAATGAAATCACCAAACTAATGATCTTAATATGGCCATAATGGTTTAACCCTTGAAGTATGGGAGTACAACTTTCTGGGATAGGCTTACTGTGTACACTGATCAAGAAATTATAAAGTACATTTTTATTTGGTGTGATCTAAATCTTCAATAGTGAAGATGGTTCAAGTACATGATGTCATTATATTTTGATATTAAATACATGACAAGAAATTAAAACATTGGTATAGTTGATTTGAATAAAAAGACTCTAAATTATTTGGTTCATGGATCCAGCTTCGGTTAGAGGATGATGGTTTTTTTAGATGTAACTGGAGATATAGGATGGGAATTATTAGATAACACATTCCAAAATGGAAATTGATTCCAAATTTCTGACCTGATTTAAGGAGAGGTAGTTTGAGGACATAGAGTTTTTTCATTTATGTGAAATTCTTAAATTTAAGGAGTAGACTTCTTGTTGGACCACTGGTGATGATGGGATCATTTGCGTTCATGGTTGTGTTGTGGTGTCAACTTTTTTTAGGGAATATTTGATGTGAGAGTTTCATGAATCAATGTAATAATTTCCCACAAGATAGAAAAAAATATATAGATATCTTTGTTGGAGGTATTGGTGTCCAAGTATGATGAAAGAGGATATAGGACTCATGGAGTTATGCCTTACCTTCTAGCTAGTGAAGTCTGAGCATCAGCAGCAGGGTAGTTGGTTGAATCAATTTCATATTCTATAATGGAAGTGGGATAACATGATGATATATTTCATAGTGGGTATCACGATAATGCATTAAATTAATGATTTTCTCTGGGAAGTTGTGGATCATTTAAATAACGTGGCTCCTTTCTTGAGAATTTTTTAGACTTTCACCATTGATCAGTTGCTTGAGTTGTATGTTTGAGAGTTCGTTTAGTTTCATGGGGTTTTTTGGACCGTAGTTTTGGAATGGGATCCATGTTATACTTCACTCCTATGGCATGGACTGCAGAAAGTGAATTGTAGACAATCCCTTTTATTTTACATCTTTCCACTCGCGCATGGATGGGAAATGTGAGTGTTATTCTGCTATTAAAGGGCTTGTTGGATAAATTCATCATATATTAATTTTAGTATCATGGGAAAATCCTTTATCACTTGTTCAATTTTCCAACATCAATAGTTACTAGGTTGTGATTTAAATGGATCTATTTGAGGCACCCAATGGTAGACCATATATATCTCAATTGTGTTGGATACAGGTTGGGGAATCAGATTTGTTAGGAATAATTTTCGTACAAGAGTCATCAACGAATATCTATTTTTTTTGTAAATTCATGGTTTCATCTTATAGTATACGGCATTTAAATGTGGATTGGAGAGTTTGAACTCATAATTTTAGGGTGGGTGATCATCTATTTCTTCTATTTTCCCTAATGATGGGTCACCATTAGTTTCATAAGTAGGGTATGTTGGAACAAAGATATGTGGGACCCTTTGATATTATAGAGAGGATTAGTCTAGTGGTGTATTGATTGGATTTTCCACAATGATATAGTGGTGTGAATGACATTTTTAATGTGTCATGTCTTCAAAAATATCATTCTATACCATTTTATGTGATTGATGTTAGGGATGTTGATCTTGAGGTTATTGTGTCCTTTGAGAAGCATCTAGTTTGTATTACAAACCATAGTGAGAATGTCTCGTAGAGCTACATTATTCCATCAGTTTGAGTTTTGAGGTAGCATGGTAATGTTTATGAAGAAAAATGGCATAGTGAGTTAGATATGTGGTTTAGGTGGTCTAATATATTTTCTTCATAATCTCAATGATGATTGGCAGTGCGGCTTGAGGACAATTCATTATAAGTTGGTGAGGTTCTAAGACCCTAGATATCAAGTAGGTATGTTCTTTTTTAAATTTTGGATTTCATTGCTTAATGATGGATAATTAAATTTTTACTAGGTGTATGAGGAATCTCATGTGTGTTTCAAAGGTTTGGGACAAGAAATAAAGGGAAAGCGTGTCATCCTATTCATGTTCAATGTTTGGTGCATGGTTAATGTAAACAGTGAAATGGGGAAATCCAAATAGATCAAATTTGGATAAAGGAATTTCACACGATTTTTACATGGTTTTTCAAACCATGGGGAATTCAAAAATAACCACTAGACATGGACACCTCTTCAATATAGGCTGGAACATATTTGGTGCATGGTTTGGATGACTGGGCGACCAAACTAGGAGCCATATTAAAAGTGGGATTTAACCCTTTTCCCCGTGATATTTTAAATATTCAACATGATTTCTTCCTCGATTTTTTCTCTAGCCGTTGTAGTTAAAAACCAAAGAACACAAAAATTCCTAAGGGTTGATATCGTTTATTTCTAATCCATTTAGAGTGTCTTTGGGTGAAAACCATAGCTCTAGGTAAGTCTAACACTTCCCTTTATTCTCTTTTATAGATTAGGGAGTTTGGTTTTGTTCTATATCCTTAGAAGACATAAATAATATTTTTCAGTAGATAGAAGGTTGGGGAATAAAAGGGTTCTTTAATCCAAATGTGAGTCTAAATATAATCTAATGTTTATCAATAGATTTAGGTTGGGTTGTCTATAAGTTGTAACCAATTGTTTTATTGTTGATTTATTCATGTGTGGTTGTCTTATTATGTCCCTCTTGATCATTAATTTATAGATTTAGAAATATTTGGTAAATTTTTTAGATAAATGATGATTTAGACCCCTCATGATCCCCATTGTACTCATTGAGAATTATTAAGCTATTTAGATCCATCCCTGGTATGTGCCAATATTCCCAAACATGAAAAATTAAAATTTTATGTGCAAAGTTCATTTGTGTTTATATAGATCCCATAACAAATGAGATTAATTTTAATTGAAATTATAAAAAGGAATTAATTATAGTTGTTTCTAGTCATTGGAAATGGAAAATATGAATTTTTGTAAAAAAAAAGGAAAATTTAATAACGAATAAATTTAATGTTTCAAATGACTTATTAGTTTTAACTGTATTTTGTAAATTGGATAATGCATATGAAATGATAAATTATTTGAAATGGGATATTGTATGAAAATTATTAAATAATAAATATGGGAAAAGGTAAAAAAATGAAAATGGGTTAACGTAAAAAATAAAAATGGGTTAAATGGGATATGTTAAGTAAATTGTAAGTGTGTTAATTGTGTAAAGATTGATTACATTTCATGTGTTGGATAAAATGTGAATTTTTAAAGTTATCTGTATGGATTTTATATGATTTATGATATGTTATATAGGGTAAATAGATAAATAGGATTGTGAACATGGCCTAGTATTGTGTGATGGTGGACTGAGGTGCCTCCCATGCATTGTGTTTTATGAGCCTCTAAACCCCACTACTAGAATTCACTAGTTAGGGAGTCAGAGTGAGGATATTGGGCCCCCATGGATTCGATTGAGGAGACTACCTATACTGAGGTTCCATAGTAAGTTTAATGTAATAGTTTATGAAAATTTATCTTTAATGAGATAGAGAACTTGAATTATCCCATTATTCAATATAACTAACTAGATTGTGTTATATGATAAATGATTTAAATGCCCATCCCTAAAACAAATGATGAAAATAGATAAGGTGGATATTTTTACCTAATATAAGTATTGTATTCTTTTGGTTAAATTATCATTTATTTTATACTTCTATGTACTATCTTTTTAGATTAGATATTTTATTGGCACCATCAGTGGTGGTCTACTGTGTTGTACTCACACCCTACTCGGGGCACTATTTGGTACCGTAGTAAATTTCATGGTTACATGTCAAGATAATGGTAAAGGTATTATGTTAGGGAGTTTAATTGGTCTTGAAAGTTTCAAGGATGATGATCTAGATATGTATTTGGGACCCACACTGATGATTATTAACTTTTCATTCTTTTTGTATTTTCCTTAACTATTGGAACTATTTGAATAACAATGAATATTTATTGTTGGATGTGGTTAGTACACTATTTAGGAAATGTTCAAAAATACATGTTTCTTGATTATAGTTCATTGTTTCCTTTATATAATATGTTATCTATTGTGACATACTATGTTAATGAGGTTATAGTCTTCATACATAATACATTAGACCCATCATATAGTCAAATTCCTCTATCATATGGGGAGTTGCTCTTTAGGTCATTAGGTGACCTGACATGATGCACTATTTTAGTGGATTCCATGTTGGGGATGGCATAGAATTAAAAAATAGTTTTTGTTCCTCCTTATCAATGTTATTTTTTTTATTAATTAGTTCAAAGTTTGATTTTTCTTATAAAATTTATCACAATGTGGATGTTTTAAAAATTATGGTTGTGGTAGGAACATTTTTTTTAGGATATAATTTTATTTTTTCGTTCTTTTTCGTTACTTTTTTTTATTATTTTTCATTCATTTTTTATATTTTTTCTTTAAAAATTTTATTTTTTAACTATGGACATGAAAATTCATTCCCTTATTGTATTTTAATCCCATTCCAAAATGTGAACTAGTATAACCCATGAAACATTACATATATTAATTAAAAAATAAAATTTGTTTGAGATTTAGAATTTTTTTGAATTCATGTAATGAGTGCTAATTTATTTATCTCATGTAGTGGATCATAGTTAATGTTTTAACTATTTTATTGTAAAAATTTTGATTATTTTTTACATGTTTTTTAATTCATCTCATTTCATGAGTAAAATGAACCATGCTTAATATTACCATAATTATAAATTTTCATATCAAATCATAGTAGTTTGAGGAACATTTTTTTAAATGACTTTTTAAATTAATTGATTTTAAATTAATATATTTTTTTAATTAATCCATTTATTATAATCTAAATTTACAATGATTCATTTTAATTCATTAGTAACCTTAAAATACATAATTATGTATCCACATTTCATCCCATTTTACCTAAATACCCTAGACTATGGACTGAAATTCATTATCTTGTTAACCTTACATGTTATGAGAATGTGTTTTATGATGTGTTTCATCTTTTTGGGATATATTGGGATGAATAAAGGAGGTAATTCTGCTAAAATTTTTGATTCACTTGAGGATTTATAGAGAATTATTCTTCAGTGAATTCCATGATAGATTTGTATTGAGATGCTGAAAAATGGTATAAATATTCTAAAGAAGAAATAAAAGTCACATATTCCATTTTAAACTCAAATTATCACTCACTTGCTTTAAAAATAAAATTGATAAATATTTTAAAAAATAAAAAATAAATTCAAATATATCATGGTATATGAGTAGAAATATTTATATTTATTGAGTAATGAATATTTTCAATTATCCAAGAAGTTTTACATATTATTGGAGTTGATATTATGGTGAGGGGAGTGATGAAGAGATCCACTGTTGAGTGTAAATTAGATTCAGGTATTTTTTTCTTTATATTATAACCAATTCCCATTATTATTCTATAATAGTTTTTACAATTGATACATATCGACCATCAATAAAAAACTATCCCTGAAAATCACTCATGATTAACACAATTCATTAAATATAATTTGATAAATATTTTGGAATTTTTCAATGTTATGGTTGTTCTTTCAATTGTTTTTATGAGAATAACTTTGATAAAGAAAATTAATAAGTTCAATGAAGAAAACTTCATGTGAGGTAACTATTTATTGTAAATGGGATTTTAAATGAGGAGGTAATAGATTAAATGGACTAAATATAGGATTTTAGATAAAATATACTTAGGATCTGTGATAATTTTCATCTTTTTTTATTATTTGATCTCATTGTCTGGAGTCATTAAATTTATTTTCTCTTGATATTCATTCTTTATTTTCTAAGAGTGGAAGTATTCTATATGGGGGATTCATAGAGCTAATACATTCTTAAATTTCAATATAAATCAAAATAAATAAATCTCCATCAGTTTTTAATTTCGAGGTGATGCTAAACACTTTATTTTTCAAGGTTATTTTGGAAATTTTAGTGAAAATTAATTATTTCATTTGTTGGAATTGTTTTTTATCACATCAAGAATAAATTTAGTAACTACCTTAGTTTCTTTATTATTAATAATTTATAGAAATAAAATTATTGAACTTGAAATGAAAATCAGCCGATGTTAAAAAACATAAAGCCTTCTCATATGCCTTCTCGATGCATCTCATGGTTTTTTCTACCAAAGCATAATGCTTTTCACTCTATCATAATCATTTTATTCAATTTATAAAAAATAAAAAACCCTAGTATTGTATGTCGTTTTATATAAAACCTTATCTTTGAACTTCACTATATTAAATCTAAAGTGTAATGATAAGTAATATCATAAGATAAACCTTAAAAATAATTATGCCTGACACTTTTGGAATTTTTATGGAATGTGGTTTTCATTGATGCCATCGATCTGAGGTCCTAGAAATATATATTAGTATCCATTAACAATACCTAAGTCTCAAAAGCAATTCACATAAAATCAAATGATCCAAATTGCATGGAAAATCCCTCGACTAAAATAATAAATCCTATAACCCAAATTCGATCCTTTGGATTTTGTTGATATTTAATGACCATGATGGTCAAGGACATATTCAAACGTGGAAGTCGTAAAGATTTCACATTGTTAACCAAAGCCAAAGGAAAGAAAATGTTTTAAATGAGGATGAATCCAGACATAAAAAAGGGTCTTGTTGGGTTATTCAAATAACATGTAAAATCACTTTTTCTAGAAAACCGAAGGGAGAAACAAATTATGAGAGATAAAATAATTATGCAAGGACAAACTCCCTTGTGTTTTTTGGGATGTTTATCTACAAGGGAGACTTATTTTTAGTCTTTTTTTCACTATTTTAATCTTTTTGACTTATTCAAGATATTATTTTAATTGGTGAATAATATATTTTTCACTTTTGAATTTATTGTTTTATTACATAAAGTTTATTGTTATTTGAATCTATAAAAGTTATGTGTACTTTCACTCTATGTAAATATATTTTGAAATTCCTTTACCTAGATAGAAGGGGGTTCATATAAGTTTTTCTTGTAAATATTCATTATAAAATAACATTACATCCCAACAAGGATGAGGATTAAAATTTATTCCAAGATCTCGATGTAATATCTAATAAATTTTTAGTTTTCAACATGTGGAATAGTGGTTTACATTAGATAATTAAATCATATATTTTTTATAATGAGTAATAAGAGGGTGTATTAAGGATTGATAGAAGTCCACAATTGTTACATTTTAGATTTTATTTCAGTATCTCTTTTTAATAAATATACAAAACAAATAATCCTTAATATGTGTAATTTATTTCCTATTTATTTTAATACGTTTTAAACAAAAAGAATATAAAATTTAAATAACTTCTTATAAAAAAAATTAAAAAATATATAACTGAAAAATTATTCTACAACTTCCATAAGGGAGAACTCTATGTGATTCTTTACAGCATTCTCTAAAAGATAATAATATTGTATCAGTAGTTTCATGGAAAAATCCCATTATAACTAACCCTAATACATATTAAGGATACATGAGAAAATCAACAATCAAGGAAAACAATATTAAATTTTTAATTATTAAATATAAACCCAAAATATTGTAGTTAAAATACATTAATGGAAATATAAATATACATTGGTTTAAACTATGAACATTATCAATTGAATGTCATAAATTTTGTAAAATTAAATGCAAAAAATTCTTTTTGAGAGAATTTTTAATGAATTTAAAAAACATTAAACTATCATTAAATCACTCAAAACAAATACAATGTGCACCTAAATATTTTTATAAATTCCTCAATAGTAAATATTAATTACAGTAATTATTATATTTTTTATAGGTTTATATAGACATAAAAATTAAAAAATATGAATTTTTTATGGGTGGTTTGTCATGAATGGTCAGACTCAGAAACCCACACAGTGGACCAAAAATATAAAAACATTTAAGAACATTTGAATGTATATATATATATATGGGAAGTTCCCACCACTATTGGAAAGTGTAGTGGTCTATTGCAGTTGAGATGGTTTGTAAGCCTTTACCAAAATATAATGTATTTTTAAATAATTTAAAATTAAATTATGCCACATCACTATAAAACAATTAGAGCATGGGTCAAACACACCACTAAATCATTTCCCTCTCATGATTATTTTTTTATGGTTATAGCATGGTTACCCAATAATTAGTTTTTGGACTATTTAAGAAATTAACAATAAAACAATACCCATTAAAATAATTTAACACAATTAATTTAAATATTTCCATAAATGTATTCCCCTCATCTAAAATATAATTTTAAATAACATAATATATTTAGGATATGTAAAATGGTTAATTTTAAAATTTAAGATTTAATATATCATATAAATTTGTAGTCATTGTAAAATTACTTGATTTATAACACTATATGTGTGTAATTAATCTTATCAATGAATAATTCCACTAAAATTATACCATGTTCAACTCAAAGAATTCATCGTATTTTTTAATAATCATTAACTCATAACTTAAACAATCTAATAGGAGATCACTATATATTGTCTACATAGAATCTATAATATACTATTTCTTAATTATCCAAATTCAATGTGTTATCATAAAAACCGAAATCCCATTATGAACAACATTTTATCACTTGATAAACACTCTAATGAATCTATAAATGAAAACTTTTCAATATTTTTATTTTTTCAATTTATCACTCTATATTAAATAAACAATATCTGAGATAAAATATATTCATGATATTGGATTATTCTAGGATTCATATATATGAAAGAATATTATATAAAAATATTACACATAAATGTTTCTATGGAATTTTTAATGATTATTTAATGTAGTGTAAATTTATATAAACCATAAAACCCTATATTATCAGGATGTTAAAACTCAAATCAAGTGAAACTGGGAATTAAGAACATGTGAATTACATAATATTATTATAATATCACCACATTTAATCAAATCTTGATGAACATCTCTATCCAAAAACTAATTGAATCATCCTACCAAGGAGCATCATCAGTTTATACTTAAACTAATCAATTTGGGTAATACCTTACAAAACCCTATGATATGACTATATATCATTGAGATAAAAAGGATGAAATAAGAGAGATTTAGGGGGGAGAATTTATTTACAATAGGTATGTAAGAGAATCACATATAAATCTGACAGACCCACATAATTGACTCTTTTATATAGGTTATAAGGATCCTCTTTTATCCCTTGAATTTAATCATATATTCCATAAATTCATGAATAATGCCTTAGATTATATAGATTTTAAACATATATTAAAAAATTACCTTATATTTTTTATTTTAAATCGACTAATCAATGATAGAAAATGTTAAGGAGTTTTTAAATTTTACTCTGCAAAATTGGAATGGAAATGAGAGTCATGTTATTAAAAAATGAAAAAAAATCACTTCAAAAACATATGACTCAACCATGTTCCACAACATAACATGCCCAAGTATCGTAGGTATGATATCCAAATATAATAAAATATAATATACACTACATGCATAAAATATTCCTTTTTTAAATGTATATTTTACTCAATGACCTTACCATATTGTAGAATAAAATATTGCATTTATTTATGTAATATTCCCTTCAATATCCCACTAAAAAGATACATAAATTCTCTCCTAATATTTCACATTATACTAGGTCGTATTTGATAAAATATTAAAAAATAGACAACACTATTTTTAGATATATTATAACGCACTTTTAGAAATCTATATTCAATTACAATGAGTATCAAATCATATATAATAATTTAGGGATAATAAAAAAAATGGATAATTTATAAAATATTTTAACAGCACCACTTTATGTTTTTTATACTAATTACCCATTAAATCAACAAAAACGTATTACCGAATGGGATAATGTATAATTGAAAAATTATTAATCACTAAAACAAAAAATGTAACCAATGATAGGTCTCTATAAACTTACAAATTATTCCCAAACAACAAAGTCCTCTAGCCTAATATCCATCAATAACTCTTATCTATATTATCATTCTCATATTCTAAATAATATATAGGAAGTAATTCTCATATAATATCTTTGTCTTAAATATCAAGTGTACGTAGGACAAAGAGAATTTTTATCACATATAGTCTCCAATACAATCTCAAATCATTCATTAAAAGTGTCTCGGATAATGAATACATCACTGTTCATTCATCTAGTAGATTTATACATCCCATGTCCCTCATCTATATAAATTATATCATCATATATACCTTCTTAGTGTGTCCATTGATTTTTTATACAATATAAATCCACGATCCGTATTTAAAACCAATTATATGAGGGGGGAATTCAATATTAGTTTAGCACTAATGAATTAATTAAAGAGAAACATTCCCACCTTCACAATGATTAGATATGCCTAATGTATATAATAGGAATGGTATTAAAGTATAAGGTTCTAAGAAATAGTATATCTCCAATCTGAATTAGTGGGGAATCTAAATATAATCCATAAACCCCTAATATACCATATATATAGTGAATTTTAATTTTATTTTATACATAATTTTCCATCAATCAAATAAAGACTATTTTATTCTTTATAATAAAATTTTATATGCCTATATGAGATTCATACTAAATAAAAAGAGAAAATTTTATCATACCTCTTAATAATCCAAGAAAATACTATGTTAGGATAACTCAGTGTGTTACATTGAGAATCCAATTCTTAATACATGTCATGAATATTAAATCAATATGTAGTTATATTATTCCTATGTGAAGAAAAGAAAACGTGTAGATTATCTTTAGTATGACATGATACATTTTATAGTCAAAAACTCTTTAGTAATACTTTAACAAAACTACACAATACCACATGTATAACATAGAAAACAGGAAAAAAACTCTATATTATCCTTATGTTTTTTCATTGTCATAGGTTTTTCTAAAATCATTACATCACAATAAATTCATATCACACCTCTATAGGGAAATTAAATATAACACTCTAACTATACTCAATTGTGAGTAACATATATAAACATGTCTAGTTTGAAAAATGGTTATACTTAGATCTTATATGGTTAATGTTTAACGAATTAAACATATTCTAAATCCATATCTCTAAAAAATACAATTTTTGATGTTAATGAAATTATTATTATTCTTAGAACAATTTTTATGTTCATAATCATCCTTCATAAAACCCATAATATTAATTATTTTCTTTTAATATTATAGAAAAAATGTAGCCATTTAAATTTCATCTCCACCAAGATATCATAAACTATTTTTTAAAAATAATTGAAATTAAATTTTTTATAGAAATAAATATAACACTTTTCAATGTTTTATTACCAAATAATCATAAACCATTTAAGATATAATGTGAAATTCACATTGAACATAAAATATTAGAGTCTTTAACTTGATAACATTTTACATATATAAATTAATATGTTAGAATACTAGCTACATAACACTATATCCTTACGAAAATAGCATGATACGATATTAAAACATCTTTTTGTTATTTTATATCAACAATTTCCTTCTAAGAAAAATGTATAATAAATAAATTGGTATTCCTATATAATATATAGAATTCTAGGAGAATATAATATTTATTGAAATGTATACTCTTTCAAATATTCCATTATTGTTGGTTTAATCACATTGACTCATATTCTTGTATAAACACATTATCCCATGTAACATTTCTCCTATTATTTTATACCTTTAAAGCATGTTATGTAGTTATTAATATTATAAATAAGGGTATTAAAACACCCTTATAATTTTATTAATAACAATAATTTGATCAAAATAATAGTCTTTATCATATAAAGATTATATTTATATGATAATAACATATAATTTATCTTTCTCAAACCAACATTTATCTTATACATTGAATCCAACATGTTAATACAAGAAACCATTTCCCTGGTATATGAATACAAACACTAAGCTTTCTACGTCAACCATTTCATCACTTATAAACTCAAATATATTCTTGAAACATGTGTAACATATAATTGGAATCATATACCATAAATAATATATAAGTTCAATTCTAAAAAATTAATAAAATATGTATATTTCATATGATGTTTCTTGAAACCCTTCGTGTATTCAATCATTTTCCTTTTCCAATAGCTAGGATTCACAAAATGAGTGTGATACTCATCCTTTTGTTTTTTGGTTTAGTTGTTATTATAGACACCCCACATCATCAATTCTTACAGATCTGTGTAAAATATTTACTCATATCCTTCAAAACCATCATTATTGAACTTGACCCTTAACATCCCATTTATTGTTCAAATATCTTAAACTTATTGATGAGATCATGTAAACCTTTTTTAAACTCATTCAAATTATAGTTCACGATAACCTATTTTATTCTTCATATTAAGGAATAAAGCATGAATTCAATATTCACATAAATCATAAGAGGTCAAATCAATATCTAAAATTAACTAACATACCAAATCATATTTAGTATATTAGTAGAGATGTATATTCATTTTTCACTATACATTGAAAGAGAGCCTTTAATGCCACATTCATTACATTACATTCTTATTTTGTATAGATACTCTCAATCTTACCATTGATATTATGAGAATATTTATTCTAATATATTTTTTTAATTTATATTTTATAGTCACAATAATAAGGTTAGAAACCTATAATAAATCCTTTAGATTCTTAGCATAGGCATCTATATCGGTTACATAAACTGATTCACCCATTTATTTCTCAGTAAGGGGTTTCTCAAAAAAAAATCTTCTTACCTAAATAATTATTCATATTTTACAATAGTAGAAAATGATGTTATATTCATTTACTTTTTCCTCATCTAATATAAATCTTATGGTCATGAACAATGATAACGATGATATAATTATCAAAAATAGATGACTTTTATCACATGAGTGTCATTTTATTTATTCATTTAATATGGATATTTTTTTAGTGTGGTCCCGCTAAAATAACGATCCATATTTAGATTCATCATATACATTATAAGGATAAGATCCACATTTCATTACGATTTATACCAACTTAGAAAATAAATTATTCTTTGACTATATCTATTAGATAGTTATCATCAATCTTCTCATATAAAAAGCTTGGAAGGATAAGTTCATAACTCTTCAAAAAACTCATTATATAGATTCAATTGACTCTATTATTATTTTCTTATAATATTCTTAGTATCCCATTCAATTTTATCCCAAAAAATGTCTATACAAAATTGAAACATCGAACACCAACTCATTGTCTTGAGAAGATAGGGATTTTCACTTACATTAAGTGACATCCCCAAGACATCAATGGTTGGAAATAAATTTCAAGGGATTAAGAGATCATAAGGGGATGATTTTACTATTAGAAATAAATCATACTAATAGTGAAAACTATAAAAAATTAAATAATATATATGATCGATGTGTAAAATCAATAAGACACAAAGGTAAAAGAAACATAATAATATCATATGAGTGAAAATTGATAATTAACATCTAATATAAAACAAAAAATACCACATAACCTAAAGACATTAAAGTGGAAGCATCCCAGGAACTTCTTGATCTTACTTCAACCACTATGACTAATAGAAATTCCCATGGTATAATGATTCATCAAGATTAAAATAATATAACTTTCTCTTTCTTATTTATCTATTTATATAATATATTTATACATTCCAATATTCCCCATGAGGGTTGAGTGTACCAATCATTTGGTAATCTCAAAATAATTCTTAACTCACACAACTATGATTATAATTAGTTAACAAATTTAAAATAAAAAAATTTAAAATTTTTAACAAATTTATAGAAAACATTAATTGGAACCAATGTGTAAAATAATATAAATATTCCAAACAAAATTCATTAATACTTAGCATTATAATATCTATATTTACCCCCCCCCCCCCATCCACACCCCCACGCTTGGGGTCACCCATATTTATTGGTACTTCATGACCATACTCTATCCGACCTTCATGGTGGTTGTTTGAAAACATACTTCATCCCATATTGAACACATGGAAACTCAATTATACCAAATCCCAAGGTAATTAATTATATTTAAAACAACTCTTCCTTTGAATATATTTTATAAAACATTTTTATTCCTTGAAAACCATGCAATTATTTTAAAAATATCCATCTAATATAATAAGAAAATAAGATTTCAAAAATACACTCAATTTCCCTTGTTTCCAAATCAAGAACCAAAATTTATTCATTTAATAAATCACACAATTTTTCAATAGAAAATAAAAAATAAAAAATAAAACCATGATTTCTTGTTTTTAAACAACCGGTGATAAGAGCGAATACAGATGCCTACTAATAGATAGTGAAAATTAAAAATGGATATAATGACATATATATCTGATATCACCACAACTCCCTATTATTAAATCCATCAAGATCACATCATGATTCATATCAATTC
The DNA here is from genome assembly GCA_963277665.1 of Viscum album. Classification (NCBI taxonomy): domain Eukaryota; kingdom Viridiplantae; phylum Streptophyta; class Magnoliopsida; order Santalales; family Viscaceae; genus Viscum; species Viscum album. The sequence goes on along the minus strand of OY728130.1, from coordinate 799,273,233 downwards.
ATAAATATGAATCAATATAAAATTGAATCTTTTTTTTGATAGAGAGGATAAGAAATTTTTAAGAAGAAAATGTTATAGCAAAGAGTTTCCGTTGTTACTAGATCTCTAATTCACTTTGATTCGTCCAAATGTTTCTTTCACATCACTGGGAATCAACTTAGTATATTATGAGAAGATAAGAGTTCAAGAGCCTTGGAGAGAATGGAAAAAAAACAAGGGTTTTAGGCCTTTAATATATATTTAAATTTAATATTAAATTCATTTAATGTCTATCACATGGTTAAGTAACATATTTAATAAACTATCATCCCTCCATGAGCATGATACTAAAATCCACATAAGTGGCTCGATGGTTTTTCCCTATTATTTGTAAAATCAACCAATGCTACTATAGGAAGGCCAACACCACACATTTTTGGATCACATGGTTTAAAAAACCATGTTCCAAAAATTATTCTCACATTTCATATACCCAAACATTTTCCCTTGGCAAGTACATAGTTTGTAATAAATTTACTGTAACCATGTGACATCCCATTCACTCCCAGTATTAAGAAGCTCAATTTCTTAGATTGGGTAAATTGTTTCAACTAACCATTCTTGAGTTATACACCATTTAAAAAACATTAAAACCTTACAAGAACTCCCTCAACTCAACATAAGTATTATAAAATCTAAAAGTTAGAAATAATGGGTAATTAATCTTAAACATGGTTTGTTACATTCTCCTCACCATTGGCCTTTGATTCCTTGTAATGTGGTAGAACATTATTGTTTTGTATGACCTTATTCTTCTACTCAAACATTTTAATTTTAGATTCCCATGTATATTCCTAAATTGTACCATTATTCCATAAAACTCATACCAAACTAACGCATTTATCATACAATGTCTTCTCTTTCATATCCACAATTGTTATTATCACATTATTAAACATAGAATCCAACTAAAAATCGATATGTTCCCACCAAATCACATTGTTAGGAGCATAGTGGTATTTATTCTATTGATATATATGAAACAGATTCTACACAAAATGGAACCATTGTTGTAAATCCAACTGATAAGATGCATCATAAACTCATTCAAGTATATTAAAAGTGACAATTTACCAATGATAAATCATTCCTAAATTCCAAAGAAGACAATTACCTAGCCATGGAGATATTCTAATGAAAACACAATCACTAACATAAAATGATAACATTTGATGACAATGAACCACATATGATTTATGATGACTCAAATTCATCACCAACTAATTTAGGATAAAATATATTTTTTCAATTTTTTCATGCCTAATTCTAGGTCCAATAAGTGAGGATTCACCTATGCCTAATCAAAAAAATGTTGATACTGACTCGAAATACCATAAAACTCCTCAGAATGATCCATGTGTATATAGGCTTGATTGATTTTGTTTTATAAGAACTCCACTAATAGTATATACTCCCCCCATTACCCCATAAAATCCATCACAAATGCTATAATAATGTATTCTGGTTTTGGTATTGTCCACTCATATTGAACATCAGTTTAAGGAATATACCTTGAGCTCATAGTCCAAAAATTTCAATGTGTTTAGTTTAAGGAGATACAAAATAGAGTTGTTGACCTATTGTCCTAATCATAAAAAGATGAAACTAGAAATACATGTACCATTACAACTTCCCAAATGTTGATTTAGAAAAATTATTGCACTATATTATATTCATGAACAAATATTAAGTGATCCAAGATCAATAGGTGATCTATAATCACTTATATGTATATTTTTTTCCTAACCATTTTTTTCATAAAAAAACTCATATATATATATGTTCCCATTTTCTTATAGGGATAGGTAAAGAATACAACATTCTTATTTGGTATTAGTGATCCTCAGTGACTTGGAAACATAAGAGGAATATTGATATAAGTCCTTACAATATTCTATTTATTCCATCCCACCAAAACTATTCTCCCATAAATTGAAACATCTTTTTGATTCTCGAATTAGCACCCCATAATGAATAGTTTTATAAAAACAATATCTTTTTTCAAATAAGACTGATGTTCTATTATCCAATATAAAAAATAAAAAACAAAACTCTCATCTAAATTCCATCCCTCAATAGTTTTCCCACCATTGAGTTTTAACTCATATACATGCATATTTTATAAAATGTTTGAGAGTTTTTTTACCAACTCAGTTACGTTAGGAATAAGATGAATGAGAAATAAAATTAAAAAACACATTTATCAACACAATACTGATGTATATAATTTTACACTACCATTATATTCTGATGATATAAATCCTCTTTATTGAAATGATTATATGAATTTCAAATGAATGAATATATTATATAATTCCCTTTACCCGAGGATTACATCAAGTCAAATTCAAACATCTATAAATATTCCATCCATTTTTGTTGCCTATGATTTAGATCACTTTTTTAGAAAAACATTTTGGGATCTTATAAAATATAGACAAAAAAAATTTCTAAAAAAGAATTAATAATAGTAAGTCTTCAATTCATTGTATTTAAAAGATAACTCCAAATCATGTGTTCAGTTTTTATTCACATACAGCCATAACCATTATGTACCATAAGATAAAACATGATGTCATTTTACGAGAACACATACCAACTAAGATCCAATTAAATTATTACAAATAAAAATTCTCGTTTAAAATTTCTAGATACATATAGATATGTGCTTATGTAAGGTGACCATTAATCCTTTCAAAGTATTTAGATAACTCATTTCTATTTTGGAAAGGAATACCTATATCAACACTGATTTTTTTCACATTTCTATTAAATAGTTTTCATAACAAAATCATAAAATCATTACACAATGAGGATTATAAGGTTTAGTGTATTGGGAAAATTAAGACCATAAATAACATTTACAACAAAAAACCTTAATATTTTTTTAATTATTTTTTAAATAGATTTTTATTTCCCCATGAATTCTCCTTAGTACATGTAGTCGGCTGATGATATACAAATAATGGTTGAGATAAAATCCCATTCAAGGTAGATAAAAACATGAAACAATATTACATGGGGTAAGCATAATCATCATCATAAAAAAATAATAGGATCATCCTCATGATAGAAAACACTAGATAAAGGCAAGAAATAGTGTAATACTTAAAAATGAAACATAACATCTTAGTGGTTAACTACCGCACCTAGTTGTGAACAATGTAGCATCATTTTCATGAATATTTATCATTACTCATGAGGTTATTCTTATTACATAATTAATTTTAGTGCTATATAATTTCAGTCTCAAACATCACATCATAAAATTTACATTGTGCTATATAATTTCAGGCACACCCATCGCATCTCAATATTTACATTATCATGTATGTGACATGGAACATATATAAATATTGAACATATAATAAAAAATGGAAAGTAATGGGTTTAATTTGATAAGAATACATTCAAAAATATCGGGTTCCCAAATTAAATAGGTAATGACATACTTTATATAATAATCATAAACCTTGGGTGAATGAAACAATCTTGAGAAGTTAAAGGTGTGATCATTTGTTTTGAAAGAAGAGTTCTTTTAGAAAACATTGTGTTTTTAATAAACTCAATTAAGAAACATGTATATCTTATAAAATTTATGAAAATTATGAAGAAATTATTTTTACTCAATAACCGTACGAAATATGTCGTTAAATATGGAAAACACAAAGAAAGAGAGTTGGGTTCACGAAATCCTCTTACATTTTATATGAAAGCTTCCTTGGCATTAATATCATGTATATCACATTAGATTCATTAATAAAAATTTATATAACCATTTAAGAATGAATATTTTTTATTATTGTTTTATTATTTTCTTTTTTTTTGGGCCTTTTAAGGATTTATATAGTCTAATTTAATCGTTCGATAACATTCATTTTCATGGTTTTCATGATCGGTTCACTTGTATTCATGAATAGAAGATAATTTATAACATGGATTAACATCCATAATTGTTATTATATTTTATTAATGATCCTAAAAAATCATAAATTATTTTAAAATAGATTTTTTTATAAACATTGAGAATTATTCATTTGATAGAAGTTAATGATGATTTTTCGGTTAACTTTGGCGGGCTTTCGAAAACAAAGAACTCCTTTTGTTTTTTAATTTAGTATTATGAGAATAAGTTATTTATAAAACAAAAATATGTTTATTAAATAAAAATTTACATATTTTTAAACCATTTTATGCTATTATTAATAGACTTTTATTTGTATAAGGAAAATGAATGTGAAGCGCCGACGATGTTGGTAAATTGACATATCACGAGCGATAACTCCATTTTTAACATAAAAGAAGAAGATTGAGTATTTAAAAGTTGGATAATTCATTAACATGTTATCATTATAGTAAATTTACGTTACTATGGTTATCATTCCATTTTTATGAAGGAATGTGAGGATAGAATAAGAAAATAAATTGAAATTGAAAGAAAATTAAAAGACAAAGAGAGTAGATTTACATCTTGATTCTCCTCTTGAGATCCTCGTAATTTAACCTAGGCTTGGTATTTTGGTGATACCAAGATCTCCTATAAGTGGGGGAGGTACTAGAGAAGATTATTTGGTAGAATTATGGAAAGTATCAAATGTTAAGAGGTGTGAGGAGAAGAGGGCATGAGGGGTTTCATTTATAGTGGAGGAGAATTTAGTTTTCCCAATATTATATTCATTAGTTCATTATTTTTTTCTCAAGACTATTTGTAGTATGAGAACGATATGAAAAATATTAAAATAATGAAGGAAATTTCAAAATTATTATTTTAAAATAACCCTTAGAACAATAATGACTCAAAAATTCATGTATTTAGCATTTGTCACAAATTACCGCATTGTACTATTCACCAAAAAATAACATTTTTTAGAAGAAAAAAAATAACTTCACTATTTTTTGAACTTTAAATTATAAAATGAAATCAATTTAATTAATATATTTCTTTATATATGATTAATTTAATTTTTTATTTAAATCATCATTTGCATGTAAAATACAGATATTAAAATTATAATTAATTTCAAAACACTTTCAAAAAATTACATTAGGTATCGTAATATTATATTAAAATCATAAGACATATAAATATTAATTTATTAATTCATTTTAAGAAAATACATTTTCTTTTAAATAATTAAATTAATCATAAAATTTTAGTTAATTATTTATGACCTATAAAAATCCCAACACTTAATTAATAATTTTTGAAACATTTATTTAATTAAACTAATATATAATTATACCATAAATTTACATAAAATATTTATAAATATTATTTATACATTCATGGGTATGGTTACAACTCATTTTTACAGTTTATTTTTTATAAGGATAATATTACTAGTCCTATGATCAAGTAACTATTTCATTGTTATTGTTTCCTTAACTTCAACAAATACATCTTATTTCATTAAATATTTTTTTATAAAGAATTTACTATGGTCTTCATGTGATTTTTTGTAATTTATACTATTTGAAATTACTATAAGAAGTTATAAATTAATTTGATTAATTTTTTGGCCATTATATTTTTGCCCCTTTTCAAATTTCACCCTTGAAATTGTGTTTTACAAAAACCACTGAGGGTACTCACCCTTCATCGCCTCCTCTGGTTCACAAGTTGCTTCTTCTTAATTATGGTTCCTCCACAACATTTTGACAAGGTGGGTTGTATTTTTACATTGAACTTTATCTCTCCTATCAAGAATCATTACAAGATGCTCATTATAAGATAGATCATTATCTATTTATACCACCTCATAGTTCAGTACACTTGAGGGATCTCGTATGTAATTCCCTAGAAGTGATATGTGGAAAAAATCATGAACATGACCCATATTTAGTGGATGTTCAATACAATAGGCCATAGAACCTATGCGATGATGGATCTCAAAGGGGCCAATGTACCTTGGGATTATATTACCTTTCTTTCCAAACCTCATTACTCCCTTCCATGGAGATATTTTAATGAATACTATATCTCCAATATCCAACACCAAGTCCCATCAATGGTTGTCATCACAGCTCTTTTGCTGAATCTAAGCAGTATTGATTTCTTTATGGGTGGCTTGAACCCTTTATGTCATATTTTCAACAAGATTGGGTGAAATTATCTTTATTTCACTAAATTCATCCCAACATGTTGGAGTTCTACATCTCTTTCTCTACATAGCTTATTATGTAGCCATCTGAATACTCGAGTGGGAGCTATTTATGTATGAGAACAAAACCAATGAAAGATACTGATCCTATCTAACTTTTTATTCTAATGAGTAAGCTCTTAGAATATCTTTGAACATCTGAATAGTCTATTCATATTTTCTATCAGTTTAGGGGTGATAGGTTGTGCTGAAACTAAATTAAGTAATCAATGTATGTTGGAGACTCCACCAGAATTTAAATGTGAAAATGTGATCACAATCAAATAAAATTGATAGTGTAACTACATGAAATCACTCCACATCCTACACATATATCCTTACAATCTGTTAAGGTGATAGATCTTACTAAATATAGATGATGTGGACAGACTTTATATGGTTTTCTACCATAACCCATATCACATTTTTCCATTTTATATATTTGGGAGACCAATGATGATGTCCATAGTGACATTCTCCAATTTGAGCATGGGTATAGAAAATAGTGCATCATCACATTGGAATTTTGTTTCTTTCCTTTAACTTGTTGACATATCATGCACCTTGATATATATTCTTCAATATCCTTCTTCACATTGTCCCACAAGAAGCATTCTTAGAGATCAGGGTACATCATGGTACTCGTGTGAAGGATAAATAAAGTTGAGCTATGTGCATTTTCCAGTAGCTCCTTCTTTATCCCATGTGATGAAGGCACACATACCCTTATTCCAAATAAAATTACACCATCATCATCAATATATAACTCTTTCAATTTCATTTTTTTACTATATTCACTTTCTTTTGTAAATATGGATCATCCCTTTGTACCTCCTTAATCTTCAATTGGATATATGGTTTGGAATTCATTTGGGAAAAACATGATACATTCCCTTACATTGTGATTTCCAAATCCATCATTTTAAAATCCATGAAAATAGATTCATTCTCAATTCACAACATGGATATAGTAACAGGTTCTTTTTTACTAAGAGTATCAAATACCTTTTTCACCTTTCCATGATGATAGGGAATACGAAAATCATACTATTTTATTATATATAACCATTTCCTTTGATTAATTTTGATCTAATTTTTTTGGAATATATATGTTATGCTCATGTGATCAGTACATATTTCACACTTATCAACATAGAGGTAGTGATGCAAGATTTTCAAGGTAAAAAATCTCCACTTCTAACTCCATATCATATGTCAGGTAGATCTTCTCGGGGATCTTAAACTGTCGTAAGGTGTAAGCTATAACATTATCATTTTCTTGAGTACCCATCCAAATCCTTTCTTTTAATAATCCCTACATGTCACAAAACAATAACTATTTTGGTAATGTGAGAATAGGTGTAGTGATCATCCTATTCATTGGAACCATAAATATTTCCTCACATTCATCCATCCAAACATACTTTACCCATATCCTTGTTAAATTATTTAGATGGCATAAAAATCTTGGGAAATTTCTCACAAAAAATTGATTGTACCCAACTAATCTAAGATAACTATGGATTTATGTGACACTAGAGGGTACGAGACATTCCTTAATTGCCTTTTTTTAATAGTCCATTGAAATTCCATCACTTTTGATCACATATCCCAAGAATGTGACTTTCTGCATCCAAAAGTCACACTTTCTCAACATGGTTTACAACTTCTCCTTCCTAAATGTTTTCAACATAATACTTATCTATTCTTAAACTTCCTCTATTCTCATAGAGTAGATGATAATTTCATCAATAAATAGTATAATAAATTTTTCAAGGCTAACTTATAAATACTCTATTCATAAAATCCATGAAGATCATAAGGGATTTAGTAAGTTTAAATGTAAATACCAAAATACTCATAGTCCCCATACATTATACTGAAGGAATTCTTATGAATATCTTACTTATTCACCTTTAAGTGATGATATCCAGAACAAAGATCCACCTTTTACTAGTAATGATCACCTCTAACCTAATAAAACAAGTCATAAAACCTTGGAAGAATATACTTGTTCTTTATGGTGATCTTGTTGTGTTCCTGATAATCTATACATAGCAGCATTGATCCATACTTATTCCTGAAAAATAAAAATGGTGCACCCCATAGTCATTCACTAGGGTTTAAAAAACACTTTGTCCAAATTCTCTTTTAGCATCTTATTTAACTCCTCTAGTTCGATAGAATGCATCTTATAGGGACGCATTAATATAGGAATAGCTCTAGGTATGAGTTCTGTTGAAAACTCTGCCTCAATATATGGGGGTACTCCAAGTAACTCATCTATAAATAATTCCTCATATTCCCTTATAATGGAAATTTCTTCTAAGTTGATACCTTACATTGACTCAACCATTTGCGAAAGTAATGCTTCTTCACTAAGAACTGACACCCACACTGTTGAAGTATTTTCAACAGAAGATTCATGATATTACTTGAATTTTTAGATCATCATGGGACAGTTCTTAATATGAAAGCATAATTCCTTTTCCTAATAGTTGGCATATTTTTTATAAAATGATATCCAATCCTTACACATTATAGAGTTTAATTCCACTAAGGAATTTGTTATAATATTTTCTAGAAGAATCTTACCACATACGCAAACAAGAGAAGATTCCAACACATGGGTTATAATGATATCACCACATGTTAATTTTACTAACATATCTACTTTAATTCTTTGAGGATTCCATTTGGTAGATCTAAAAAATATTCAAGATACAAAGGAATGATGAAAAACAGAATCAAATAAGACTTTATAAATTCTTGATTGAATATGAAGTTTAACTTGTACGACATCATTTTCTTGCTCCACGTTCACATTAGTGATGTCATAATCCTTCACATTCTCCATTGGCTTTAGAGGCTGATGATTCTAGTTATAATATAGAACTTGAGGTTTAGTGCACTGTCATTCATAGTTTCCTTTCTCTCTATAGTTGTAGCACTGGACCATTGGTGGTGCTCTCTTTTCCTCCACTACGTTATCCAACTTCCTCATGTATTTTCAAAATTCATGAGGTTGGTGGCCTTCTCTCCCACACTTCAATCATTTCCCCATCCCTTTAAGTTAGTTCCCTTGATGCTTCTTCCCACATTTTAGATATGTGTGTGGTATCGTTTTCTTTCTATCTTTCTCATTAGAACCTCTAACATTAGGCTCTATCATTCCTTTCTTATCACTATAACCATGGGACAATTATTCAAACTTCATATCCACTTTAAGAGAACATCAAAAAACATATACATGACATTCAAATTCTTGAATTTCAATATCATTTTGTATGTGTGTTTTTAAACCTCTAAAAACCTATCATTATTTCTATCATTGTTGATAATAAAACATGAATCATACCTCATAAGCCTTGTAAAATTTGTCTCATATGTCATGATAGATTATAATTATTTTTCATTCATATATATGGATTATATCCCTATTTTTCAAAGATATTAATGTCAATACTTAGTCAGAAACATTATCTTAAAGTCTTCTCACTCATTCTCTTCAATTTCATCTCTTATGTTGTTGTTGGTAATTAAAGGCCACCATTGATCGACCTCTCCATCTAGAAGATAAATGGCCTTACTCACCATCTCTATCTCGGAATAGTGAAGAATAGAAATTATCGTATATATTGATTTGACCCACTAATCCAGGACTATTGGATCATAAGATCAACTAAATTTTGGTGGTCATTGCTTAATAAAACACTTGATAGTAGGTGAAGGATTTCATTCCACATTATTCAGGTTATTGTCCATAGCCTCGGATAGTTGGGTATGAATCGAAATGAAATTTTGAACTCCACCTCACAAAGCAATGGGGATTTCATTTTTTAAATCACTGCGTTATCCCTCACACGGGTTGTTGGCCTCATTTCTCATAGTTTTTAGCATTTCCTAAAATAGAAAATTTTAAAACAAAACATTAGAAAATAATTTATGGATAAATAATTTATTCCTTTTTTATTTAGGTATAAAGAAATATATTATGGGATCCATATGTTGGTATTTTAAAAAAAATCTTCCTAGGTGGTCACTTTTATGTAGTCTCATACTAAGGGTTTTTAAAAAGGTTCTATAATCCTAAAACCCAAATTAACTAAATTCTCATCTCATACCAACCATAGCATCCCTTCTTTTTAGTATAACACTATTACATCATTTTGAATAAAAAAAACATAAAATCATTAAACAATGAGGATAAAAAAGGTTTTCTAAATTTTAAAAATTAGGACCATATATAACATTTACAAAATAAAACATAAAAATTTAATTAATTCCTTCTTCTCTAGATTCTTATTGGCCATTGAATTATCCTTGGAACATGTAGTAACCTAAATATATAAATCAAGAAGGGGTGATCTAAAATCCTAGTAAGAGGAAATATTATAACATCAAACAATATAAGCTTGGGTGAGAATAATCAATATCATAACTAGTAATATGATCTTAACCATAATAGGAAACATTAGATAAAGGCCTGAAATGTGACAATGCAAAAAAAATTAAACATCATATATTAGTGGTTAAGTACCACAAATAGTTCTGAACAAAGCTTGCACCATTTTCACTCATATTTCACATTACTCATGAGCTTATTAAAATTATCCAATTCATTAGAGCACTATGTAATTTCTATTTCACCTGTCACATCATAAATTTTACATTGCGCTATGTAATTTTAGGTGCACTCATCGCATCAAAACATTTACATTATCATAAATACCACATGTAACATATATCAATATTGAACATAAAATTAAAAATATAAAAGAATGGGTTTTATTTCATAATAATGCCTTTAAAAAATTTGGTTTCCCAAATTAAAGAGGGAATAACATACTTTATATAAGAATTATCAACCTTGGGTGAGGAAACAATCAGGAGAAGTAAAAATGGTGTGATCTTTTTTTTAAAGAAGTGTTCTTTTAAAAAAACATTTTGTTTGTAATAAACTCAAGTAGAAAACATTTATGTCCAAAAAAAGGTATGTTTATGATTAATAAATTATTTTTAAGTAATAACCATATTGACTATGTTGTGAAAGTGGGAAAACCCAAAGAAATAGAGTTGGGTTTGAGAAATCCCCTTAAATGTTTTCTGAAATCCTCTTTCACATTTATATCCCATATAATCACACATGATTCATTAATTAGAAATTAATAACCACTTTGAACGTGAATCTGATCCATTATGGTTTTATTATATTCTTTATGGGCTATTAGACTAGTTATATAGTTTAATTTCACCATTTGGGAACATTCGTTTTAATGGTTTTCATGATCTGTTAACTTGTATTCCTGAATGGACAATCTTTTATAATGGGTATGATCATAAAGAAATTGGATTATATGTTATTAATTATCCTATATAATATTAAATGATCTTATAAATTATTTTATTATATACTGTGAGGATGATTTATTATATATAAGTTAATGATGATCGTTTTTGGTTAGTTTTGGTGGGTTTTTTAACACAACGAACTTGATTTAATTTATAAAATATTATTATGAGTATTATTTAGTTAAAAAACATTACAAGGGTTGTAACATACACATTAAAATATTTTTTATACCATTTAATGGTCTTATTAACAACCTTTAATGTTTTTAAGGAAAATGAAAGTGCATCGTCTATGATGTTAGTAAATTGACACATCACGGGCGATGATTCCATTTTTAAGATAAAATAGTGATATGGGGGATTTTAATTTTCGATATTCCAATGACAATATATAATTCCATTATATTTCATGTAATAGAGTTATCATTTCATTTGGATAAAGGGAGTTTATTAGAGAATAAAAAAAATTAATTGAAATTGAATGGAAATTAAAAGAAATAGAAAGGGGATTTACCTCATGAATTCTCTTATTAAGATCCTCCAAAAGGCACCTACACATTGTATTTTGATGAGAAATAGATAAACTATAAGCCAGTTAGGGTATGGGGAAGATTATTTAAATCAATTTAGGCAAGGTCCAAATCATTTGAGGTGTGAAGATAAGTGGGTGTGAGGGGTGGTATTTTTAATGGAGGAGAGAGGTGTTGTACCAACATTATATTCAATATATATTATTTTGTCTCAAGGCTATGAATAGATTTATCATTATCTATAAATATATAAAAATAATAAATTATGTTTCAAGATTAACGTGCTTACATCATCCTTACATCAACAGTGACTCAAAAATTCTTGTATTTAGCATATATCATAAATTATCATATTTTATTGTTCATAAAAAATTCAAGTACTTTATAAAAACACTTGAAATTTATACTAAAACATTTTCGAGGTTTATAATTAATAATTATATACATTTTATGAAAATATTTTTCTCTATTTGAGTAATTCAATTTTTCATTAAAATCATCATTTACATAGAAAATATAGATTTTAAAATTATAACTAATTTTATAACACTTTGAAAAATTATTTAAGGTCCCATAAAATTATATTAAAATTATAAGAAATCAAATTATTAATTTATGAAAATATCTTATGAAAATAAATGTTCGTTTAAATTATTAAATTAATCATAAATTTAAATATAATTATTTATGACTTATAAAAATACCAACACTTAATTAATAATTTATAAAACATTTATTTACTTAAAATATGTTATAATTATACCATAATTGTACTCCTGTGATTACTAAATTTTATTTATGCTTCCACGGGTGTGGATACTATTCATTTATCTAGTTTACTATTCATAAAGGTCATACTACTATTCCTAAGGTCATTATACTATTTCATTGGTATTGGTTCCTTAAAATCAATAAATACATATTATATCATTAATTCTTCATTTATAAAGGTTTTACTATAGACACTAAGTGATTTTATGTGATTTATACTATGTGATATTACTATTAGAAAAAATAAATTTCATTGATAAAATTTTAGGTCGTCAAAATACCTCTACCTATCAATGATGTCATTAAAGAGAAAATTCATTAAAATACCTGAAAAACACATTTTTAATATCCTATAAAGCTGAGGAAAATATCATATCATAAATAAATTCTTTCATTTTTTTCAGGATATAACTACCACTATCTTTTCAGGGTCCATAGAAACTCCTCTTTTAGGGATTATGTAGATAAGAAAATAGAAAAAAATGATCTTGAAATCAAAATTTTTATATTTATCATATAACAATTTGGCCCATAAGTTAATAAACACATTGAAAAGGTGTTTATAATTATTTTCCTTAGATATAGAATACACACGAATATAATCAACACACCACCATAAAAGATTCAAGATACCTAAATAAGATCTGATTCATTAATTCCCTCAACACCACTGGTGCGTTTGTAATACAAAATGGAATAAAAATATAATCGTAATGGCCATAATTATTTTAGGAAAATGTTTTAGAATATAATCCTTCTGAACTAATTGTTAGTATTACCTCATTCATAATTCAATAATATGGAACCATGATTCTCCAATAAATTGTCCAAATAGAACACCAATTCATAGAATAGAATAAAAAGTAACTGTCATAACTTCATAGATATTAGGTTAATCCAAACAAATCCAAACATTTATATCCACCTTACTTGATGAGAAAAATAATGTTTCTCATGAAGATTTTCAGGGTATAATGAACACGTTACAACAAAATATATCAAATTATACACATTATTCCTTTAATTTTATTCATTTCACCCAATAAGATAGAATTTAAATTAGACTATTTCCTACTCTACCCTCATTTAAATAAAAATATCTTTTAAATAATTGGTTAATGGCATCGTAATATGTGAAAATTAATTGTTAGACATGACAATTGATGTTTGAGATAAAGGATTTACACTAATAAATTCCAAAAATTAAGTCATATATATAGGACTCAGGAATAAGGAAATGAAAAAAATCTTCTTTGATAGTTATAGAACATTATTCAAACATTATATCTAAACACTCCAATTCTACTAGATGTGTTAGATGTTTCAATATAGAAGTCATCATCTCAACTTGTCCAAATGTATATTCAACAACATTAGAAACAATGAAATAGTTGGCCACACCCATATCAAACAAATAATTCATGATATAATAATTCAAACGAATCATAACTCTCACTAATGAAGGATTTGATTTATCATCTATAATCATATACACACCACCATAAATATTTAGACTATCTCATCATTGATCAATATTTCTTATATAAAAATTTATTTCCTCAGGAGTCATATTGTTTCAACAATAACCTTTCCTCACTAAGTTCTCCTATTGAAATTTATTCAGATGAGATCACCGAATTGATGAATATGATGTCTAAGAAACATGATATACATCTCCAACATAGTGCTCTAGGTATCATAAAAAATAATGCTAGATATTTCTCATATGATTACACTTGTGACAATCTTGAGGTTGTGTTATTCAATTTCCCTTGATATGATCAAGTGAAAAACACTAAAAACCCCTACGATTACTCTTGGTTCATGTAAAATTGTTAATTGGTCCTGAATTTAAATTCGGTGACACTCGACAACCTTGGAAGTTGGTTTCCCACTTACACTTATTTCCAGTATTTGAGTTCCCATGTAATCCACTGATGAAAATGATAATTCCTCAATACATATATGTATAGAAATCCTTCTCCACCAATATTTTCCTAGTTTCTATTTCATTATAATATGTAAAATAATGAACATTTATCTTATAGATATTATCGGGTCATAGTATATAATCGAAGATGGGTTCCATTAAATATGCACTAGTAGAAACTTTTGGGGAATATAGACTGTGTTTATAAACCTAAAAGCATACTCAATAATGAATTTATTATATTGTTTTAGGTAGAATACATTTTTCATTCTAGTTACTATAAATAGGTGAGTGTAGATTTTTTTTGATCAATTAATCGTAGTCCACCCATATAATACCTTGATTAAATTTCTCTTGGATCGATAAATCCTATAATTGGATTGTAAAGTCTTAAATCATATAGGTCTCGAATGTGACCTATAGCTCAAATAGTCTACCAAGTAATTAAAAATTTCAATTCATTGTTTTTAGCCACACCTATGGTTTATCCATATTAAAATATACCCAAAATATTAGTTGATTCTTTTTCTAGTACTATATATAGTAATCTACTAATTAGGGCTCAACATTTTTATTTCCTCTATCAATAGATTGAAAATAATTGATGATACATTGGATAGGTTTTTGGTTCACCTATATCTTAGGTGAAACCTCATTTTGTATAGCCTATTATTGGTGAATTTTATATAATATAACCAGTGATGTTTTCTATAAAGAGAAAAAAACTATATTTAGTTATCAACCACAAGAAACTGGAATCTTTGAAAACTAAAAATATCCCAAATAAAAAAACAAGACAACCATTAATTTCAAAATAAAATGTTTGTTAAATTTTCCTACAAAACATTAAACACAATATCACCAATTAAATCCTTGTGGGAATTCTCTATAACAATTCATGTTATGGAACCCACATCATCGAAACCCATGATGATGAGATAAAAAACCTAGAAATTTATTTCAACAATTTTATACCCCAAACCACCCTTGTGACTTGGTGTTTCTTATATATATGTTTTCGATGACTTTTTAACCAATAAATTTCACATTTAAGAATTACTACCTGTATTAAACCATCACAATATTGATATGGTGTAACATCCAACCCCTCGCCCATTGGATTAAGAAGATGTTGTGGATGTTACTAGTTGTAGGTGAAATCCCCATGACACAAAAGGATAGAAATAAATGTCATGTGCTATAAAATATAGGGGATGATTTTCCCTTTGAAAATAAATGAACTAAAATATAATATAATAACCAAAAAATAATTATATGACTTATTATTAAGAAAATTAATGTCGGACAAGACAAAATAAAATCTTGAACATATCACAAAAAAAAAGAAACAAAGTGACATAGCCAAAGTAACCAAAAATTACAAAACCCAAATACACCAAAAAAAACTCGCAAAATTATCCAATCTCCAAACCCACATTACTTGACAATGGTATCAAGAATAATCACAAAAGAACTGGGATTCCATGCCTTTACCATTGTCTTAGTAGATAACTTCGACAAGTTCACAATAGTGCCCAAGAATGGGGTTAGTCTAAACACAGTAAGATTTACCAAATGACATCCAAACTCATAAAAATTTGATAAACCATGTAAGAAGGTTTATATTAAAAGGTTTTTTAAAATTTATCGAATTTTATATTGAATAAAAAAATTCTAAACCAAACTTCCTTACTAAGAATGCAATCAAACCCACCTTTTAAATATTTTACATTTCTTTTTTTCATGACCATTCTAATTAAAAACACATAAACACATACATACTCAATTGATAGGTGTAAAATCATGATAAATATCTCATAGATATACTATGTTATTAAAAGATAACCAATACTAGGTTCAGTAATAGAACACACCCAATCCATAGGGTCATGGCTAATGAAAATGAACCCCAAAAAATCAGGTACTCGAAAACCATGCCAAAACAACCATGAAAATCAATTTCAATATACAATTTTTTTAATTGAAAAGTTTTATATAAACATTTTCAGATTATACAAAACAGGATCATAATTTGAAAATTAGTATTTTAAAATTATCGAGGAATAGGTTTTCCATAAGACTAACCAATTTCCACATTTTCCCAAAACTAATACAAAAGGGTTATTCCATCAAGAATCACACATAAATGTAATAATTTAATTTAAAAAATAATTTCTAATAATCCTTAAATCTCTAATAAAGTTATTTTAATGATAATCCCATTTTCTCTAAATTTTGGTGAAAATGAGTAATAATATAACAACTTCAAAAAAACTAAGATCTTTTGGATACAACTTTAGATCAGATTACCATCGATTAAAAATCATATCTCATCAACATAGATATCATATAGCATGGATATATCCATAAATTACTAGATTAATTATTATAAGAGAGGTAAGATCCTTGGATATATGAATAATGATGAAGAACAAGAATTTAATGAAGAATCTAGACCTTAGATGCACATTTCTTTTCCTTTGAATATCTCCCATATTGAAAGGAATTGTCTCAAAACCCTTAGAAGAAAAATTAATTATTGTTATGGATGGTTTATGGGATAAATATTTATTAAGTAGTTAAACTGAGTTATATCCACAATTTTCTGAAGGATGATTCTATGACTTTCAGTTTTGCCATGTGTTTCTGATAACTATGTGCCAACCATCCAGGCCATGCTACCTTATGCCACCCCATGCATAGTTGGCTCAAACATTTTTTCAAATCATGTACCAAATATTCATTATCCACTATCCCAAATGGTATTATGACTTCATGGCTTCCCATAATCATCAACATGGTTTGGCCAAACCGTACACTAACCGTTTAACATCCTAGTAAAATTTATTCTCCCATTCATGGTATATTGGATGTTTTTATTGGTTTATATTAAAAATGATCAAACCATGAACCTATATATAAGCCTCAGCCAAGAGTCAAAACCCACAATTAAAACCCAAAACATAACCCAACCATTAAATATACCTAGAGCACTTGTATAAAGAGACACATGTCTGGAACATAGGGTTCTGTAGGATCGAAATAATGATATAGATACTCAATATACAAGAGGGGGTGAATTGTAAACTTTAAAAATTCCTTTGGAACCTTTAAAGTTAGTTACGGATAACTATGTTTTCCTTAGATAAGGATAGTTCTTAGTTTAACAAAGTTAAACTAACCAAATTCACAACACATCTAACACCAATTGGAAAATTTGGAATAGGGAATGAAGTTATAAACATCAAGTTATTTGTAATTTCTTAAAACTGGAAAGAGATTCCGAAAGTAGATTCTGGAAATATGGATCTGGAAAATGAAACTTAACTAAAGATCACAATATGAGATTCTACCTTATAGCATATAGAATCTAAATATAATAGAGTACAAGTAAGGAAGTATAAGAAATTTATACTTTCCTTATAATACAATATGCAGCGAAAACAAACAAGTAGTAAAACTACAAGTAACAAGATATAAGTTTTTTAACCCAAAGAGAAGGGTATACAACAACCTTGGATAAAGTTCCCTTGATTTATACTTTCAAGAAAGTCTGTCTTACCCACACCAGGGTAAGCCCTCAATATGAAGATCAGAATCTCTATCTTGTTATCCTCTCAAATCCTCAACTTCAAGGTAGTTGGAACCTCTACCTTCCTCAGCAAGGAGGCCCTCAAACTTCAAGGTAATCGGAACCTCTGCCTTCCTATCCCTGGAAGTCCTCGAATGTAATCACCAACATTCGGAGTCGCATGAAGCGTTGAGAGTTAATATGATCATCTCTCTCTATAAATCACTTCAAGAATGTAATCACATGAGTCAAAGATCGGTCTTGAAGATCAGTTGTAGTGAGCTCTTTCAAATGATCTACTATTTATAGGCTCGGTCGGCCTCCTTTCCAACGGTCATATTTTCCTTAAAAATCAGAGGGACATGTACACGTGTCACTTAACCAACAGCTATTTTATAACGAAATAGATGACATAATTTTATAAAAAACCCTGTGTAACAGAATGTACGATGTAATTTTAAGTCTAACTCAAAAGTTCGGAGTGAAGGTTAGGAGTGTAAGAAAAATATTAAATAGTAGAAAAATTATAAAAGTGTAAGCAAATGAATGTTCGGAGTCTAATCAAAAATAATATTTGGAGTCTAAATAAATTCAGAGTGTATAAAGCAAAGATGATCAGATTCTGTTTAATAGGTGAATTCGGAATGAGAATTCAGAATTAAAATTCCTCATCAGAATTCGTAATGAGAATTTATAATCAGGATTCATGATTAGATTTCGGTGTCAAATTTCATGAGAGTTCGTATCCAGAATTCGGAGTGGAACTTAATTAGAGTTTGTATCCAGAATTCGGAGTGGAACTTCATTACAGTTCTCATCCAGAATTCGGAGCCTAAAACCGAATGCTTCATATCAAAGTTTTATACGATTCCGAGAATATAGAAATGAATCTGATTCTTATACATAAGAAATATATGGATATATATAATGAAAATATGATATGGATAATTTTCCTTATAAAAGCAATTTTCCTTATAAAAGCGATTTTCCTTATAAAATCAATTTTCCTTAAACATAAGGTGTTTGTGATTTTCACAACAAGAAAGAATGGAAAAGTCATAAGGAAAACCTTATTGACTCAAAAATCTCCCCATTTTTAGAAAGCACAAACATCCTTACGAAAAATAAAGACTAAGGAAAAAAACATTAAGGATTACCTCCCTTTTCTTATGGATGTTGATGAATACGACTAACTCCCACTTAGGCTTTGAAACTCAAAAGATTGTATTCTAGATTTCCGGAATGGTATTTCATTAAGAATAATAATGTCTTATTTAATGAACACTCCCCCTTAGATAAACTCTATTAGAGTTCATTTTATTTCTCACCCTTTATTAATGTTCTTTTTCCTTTTCCCCCTTTGGTAGGGTTATTTTTCTTCTCCCCCTTTTTTATTTTCAAAAAGAATTTGAGGGAATGGAAAATATAACAAAGTACCTGAAAAATTAGTAACAACAACAAAAGAAATGAGCAAGAAATATTTTCATTAAGTTTGAAAGTTAAAAAAACAAGAAAGCTAAGATACAACAAAAGATCGGATTTGTCTATTTTGGATCTTTTTCCTTTGACATGAGAACCTTAAGATTAGTCTTTATCTTCTTCAAGTCTTTATGGTCTTCCTCGGCTTGTTTCTCTAACACAACTATTCTTGCACATTGAGCTTCAATATTTTCTTCATGGGCTGCAAGCTATTCATCCTAAGCTTTCAAAACATGTTATTGCTTTAACAACTTCTCTTCAATCTAAATCCGACGATCCCTTTCATTCCTCTAGTTTTGAGCAACAGAATTCAGCTTCCCATTCAGATCTCTGTCTTCTTGAATCTGGGAATTCTTCTCGGCTGTCAACCTTTGTTCAAAGGAAGAATTAAGATCATTAAACGTCATGTCTTCTATTTCAAAATCATCTTTAACATTATCTTAAAAATCATCCTGGAGCCTCATCTCTTCTACAGTTTTCCTCGACCAACTCATCATTTTCTTACAAGACCTTTTATGGGCTTCATAGCCGACAAAAAAGTTTTGAACTAATCCTCCATCTCAACACATTTATTCATAACCATGCATACGGAGTCTGTTTTCTGATTCAAAGTATGTTGGAGCATCTGGCATCTTGAATCAATACTTGAGAAGATCGGAATAGAACCCACCAACTTCTTTAATGAATGATCAACAAAGTCATGCCCCAACGAAGATGACTCTGTGTAATGGCACGGACCCCTCCGGTCCATTCCTTGTTTAAATCGATGTGGTCAACACGACGTGTGTTATAATGATAGATTTTAATACTGATGATAACGTAAAAATATGTTAAATCATAATGATGATGACATAAATTGTGTGATTAATTAAACTAAAAAGAGAATAATCATGATAAAATGATTTAATGGTGTTAATATTATTAATGATGTGAAGTGGGAAGGTGTGTGACCCATTATAGGTTGATAAATGAAACAGGCGGTTGATTACTAATTGAGTAATTGTTGAAATTAAATTTGAATAATAATAATGGGTGTTGTGTTATTAATATTATTCATAATATTAATGAGAAATTAATAAAATGAGTTAGGATATTTTATTGCAAACAAATAAATGAAGATGCACAATGGAAGCATGGTGGTGCGTTAATAAAATTAAAGGTGAGTTCGTTATTATTATTATGTTAAATAATAATAATAATGGTGGTGTAAAAATATGTTGGGTTAATTAAATTGAATGACTTTAATTTAATAAAAGTGGTTTCAATTTAATCAGTGTGAAATAAAAATAGATAGAATTAAATAATTAAATTGATGGATGTTACGCGACATTGATGTGGCATGGTCAGATTCAGATATCCAACGGGGTTATTTAACGTGGTCAATGCGATGAGCATAAATATTATCATTATTAAAAATAATAATGGTGATGAGTTAATAAAATAAGTTGATGAATTGTTTTTATTATTGAAAAACAATAAATGACAATGATGGCGTAAAACTATGTGTGAGAGGTTAATGAAATTAAAGGTATTAAAAAGGGGTTGAATATTTAGTTATATTAATTTTGTTTTGTCGTGGATATGGTTTTAATTAAATGGAATGGTTTTAATTTAATTTGGGAATAACCGTGGTAAACTAATTTAATGAGATTAAATTAGAACATTAATGATGGGTGTTATTATTAATAATAACATGGAAGAGTTAGATTGGAGAGAGAATGATATAATAGAAAATTGAGAAATAATAAAAGAAAAAAAAGGAAAGGCAGTCAAGGAGGTGGGGCGTGATTGACATGGAGCCAAGGAGGTGCCACTTTTGTGGTGGCGTGGGTTTGAGGAGTTTCTTTTGTGAGTCATTATTATTATATATTATAATAATGATTATAAGGTATTAATGGGAATAAAATTAAAAGAGAAATAAATGTAAAAGTAGGGAGTGTTTGTTTCCAACATGAAAGAGACCAAATCACGATTGATTTGGAGTTATAAAAATAAATAAATAAGTAATTATAATAATAATAAAATAATATTATTATTATTATTTTGGGTGATCAAAACTTAAAAAGTCTATAACTTCTTCATATGGTGTCGGAATGACGAACCGTCAGCGGCAGTGTAATCCTGTAATTAAGACGGTCATTTTAAGACCAGTGATGGATAACTTTTTATGAGTTATGTCTCGGGTCAACGAAACACACATATTAATAAAATTAACGTCTTTTTTTTAAAACGTGTGGAAACCGCGTGACGTGTCGTGTGTTGACCAGTCAAAACACGTAACAGGTGTACAGTCACACCATGTATTCATCAATACACGCTGCATACTGTTTTACCTATTCTTTGGCTATATAAGAAAGGGTCGCGGATTATTTCCAGACCAATCGCATCTTCTTCGCACGACGACACTCTTGGATGATCAAGAAGTCTTCCTCCTCTAACTTCTTTGTCCGAGCTCCGAATTACGATCCGTCAGCGGCCACAGGATCGTAGCGATGAGATGAAGATTCTAAGCCCGGACTTGTCACCTTTTCCTTCCGGCCTTCCTTCTCCAGCTTCCATCCTAGGAGGCGTTTGTCGGGTTTGGAGAAGGCGGAGGACACCGAAGGACGTCGTCGGAAGCGACGTGATCGGGACCTTTTGAGGTAGGGGTTTACCTTTGTCTCTCTTTTTGGTGCAACATGCGGGGTGGGATATTCTTCTTTTGTTCCATGGGATGCAGTTGAACTTTAAATAAAGATAATAACCGGATAAAGAAGGGTTTGGGGTTTTGTGCTGTTTCTATTCCCTTCAAGTTTCTTTATCTTCTGATTGTGATTTTGGATTGAAAGGCCTTTGCCTACTGAAAATCAAGGCCGTTGGTGGCCTTTGCGTGCGCAATTGATATCTGAATTGTTTGTGGTTGGTTTTGTTAGAACATGGAAAATGGATAAGCACATAAATACTGGCTGTTTAAATGAGAATGAAAACCTTGTGTGATCACCCCGGTTGAACAAATTTGGAATAATGAACATGTTGGTGGTTTAGTTGTTTTGTGGGAAATGTTTTTTTTTCTGGAATGGTTGATGGTGGAAACATAGAGGTGTGAAATGTTTTGTAAACGATGGGGTTGAAATGGGAAGTGGTTGGTTGTGGAAAATGCCTTTATTTATGAAAATTGTTTTGATTATGAAAATTATTTTGAAGTAAAAAGGTGCTTTCAAATGCGGAAATGTTTTGTGTGTGGAAAGGGTTTTATGTGTGGAACTTTGAAATAAATGAATGATGGAATGTTGTATGGTTGTGATAATCTTTTGTAAATGAAATGGCATGTGGTTACTTGCGTTTTACCAAACCTTGGTTGTGGATGGCAGGGATATGTTTGTGAAAGGTTTTGTCTGGATGATAGTTTCCCAGTAGTAATAATTTGTTAAACCATTGCATGAAACATGAAAACCTAAATGGGGTTGGGGGATGATTGTTTGGTTGTTGATGCATGCTTCGTGGTAGCAGTGCCGAGGCACAAGCTCAGTTTCTCTTTTTAAGAATCCATAGGTTGGGCGGTGTGTTTGGTATATATATATATATAATTATAACTTTGTGTTTTGTCGCACCACACCCATGTCAATCACCTAGTGTCGAACACTCCCATTTTATGGGAGAGGGTGTTCCCCCTTAGTTACTAGCTCCTTCCTGCTCCTTCTTCCATAGGCTATGATGGCTTGAGGTGACCTTACACCCAAGACTCTTCGGGTAGGTCTCGGAGGCTGTGATGGCTTGAGGCGACCTTTAGCCCAAGACTCTTCGGGCAGGCTTACCGTTCCCAAGAACCTTCGGGATGAGGCCCAGGTGTCTGCGGGCGGGTTAGTGGTTGTGGCCCAGGTGTGTGCGGGCGAGATGCGTGGTTGTGAGGCCCAGGTGTGTGCGGGCGAGATGCGTGGTTTGGCCAAGGTGTGTGCGGGCGGGAAGAGTGTGGTAGCATCAGGACGTTTGCCGTTAGGAAGAGCAGCATCTAATTAACTGGGAAATGGTGCGGGGTACCCAATACTTTTGTTCTATAGATATACTAAACTTGTTTGTGTTACTTGGTGAGTGTGACAAGTGAGGCTGGGTGGATAGTTTTTCCTTGTTAGTTTCTGGTTCTTCTGTTTTCTCACGGGACCTTAGGGTGTCTCCCCACTTGTGCATGAGAGCTTTAGGTTTCCCTAGTGAGTATACTTGTATGCTCACCCTACGTTTACTTTCAGGTTTCCAGGAGGACTACCAGGGCCGTGCGGGACCCTACTAGTCGGGCAGTTGGAGTTGTTGCAGTTGTTGTTCTCTTGTTTTCTTTGGCATTGTACTTTTGAGCTTCCTTGTACTTGTACCTTGTTATAAAAATTGTTTAAACATGCATGTGGGCTTGGTTTGGGTTTATTTATATACACTTGTTCTTTTCCCTTTTTTGGTGGTTGACTTGTCCTATTTCCCGATCCAAAATAATAAAAAGGGTAATGCCTCCCATATTTGTGGAAAATCATACCCTTGGTGCTAGTCGCCAACCCGGGGCCTACTGGAGGCGGGACTCAGGGGTCATTATCTCTCTTTCACCATTGCCAGCTCAGGAGGGGCATCTTTGGTGGGAGGGGGTCGTGACAGAATGGTATCAGAGGCTGATGGTTGAGAGATAGGATGGAGTCTGGAGTTAGGCACAGTGAGGATTGCATGGGATGGTAGGGTAACAGTGTTTGTTAATCTTGGTGCGTGACATAGGCCAGGGAAGACCGGCTAGGACACGGGATTTTAGGGCCCCTCGTGATCCGATGCAAGGACTCTGAGCCTACCGAACGACCAAGTGAGACTATATTGATTGCAGGGTAGAGACCCTAGGGAAGGTATATTCATCATCATGTTTGTGTTTTACTTGATTTGGGTGTTCTGGGAAAGAAATTGAAATAAAATGATAATTAAAACTTTGAGTTTTTACTTACTACTTGGGCTTAGGCGATCCTTGTTTACCGTACATCTATGGCACTTGGACGTTAACAGAAATGCAGAGGAGTGGGACGCGGACAATTTCACGCAACAGAAGTGGCAACCCCAGCAAGGAGAAAGATCGAGAGAGATGTTTCATGTTTTACTTAAATGCTCTCGTTTATGTTTTGTTTAAATCCAGGAGCATCACCCTCAATTGTTGAAACTCATTCTCGCCCATGCTTTGGGCCTGGACCTTGTTTTCCATGAGTCTATAATGCTATGTTATTTCCCTCTTTCCTTTAAATGTGTGTGAAGAGTCCTTACATGTGGGGAGAGGAGGACCTGATCCCTAATCGAGACGCATTAATGTGGATGCGATTAAACCCGTGCAGGAGAGTCAGTGCCGCCTAAAGCGGATAATATCTCGACATGGGAGAAGGAATTCCTCAAGCCATGTGTTCGGGCAATTTATTGTTGTTGTGTATGGTGTTGGGGGTAGTGTAAGTTTGGAAAATCCTAATATATGGAAGTTGGAAGACCTAATTCCTAATTAAGACGCATTAATGTGGATGAGATTAAACCCGTGAAGGCGAGTCAGTGCCGCCTAAAGCGGATAATATCTCGGTATGGGAGAAGGAATTCCTAACTCATATAATTAGGGTTGTCGGTTGTTTCCTGTTATGACAAGAGCCTTGGGAGGTATCTTGCGGGGTGGTTGTTCGGATCCATTCTTTTTCTGGGTTGGTTTTTAATTCTCGAGGATGAGAATGTTTTGAGAGGTATCTGATGTAATGGCCCGGACCCCTCCGGTCCATTCCTTGTTTAAATCGATGTGGTCAACACGACGTGCGTTATAATGATAAATTTTAATACTGATGATAACGTAAAAATATGTTAAATAATAATGATGATGACATAAATTGTGTGATTAATTAAACTAAAAATAGAATAATCATGATAAAATGATTTAATGGGTGTTATTATTATTAATGATGTGAAGTGGGAAGGTGTGTGACCCATTATAGGTTGATAAATGAAACATGCGGTTGATTACTAATTGAGTAATTGTTGAAATTAAATTTGAATAATAATAATGGGTGTTGTGTTATTAGTATTATTCATAATATTAATGAGAAATTAATAAAATGAGTTATGATATTTTATTTCAAACAAATAAATGAAGATGCATAATGGAAGCATGGTGGTGCGTTAATAAAATTAAAGGTGAGTTTGTTATTATTATTATGTTAAATAATAATAATAATGGTGGTGTAAAAATATGTTGGGTTTATTAAATTGAATGACTTTAATTTAATAAAAGTGGTTTCAATTTAATCAGTGTGAAATAAAAATAAATAGAATTAAATAATTAAATTGACGGATGTTACACGACATTGATGTGGCATGGTCAGATTCAGATATCCAACAGGGTTGTTTAACGTGGTCAATGCGATGAGCATAAATATTATCATTATTAAAAATAATAATGGTGATGAGTTAATAAAATAAGTTGATGAATTGTTTTTATTATTGAAAAACAATAAATGACAATGATGGCGTAAAAATATGTGCGAGAGGTTAATGAAATTAAAGGTATTAAAAAGGGGTTGAATATTTAGTTATATTAATTTTGTTTTGTCGTGGATACGGTTTTAATTAAATGGAATGGTTTTAATTTAATATGAGAATAACTGTGGTAAACTAATTTAATGAGATTAAATTAGAACATTAATGATGGGTTTTATTATTAATAATAACATGGAAGAGTTAGATTGGAGAGAGAATGATATAATAGAAAATTGAGAAATAATAAAAGAAAAAAAAGGAAAGGCAATCAAGGAGGTGGGGCGTGATTGACATGGAGCCAAGGAGGCGCCACTTTTGTGGTGGCGTGGGTTTGAGGAGGTTCTTTTGTGAGTCATTATTATTATATATTATAATAATGATTATAAGGTATTAATGGGAATAAAATTAAAAGAGAAATAAATGTAAAAGGAGGGAGTTTTTGTTTCCAACGTGAAAGAGACCAAATCATGATTGATTTGGAGTTATAAAAATAAATAAATAAGTAATTATAATAATAATAAAATATTATTATTATTATTTTGGGTGATCAAAACATAAAAAGTCTATAACTTCTTCATATGGTGTCGGAATGACGAACCGTCAGCGGCAGTGTAATCCTGTAATTAAGACGGTCATTTTAAGACCAGTGATGGATACCTTTTTATGAGTTATGTCTTGGGTCAACGAAACACACATATTAATAAAATTAACGTCTTTTTTTTAAAACGTGTGGAAACCGCGTGACGTGTCGTGTGTTGACCAGTCAAAACATGTATCGGGTGAACAGTCACATCATGTATTCATCAATACACGCTGCATACTGTTTTACCTATTCGTTGGCTATATAAGAAAGGGTCTCAGATTATTTCCAGACCAATTGCTTCTTCTTCGCACGACGACACTCTTCGATGATCAAGAAGTCTTCCTCCTCTAACTTCTTTGTCCGAGCTCTGAATTACGATCCGTCAGCGGCCACAGGATCGTAGCGATGAGACAAATATTCTAAGCTCGGACTTGTCACCTTTTCCTTCCGGCCTTCCTTCTCCAGCTTCCATCCTTGGAGGCGTTTGTCGGGTTTGGCGAAGGCGGAGGACACTGAAGGACGTTGTCAGAAGCGACGTGATCGGGACCTTTTGAGGTAAGGGTTTACCTTTGTCTCTCTTTTTGGTGCAACATGCGGGGTGGGATATTCTTCTTTTGTTCCATGGGATGCAGTTGAACTTTAAATAAAGATAATAACCGGATAAAGAAGGGTTTGGGGTTTTGTGCTGTTTCTATTTCCTTCAAGTTTCTTTATCTTCTGATTGTGATTTTGGATTGAAAGGCCTTTGCCTACTGAAAATCAAGGCCGTTGGTGGCCTTTGCGTGCGCAATTGATATCTGAATTGTTTGTGGTTGGTTTTGTTAGAACATGGAAAATGGATAAGCACATAAATACTGGCTGTTTAAATGAGAATGAAAACCTTGTGTGATCACCCCGGTTGAACAAATTTGGAATAATGAACATGTTAGTGGTTTAGTTGTTTTGTGGGAAATGTTTTTTTTTTCTGGAATGGTTGATGGTGGAAACATGGAGGTGTGAAATGTTTTGTAAATGATGGGGTTGAAATGGGAAGTCGTTGGTTGTGGAAAATGCCTTTATTTATGAAAAGTGTTTTGATTATGAAAAGTATTTTGAAGTAAAAAGGTGTTTTCAAATGCGGAAATGTTTTGTGTGTGGAAAGGGTTTTATGTGTGGAACTTTGAAATAAATGAATGATGGAATGTTGTATGGTTGTGATAATATTTTGTAAATGAAATGGCATGTGGTTGCTTGCGTTTTACCTAACCTTGGTTGTGGATGGCAGGGATATGTTTGTGAAAGGTTTTGTCTGGATGATAGTTGCCCAGTAGTAATAATTTGTTAAACCATTGCATGAAACATGAAAACCTAAATGGGGTTGGGGGATGATTGTTTGGTTGTTGATGCATGCTTCGTGGTAGCAGTGCCAAGGCACAAGCTGAGTTTCTCTTTTTAAAAAGCCATAGGGTGGGCTGTGTGTTTGGTATATGTATATATATAATTGTATCTTTGTGTTTTGTCGCACCACACCCATGTCAAGCACCTAGTGTTGAACACTCCCATTTTATGGGAGAGGGTTTTCCCCCTTATTTACTAGCTCCTTCCTGCTCCTTCTTCCATAGGCTATGATGGCTTGAGGTGACCTTACACCCAAGACTCTTCGGGTAGGTCTCGGAGGCTGTGATGGCTTGAGGCGACCTTTAGCCCAAGACTCTTCGGGAAGGCTTACCGTTCCCAAGAACCTTCGGGATGAGGCCCAAGTGTCTACGGGCGGGTTAGTGGTTGTGGCCCAGGTGTGTGCGGGCGAGATGCATGGTTGTGAGGCCCAGGTGTGTGCGGGCGAGATGTGTGGTTTGGCCTAGGTGTGTGCGGGCGGGAAGAGTGTGGTAGCGTCAGGATGTTTTCCGTTAGGAAGAGAAGCATCTAATTAAGTTGGAAATGGTGCGGGGTACCCATTACTTTTGTTCTATATATATACTAAACTTGTTTTTGTTACTTGGTGAGTGTGACCAGTGAGGCTGGGTGGATAGTTTTTCCTTGTTAGTTTCTGGTTCTTCTATTTTCTCACGGGACCTTAGGGTGTCTCCCCACTTGTGCACGAGAGCATTAGGTTTCCCTACTGAGTATACTTGTATGCTCACCCTACGTTTACTTTCAGGTTTCCAGGAGGACTACCAGGGCCGTGCGGGACCCTACTAGTCGGGCAGTTGGAGTTGTTGCAGTTGTTGTTCTCTTGTTTTCTTTGTCATTGTACTTTTGAGCTTCCTTGTACTTGTACCTTGTTATAAAAATTGTTTAAACATGCATGTGGGCTTGGTTTGGGTTTATTTATATACACTTGTTCTTTTCCCTTTTTTGTTGGTTGACTTGTCCTATTTCCCGATCCAAAATAATAAAAAGGGTAATGCCTCCCATATTTGTGGAAAATCATACCCTTGGTGCTAGTCGCCAACCCGGGGCCTACTGGAGGCGGGACTCGAGGGTCATTATCTCCCTTTCACCATTGCCAACTCAGGAGAGGCATCTTTGGTGGGAGGGGGTCATGACACTCTGAATCCGAGACTTTTCTTGGAGAATTTTCTTCTTCAAAATGCTCATCCTTCTTCTTAGAAGAATCACCAACTTCCCTTCTCTTTACAGCCACTGAGCTCGGGGTATCAGCAACAAGTTTTTTCCCCTTTCCCTTTTCAGAATGGATTCTTGTTCCGGGGTTTCCTGTTCACTATCAAACACTTGAACAACATTTTCTTCATCATCAACATCTTTTTAAGCACCATACTCTACATTCTCCATTTGATTAATATCATGTAGAAGTTTTTCTTCCTCTGCACGATAAGCTACTTCTTGTTATCCTTTCTCCTCATCCTTCCATGGAGTAACTAACTTAAAAGACTTAACTTCTGAAGTTCGGAGTGATAAATGTTCCGAAGGCAACCCCTTATAATCGTCCACTTGCTTCAATAGATCTCCAGTCTCACCACTACCTTCAGCAACTGCTTCTTCCTCTTGCACTTCCTCAAACTGCTCAACTTCCTCAACATGCTTAGATTTTACCTTCTCCGGAGTGACATAGTTTCTTTCTGGAGTCTAAGGTAGATATTCCAAAGAAAAATATCTTGGAACTGGAATGTTTCTAGAGGCCATCACATTAAACTTCAACAAAGTCTGAACCACCTCAGCTTTAGACAACTTCTTCTTAAGCTTCTTTTATTTAACTTTTTTTTCTAGTTCAACCGCTATTTTTTCCTTCAAGGCCTTAGACTCCACAAGATCCATGCCAAACTGAGGCTCCCCTTGCACTATTTTCTTTTTTATTTCCCTCCACATAGACACTACCTCATTAGGGTAAGATTTCTTCTTCATCGGTTTTGGAGGTGCGGAATGAACTTCCTTAGATTTGGGATTCCCTATTTCAACTTCAACTTATTTCAACTTTCTCTTCTTCACTAGCTTAGTAGATTCGGGTTCAGAAACTTTCGGAACCGCTTCTTCTTGAACTGGAAAATCAAAGAACTCACCAGTGTTCCTGTCAAAAGCAATGTTCATCCTTTTAAGGGTATCATCACTCACTAACATAATTCTGCAAACTCTTGTCTTAGACTTGCAAGCCTCCTTGAAAGACTCAAGGCACTGAACTATTAACTTCGAGATGATTGCTGGATACATTATAATCTGAGCTCTCAGATTCCCATTCTTAACATTCTCAATGGTAATAAGAATGTGTTTCATCAAATTAAACTTCCTTAGATTTATCAAAAAATCTAAGATAAAGATCTCACTCTTCTTCAAACTGTCTTTATCACCCTTTCTCGGTATGATAAAGCCTTGTACCCATAATTCTAGAATCCAAAAATTTGTAGACAGACTAGAAATCTTCGGAGCCTTATCATCTGATAGTCTGAGAGTATCCAAAGCCTTTTCCTTGTTGAAACTTACTTTAGAATCCGGCAAAACATGAGTGATGAACTCAGCTTCTCCTTCATTGTTCATCCCTACCAAGTTGGCTACATTGGAATAAGAAAGCTTATAAGTCATTCCATAAGACTTAAATGACAATTTCTCCCTATCGTCTTCCTTAAAGAAAGAAACAGTCTCATAGAACTCTAAAAGCAACTCCAAATATACTTCATCTTGATTCTCGGGCTTAGACACAGTAACATCTTCCCATCCATTAAGCTCTATGTTCTTGGATATAAGAGAATCATAATTGTTGAAGAAATCAAGATGAACCAACCTTTCTCTATATACTAACCACTGAGAAATCGGCTTAGAGGTTGACATGTCTTGAGAAGCTACTTCCACAGACATTCGGAACTGAATACATCTGGGAAGTTCAGAATGGAGATTGTTGGAGATCAGAACAGCTATAAAACGGAGAGGCAGAGCTTCGGGACACTGGAACTTGAAAAACCAATGTGGGATGACCATCTGGGGTCCCCTTTAAATAGGCTAAGAATTTAACCGTTGGTCATCCAAATCCATCTAACGGTTGAAAAAACTTTGATCTGATCTAACGGTTGAAAACTAATTCTCAAGAAAACTTGAATCCGATCTTTTGAGGTTTTTATTAAAACAAAGATTTAAGAAAACTAGAATCTGAAAACAAGATATAACAAAATAGCAGCGATTAAAGTATGATTACAAAAACATGAGTAAGGAAATCATACCTTTTGGATTGGATTAGGAGGATTATCCGTAATGGGTAATATTCTTCTTGAAGAAAAGAAAAAAAAATTGACTACGAAAAATCTTTATTACGAAAAGACATAGTTTACAAAATTCTCTACGAAAAACTCAACAAGGAAAACAAAAATTCATTACAAGATTTTCAACATGAAAATTTCATTACAAAACTATGAATACAAAAAAACTCTTTATGAAAGTCTCGGTACGAAAATCTCATTAAGGAAACACCAGTACAAAATTTTCTATTCCATAATTTTTTCAATACAAAAATTCCCATTCCAGAAGTTTTCTATACAAAGATATCCATTCTGGAAAACATCAGTTCTGGAAATTCCCATTCCGGAAATTTAGTTCCGAAAAGTTTTGAAAAATTATCTTTGAAAAAAAATATTTACTCTAACACCCAAATGTACTCCCCCTATAAAAAGGAGTTTATTACTGTAAAGAGATTTTTTTTTAAAGAAAGTTAATTAAGAAATATTACCTTATGGTTATCATTCCTAACTTCTATTTAATGTATTCAAATATATCATAAGGCAAATATTTTGTGAAAAAATCAGCAAGTTGATCTTGCATTCCGATAAACTGAAGAATAATATCTCCTTTTACTGTATGATCCCTAAGAAAGTGATACCTAATATCTATGTGTTTTTCACGTGAGTGATGTGCAGGGTTCTTACTTAGGGTAATGGAACTTGTGTTATCACACAAAATTTGAGTTTTAGTAAAACTCAAGCCATAGTCTATGAGTGTGTGTTGCATCCACAACACTTGATCACAACAACTTCCAGTTGCTACATATTCGTCTTCAGCAGGGGAGAGTGCTACAGAATGTTTCTTTTTGCAGGACCAAGAAACTAACGAATCTCCTAAGAAATGGCAAGTCCTGGATGTACTTTCTCTATCCATTCTATATAAACCAAAGTCATCATCAGAAAATATTTTTAGAACAAAATAATTTCCAGAAGTTTAAAATAATCCTAGATCCATGGTTCCCTTAAGGTAGCGAAAAATTCTTTTTACTGCCTTTAAGTGGGATTCCTTAGGATTGGATTGATATCTTGCACATAAGTATACTAAGAACATTAGGTCTGTTCGACTAGCTATTAAGTAAAGTAAACTTTCTATCATACCTCTAAAAGATGTTTGATCTACTGGTTTCCCAGTTTCATTAAGATCTAAAGAGTTTGAGGTACCAATGGGAGTACTTATACTCTTAGTTTTGTCATAACCATACTTTTTTAGAAGATCTTTAATATACTTATGTTGAGATATATAGATTCCTTCGGGTTTTTGAGAAATTTGAAAACCAAGGAAAAAAGTTAACCCACCCATCATACTCATTTCTAACTCAGATTTCATTAGACTTGCAAAAGAGTCGGTTAAGGATTGCTGAGTTGAACCAAATATGATGTCATCAACATAAATTTGAACAATTAAAACATTTTTCTTATCTTTCATTATGAAAAGGGTTGGATCTTCATTTCCCTTAACATAGTTATTTTGAAGCAAAAATCCAGTGAGTCTATCATACCATGCTCGTGGGGCTTGTTTAAGACCATATAGAGCTTTGGTAAGTCTAAAAACATGATCAGGATGTTTTTTATCTTCAAAGCCTGGAGGTTGTTCAACGAAAACTTCCTCTTGAACATAACCGTCAAGAAAAGCACATTTCACACCCATTTGGAAAATTTTAAAATTAAAGAATGCTGCAAAGGCAAGTAGAATACGGATAGATTCAAGTCTAGATACTGGAGTATAGGTTTCTTTATAGTCTATTCCCTCTTGCTGATTATAGCCTTTAGCAAAAAGTCTAGCTTTATTTCTTACTATGACTCCATTTTCATCACATTTGTTTCTGAAAACCCATTTTACTCCAATAACAGAAGCTTCCTTCGGTCTTTCAACTAAGATCCAGACTTTGTTCCTTTCAAATTCATTTAGTTTATCTTGCATAGATTTGATCCAATCATTATCACCTAAAGCTTCATCAGTGCTTTTTAGTTCTAATTGGGAAAGAAATGCTAGATGTTCTATTTGATTTCATAAGGAACTTCTAGTTCTTACAGGTTGATTTACATCACCAATGATACTATCACCGGGATGATTCTTAAGAAATACCTAATTTGGGTTTTGTAAAACTTGTTCATCAACATTGGGTAGAAAATCATCTGGGTAAATGTCTCAAAATTATCTTCTTGAACATCTTCCTTATCAGAAGGATCTTCTATCAAAGGTTGACAATCAGTTTTTGAAAACACGTCAGAGGATGTAGGTTGGGATTGTTTAAAAACAAAAGGATCAGACTCATCAAATTTTATATGCACTGTTTCTTCAACAGTACAAGTATTTTTATTAAAAACTCAATAAGCCTTAGAAGTTGTGGAATAACCTAAGAAAATTGCTTCATCAGATTTTGGTGTGAATTTATGTAGGTTATATTTAGTATTCAGAATGAATACTTTGCAACCAAAAACCTTGAAGTATGATAGTCTCGGTTTTCTACCATTCGATAACTCATAAGAAGTTTTATTATGAAAATGTCTAATCAAAACTCGATTTATAGTATAACAAGCATTACTTACAGATTCAGCCCAGAAATGTGTAGCTATAAAATATTCACTAAACATG
Organism: Viscum album; assembly: GCA_963277665.1. Lineage (NCBI taxonomy): Eukaryota > Viridiplantae > Streptophyta > Magnoliopsida > Santalales > Viscaceae > Viscum > Viscum album. The sequence continues at coordinate 799,239,044 of OY728130.1, read as the reverse complement.
GTTCTAGTTATCTCTTGAAGAATTCTATTTCTTCTTTCAACTACACCATTCTGTTGAGGAGTTCTAGGTGCAGCTAAATTTTGAGTAATACCTTTTCTACTACAAAAAGTTTCAAAATAAGAATTTTGAAATTCTTCTCCATGATCACTATGAATAGTTTTCAATGGAAGGTTTTTTTCATTTTTAACTTGAGCTCTAAAACTTTTGAAATAAGAAAAATCATCAGACTTATTTGCTAGAAAATAAACGCAAGTAAATCTAGTGTAATCATCAACTATAACAAACGTATAGTATTTGCCTCCAATACTTCCAGCTTGTGTTGGACCAAAAATATCCATGGGCACTAACTGTAATGCATCAGTTGTTGAGACTTCACCGATTGATTTAAAACTAGATTTATGTTTCTTGTCATATTGAAAAGGATCAAAAATTTTAGAAGAATCAAATCTAAGATCCAGTATATCCTTAACTAGTTTCTTCTTAGATAGTTATCATAAGTTCCTAAGGTTACAGTGACCTAGTCTTCTATTCCATAACCAGGAATGATCTTCCACTGCACTTAGGCATGGTAAATCTTGGATCCTGATGTAGTGACTCGGCCTTTTCTTACATTACTATTAAATCATTTCAACGATTAACAACATAATAGTATTACACATGGAGGATTCATAAGTTTAGTGTCTTGGTAAAATTAGGACTACACATAACAAGTACAACATCAAGCACAAAAATTAATTTAATTTCTTCTTCTATAGCTTCTTAGTAGCACTTGTCCTCTCCTTAGTACTTTTAGCCACCTGAGGATATACATAAAAAAGGTTGAGCTAAAATCCCAGTAAGAGGATAGATAAGAACAATACATCATGGGGTGAGCATAATCATAACATAGGCAAAAGATCATGAACATGAGAGGAGCATAAATAAAAGGCTTGAAATGTGGCAATGCATAAAAATGAAACATCATGTCTTAGTGGTTAAATACCACACATGCTTGTGAAAAAAGCTAGCATCTTGTTCACACATCATTTCACATTTACTCATGAGATTCATCACTTTACCCAATGCATTGGAGTGCTATATATTTCTGGGCGCACCCGTCACATTTAAACATTCATATTGCGCTATATAATTCTGGGCGCACCCGTCACATCATAACATTATCATTATCATGATTTCCACATAGAACACATATCAAACATTTACATAAATAACCTGTGGAATGGAATGGGTTTCATCTCATAATAACACATTCATAATCCATTTTCTCCCAAAAGAAAGAGGGAACAACATACATGATACAAGAACCACCAACCTTGAATGAGAGGTAAAAGGTGAGATATTGAAAGAAGAGTTCTTTTGGAAAACATTTTGATGGACATAAAAACCAGTGACAAACATGTACATCACAGAAATGTAAAGGAAATAATGAACAAATGATATTTGAGGAGAAATCATATCAAAAATGGAGTGAAAGAGGGAGAACCCGAAGGAAGAAAATTGGGTTCGAGATTTCCCCTTACCTTGTACCTGAATTCTTCCTTCTCTTTAATGTCCTGTATAATGAAATTATATTCATTAATTAGAAATACAGAACCATGTGTAAATTAATAGGTTTTATTCTGGTTTCATTATGTTATATTATGTTCCCTTGGATGACTTATAGAGTTTAAAAACATTGATCAGGGATGTTTGTTTTCATGGTTTTCTTGAGTGGTTCACTTGTATTCTTAAATTGATGTTTGGGTAGATCATGGGTAAACAACCAGAACTGATATTAAATGTTATTTATGATATTAAAGAATATTTAATGATTTTATAATGAGTTATATTAGTTCCATTTGGATGAATCATTAGATAAGAATTAAATGAAGATTATTTGGGTTAATTTGAGCGGTTTTTGGATCACAACGAACTCGTTTTAACATTTAACATAGTAATATGGACATAGGTTATTTCCAGAACTTAAAATAGAACATAATACATATAAAATATTCTGGTTCAACCATAAAAATGTTTTCATGACCAGATTGAAGGTATAAATGGAAGAAGAGAGCATGTTGTTTTTGAATGTGATAAATTATCAACACATGAACAATGTTCTCTTTAATAAAATAAAAGGAAGAGGGAAAGGGTGTGGGGTGATATAATATACCATCAGAATTATAATATTACATTATATGTATAATAATGGAGTTAAAAAACAATTTGGATGAAGTTAGGTAGGGAGAGATCAAGAAAAGAACTTGAACTTGAATGTAAATTAAAGGAGAAGAGGGAGAGAAATTACCTTTAGAATCCTCCTGTTGAGAACCACCTTAAGGGCCTAAGATTGGTCTTTTGATGAGACCAGGAGCTCTTGGACGTGGGGGAGAGGCTAGGTAAGGCGTTTGAGCAGAGTATATAGAAGGCTTGGAGCTTGAGAGGTGTGAGGAAATGAGGGAGTGAAGGGTGGCTTTTATAGTGGAGGGGAGAGGGGTTTCCTTAATATAAAATTGATTAGTTTATTAATTTCACCAAAGACAAGGAATAGTGAGTCTTGAACGACCAAGAATAGTAATTTTATAATTTAATCCCGAACTAAGTGGGCTTACATCAGCAGAACATCAATGATGACTCAATTAAAACATTATTTAGCTTTTATTGTGAATTATCAGATTCCACTATTCATCAAAAAATCAAGTATCTCAGAAAATTCCCAAAAAATTACCCCAACCATTTTTTAACATGTAGAATCCAAAAATGATGTCCATTTTTCAAAAATAATTTTCTAAATATTATTAATTTAATATTTAATTAAAATCAAAATTTACTTAAAAACAGTTTTTAAAATTAAAACTGATTTTGTAGTTCTTTCAAAAATTATGTAGGGTCTTATAAAATTATCTAAAAACTATTAGAAATTGATTCAATAATTTATGAATATATTTCAAGAAAATAAATATTCATTTAAATTAATTAATTAATTATAATTATTTATTTATGACTTATAAAATACCAAAAAACGTTTACTAAGGTCAAATTATCACTTTCTATGATGTCTAAATTTTATTTTATTATTCATAGGTAATGTTACTCTTATTTACTATTCATAAGGGTCATATTACTATTCATAAGGGTAGGTTACTATTCATAAGGGTATGTTACTATTCATAAGGGTAGGTTACTATTCACAAAAAATTATTTTTGTTTCATTAGACTCCAAAAACTATCTTGAACACAACCGTGTATGTAGGATTTTTAAAATTCCAAATATATGGGTGAAAAAATTATGTTTAAAGGCCACTTATTACTTAGTAGTTCATTATTTTGTTTTTTTATGACATAAATATGAGAAGGGAATTTTCTATTGACATAATTTGGGTCATTACATTCTTCCCTCCTTAACAAATTTCGCCCCTGAAATTTCACTTTACACAAACAGGTGAGGGTACTTCTCCTTAATTGCCTCTTCTGGTTCCCAAGTTTCTTCCTCAAACATATGGTTCCTCCACAACACTTTGACAAGGCGGGTTGTCTTGTTGCGTAGAACCTTATCACTTCGGTCCAAAAATTTTACCAGCTGCTCCTCATAGGAGAGATCTTCTTCCAGCTGTACCACCTCTGAGTTTAGTACATGTGAGGGGTCTGGTATGTACTTCCTCAGTAGTGATACATGAAACACATCATGAACTTGAGCCATATTCAGTGGAAGTACCAGATGATAGGCCACGGCTCCTATACGATCAAGGATCTCAAAGGGGCCAATGTACCTTGGGCTAAGCTTCCCTTTCTTCCTAAATCTCATGACTCTCTTCCATGGAGATATTTGAAGGAAGACTTTTTCTCCAACATCGAACTCCAAGTCCCTTCTACGGTTGTCAGCATAGCTCTTTTTCCAACTTTGAGCAGCTTTGATGTTTTTCTGGATGACTTGAACCTTCTCTGTCATCTCTTGAACAAGATCAGGACCAAGTAGCTTTCGTTCTCCAACTTCATCCCAACAGGTTGGAGTTCTACATCGCTTCCCATAAAGAGCTTCGTACGGAGCCATCTGAATACTCGATTGGAAGCTATTTTGGTATGAGAACTCAACCAATTGGAGATGCTGATCCCAACCACCTTTGAATTCATGAGAGTAGGCTCTTAGCATATCTTCAAGTGTCTGAATAGTCCTTTCAGACTGGACATCAGTTTGGGGGTGATAGGACGTGCTGAAATTTAATTCAGTACTCAAAGCATGTTGAAGGCTCCTCTATAATTTAGATATGAACCTTGGATCACAATCAGAGACAATCGAGAGTGGAACACCGTGCAGTCTCACCACTTCCTTCACATATATCTTTGAAAGTTGTTCAAGTGATATATCTTCCCGAATTGCGATAAAATGGGTAGTCTTGGTGAGTCGATCAACCACAACCCATATTTCATTATTCCCCTTTGACATCTTCGGGAGACCCGTGACAAATTCCATAGTAACATTTTCCCATTTTTACATGGGTATAGGCAATGGCTGCATCATAACTTTGGACTTTTGTCACTCAACTTTAACTTGCTAACATACCATGCACCTTCATATATATTCCTCAATCTCCTTATTTATGTTTTCCCACCAGAAGTGCTCTCGGAGATCACGATACATCTTGGTACTTACAGGATGGATAGAGAAAGTTGAGCTATGTGCAGTATCCAATAGCTCCTTCTTTATCCCGGGTGATGAAGGAACACAAAGCCGTGTTCCAAACTGAATCACACCATCATCGTCGATATGGAACTATTGCAGCTTCCCTTCCTTTACTGCATTCACCCTCTTTTGTATCTTCACATCATCCCTTTGTTATTCCTTAATCTTCTCTTGAATGGATGGTTGCGCAATCATTTGGGAAAGGTAGGATGTATCCCCTTCCTTTATGATTTCCAAATCCATTATTTGCATATCCAAGAAGATAGGGTCTTTCTCAATCCTCAACATGGATAGAGTAGCAGGTTCTTTTATACTTAGAGCATCAGCTACCTTGTTCGCCTTCCCAGGATGATAGTGAATAGAGAAATCATAATCCTTGATTAGATCTAACCATCTCCTTTGACGCATGTTGAGCGCCTTTTGTGTAAATATATATTTTAGGCTCTTGTGGTCGGTGTATATGTCACACTTCTCACCATAAAGGTAGTGCCACCAGATTTTCAAGGAAAAAAATCATGCCTGCCAGCTCTAGATCATGCGTCGGGTAGTTCTGCTCATGGATCTTCAACTGTCATGAGGCGTAGGCTATCACATTATCATTTTTCATTAGTACACAACCCAAGCCTTTCTTTGAAGCATAATTGTATATCACAAAACATTCTCCACTTTTCGGTAGTGTGAGTACAGGTGCAGTGATCAACCTTCTCTTTAGCTCCTTAAATCTTCCATCACATTCTTCCATCCATACATACTTTACCCCTTTCCTTGTTAACATAGTTAGCGGGCTTGACAATTGTGAGAAGTTTCTCACAAAACATCGATAGTACCCAACTAATCCAAGAAAACTACAGATTTCTGTGACATTAGAGGGCCTGGGCCATTCCTCAATCGCATTTGTCTATGAAGGATCCATAGAAATTCCCTCACTTGTGATCACATGTCCCAAGAACGTGACTTGATTCATCCAAAAGTCACACTTTCTGAACTTGGTGTTCAACTTCTCCTTTCTCAATGTCGCCAACACAAGTCTTAGATGTTCTTCATGTTCCTCCTTGCTCTTGGAGTAGATGATAATATCATCGATAAACACTACCACAAATTGGTCGAGGTAATGTCTAAAGACTCTATTCATCAAATCCATGAAGATTGCAGGGGCATTATTAAGTCCGAAGGGCATCACCAAAAAATCATAGTGCCCATACCATGTACGGAAGGCAGTCTTCTAAATAACTTCCTTCTTCACCTTTACTTGATGATATCCAGAACGAAGATCCACCTTTGAGAAGTATTGAGCTCCTCTTAACTGGTCAAACAAGTCATCAACCCTTGGGAGAGGATACTTTTTCTTTATGGTGATCTTATTGAGTTCCCGATAATTGATACACAGCCTTATGGTTCCATCCTTCTTCTTTACAAAGAGCACTGGCGCACCCCAAGGTGATGCACTAGGGCGTATGAACCCTTTGTCCAGATTCTCTTGCAACTGCTTCATTAACTCCTCCAATTCGATAGGAGCCATCCTATAGGGGCACTTCCAGATAGGAGTAGCTCCGGGTATGAGTTCAATTGAGAACTCTACCTCACGATCCGGGGGAATTCTGGGTAACTCTTCGAGAAGTACATCACTATATTCCCTCATGATGGGAATTTCCTCAAGTTTGTCTCTTTCCTTTGACTCAACCATTTTGGCGAGGTATGCTTCTTCATAGGGAATCAACACCCAAACCATTGAAGGATTTCTCAAAGGAGATTCATGATCTTCATTGAATTTGTAGAGTAGCATGGGATGGTTCGGAATATGAAAATATATTTCCTTTTCCTGACAGTTGATATGTTCTCTATATAACGAGAGCCAATTCATTCCCATTATAGCGTCGAATTCCACAAAGTGAAGTATTATGAGATTTTCTGGAAGAATCTTCCCACTTACGTCAACAGGAGAAGAGTCAAACACTTGGGTTGCAATGATTGCACCACTTGGTGTTTTTATAGATATATCTACTTCAAGGTTTTGGGGCTTCGATTCTATAGTTCTAGCAAACATGCAAGATATAAAGGAATGCATAGAACCAGAATCAAATAAGACTTTTTCCATTCTTGAGTGAATAGGAAATGTACCTTGTACGAATTCATTATCATGTTCCTCCTCCGCATTAGTGATGGCATAAGCCTTCCCTTGTTCCGTTGGCTTTGGTTGTTGCTGGCGCTGATTACCCTCGATAGCTCGAGGTTTAGTGCACTGGTTTAAATAGTTCCCTAGCTCCCTACAGTTGTAGCATTGAACAATGAGTGGTTCTCTCCTTTCATCGGCTACATTATCATTCCTTTTCATGTCTTTTCGACACTCGTGAGCACGGTGTCCTTCTTTCCCACACTTGAAGCATTTTCGCGTCCCTTTGAGGCAGTTCCCATGGTGTAACTTCCCACATTTTTTGCATGTGGGTCGTTGTGTTTTCTTCCCACCTTTGTCATTAGATCCACTGGCTTGAAACTCCATATTTCTTTTCTTATCACCATAGCCATGGGACCATTCTCCAAACTCCATCTTTACTTTGAGAGGACACCGAACAACTTCTTCATAACTCCCAAAGTCTCGAATTGCAAGATCCTTTCGAAGATGTGGTTTTAATCCACTAAAGAATCTATCAATTTTGCTATCATTGTTGATAACAAAACCCGAAGCATACCTTACGAGCCTTGTGAAATTTGCTTCATAGGTTGTGACAGATTCTCCTTCTTTTTGGTTGATCTCTGTTAATTCTCTCTCTATCTTCGTGCGAAGAGTTATTAGGAAGTACTTATTAAGAAACATTATCTTAAAGTATTCTTATTCCATCTCTTCAATTTCCTCCCTTGGCTTGGTGTTCTTAATCAAATCCCACCATTGATCAGCTTCTCCATCTAGAAGATAAACGGCTAGAGTCACCTTCTCCATCTTGGAACAGTGAAGAACAGAAAATATCTTCTTCATGGAGTTGACCCACTATTCCGCAACTAGTGGATCAGAAGATCCACAAAACGTCGGTGGTCGTTGCCGCATAAAACTTTCGATTTCTAGTTGCTCCCTCTTGGTGAAGGAGTATGTTCCCCATTATTATGGTTATTATTCATAACCTGAGATAATTGGGTAAGCATCCCCATGATGTTTTTAGCTCCACCTCCCAAATCGTTGGGGATGTTGTTCGGGCAATCGTTGCATTGGCCCTTGCAAGAGTTGTTGGCCTGATTTCTCCTGGTTCCCACCATTTTCTAAAATAGAAAAGGTTAGAACAAAACATAAGTAAACAATTTATGAATAACTTATTCATTTAAACAATTATACCAAAAACATAACATATGGTATCCCTAGGTAAATATTCTTGTGTACATATTTGTACTTATTCTTATGCTAGAGGTTTTCTCTAGGGTTTAATAATCCTAATTCCCAAATCAACTAAACCTTTCCTCTGATACCAATTATAGAGACCCGGCATTTTCTTACGTTACTATTACATCATTTCAAAGATAAACAACATAATAGTATTACACATGGAGTATTCAGAGGTTTAGTGTCTTGGGCAAACTAGGACTACACATAACAAGTACAACATCAATCATAAAAATTGATTTAATTTATTCTTCTATATCTTCTTAGTATCACTTGTCCTCTCGTTAGTACGTGTATCCACCTGAGTATATACATAAAAAGGGGTGAGATAAAAGCCCAGTAAGAGGATAGATAAGAACAATACATCATGGGGTGAGCATAATCATAACATAGGAAAAATATCATGAACATGAGAGGAGCATAAATAAAAGACTTGAAATGTGGCAATGCATAAAAATGACACATCATGTATTAGTGGTTAACTACCACACATGCTTGTGAACAAATATAGAATCTTTTTCACACATCATTTCACATTTACTCATGAGATTCATCACTTTACCCAATGCATTGGAGCGCTATATAATTCCGGGCGCACCCATCACATTTAAACATTCATAATGCGCTATATAATTCCGGGCGCACCCGTCACATCATAACATTATCATTATCATGCTTGCCACATAGAACACGTATCAAACATGTACATAAATAACCCATGGAAAGGAATGGGTTTCATCTCCTAATAACACATTCATAAGATTTGTGTTCCCAAAATAAAGAGGGAACAACATACATGATACAAGAACCACCAACCTTGAATGAGAGGTAAAAGATGAGATATTGAAAGAAGAGTTCTTTTGGAAAACATTTTGATGGACATAAAAACCAATGACAAACATTTATATACCATAAAAGTAAATGAAATGATGATAAAATGATCTTTTAAGAGTAATCATATCAAAAATGGAGTGAAAGAGGGAGAACCCGAAGGAAGAAAATTGGGTTCGAGATTTCCCCTTACCTTGTACCCGAATGCTTCCTTCTCTTTAATGTCCTGTATAATGACATTATATTCATTAATTAGAAATACATAACCATGTGTACATTAATAGGGTTCATTCTGGTTACATTATGTTATATTATGTTCCTTTGGATGACTTATAGAGTTTAAAAATATTGATCGGGGATGTTCGTTTTCATGGTTTTCTTGAGTGGTTCCCTTGTATTCTTAAATTGATGTTTGGGTAGATCATGGGTAAACATACACAACTGATATTACATGTTATTTATGATATTACAGAATCTTTAATGATTTTATAATGAGTTATATTAGTTCCATGTGGATGAATCATTAGATAATAATTAAATGAAGATTATTTGGGTTAATTTGAGCGGTTTTTGGATCACAACGAACTTGTTTTAACATTTAACTTAGTAATATGGCCATAGGTTACTTACAGAACTTAAAACAGAACATAATAAATATAAAATATTCTGGTTCAACCATAAAAATGCTTTCATGACCATATGAAGGTAGAAATGGAAGAAGAGAGCATGTTGTTTTTGAAGGTGATAAATTATCACCACATGAACAATGTTCTCTTTAATAAAATAAATGGAAGAGGGAAAGGGTGTGGGGTGATATAATATACCATTAGAAACATAATATTAAATTATATGTATAATACTAGAGTTACAAAACAATTTGGATGAAGATAGATAGGGATAGATCAAGAAAGGAACTTGAACTTGAAAGGAAATTAAAGGAGAAGAGGGAGAGAAGTTACCTTTAGAATCCTCCTCTTGAGAACTTCATTAAGGGACTAAGCCTGGTCTTTTGATGAGACCAGGAGCTCTTGGACGTGGGTTAGAGTTTAGGGAAGGTGTTTGGGCAGATTTTAGAGAAGGCTTGGAGCTTGAGTGGTGTGAGGAAAGGAGGGACTCAAGGGTGGCTTTTATAGTGGAGGGGAGAGGGGTTTCCTTAATATAAAATTGATTAGTTTATTAATTTCACCAAAGACAAGGACTAGTGAGTATTGAATGACCATTAATAGTAATTTAATAATTTAATCCGGAACCAAGTGGGCTTTCATCAGTAGAACATCATCGATGACTCAATTAATACATTATTTAGCTTTTATTGTGAATTATCGGATTCCACTATTCATCGAATATTCAAGTATCTCAGAAAATTCCCAAAACTTTTCCCCAACCATTTTTTGACGTGTAGAATCCAAAAATGAATTCCATTTTTCAAAAATAATTTTCTAAATATTATTAATTCAATTTTTAATTAAAATTATAATTTACTTAAAAAAACAGTTTTTAAAATTAAAACGGATTTTGCAGTTCTTTCAAAAATTACATAGGGTCTTATAAAATTATCTAAAAACTATTAGACATTGATTAAATAATTTATGAATATATTTCAGGGAAATAAATATTCATTTAAATTAATTAATTAATTATAATTAATTATTTAGGACTTATAAAATACCAAATACGTTTACTAAGGTCAAATTATCACTTTCTATGATGTCTAAATTTTATTTTATTATTCATTGGTAATGTTACTATTATTTACTATTCATAAGGGTCATATTACTATTCATACGGGTAGGTTACTATTCATAAGGGTGGGTTACTATTCACCAAAAATTATTTTTTTTCATTAGACTCCAAAAACTATCTTGAACACAACCGTATATGTCGGATTTTTGAAATTCCAAACATAGGGGTGACAAAATTATGTTTAAAGGTCACTTATTACTTAGTAGTTCATTATTTTGTGTTTTTATGACATAAATATGAGAAGGGGATTTTCCATTGACATACTTTGGGTCGTTACACCTGAGGTATTCTAAATTTAAGGTGTAATCATTCTCTTGCCTATTGGATGAGAGAATAAATTCTTCCTTGGAATAGTGAACTAAGCACTTATCATTCCTAAAATTCACAAGGTATCCTTTATCACATAACTCACTTATGCTAATGAGGTTGTGCTTAAGACCCTTAACAAAAAGAACATTTGAAATCAAATTTTACTTAGAAGAACAATATTACCAATACCAACAATCTCTCCCTTAGCATTATCTCTGAAAGTTACCCTTCCTCCTTTCGTTTTGATAATCTTTTCAAAATAGCTTTTGTTACCAGTCATGTGCCGGGAACATCCATTATCCATGTACCATGTTTTGCTGCCGGTACTGTCTTTATTTTCCTAAAATCAAGAAGAGAATTAGACTTTCGTAATCCAAACATGTTTGGATCCGAGATTTCCAAATAACAAAATTTTAGGTACCCACGTCTTCTTAGAGAAATAAGCTTTGTGAAATCCTAGAGATTAGTTTTTGTTTAAGGAACAATTCTTTGCCCAGTGACCACCACATTGACACTTGGTACAAAATGGGGCACTTTGACGAACAAAATAATTGTTACTAAAAATTGGTTTTGCATGTGTATAACCAAATCCGGATTTATTTCTTAAAGGTCGTATTTGGGAATACATTTTATCAAAAAAAAATTTACCATGGGTAAAGTTTGATAAACACTTATTTAAGGAAAAAACTTCAGTCTTGAGTTTTATGAACAAGTTTTTATCTTCAAAATCATTTGATTTTGAACTAGAGCTAGGCTCGAAAACATTTTTCTTAGAAATTACTTTTTCTAACTCTTTAGAAAGTATGTTCTTTTCAGAACTTACTTCCTCAAGATTTTTTGAAATACTTTCAAAATCATAATTTTTCTTATTAAGATCTTTAGAAAGATATGATATATCTTTTGTAAGAATAGAATTCCTAGAGTTTGCCTTATCATGTTTCTTATTGAGTTTAGAGTTCTCAATCTCAAGAAGTTCAGCAAACCTAGAAACTTCTTCATAAGTAGGTAAAGTATTTTCTTCATCAGAAGAGGATTCTTCATCTGAGGAATTATAATACTTACTATCATAAGAATTTAAAGACACATTGGTCAATGATTCAACATTTCGTACCTTAGCCATAAAACAATGATTGTCAATAGGTAGTCTGGCTATAAGACAAAGATTCTTCTCTCTTGAAGATTCATAATCAGAAGATTCATCTGAAGAGTCACCACCACTGGCACTCTAGGTGTCATTATCTTTCAATACTTTCTTAGATTTGGATTTATAATAATTATTTATGTTTCTGTCTGAATGCCTTTCTTTCCTTTCTTTCTTTTTGAGCAAAGGGCAATTTGGTCTAATATGTCCTGCTCTCTTTCATTCATAACAAGTAACTTCTCCATCTTTCCTATCTTTCCTTTCCTTTTTCTTATACTTGGATTGGAAACTTCTTTTGCCAGCTATCTTGTTCATCCTTCGAGAAAGATTTGCTACCTCATTTTCTAAGATTTCACTCTCAGTAGATTCTAATTGGAAAATAACTTTCTTAGACTTAGATCTGGTTACCCTCTCAAGAGTCTTAGCTTTCATCTAATTTGATGTTGTTGTAAAAGTATTCATACCATTCCCATTCTTCTTTTTGATGTTATTAGCATATCTCTTCATTCTGGTTTCATGTTGGAGAAGAGTTCCAAATAACTCATCAAGAGAAATTTGAGTGACCTTCCTGTTCTCATCTATAGCAGTTCATTGGGATTCCCACTCATTGGGCATGATATAAATTATCTTATCCACAAGTGCTTCATCATCTAACCCTTTTTCTCCCATAGACTATAAACTGTTAAAAATAGTCATAAATATCTGTTGAACTTTACAAATTGGTTCACCATAAGTAAAATTGAAGCCATAGTATTCAGCTCTAAGCATAGCTCTCCTAGTCTCAATCACTTTAGAAGTTCAAAAGTGTGTAACCTGTAACTTCTTCCAGATATAATTAGCTGCTTCACAAGAAGAAATTTGTCTATATATATTTCTAGTCATTGAAAAAATTAAGGTATTGTGTACCTTATAATTGAGTTGATACTCTTTCTCTTCCTGGTTAGTGAAAGTTCTAACTTCCTTATCAGGAATTTTGTAATCTCCAGTGAGCATAACAAAGTTATCCACTCCAGTATTGATAACAAATGTCTTCATTTGATCTCTCCAGTACTCATAGTCATTACCATCAAAGATTGGTGGTCATGTAGGATTTAGATTATCAATGGAGCCAACATTGATTCCTTCCATACTTAAAATAACTTTCGGCACACAAACTTGTTAGTAGAAAGAGTTCGTAATGACAAAGTTCGGAATAAAAAAGTTCGAAATGACAAAGTTCGGAATGACAAAGTTCAGAATGAAAAAGAACTTTCTAAGAAAGTATGAAAAGAAAATGAACAAGAAAAACTTAAACGTGAGTATAAGTATTTCAGAAACCTACTCTGATACCAATTGTAGGATCGAAATAATGATGTAGATGCTCAATATACAAGAGGGGGGTGAATTGTAAACTTTAAAAATTCCTTTGGAACCTTTAAAGTTAGTTTCGGATAACTATGTTTTCCTTAGATAAGGATAGATATTAGTTTAGCAAAGTTAAACTAAGAAAATTCACAACACCTCTAACACCAATTGAAAAATTTGGAATAGGGAATGAAGTTATAAACTTCACGCTCTATGTACTTGCTTAAAACTAGAAAGAGATTCCGAAAGTAGATTCCGGAAATATGGATCCGGAAAATGAAACTTAACTTACTATCACAATATGAGATTCTACCTTATAGCGTATAGAATCTAAATGGAATAGAGTACAAGTAAGGAAGTATAAGAAAGTTATACTTTACTTATAATACAATATACAGCGGAAACAAACAAGTAGTAAAACTACAAGTAACAAGATATAAGTCTTTTAACCCAAAGAGAAGGGTATCCAAAAACCTTGGATAAAGGTCCCTTGATTTATACTTTCAAGAAGTATTGTCTTACCCACACTAGGGTATTCCCTCGATACAAAGATCGGAATCTTTGTCTTGCTATCCCCGCAAGCCCTCAACTTCAAGGTAGTTGGAACCTCTATCTTCCTCAGCAAGGAAGTCCTCAAAATTCAAGGTAGTCGGAACCTCTGTCTTCCTATCCCCGGAAGTCCTCGAACGTAATCACCAACATTCATAGTCGCATGAAGATTTGAGAGTTAATAAGAGCCTCTCTCTCTAGAAATCACTTCAAGAATGTAATCACATGAGTCAAAGATCAGTCTCGAAGATCATTTGTAGTGAGCTCTTTCAAATGAGCTCCTATTTATAGGCTCGGTCGGCCTCCTTTCCAACGGTCATATTTTCCTTAAAAATCGGAGGGACCTGTACATGTGTCACTTAACCAATGGTTAGTTTATAACGGAATAGATGACATCGTTTTATAACAAACCAAGTGTAACAGAAAGTACGACATCGTTTTAAGTCTAACTCAAAAGTTCAGAGTGAAGGTTCGGAGTGTATGAAAAATATTAAAGAGTAGAAAAATTATAAAAGTGTAAGAAAATGAATGTTTGGAGTCTAAGAAAAAATAATATTCAGAGTATAAATAAATTTGGAGTGTATAAAGAAAAGATGATCAGATTCTTTTTAATAGGTGAATTCAGAATGAAAATTCGGAATAAAAATTCGTCATCAGAATTCGTAATGAGAATTTTTAATCAGGATTCATCATTAGATTTTGGTGTCAAACTTCATGAGATTTCGTATCCAGAATTCGGAGTGGAAATTTATTAGATTTTTTATCTAGAATTCGCAGTGGAACTTCATTACAGTTCTCATCCAGAATTCAGAGCCTAAAACAGAATGCTTCATATCAAAGTTTTAAACAATTCTAAGAATAAAGAAATTCATCTGATTCTTATACTTAACAAATATATGGATATATATAATGAAAATATGATAAGATAATTTTCCTTATAAAAGTGATTTTCCTTTTAAAATCGATTTTCCTTATAAAAGCAATTTTCCTTAAAGATAAGTTGTTTGTGATTTTCAAAACAAGAAAGAATGGAAAAGTCATAAGGAAATCCTTATTGACTCAACAGGTTCCACATTCTCCCTACCACTGGCCTTTTCATCCCCAGAAATTAGAAAACATGATTTATACATAAATAGTTTCATCCATTTCTCTAACATTGTTTTTAATTCTCAAATTTTTCTTTCTAAATCTGACCATGTTACCATAAAACACACACTAGACATACACTTCTCTCAAACAATACATTCTATTTCTTATCCATGTCAATATCAGCACATAAATAACCATCAAATCTAGATCTAGGTCATTACGATCCAATCAAATCACATGGTTAAGATCAGGTTGATACTTTTTATATTGAAATACATGAAACAAATTATGTAATGAACTAAACATTAGTGGAAAATATAAGAGATATACCACCTCACTAACCCATTCAAGTATCTCAAAATGGATTATGTATTCGTGAGACAACTTCACCAACATCCCTAAAAAACGATGTCCATGCGTTGAAGATATTCTTAAGAAAATATGATCACTCTTGTTAAATGATAGCAGTTTTAGGAAATGATTCTCATAGGTTTTCATATGTGTCTCAATAATCCCCATTCTGTTTTTTTTAACTGAATATTTTTTATTATCTCTTCTACATGGCTTGGTCCAACCGGTGAGTTATCTCTTATTTCTATTCAATATATTTGATAAAGTCCAAGAGACCCATAAAATTATATAAATGGATCCGTATATATTGAGTCTTAATCAATGTTGTATTATGAGTCCTCAACTAATGTTATGTGAACATCCAATGAGCCACCAAAATCCATTATACGAGCCTTAATAATGTCTTCTTAATTTTTTATTGATGTTTATATTTTCTACCAACTTGGTGATGATTTTCCATGCACATAGTCTAATGAACTCCATGGTATTTTTGAAAGGATTTATAAATATTATATGTGAACCTAGGGTGTCATTTATATAAAATAAATAATATAAGTCAATTCCACAACACAAATTCTCAGATATATATATATATATATATATTATATAATTCCTCAACCAAATTATATTCATGAATAAGGATAAAATGAGGTGAATTGGTGATTTAATACACAATTAACTATACAGAAACTTTTTTATAAATCATTCTTAAGTGACCTATCATGAAATATGTGGAAATCAAATCCCAAATTCAAATTGGAATTGGTAAATATTACAACATGCACATTGCTCATCATTGTCCCACCATTACCTACTAGAAATTGGGTCATCTCAAAAAAATATAGCACTTCTCTTTTCATTCCAACGAGAAAAAACATTTCCTTTAACACGTAATACACCATTTTAACTCCAATATAAACAACCAATTTTTAATCATTGTGTGAAAGAATAATTTTTTCCTAACAAGGAAAGGTTCCATTATCTAATCTCTAAAACACAAAATTGACATTGAACCCAACTTTCATAGCTCAATGGTCACCCAAAAATTGAGTTATTACATCATAGAAACACATTAAAAATTATACATATAGGCTTCTTTCACAAGATGATCCGAATCAGGAACAACATAAACTCAGATGAAAAATGAAACATCACACTTGTTGGTACAATCCCGGTGCATGTACGCAATAACTGAATTTATTTACCACTAATCTAAATCATTTTTATCTACATAATTATAAATTTTTTTCTTAATGAATCTGCCATATGATTTCCTTTACCAAGTGTACATCATGCCAATATTAAACATTGGAAGGTATTTATCCACCATATTTAACATGGGTTTAAATCACATTTTTAAAAAATGTGTTTAAAGCTATTATGGTTAGTGTAAATGCACTATATAGGTATTCATCGATCGGTTCATGTGAATATTAAAATTCTAGGGTCCATCACTCACCTCATTCACAAATAAAAAAATCTCCATGACCCATGGGTGACCCATTGCCATACCTGGCATGAGGGTAATAATGTTTGGGATTAAGTAGCTTCAAGGGTGGCTCTCAAGGATCAATATATATTATTCTACATCCTAGGATCTCTCCCTCATGCATGAAATAGTACTCTTAGAGTGAATGAACTTCGTCTCTAGTATTTCAGGCCACCTTGAATTTGTTCTGTCTTTTGGATTTTCGTAGATTGAAATAAAAAATTTATCATTGGAAAATCATAGACTACGGCAGCCAACTCTAAACAGTGTGATGGGTAGTTGTTCTTATACAACCGTAACTAATGTGATCCCTATGAAAAAAACATGAAATCCATAGATGATAACACAAACAAACCCAAATCCCAATGCATCATAATATACTGTATATCCTTTTCTAGAATCTAGAAATGTAAGGATAGGTGTTAATGTATAAATAATATTAAAATATTTTGAGGATTTTTTAAACTTCCCAGTCCATAAGAAAGGTATAAATATCCTTTTAAAATATATCATTGGTGATTAAAATAATAAAAATTTATATAGAAAACATTATTAGTATCCTAAAGACCCAAGAAAACAACATATCTCAAATACATTCATCAATAGTTTCCCCGATATAACAGATTACATCATTACAATATCTATAAAAAATTATTTTTCAAAAAAGAAATATCCAGCGAAACATAACTCTTATATGAACAAACCACACTTTAATAACATGGAATACTAATGATGATATGGAATGACACCCAACACTACAGACAAGTTTTTTTCATGATTATACGTTTTCTTTGAATTCACTAGTATATAATCTATAAACACCACCATGATGAAATATAGAGAACATTGAAATATCTTATTCATTAATTCCATAAATATTTTTGGTGCATTTTTTAGAATAAAAATAATAATAAATAATTCAAAATGTATCTATTTTATTTTTAAGGATGCCTTCAAAATATCCATTGAACTCATAGTTGGGTATATCCCAAATGAATTTAAATTTTAGAGAACCACTAGGTTCCCCTTAACTGATCAAAAAGATCAGCAATGCATGGGATAAGATAATAATTTTTTATCCTAAAATTGTCGAGATTGTGATAATCTACAAAAATCTTAATAGATATATCAAGTTAATTCAAAAAAAATATCTTCTCACAGATATGTACTTAGATAGATGAACCATTTACCTTATAACTCTTCCAATTGATCCTTTAATTCCCTTGATTTTATTGGAGGCATCTCATAATATGTAATGTAAATAGTACTAGTCTTTGGTAGAACATCAATTATATACTCAAATTCCCTTTTGGTTTTAAACCCAAACAATTTTTTTCGAAAAAACAACAAAGAACATCAACAATATTATTGTGAAATATCTATTCCAAATATCATCTACTAATTCCAATGAAACTACATTCAACTTATTATAGATAGTACCAACCACCGATACCAAGGGCCCTTCTTTATCTCATCCACCTCACAATTTTTTAATTGTTAATTATAACACCATGAAAATATTTGAAACTCACTTTTCATGAATAATAATAAATATGTTCCTCAAGGTTCATCAAATAACCCATTCCTAAATGAGTCCCATAAATTATTATCAAATACTCTTCACATTTCACCACTTGACACTCTCATTATAAAAAACAGGTTTAAATTTTGAAAAGAGAAGGAATCATCTCAACATGTAATCCCACCATATTAATGATTTGAGAAATTATATATGAATGGTATGTTCTTATATCATAAACCTATTGAATAAAATTAAAGTTAAAATGTGCCATACCTCTCAAAATTGATCCCCCTAATTGAACATTCAAGATCAATTTCTCGGGCCCATCAAAATTTTTACTTTTTAAACCTTTCTCTTTATTACACTGTTGATATTGTACTTGTTAAAAAGTCATAATATCCCTCAAACCACTATGGTCTTCTTGGTTTCTCTAATGGAAGTTATTTATCTACACAAATCCCATAAAATTATACAATAATTGATAATCATGATATGTGTCATTGTCACCTAACCAAAGATCAATATGACAACATCATTGAATATGTCAAGTATGTTTTCAATTGTGACATGATTTAGGTGGTGTTATATAGTATCCCTACATCTGATCGAAATCAATACATTAAAAATGTCACTATTTACTATTTGGATTATGAGGGAGATTTAATGATCCCATTTTCTAATTAAAATGTGTAACACCCCATGAGAATAGGTTTCCCTATTCTTCTTATTCCCTACATTAGAGTTTCCACAGGTTCCTATATGAATAGACACGCTTCCTCCGAATGTATTTCTTGAGAAGTCATTTTCTTCCATTTTCACTCTATTGAATATATCTGTATGATATGTTATTCAATGTAAGGAAATCATTGATGAAAGTTTAGGCTTCAACCCCAGTACAAAAATACATTCCTCCAATGAAACACTTTTAGAAACATCTAGTGCAGAACAAACTAAATTCAAAAAAATTTCTTCATACTTAGTTATAGAGATCTTCTCTTTATTCTAGCTTAAAAACCACATTGTTATAGAAATTTTGAATTAGTGAGAATAATATTTTTCTCTAAAAAATACCAAAAAATTCTCATTTCATAACATGGTTAAATTTATCCTAAAATAAAAAATCTAACCATTGGAATGGTAGGTCCTTCATCATATATGTTTACAACTTCACTTTTGACTCTTTTGGTTGTCAAGGAAATTGAATATTACATTCATCCAATTTAGCAACAATTATACTTTTTTAAATTCTAAATCACCCAGAAATATGGGTGGATTGTTCTTTTGGAACTGAATTGAATAATCCCCTTTCTTTGGTTCATCGCTTCTATTCCATTTATCCATATCATGAAAATATTGGACCATAAATTATACCAACTATTGGTTAACTTGTGGCTCAGGTTCATCCACATTTTTTGTACCCTCATCTGATTAGATTTTATGGTACCTAACATGTTTAATTTTATATAACCAAAAAAAACTCTGTTTCTTCTCACATTTTATAAAATTAAAGGCTAAAAACATCAAATTTATTCCTTCATAAAAATAAAAACAACTATTTACAAAATCCAACAATTTTAGCTTTTAAATCATTTTTTAAAATTCCATCATGATTTTGAGAATAAAACCATATTCTATACATTTCAAAATTCAACACTATTTAAAAAAATTATAAATCATTACTAAAAATTAATTATACACCCCTAGTGGTAATTCAATACTATCAATGCTTATAATACTATTCCCATCAACTAAACCCATGATAGTGAGGTGAAAACTCTTAAAAAATATCTTAAAACAATCATGTACCCCAACACTCTGGTAACTTGAAGTTCATTATAAATAGTCTAGAGACATATTTTTATGATGTAAATTTCAAATTATTGAACTTATACTCCTCATTGTCTGCCCAAATTAGGTATTGAACAATTGATACTAAATGATAAAGAAACTTTAATGTATTTATACTCTAATTTACCTTGACTATTTGGCTTACGAAGATTCAATGGGTGTTACTATCCTTAGGTGACATCCCCAGAACACAAAAATCCTCCCCATAAATGATAAGGGATTCAAAAACAATTATTGCATTATTTTTTGTTTGAATATAAAACAACTAATCCACAATATAATAACCAAAAAACAACTATATAATGCATGATTACTAAAATAAAACTTAAATATGACTAAATCATACTACATCCATATCATAGTACTAATTGTAAACAAAGTTACATAACAAAAGGTACCAAAAGAAAAAAACCGAAAGACACCAAATAAAAACTCTCAAACTAATTCAAGCTCCAAATTGGCATGACAATCCCAATATATGAAGAACCGTCACTAAAAAATTAGGATACCTATTTTATACCTCTATCTCGATTTATGGAATATGAAAATGCACAATAGTGCCCATGAAGAAGTGAGTCTAAACACAATAATATTTTCCCTATGACTTCTAAACTCACTCCACTATGATAAAATCATTAGAGAAAATTTATATAAAATAGTTTAAAAATGATGTTGTTTATATCAAATGAAAAATAGTTTTCTAAACCAAATAGTCTTTCCAATAAAGCAATCAAATACAAATTTAAAACCTTTCACATTTATATTTGGAATAACCATTCTAATTTCACGCACACATACACTAGTATTACCATGTGAAAGTTCCATACACATGAGAATAATCTTCTCGATCTTAAAATTCATTACAAGTTCACCAATACCAATTTACCAAACGGAACATTCTCCTTCCATAGGGTTATAGATAATGAAAATGAACCCTCACATTCAATTATTCCAAAACCATGCCATAACAACCATTCCAATCCATTTCTATTAAAAATTAATTGTATTAAAAAAGATTAAAAATATATTTTGATGAGAAAAAACAATACCACTATTTGAAAATACCCATTTTAAAATTATTAACATAGGGTATTTTACTAAAAATAAACCAAATTACACAATTTCCAAAATCCATCACTAATGATGTTTTCTATAATGAATCACATGTTAATAACACAATTCAATAAAAACAAAATAATTCATTTAAAATAAGACTGCATGTTTTAATTGATTTTAATTGAGAGAGAATACACTTTCCTCTAAATGAATATTTGAATTGAATAATGAAAAAACAACTTCAATAAACTATCTTATATCTTCTAGATCTACCCTTAGATAATGTTCTTATAAAAAAATTATATCTCATGTATATTAATATTAAACTGCATGGATCTATCACCAATGGACTAGATACCTGAGTCCAATAGTGGGAAGAACTATAGTTTTAGAACGAATGATAATGATGACTTGCCACTGAATATAGGCCTCTGATGCACTTTTATTTTCCTAAGAATCACTCTAGGAACAAATGAAATCGCCTCTCTTTATATCAGAGGAATAGGAATTCATTTTATTTCTAGATTGGGTGGAATGGGTTTAATGAGTTAAAACGAGTCATATAAATAATTTTCAATGGATTTCATGTATATTTCATGGTTTGGCCACACGGTTTGGTTAACCATGAACCAATCATTCAGGTGGTACTACCTTAAGCCACCCCATTAATTTTTGCATCACCCAATTAGAATAACCATGTCTCAAATCTTCCTTATCCACATTCTCAAAAGACAGTTGATTCACATGATTTCAACTTGGAATCCACATAGTTTGGCCACATCGTGTGCCTTCAGAGTGACAACTTTTATCCCTTACACGATTTCATATAGGTGTTTTACAGTTGTTACTAAACATTCTCAAACTGTGAACCTCCATAAAATCCTCCAACAAGTGTAAAGCCCTGCCTAAACAACCATAAATATAACTCAAAAATTATATATACTAAAAATATTAAAATAAAGGTTAGAGTACATAAAAATGAGGGTTTTATGGAGATACCAGCCTATACTGATACCATATTTAACATCCCACCCCAAAATTATTGTATTTATAGGGGATGAAGGTTCACTAAGCTTAGGTGACATCCCAAAGATTCCAAAAAAAATTGTGAAAAATTACAAGGTACTAAGAGAAAATCATTTTCCCTTTAAAATAATAGATCCTTATTAGATGAAATATAATCATCTAGACAATCGGTTTCAGGCATGAGTGAAATAAAGAAAATCAATGATAAAACTCATATAATAATAATATCATAGTTATAGCAATACAAGGAAGATCAACTACTAAACCTAAAATACAACATGACCCACAGATGATAAATTGCCATCATCCCATGAACCACCCAAACTAGGTCCAGAATCCAATACCACCTATCATGACTACGGTATCAAGATAAATCACTGTTGAAAAAAAACACATTTCTATTTCCTATGTCTTGGGATAAAATATCTTCAAATTATCCAATGTGACCAAGAATCGGTTGAGTGTAAGACTAAGTAGTTAATCCCCTCAGACGTCCCAAATCATGACACGTAGAAAATAAATAAATATAAAATTTAATATAAAATAATTAAGATAAATTAAATTGTTTTTATAAAACTATAAGAAAATAATTTTGAAAAAAAAACTGTAAACAATATTAATTCCATTGATTAATGATTAGAAAAACCCTTCCCATTTTTACACAGAGACACACACTCATCCATAAACTCAATCTATGTATCATAGATTAATTATTTCACTTCAATCTTTTAATTAATGCCATTATCATAGAGGTACTTCTCAATAATACTTCATCCCATAGTGAACACACACCTACCTGATTATGAAAAATTCAATTCTAATTCATTATACATAAAATAAAAATTCCTTTGAAAAAAAATTTGGAAATTTTTTTATTATATAAAAACCATAAGAAAATTTTAAAACCATCATTTTAAAATTATAATCTGAATGGTTTTCAAAAACCTACTAAATTTCCCATATATCAAAACCATAAACGAAAATGGCATCATTCAAAAAATTAGAAAATATTTCTGTATAAATTCAAAAGTCATTTTCAAATAGAACCAAGCCTTCCAGTTCCTAAAAATAGGGAGATGATATTGAATCCTCTACTACAGAATTTATAATCAAAATGAATAAAGACACTGAGAACATCTATATAAATTCTTGTTATACCTTCTTTTCAATATGTCCAATAAATATATCATCAATATTTATAAAATAACATGTAGATATACTTGTGAAAGATTAAATATATTTATCTACGAGAGAGAATAATAGTATATCTATGAATAAAATTAAATAAAAATGACTTTTCATTGATTTTAGATCTCCATTACACATTTATACATCCAAAATGTGTGTTTAGACCAAAGGGAATCACCTTCGGATCCTGAGAAATGAGTGGAGTTCAAAAGCCTTATATAGAATGGGAAAAAAGAGTCTAGGCACTTAATCCAAATTTAAAATTTATTTTGGGATAATTTAATTACTATCAAGAAGTTATGTTTAATGGTTTAGAAAACTATGCACTAACTATCCATAAGATACATTCCATCACCTGGATAATTTCAAGGATTGAAAAATAATTCATCAACCATGTAGTGCTCTGGTATCAAAGAAAACACATCACATCATTGGCTCGCAAATTTTAAAAACCCATGTATATGACATTCTTATTTTAATATATCCATATTCACATTTCCCCAGTAATTCATGTGGTTTTAGAAAAAACCAAATTCTAAACCATTGACTCCCAAACACAATTGACATTTTTTCCTAGAGATGGTTCACTATTTTTACTAATCATGCACAAAATGTGGACCCATTAAAAGAAATTGAAAACACTCCAAAACCTTCAAGAAATACTAAAAACTCAACCCCAAGATTATATATGCTCAATTTAAATAATAAAATGAAAATTTAACTAAAACCAATGTTATTAAAACAATTAACCTAAAAATTAGGTTCACCTTATTACTTGTTTTACTCGCAAAAGATATTACATGGGAACCAAATGGATTGGGTAACTCATACTGACTGATAAAATGAATGAAAATTTATTATTTCTAAGGAATGTTACAATTAGAAAAATTAAGGGGATTTAATCACCCAATATTATCTGAAGCTACTCCCTTTAGGTACATAAGATTCTAGATAATTAATCAAAAAACCATATTCCTTCCACAATATAAAAAATGTTTAAAACACGTTGATAAATAACTCTTTTTTCAACTCCCATATTTTGTCACTAACTCAAATAAAATGTAAATTATATTCATAGACATCCATATCCAATATATTATTAAGGTATATAAAGATCATTTAAGTAATGGTTTGTAATTATATGAAATTAATAATCCCCACATTACTATATATGGAGTAATAAATAGTAAACCACTAGTTTTCTAGAATATAACAAAAATATATATGATAATAGGATGTCCAACCCAATGTCCCTCCACCAAATGTTATTTAACTAAATAATTATATCAATTCAATCATAATTATGATAATTAGTATATATATCATAATCAACTAGTTAATCCATCCTTGTAATACTAATACAATTGCTACAAAAATCTTAATATTACATTTCCTCCATTCTAAAATTAACACAACTCACAAATAGTCACACAAAATGGGAACTAATTTGTTTAGTTTCTTAGATACATCCTGTATAAACACTTTTATCTATATCACTTGTGATCATTTATCTAGTAATTTTCTGTACTAAAATCCTTATTTAATTCCCATAATTTATAATCCTCTTCAAAATATATAGAATCGAAATATAATAAAGGGTTGGTCTCATTTTATATATGTGGTTAAACATAAGTGATGATAACTGAAACCCACAAGTGATTATAAGGTAATTATGTTGGTATAATAAATATAAATATGAAACTTCCGACCCAATAAATAATATATCATAAGTCATACCAAATTACACGGAATAACATAATATATGAATCCAAATATTTGTAAATATTATTCAATAAATATTATTCATTATATACTAACACATTCATATGAATTGGAATAAACTATAAAAAATTGTATAACATTTTCATAATCACTGGTATTAGGAACATTATATTCATTTTTCATAACATTAGTTCCAATTCTTATGAGCAAATAAAATGTACAAGATAATACATGTATAATGAGATATAAACATTAAACCATTACATTTGTGTGTGATGTATGACACCACACAATGTAATTATTTCATATTTGTTCCACTTGAAATAATTCAATTTTCACATCATAAAAAACACATGGATATAAACTGGGTTTTATAAAACATTTTGAATGATAATCATTCACTTTTATAGTAAAATAATCCCATGAAAATATAATTTGTTTCATTAAACAGATATTGAAGAACCCAAGAAATGAAAACGGTTTTCATATTGATTAACAATATGAAATAATTAATACTTCCATTAATAATCAAAACATTAAAAATTTGGGGAAAATAAATGGGTATCCAATGACATCACATAATATTCTAGGTAAATACCTTTCAATAAAGATAATAAAAAATATTTTATCCATTCCCTATATATAAATGTTATATAGTTATATCAATAATTTCACCAAATCAATCGATGTTTGGTTTCTAGGTTATCACCCTTCAAACAAATGAATCAATATTTTGTTATTAATAAAAGAAATTAATTGGGTGAAAAGTCTGGATTATTTAAAAAGGATGATTGGGTATGAAAAATGAAATCATTGTTAAATTTTAAAAAATATAAAGAGAATATATGGGGCATCTAGTAGATGAAAGTGGTTGGTTATATTAGAATTGTATCCTTTATCAAGTGTAAATTATTTCAAGGATGATTATATAGATAAAACTCATTTTTAGGAGAATTAAGAAAAATCAATTTGTAAAAAAGAAACATCCATGATATTTTATGAAAACTTTTATAGAGATAAATATTTTATAAATAATGTACAGTAAGATTTTATTTTTAAAACCCAATAAATCATATAATGTAATTATAAATAAATGTATTGGAAAGAGGTATTTATGCTGAAAAAATTTAAAATATACTTTTAAACATTGATAAAAATGACAAATATAAATGAAATTAAATTTTTATTAAAAAATTATTGAAGAAGATAAATTAATGAAAATGAATTTAATCAATTACTAAGGTTTAGATATTAAATTTTATATAAGATTTCAATTAATTAATGGATGCAAAGATTGAGGTTATTATGCGAAAAGAAGAGATGGGTTTCGTTTCAATTACAAGAAATGATTCTAGTAAAATAAGGGATTGGGGAAATAAATTTCAAAGATAAATATAGAACCATATGAATATATAGTAAAAATTATAATAGATTATTTAATGAATATAAATTCTATATATGTATTACCATTTCTAAAATAATATATATTTTAAAATATTATTGGAAATTAAACCCTTACTACATTGGTAAAGTTTTTATCAAAACCACTTTGAAGTTGGGTATCATTAGAATCGATGAACATTTAAGTAAAGAAAATGATATGGATATTAAAATCCCTATAATATAGTAAAAGAAGTTATGTATTCATAAATAAGGACATATTAAATATATCTTGATGCATTGTATGAAGTAAGTCTCAAGAAATTAAATTTCAGAGAAAGAACTGCTTACCAGATTTCACCTCATAGTCATGTGCACTCTAAGCTCCTATATAACAAAAAAAATTCTTAATCATATATTACATATATTTTCATATACATAACCCTTTTTAAACATTAATTTTTATCTAAATTTATATTATTTACTTATTGCCTATTTTTGTTGTCTTGTGTGGGTTTTCTTGATCATTTTGTACTAGTTTCATAATAACAATATTTTTATTCATTCATATCCAAATTTTTATCATTCCAATTTCATTAAATTTACAATAATTTTTGACTTATAATGATCTATGAATTTTAAATTTCATTTCATGAGTATTTTATTCTTTATCCTATAAAATGAAATTCACAATGAACATTTTTTGTTGATTTTTAACCTAGGGAGATTGATTTCCAAATTAATGAGATGAATATTAATTTTCATTTAACAAAATAAAATAATAAAATCCATATAAATATTCTATTCATATTATTATATATATTATTTTTTCTAAATCACTCATTATATAATTTTATAGCATATTTTATGTAGGTGCTCAACCCAATGAAATAGTTAACATACAATGATTATAGGTGATTGTGAGGGGATTATTTTAAAATTTCATTACGAAATATGCATAATGATATTGTTCATTTTTTCAGTTTTTCAGTTTTATATTTATAAAATTAAAAATTGTTTATATGGAGAGGTAATGGATATGAAAATATTACATAATTTGAATAAAATATTGTTTTCCTGTGTATGCTCATTTAAAACAATGAAATTAGAGATATTCGTTTGTTAATCATGTGATTGATTTGTTCAAAAATTTATCATAATTGAATCATTGTGATATCACAGACCTCATAGTTATAAATTAAACACATTATCATATTCTTCTATGTAAGGTGTTGTTTAAAATAAAAATAAAAAACAATTATCCCACGGCGGCGATAGTCCACACATACACATGGTTGAGGTTTCATTATACATATAATTGTGGAAATATATAATATTTTTTATCATTTAAAAATATTAAATATGTCATAAATATCATAAATATTAATAAAATTTAATATTATTACCGAATGATTAATTTGGTAAAGTAAAATGAATCATTATGTTTCAGGGATCAGTTTTTTACGCACACGCAAATGTTGTCTTCATTTTTCTTCAGGAAAAAGGGATTTATTGTTAAATAGTGTATTATAATTATAATAACATCACGGAATGATGTGTATATTTATTTTATAATTTCAATTTGGTGTAAAATAATTTTTTAAATAAGAAATGGTAATTTGAAAGATAAACATAAACAAGTGATTAGAAATCTATACCTCACAACTTCGGTCATATACATAATGAATGGGGTTAAAACTTTGATTGATTGTATTTTTACAACACTAGAACCACTTAAAAGAATATAGGTATTTTTATTAGAGTTTTGACCCATATTTTAGCTGATGTAACTGGGTTTCGGTTTTATGGTAACTAAGGGAAGGCTATCCCCTTTTTAAGTCAAAATGAGTCGAATTTTTTGAAATCCATAATATAATTAATAATGGAAATTTGATATCAAGAAAAATAGATCAAAAATTGATAAATAATATTTAATATAAGATATAATGTTGACCTAAACCTCAGTCACACAATTAAAACATGTTTTTAGCAAGTTTTTTATTTACCTCTTAACTTAATCAACTTTTCTACGTAGGTTTTTGTCAGAGTTACTAGTTTTTACCTCTAAAATTTATACATTGTCCCAAAATTTAAAATGGTGACTATTATATAATTTATACCTTATGATTAAAAATTTTAGTTCATTTTTTATTTCATTTTTAGAAATGATAAAATTTAAATTTAAAATACCAAATGTGTATTGTATTAAAAAAATTTAAACATATTTCTTAAATTATATACTCTCAAATATTGATTTATAAATTGATACAGGTGATTCATAGAATTATTTAGTCACCAATAAAATAAATATTTTTAATTAAAATTTTTTTTATAAATTTAATATTCATACTTATATATTAATAATTTCATAAAATTCATGTTATGTGTAAAAACGATATTTTTCATTATTCACCAAAAAATTAATATTTTTAGAAAAAATATATAAATTAATTATAGGTTTATATTTTGATAATAAATCAAAAGATATTTGTATATTTATCTTATTAAGATTCTAAAATTTATATATTTGGGTTTTAAATGAAAATATAAAATATAATCGAAAAGTAATTTAATTAGAAAATCATGTTTCTAAACATAAATTGTTACTCTTATGATTTCAAATGAATCTATAATTGAAATGATTATAATACATTAGTTCACATATAATATTTTAATTTTATTCATAATATTACAGGATGATAAATACAATACTCAACAAAATGGTTATTTGAAAAATTAAGTATTACTTTAACAATAAATAGGCTTTAAATACACCATTAAAATTAATTGTTTATATTTTAAAATTTAGTTTTACTACTCCATTAATATTTATATCATTAATTGGATTCTACATAAATATTGAATAATTTTTTTAGTAGTAAACAGAATAAAATTTATAAATAATCTATTTGTTTATATATATATTAAATATTTTAATGTTGTAATTTTATTTTATAATAGGTTATGATATTGTAAATAACTACTTAATAATACATTATATCCTTATCCCTATTGGATACAAGAAAAATGAAGAAATTTTAGTTGACTATTTTCACAATAAACATAATTTTAGTGGCCATATTTATAATAGCCAGATATTATTCTTTTTTATAAGCTTACTAAATCATTTATTCATTCCCTTATAACATCACAAGGAACGGTCATTATTTTAATTTTTTGATTGTATGTAATTATTTTTCCATTCATTATTATCTTCCTTGTCATAAGTCTCTTTAGAAATTGTTGATCCTCAAGTATAATGATGATCTAGGATATTTTCAATTCATGTATATTTTTTTATTTTCTCTCTATTTTCTCATATTGATTTATGTTGTATTAACAGATTTATTTCATCTATTATAAACGGTGTGTAGTACATGGTTATATATGATTTTGATTTAATGTTACCTCTAGGAATGAATAAAATTTTTTGTATATATTGTGTTGGGTATATTTTCAAATGATGTTGAAATTATTTTTAAATAATAGAGAAAACTTATTTAAAATTTTAAACATTAAAATGAATAAGAATATTTTTGTTGTTGTTTTTGGTATTATTATTATTAATCGCCATTAAAACATGGTACATTACATAACCCCACCACTTAAATAAATTCTATCTATAAAATATTAATTATCACTTTCTAAAAAAATATAAAGGTGAATATAAATTATAGGGCCGAATCGGGATATAATCTCAAGAAATATATCATCCTTACAAACATAAGAATAATAAATATTTCCTTACAATTGTATTAGACCTAAAAATAAGTTTTTCTCTAATAATTTGGCCTAAGTGTCTATTGTTATTTTGTATCAACGGTAGCTAAACTAATCTCTAAAAATAACTAAATTTTTTCTATAATACCAACAATAGATGCCAAAAATAAACCTAACATAAATTTTATATTGATTCCATTTTAAAATTAATACACCTCACAAACATCCACATGATTTTTGGATCGATAAGTTTAGTATCATAGAGAATAACTATATAAAATTATTTTTTCATATCACTTGTGGAAATATCTTTATAATTGTGCCACACTAGACTCTATCTATAATTATAATGAGTTAAAATCTTCTTCTTAACTTAGTAAAATGGAATCATAACAAAGGTGTGATAATAAATTATTATTAAGGGAATAAATAAGTTATAACAATAAAATATAATAGGTTGAAATAATATAAAAATTTCCATTTAATAATCATATATAATAAAATCTATACCCAATAAATAATAAATCTTAGATCATGGAATATTATTTGCTATAAAATAATACATGAATATAAAAAGTGTGGAAACATGATTAAATAAACATGGTCCCTTAGACCACAAAACAATCATGAGAATGAGAATACAACTGTGAAACATCTCTCAAATAAGGTAAAAACATTAGTATAGGGAACATTATGTTCATGAGCCACACAGTTAGTGCTCATTTTTATGAGGAACATAAATTTACATTATAATGCACATATCATGAGATTTAATTATTAATCCAATGATTTATATGGTGAAGTAAGTCTCCTCATGTCATTATATCTACATATTAGAGCCACATGAAATCAATCACTTATCACATCATAAAGAACGGAGGGAAATAACTTGGGTTTCATAAAACATTCCATTTAAAAATTAGTCACTTTTAAATCATAAATAACCCATTGAAATAAAATGAGTTTAATTCAAAACATCTTAAAAAATCACATAAATAAAATGTATTATATATGGATTCACAAAAGAAAAACTTTTATAGTTCCATATATAATAAAAACATGATAAACTCATGGAAAATAACTGGGTATCCAATTCACCATGTATTTTTCATCCTAATTACCATTCCATAATGATAATAAAGCATATCTTACTTAAAAAATATTGAAAAATTTTATACATTTTTTTATAATTTCTTCTAATAAATCAATATATGGAATCTAGTGGAACACACACTAATAAAATCAATCAAAAATCTGGAATTCATAAATAAAAGGAATTTGTTATAAATTTAGGATCATATATAATTTATTATTAAGAATGAAAAATATAGTGATAGATTATTAATCCATAATATATAGACATGAAATGTTTCATATTGGTAAAAATTGTATATGTTCACATTAGAATAATTTCAATGGTCTGTCATAATGTATGTCAATGGTTGTGTATTAATACAGAAATCATTTTAAGAATCCTTATTTAAAACTAATTTTGAAATAAGAAACGTCCATGATCATTTGGACTCATTGTGATGGATTATGATTTAAAAAGTGTCATGGTGGTTATTCCTAGGTTGGTGATTGTATGATTCATGGCAATTATCTAACAAAGATATTACTAAATAACTTCTATAATTATGGAAATGAAAGTGAGTCTCTAATTTCATTTGTTGATATTAATGATGTTTTTAAATATGATTTTACATAACATTAGATAACTAGAGAGTTTTGAAATAGTGTAGTGCTATCCAACCCTTATAAATTTTTTTGATATATGAGTAAGATATAGAGGTACTATATGGGTAGTCGGTAACACAATTTTCTATGGGATAATAATTATTGGAATTGAATGTGCATGGGAGATAGTTTATACTATTTCATTTATTTAAGAACCATACCTTTTTTCCATTTGATACCATGGGATTAAGTTTCAGTGTTATATGATGATTTGGTGCCTCTTTGACTTCACATTTTTGGTTAATTTATTTTTCACATTGGATTGGTATTTGTTCCCTCTTTTCATTCAAAATTTTAGACACTTGGTTCAATCATTATTTTTCATGAGATTTTATAGTTTTAATTTATTATCATATAGTAAGATAAATGATAATTAATTCAGGACTTTATAAATCTATTTTCATTAGATGTAGATAGTTCTCATTGTTCTTATGTTTGATGATATGATAGTGTATTATTATAACCCATTCAATAATTGGGTGTACATGTGTGTTTCTTGGAATTTTTACTATGTTTTTTTGGGCGTGTATTCTATCCGTGTGAGAATATTAATGGTTAAATGACCATTTTTTATAAGTTTCTAGGTTGAATCAATACCAACATGAACCCTATTTGAATATTCATTCACAAAAATTAATTGAAGAATTTTCCACAAGAATATGGTCTGTTGGGGAATCTAATTTGGTCATTGGACTCACCCTCTACCAGAATGAATGATGTGGGTTTCAATATACGTGGGTATTCATAATGTCTTATTTCTTAAAATATAATTTTTAGGGACATAGATACATTGTATGGTTATTAAAAGTTGTTGAAATCCAAGTTGTTAGTTATAAATTCATTATTACTTGATCTGGAGACCATTTTACATTTTTAAATATATTTTTTATACTCTACGGTACATTTAATAAATAAAATTATATAATTTGAATTATATATTATTTTGTATCTTGTACTCATACATTTAATTTTAATATATAAAACTTGTTTCATTTATATTCTATTCTATAATAGACCTATTAGGTCACTATTATTTGCTTACTAGTAATGTGTTTTTATGGTATATAGATGAATCTAATTTAAATTTTGGTGGTTTTAATCATTAACTTATAAATTTATCTTTAAATGAATAGTCTCTTAGTAGATATATTAGGACCACACCACTAGTCAATAGCCACTAACATCTAAAGACACGTGTCTGAAGTTATGTATCACCACCTTCTCCATAATCATTCTGAAATGTTGATTCGGGGTGATATAAAGATGTGTCAAATAAAAGTTTTGGTTTTGAATGTTTAATTCACTGGTGTATATAATATTTAATTTCATGGGAGGTAACCCAATAGCATGTATGTCTGATATGTATTTGGTTGAAACCCAACTCTACAGGGGAATTCTAGTTTCAATAGTAGGAACTCTTTGTATGATTGACATCTTGGATTGATAATTATAATATGGGATATATTTGACTATATATGGTTCATTGAATAATGAAAAGAGCTAGTGATTTATTTAAAAATTATATTAACATCATGTTTAGGGAATGACATGTTCACTTATAGGATGTTTTGTTTCAAAATAAATTCTATGGATCCATATTTCATTAATATAAGATATAATTTATTTAATATTTTTTATCGTACATTATCATTGGTGATTATATTCATATGGATATTGGTGTATTTATTGTTTATTTTTAATTTTATTCAGTTGGATTATTTATAGAAAGTTATTTTTAGGGGCTTCATTATCTTTTAAAAAAATATTTTTTTTAATGAAATCTAAGATGATGTATCAAGGTGATTGAAAAATAGTTTTTATTTTATTTATTTTAATTAATCTAAGGAAAATGGTTTTTTATTTTGAATTAAAAATTAGTTTTATAATGGTATTTTATTTTTAAACTAAACTATCAGGCCTAAAAATTATGAGGTTTAGGTTTATATGTAAAACATATGGACAAAAAGGGGTGTTTTCAAAAACACAATTGAGTTTTGGTGAGTGTCAAAAATGATTTGAGAAATTTTTTTAAAAATAAACTATTATAAATGTAAGTGGTTTTGATTTATTTTTAATTTTTAGATCCTGAGTGACTAATTATTTCATTCTTATATATTGAAATTTGGTTCATATTTATTTAAATAGAATAATGTGGTGCATGCCTAATATATTTTTTTCATTGTGAGTTATGAGAATATAGATATCAGATTGATGGTTTCATTGAATAGACAATATAAAATAATTTTTCATATATTTTTTCTAAAATATGGAAAACCATAATTCAAAATTTAAAATTTATAATAGGTCCCAATGGTTGATGTCTCTATAAGTCATGATATGGGTTTATTAGTAATTTTTTATAATCAATGAGTGAATTATTGAATCATCTCTATATATTTAAACATTGAATGAGTATGGTTCCTAAAGGATGAGTCTTAGGAAAATAGGGAATGTATTATTATAATTGTATAAAAGTATAATAATTATGATACGGTGGTCATAGATTAATATGTGGACATATTATGTTTTTGATAATGTGGTGTTTTGAATATAAATCATACCGGTATTAGAGTTTCACATTGGATGTATAATATGTTTTCTGTGGAATAACATGATATTTTGGTGATGAGTTTATTAGTATTGTAGAATACGATTTATGGTGGAAAGAATTTCATGGTTTCTCAAGGCTGAGGAGCATTATGGTGGGTAGTTTATAACAACCAATGATTTGAAGAATCATAGAACTGGAGGAAGGAAATAACTTCAACCAATTTGGTGGATATATTAATTTTAATTTTGGTAGAGGGATTAATAAATGGTGTTTTTATCACACTTCGAAAAAATTATGGTATTTTCTTGAAGTGTGTGTTTAGGGAAATAATACATAAAGTGATATCATGGTTAGTTTTTAATAAAAAAAATTTAGAGAGAATGGTAGCTTCTCAATATATGCAACCTATTATAATTTCATTAAGTTCCATCTAGAGGTCTAGTGGTGGGTGCTCTCATATGAGCCACCGAGTGTTTATTCCCTAAACTAGGTGGCTGGTGCCCTACATTGATCACCTAATGGGGGTCCATAACATTTTTTATTCTATCAATAACTATAATTTAATTTTAATTACCCTTCATTCATAAAAGATAGGGGGACATAGTGAGTCTATTTTAGGTATCCCCTCAAACTCATTTATTTATGTTTTGTGCTCCATGGGTATCCTATAGATATTTGGATCGTATAAATCTATTTTCTTATTAAATTGAGGTCTGAGTATCAAATAAACAAGTCTAACCTTTAATTAATCATCTCTTATTATTTTATTAAAGAAATTTATGTGTTTGTGTTTCAATCTAATAGAAAATGGTGCAATAACATCACATGTATGTGACTTTTATATGCGGTTCATAGAGGAGGCCTGAGAGGATTATACCATTATCATTGAATGTTATAAATTTTTTGTTATGTTTCTCAATGAATTTAACCAGTACTTTTCAAAAAATTAGATTAATTTGTTACTTATACAAGTAGATATTTTTTTGTGGATTTAGTCCATGTTTATGCCAAGATTTTATCAAACCCCATTATTCGTAGTTTATTATCATGTATAGTACCTAATGATATTTGGGTCAAATATTACATCATCATATTTTGGTTATAAAATCATTGTTTATTAATTTTACAACTTTTATATGTAATTTATGTCATCCTAAGCTTAGTGGTGGTCAGTATGAGATTGGATATTTGTTATAGATTCCCAATATAGGTAGGTAGACCATACATTACGGAGTCACTTATGTATTTATTGTTTTCAATTTGTTTCATTTATTATGGTTAATTTTGGCATGACTTCATGATGCATTGTGAATTCATACCATAATTTTGGATGGATCTATGTTGAACTAAAATTCAATAAGGATCGTACGACTTGATAAATGTATTATTAATATTTCCTTAGTTTAATGAATGCAAAATAAAAATTATATACATTTCTTTTTGCTCTGTTTTAGATTTAAAAAATAAATTGATTAGTAATTTTTAAATTTTATACAAAATGAGGTTCTCTTTGGCTCTAATTTCAATGGTTACAATAGTAATATAAATAATTTTGTTCAAATTATATTTCAAAATACATGGGGGGTTTTCTAAATAAATTTCTCATTTTTATTTTAGTTGAGGGGCCTAAATATAGAATATATAAAATTGGGTTCCTTGTTAATTAAATTTTTGATTTTTTCTTGTTTGTTATAGAAATAAAAGGTGTGTTTTCCCTTGGAATATTATGTAATATCAGCGTAGATTACGTTTAATGATGTTTTAGTTTGTTTAAACATATGAAATACATTACCTACTTTCCAATTCCTATACTTTTTTATGATTATTATTTATTTTTTCCCTGTATTTTTCGTTGATATCAAGATAATACCTTATAGTATTGGATCAATATATGCTACTACCAAATAGGTGATGGTTTGGTTATAGTATATTAAAAAGAGGTTTGGATTCCCACTTATTCTAAGACTATGTGAGATATTGGATATATATAGGATTTGTATAAGTCATTGAAATAGGTTTATAGATGGTTAAATCTCACCCTATTTTATTTTTGGTTGTTTATCATTTTATTTTTATGTGTTATTCATCTTATGATTACTATATGAGGACCTCATGTTGGACCAAAATGGTTAACAATGGAGTAAGTGTATGTGTTTCATAAATTTCATACTTATTTCATTTTAATGAGTAGTGCACCAAGTGTCATGACAATATTTGTTATAAATTAATTTATTGGTTAGGAGTCTCTGAGAAATATCCCTTTCTAGGGATTAAGATTATAGCTTTCACTCACAAGTGACATTGCACCATATCAAGAATGATCGAGTGATAAAGTATGTAGATTGAGAAGAATTGTGACCTACCCATGGGAGTTGATGTCTCTAATGACCTTTGAGATCTATATTTTTCTTATGTATCATAGATTTTTGTTGTTGTGAGGAAACATGTGATGTTAACTTTAATAGTTGGGATATGGATCTGTCTAGATCTACTCCTCCCCATGAGAATCTAGACAATGGTCAATAGATGAAAAGGTGTTAGACCCATATTCATCCATGTATTATTTTCTATTAATAAGAAGAACTATTTTCTATTCTGTTTACATTATAAAAATATTTTTTTATGAATAATGGCATAAATGTGTGTTGAAGTTATGAATAATATTGACTTTATATTTTTAATTTCCAAACCATTTTTTTAAAGGTTGGGGCTGAAGCCTCATTTATTATTTAAGCAATGCGAATACCTCTTTAACTGGGTAGAGGGAGACCCATTACATAGCTCGAAGGCCCAGTAGGCATATATCCCATTACATGGCCCGTAGGCCCAATTTTTTTCCCAAGGTCCATTCTATGAATAGTACTACTAGAGTACCCACGCTGCTATAGGTCCACACAGTACCCTACCGCCGCTATAGTGTCTGTCGCTGCTACAGTGCGCGACATTGCAACAGTATCGTCGCTGCTATAGTAGTCTACAGTACTACTACAGTTGTAACAACCCGATAT
Source organism: Viscum album (assembly GCA_963277665.1). Taxonomy (NCBI): domain Eukaryota; kingdom Viridiplantae; phylum Streptophyta; class Magnoliopsida; order Santalales; family Viscaceae; genus Viscum; species Viscum album. The sequence goes on along the minus strand of OY728130.1, from coordinate 799,201,413 downwards.
TTTATAAGTTATATTTTTTTAATCTCATTCATATATTCTACTGTACGCTACACCAAGATTATCTTGCACTATACGCGACACCGTATTAGCTTGCAGTATATGCAACACTAATCTTGGATCGTGTTACACACAATTTCAAGTTTGTTTGATAGTAGTTATTCTACGCGACATTGAGTATATATATATATTAAATTTATTAATGAAATATTGTTTGATTTTCTTATATGAAATAACAAAGGAGTCGTGCACTAAACGCAACCCTAACTTGGCTTGCATTACACGCAATCGTGACCTTCCTCGATAGCCAGTGTTGTACACAATACCGGGTTTTACTAAACAACGATATATTATTATAATATTATTATGAACTAGCCTTTATAAATAGTATTAAATATCTTTTGAATTTTATAACATTATTATTCATCTTACACATTTTCTAGAACATGGTATAAGAACAAAATAAAGTTTTCGGGTAAAATAAGTATTTTTCAAAAAATGCAGTTTTTCCGCCTTTTGATGGTGCACCCACTTTAAATCTAGTTTTTGACATTTTTATAAGTTCAATTTGACAAAATAAAATTCTTATTTGGAATCAAGAAATAAAAATTTACTTTGGATAAATTTTTCATATTATTCTGGTAACTTTCATATTTTGATGAATAGTAAAAACATGATATATTTTAATTAAAAACAACTTTTTTCATCGTAATTATTTATATGGTTAAATTATAATATTGAATTGTTTTAAAGTATAAATAGAATATATTTTTACCTTTTAATATAATTTATGTCATTAAATTTAATTTTATATTGAATTCATCGGTAAAAACATTTCAATCTTTTGCAATGTTATAACTTTTAAAACACACTTTCTTAACAACGGGATTAATTTTAAATTAATTTCTGGAACTTTTGTGTATTGAATTTATAAAAATGGTTTACATATTTGGAATCAGTGGGTCCAAATTGTGTTAATAAGCTACTTTTTATTTTTGGGCATTATGAATAGTAACTACGGTAAATTTTATTCACCATAGTAAAAGGTAAATCGGGTAATTAAGGGTAAATATAATATTATAAAATTACCCTAACACTTGTCTTAATATAATTGGATGCTTATATTTTATCCTAAATCATATTTGGGTAGAAATGGAATCCATTGGAACCCACTTGGAGGTGATCAAGACCTTTAGTTTATTTTATTTAAAGGAAAGTGAAATATGTCTCACTCAACTTTAATAATTAAAGTATTTTTAATATAAATTTATATAGAATAAAAATTCGGTTATAAATACTCATTTAAAAGAAAAAATTATTTCTTTATCATGGTAATTTATTTGTAATTTTTAAGAGTTATTTAATTACCCTATTATCTTATACATTAATGATGCAGAAATTATTTACTTAGTGAGAAATCAATAATATAGTTTTTATTAAAATAGTAATACATATCAAAAGGCCCAAAAATCTGCACAAAACTTATTATTAGTGTATATATAAATCCTAATCATCCACTGGCCGAATTTCTGACCATTTGGATCCTAATTGAGGAGATTATGACACTTATAATATTTTATTTTATATGATTCCAAAGTTTTCACTTTCATAATTTAGTAAAGTTAACAATTTACATGTTGTTATTTTAAGATGATAAATTCGAGTAAAATTATTATTATAAAATATTTGATATTTATATTTATCAAAGGATTTTAATTTTAATTTTTATGCAACAAATAATTATATTAAATAATTATACAAAAAAATTTACTAATTATTTTATTAAGACATATACCAAATAAATGGTTTAAAAATATTAAAATATATATTATATGAACTGTTTAATGTGCTACACGAATTTTATAGAAACATTTGACATGTTAGGAATCTATTAAATATTTTATTTCAAATATATACTCTGTGTAGATTTTATTTAAATTCAAATGATTGAATAGTGAAAAATTGACACTATTGTTATTTTATAAAAATAACATATTATTAAATTGTTTAAAAATCACAAAAAATTTTAAAAATTATAAATTGAAATTTATATCACCTAAAATGGAATAAATTGTCCAATTATGGAAAATTAACAACACATAAGTGGTTATTTATAACCATTTAAAATTTAGAATTTTATTACCACAAATAAAATTAAATAGATTAAATAAGGATAAATCAAAATTATAAGGTTTAAAATAAGACCAAAACATGTCTAAATTTTATTATTTTATGCGCTTACAACCATATCTCATCTAATATACGAAGTGAGTCATTTTTTATCGTTTTTATGTGGGGTTTGAATTTATATTAAACTAATATTTTTTAGGATTCCAAAGGTGCCCCTCTCCTCCCTTATAAAAGGGAACCTCCTCCCTCTCCTCCTTACACAACTTTAAGCCATAAATCATGGATAACACCTACCCATTTCACTTCCCCACTTCCCTAGATACATCCTAGAGTTCTTGGTCTTCTTCAAATACCACTTTTAGTTCCCTGAGCGAAGGACTCAAAGAGGCGCTTCAAAGAAGAGGTAATGTCTGTTACTGATTCTTTCAACTTTATTTCATATTCTACTTCTTCTTATTTAGTTATTTCATTATGAAGTAATAAAATCAGTATCACTCATATACTGATATTTTATTATAAGTATGAAAAAACCCTATTTCACCATTTATCCATCCTACAGAAAACGAAATCACTGCGCGTGCGTACGTACGGAATACCGTCTCCACGCCGTGGTGTAATATGTTTTCCACAACCACCTTACTTGGATGGGTATAATGGTGTAAATAATGATTGTATATGATTATTGTAAAGTGATATTTATTTTTAAATAGTATACATACACTCCAATACAATTCCACAATCATGGGAACGATATCATCGCTCGTTCGTACGTACGGAATTCCATCTCTACGATGTGATGCGACTCTTTCTACAAGATCTTCATTGCATAATGATTATATAAATTAATTGAATGAATAAATATGATATATATTACACTAATACCATTCTGGAAATGATGTGTCTATAACCTAAAAAGAGGAATAAGAATTTATTCGACAAAACATACATACGAACATAAAGCAATAAAGACCCGATTAACAAGTAGCAAGGAAATACTACTAATAGAAAGCTAAGAATATGACCATATATGATATCATAAAAATAATTATGATTTTGGAATAAGTCAATGACATTATTTAAATCATTATACAGGAGGTTCAGACACTTACGAAGCAAATCGGACCTAAGGTAAGGGAAAATATCACAATCTCATTTTTATCCGAAATTGTTTATACTTCAGAATTTACTGGGGAATATTTATCATCCACATCCATGTATCCTAAATATGTAATACTATTTCCATCCACCTAAAAGTGTTTAAATCCTATTTTACCCTTCTGTGAGTTTTTAGTAAAATATATGAAAGGAATCTTTTGTCGTTTCTCGTACGAGGTACTTTTTGACTTTTCCGGCCAAAGTACGAGAAAAATGTTTTTCTTTAACTTATACGGCATGAATTGTTTTTTATGATTTCAAAGAAGATTATTTCCATGAAGATTACTTTACAAGTTTTCAATTTTATTTTTAATAAACTTCTTTTAGTTTATAATTATATGACATGTTAAGAAAGGAAAATGTTTTTGAAGTAGAAAAGATATTTTCCTCAAGAATGGAGTTCAAGTGTTTTATCAAAATTATTTTAAATCTAAGATAATATAGGGTTCTGTTTATATCCCTATTTTTACATTTATTTTATTATGTTGTGATGGAATTATTTTCACGATATCCTTTTATGGATTATGTTATGATGATGTGATGTTTAAGAATCCCATTTTTATTACATGGGTTATGCTATGATGTATGGTTTATGATTTTGTGGCACACATAAGAATGGTATCATTATGAGATGGGTGGGACCTATATCTCCCTCCAATGCATTGGGTAAAGATTTATATCTCATGAGATAGACATGGCTGGAATGGTAAGTTAATCTGGTTCAGTGTTACAGGACTGAAACGAGGAGTGAACTCGATTCAGAAAGGGACTTTGTCCACTAAGATGGTCTTGGCAGCAATGCCTTGGCTACTATAGAAATCATAAAATGTGCTGAATGGTTTCCACAATTACATGTTTTATTCTCATTATATTTTTTCATGGTCGATGTTCCATTATGATATTTGCCATACGTACTTCCACGATTTATGTCTTTGCTCAAGATTTTGATGTTTAAATTTCATGTTCAAGTTTTTTCTTTCAAATGTTTATGGATTGTTTTATGTTCTCTATATTTTCCCTTACTGAGCATTTGAGCTCACCCTTTTTATGTTTTATTTTCCCCAGGAAATAAAGAAAGGTTTTGGGTAAGTAATCAAAAAGCGTAAGATCGTTATGGGTGTTGTTGAAGATCTTTCAACATGATTAGAAGTTTATATTCCAAGTTTCTAAAGACACTAAATTATTACGATCCTTGTGTGTCTGTATTAAGTATTCCGAAAACGTAATGAAATGTCCATGTACTTCAATATTTTATTCTTTACAGTTGGTATCAAAGGAAAGGTTTATTCAACCATTGGAAACTAGGATACGAAAATGTTAGTGAGACCCCTAGAGATATTTCTATAGTATGTCTAGGGATGTCCCAAAGGATAAGTATACGTATAGGATATAGTCCTAGAACTACAGTAATGATCTTAGAATTTAACCTAAGATTTTAGATATTGATGGTACTCCCCCTTTACTATGTTTTTTTCCCTAGCATGATTTTTTCCTCTCACACTTTTCTTTTTGGGTTTTAGAAAATGGCTGGAAACAGGAACATTCACAATAATGGAGGATATGACGGACAATGGAATGATATTCTTCATGATCAACCAAATGAACTGGGATTTGGAAGTCTAAACATCGTTATTATTTCTATTCAGAAATCTCATAATATGATCAATAATATCAACTTTGGTAAGTTTCTCGACTCAGATAATAAGAGAAAGATGGAGTTTCATGATGATCATAGTGGAAAGAAAGTTCAATTTCCCTCATGTAAATCATGTGTGAAGAGACATCAGGGAGATTGTTTCAAAGGAACTGGAAGATGCTTTGGGTGTGGAAAAGAAGGACACAAAGCCAGTAAGTGCAAAAGAAAAGTTTTAGTTAACACCATGGACAAGGATAATGGTATTGCTACGACATTAACAATGATTAGATGTTTTAAATGTGGAATGTATGGGCATTATGCAAACAAATTCCCAAAGGGAAAATCTCATGAAGAGAAACAGAATGGTCATATGAGTAGTATTAATGTGGATGATGATGAAGAGACTACAAATGAAATATGAGATGAAAGAAATGATGAATCACAGTTAGTGGTTTAAGAAGTTAGTGGAATGATTGTATGTTTATAAAGAATAATGTATGGTCCTATGGAATAAATAATCATCTAAGGATTGTTACACTATTGTTTTTCCTAATGTATTTTAAAGTATATGTTGAATGGTACCGGTAACCATGGAAGGTTATTCAGATATTTTTGGAAAGTAGATGATATGCGCATAATGAAGTTATAAGAAGATAATGAGATTTTTTACTGTATTCATGAGCTCATGACTGATATAAGGACTAAGTGTTATTATGGTTTGATTATATAGATTTTTTGGGATTTTGGTATGTGGAAGGAGTTACCTTTTGACAGTATTCATGTTTTCATTAAGGTTGTATGGTAATTTATGTTTCAAGAGAATATATGAATAAGGTATTCATGTGTTTGGAATATAACCAACAAGATATATCTTATGATATATGTGGGATAAATGCTTGTATTCACATTCTTGGTAGATAACCTTTCTAGTAATTGTTTTCTTTATACTATGAGCTTAGACCGAATTATTTTAGATAATCCTAAAAATTGGAATGGATTTTGTTGGACATAAGTTAGTAATGTTTAAGGATAGAACTTTTTTCGATATCATTGCTGGGATGTTATAGTAATGTAGTTTTCGAAAAAGGACAACATGCAGTATGGGCGACAGCCCATCACGTCGAACAAGGCTGTGGGAATCGAACCCACAACCGAACTGAGACTAGCCTTTATCGCCTACCATAGGCCTACAGGAAGTCCCTAGTTAGTGGAAACAAGTTTTATTTTATTAAGCGGTATGATATATAAAGTATAAGTTCATTTTTGGAATCGTATATGATTAACCTCACCATAGATGGACTTATGTATATTTGATAACTTTTTCTAAAATTTTATTTGAAACAGATGGAATGATCCATCATTATATCACATGATCTGTTAACACTTCATGAATAACAAATTCAACTTCATTTCTTTAAGATATGTAGTGGAAATTGTTCAAAGCACGAACAACGGTGAGATTGTACCAAAATCAAGTAAGTATTTATTCTAATTCAAATTTTTCGACTTTAGGGAAATGATATTGAAAACCAAAAATGTTGTCGTAGTGCTATTATATCTGATGAATCAGATGGTAACTTAGATCATCACAAATTTATGGCTTTTTGATTGATGGATTTTTCATAGCCATGTTCTCTACCACTCTCCATCAGAACTTTATGGTAAGATTTTTCTTCCATATCAATATTTTAACCTATGTTATCCTATATAGAAACCCAGTGATGAGTTACTTTGGTTAATCATTACTTTTCATACTTTAGTTTTTAAAATTTAGTTTTAGTATTCCTTTTTACGATCTGGGTTTCTATGAATAGTAAATGATTTATAACCCCGACGAATTTCGAGGATGAAATTCATTTTAAGGGGGGTAGAATGTAACAACCTGAGATTTTATAAGATATATTCCTTTTAATCTCTTTCATATCTTCTACTGTACGCTACACCATGATTATCTTGCGCTATACACGACACTGTATTAGCTTGCAGTATATGCAACACTAATCTTGGATCGTGTTACACAAAATTTCACGTTTGTATGATAGTAGTCATTCTACGCAACATTGAGTATATATATATACATATTCAATGTATTAATGAAATATTGTTTGATTTTGTTATACGTAACAACAAATGAGTCATGCACTAAACACAACCCTGACATGGCTTGAATTACATGCAATCGCGACCTTCCTCGATAGCGTGTGTTGTACGCAATACCGGGTTTTACTAAACAACGATATATTGTTATAATATTATTATGAAATATCCATTATAAATAGTATTAACTATCTTTTTAGTTTAATAACATTATTATTCATCTTAAACATTTTCTAGAACATGGTATAAGAACAAAATAAATATTTTAGGAAACATAAGTATTTTTCAAAAAATGCAGTTTTGCCGCCTTTTGATGGCGCACCCACTTAAAATCTAGTTTTTGAATTTTTTATAAGATCAATTTGACAAAGTAAAATTCTTCTTTGGAATCACGAAATAGAAATTTACTTTGGGTAAATTTTTCATATTACTCTTGTAACTTTCATATTTTGATGAATAGTAAAAACACACTATATTTTAATTAAAAACAAATTTTTTCATCGCAATAATTTATATAGTTAAATTATAATATTGAATGGTTTAAAAGTATAAATATAATATATTTTTACCATTTAATATAATTTATTTCATTAACATTAATTTTACATTGAATTCATAGGTAAAAACATCTCAATCTTTTGCAATGTTATAACTTTTAAAACACGTTTTCTTAACAATGGGATTAATTTTAAATTAATTTCTGAAACTTTAGTGTATTTAATTTATAAAAATTGTTTCCATATTTTTAATCATTAGGTCCAAATTGTGTTAATAAGCTACTTTTTATTTTTGGGCATTATGAATAGTAACTATGGCAAATTTTATTTACCATTGTAAAAGGTAAATCGGGTAATTAAGGGTAAATATAATATTATAAAATTACCCTAACACTTGTCTTAATATAATTGGATGCTTATATTTTTTCCTAAGGCATATTTGGGTCGAAATGGAATCAATTGGAACCCACTTGGAGGTGATTAAGACCTTTAGTTTATTTTATTTAATGGAAAGTGAAATATGTCTCACTCAAATTTAATAATTAAAATATTTTTAATATAAATTTATACAGAATATAAATTCTTTTAAAAATACTCATTTAAAAGATAAACTTTTTTTCTTTATCATGGTAATTTATTTGTAATTTTTAATAGTAATTTAATTACCTTATTGTCTTATAAATTAATGATGAAGAAATTATTTATTTTGTGAAATATCAATAATATAGTTTTTATTGAAATAGTAATACATATCAAAAGGCCCAAAATCGGAAAAAAACTTATTATTTGTGTATATATAAACCCTAATCATACACTAGACGAATGTTTGACCATTTGGATACTTATTAAGGAGATTATGACTCTTATAATATTTAATTTTAAATGATTCCAAAGTTGTCACTTTCATACTTTAGTAAAGATAACAATTTACATGTTGTTATTTTAAGATGATAAATTCGAGTAAAATTATTATTATAAAATATATGACATTAATATTCATCAAAGTATTTTATTTTTAATTTTTATGCAACAAAAAATTATATTAAATAATTATACAATAATACTGTACTAATTATTTTATTAAGAGATATAACAAATAAATGGTTTTAAAAATATTAAAATAAATATTATATTAACTGTTTAATGTGATCCATGAATTTTCTAGACAAATTTCACATGTTATAAATATATTAAATATTTTATTTCGAATATATCCTCTGTGTAGATTTTATTTAAATTCAAATGAATGAATAGTGTCAAAATTGGCACTATTGTTATTTTATAAAAGTAACATATTATTAAATTGATTAAAAATCACAGAAATATTTAAAAATTATAAATTGAAATTTATGTAGTCGAAAATGGCATAAAGTATCCAATTATGGAAAATTAACAACACATAAGTGATTATTTATAACCATTTAAAATTTAGAATTTTATTACCACAAATACAATAAAATAGATTAAATAAGGATAAAACAAAATGATAAGGTTTAAAATAAGATCAAAACATGTATAAATTTTATTGTTTTATGATATTACAACCCTATCCCATCTAATATTCTAATGGAGTCATTTTTTGAGGTTTTTATGTGGGTTTTAAATTTATATTAAACTAATATTTTTTAGGATTCCAAAGGTGCCCCTCTCCTCCCTTATAAAAGGGCACCTCATTCCTCTCCTCCTTACACCACTTTAAGCCTTAAATCATGGATAAACCCAGACCATTTTACTTTAACACTTCCCTATAAACATCCTTGAGGTCCTGGTCTTCTTCAAATACCAATTTTAGTGCCCTAAGATGAGGTCTCAAAGAGGCGCTTCAAAGAAGAGGTAATGTCTGTTACCGATTCTTTCAACTTTATTTCTTCTTCTACTTCTTCTTCTTCAGTTGCTTCATTATGAAGTAATAACATATGTATCACTCATATACTGATATGTTATAATAAGTATGAAACAACCCTATTTCACCATATATCCATCCTACGGAAAACAAAATCACCACACGTGCGTACGTACGGAATACCGTCTCCACGCCGTGGTGTAATATGTTTTCCACCACCACCTTACATAGATGGGTATAATGGTGTAAATAATGATTATATATGATTATTGTAAAGTTATATTGATTCTGAAATAGTATACATACACTCTAATACAATTCCACAATCATGGGAACGATATCATCGCTCGTGCGTACGTACGGAATACCGTCTCCACGATGTGATGTGAATCATTCTACAAGATCTTCATTGTATAATGATTATAAAAATGAATTTAATGAATAAATATGATATATATTACACTAATACCATTCTGGAAATGATTTTTCTATAACCTAAATAGAGTAATAATAATTTATTCGACAAAACACACATACGAACATAAAGCAATAAACACCCGAATAACAAGTAGCAATGAACTATTTCTAATAAGAAGCTAAGAATATGACCATATATGATATCATTAAAATAATTTTGATTCTAGATTAAGTCAATGACATTATTTAAATCATTATACAGGAGGTTCGGACACTTACAAAGCAAATCGGACCTAAGGTAATGGAAAATCTCAGAATCTCATTTTTATCTGAGATTGTTTATACTTCAAAATTTACTGGGGAATATTTATCATCCACATCCATGTTTCCTCAATATGTAATATTGTTTACATCCACCTACAATTTTTTGAATCCAATTTCACCCTTTGGTGAGTTTTTATTAAAAGATATAAAAGGAATCTTTTGTCGTTTTTCGTACGAGGTATTTTTTGACTTTTCTGGCAAAAGTACGAGAAGAATGTTTTTATTTAACTTATACGGCATGAATTGATTTTTATGATTTCATAGAACATTTTTTCCTTGAAGCTTCCTTTACATGTTTTTAAGTTTATTTTTAATCAAATTTTTTTAGTTTATAATTATATGAAATGTTAAGAAAGGAAAATGTTTTTGAAGTAGAAAGGATATTTTCCTCAAGAATGGAGTTCAAGTGTTTTATCAAAATTATTTTCCATCTAAGATAATATAGGGTTCTGTTTATATCCCTATTTTTACATTGATATGATTATGTTATGATGGAATTATTTTTATAATATCCTTCTATAGATTATGTTATGATGATGTGTTGTTTAAGAATCCCATTTTTATTACATGGGTTATGCTATGATGTATGGATTATGATTTTGTGGCACACATAAGAATGGTATCATTATGAGATGGGTGGAACCTATATCACCCTCCAATTCATTAGGTAAAGATTTATATCTCATGAGATAGACATGGCTGGAACGGTAAGTTAATCTGGTTCAGTGTTACAGGACTGAAACGAGGAGTGAACTCGATTCAGAAAGGGACTTTGTCCACTAAGATGGTCTTGGCAGCAATGCCTTGGCTAGTATAGAAATTATAACATGTTTTGAATGGTTTCCACAATTACATGTTTTATTCCCATTATATTTTATCATGGTTGATGTTCTATTATGATATATGCCTTACGTACTTCCACGATTTATGTCTTTGCTCAAGATTTTGATGTTTAAATTTCATGTTCAAGTTTTTGCTTTCAAATTTTTATGGATTGTTTTATGTTCTCTATGTTTTCACTTACTGAGCATTTGAGCTCACCCTTTTTATGTTTTATTTTCCCCAAGAAATAAATAAAGGTTTTATGTAAGGAAACAAAAAGGGGAAGATTGTTATGGGAGTTGTTGAAGATCTTTCAACATGATTATAAGTTTATATTCCAAGTTTCCAAAGACACTAAACTATTACGATCCTTGTGTGTATATATTAAGTATTCCTAAAAAGTAATGTAATGTCCAGGTATGTCAAGCTTCGGGTCTCTACAACAGTCCTACGCCCAATAGGTTTTTAACCCCCATTTTTCATGTAGGATTACAGGGTGCTTACCATAAAGCCAAACCCCAACTACAAATAATTTCCCAACAATGTTTTCTTTTTGGGTTCAGTAAATGAGGAATGAATTTTAATAGCATCCCCTAGATTTTTAATGTTCATATCATATGTTAAAAATTAAATTTTAAGGGTTCATATTTATCTTTGTTTACTGATTCTAGAGGATATATTTTTCTATGTGTTTATAAAAGTTTATCCCAACATTAAAACAGTAAATATGAGTTCAGAAGGGTAAAATAGTTCTTGAAAACCTTATTAATTGGTTATGTAGTTTATCGTACTATTATTTATTGATATTTTTTGTTGATTAAAGTGAGATTAGGAAATTTTAATATGAAAACATTTTTTTAAGTTTTATTAAAATAGAATAGTAATGGTACATCATATAGGTCATTTATATGAAGTAAGTTGAATTTATACTTCTAGAAAAAGAAAAAACATCAAAGTAATTTACTCTTTCATAGTTAACTCATACTAAAAAAATCCATGGTTCTAAGACTAGTGATAGAATATAGCTCTTCTCCCACAAGGAATCTGTAAATCTCAAACATAGTTAGATAAATTGTATAACATATTGGATCAGAGGAAGGATCATCGTATAGAAAATTATAGTAGACCCACTATACATGAAGAACATAAAGGATTTGATAAGTTGTTCATAAGTGCATTAAGTTATAATAGTAGCATTAATATTTTGTTTCTGATTTGGAATAGGTTTAATTATGTAACTATTCATTTTTAAAAAATTTGTTATGGAATTATTAAAATTACAAAGTTCTTGGTCACTTTAAATATTGTGTATATGATTTTTAATGTGACTTACTATATCATTTAGTGATAGGTTCACATGAACAAAATAAAAATATCAATAAATGATGAACAATCCTTGAAAATAGAACATCAGGGAAATGATTTTAAAAGAGCAACTAGAATGACCTAAATTCATTAAATGGAACATATATTATCCAAATAAATTCTAGAGAAAAAATAATGTTATTTAAAATAGAAGAGGGCCTAGTTATTCTATTAAATAATTGATTTAATGGGAATAAAATTTATAATTAACATGATGATATGAATTATTTTTGATTGAATAAGTGATAAAGAATAAAATGAATGAATGATCAGTTAGTAAGAATTAAGGATGACTCGAAATTATATTAACCTGAATAATGGAATTCACAATGGAGAGGAGAAATAATAAATTATGATTTCGTAAGGTTTAATTCTCATATTCACATAGATAACTCAAAGTGTATCTATATAATTCATCCTTGAATTTTATATTTTTTTAGGATCATCTATATAAGGATCACTAACTAGTTCATAAAGAACATGAAACATAAATTTCATATTTATAGGTATTAATTCATAGTATTTTATGAAAAATTATGATGTTACTATATTATAATTGTGTGAGAAAAAAAGGAAACACAATAATGGTAAATTGTGTTGTATTAAATCTCAAAAAAGTCTATAATGAGATATAGTTTTTATAGATGTATTATGAATTATTACAATAAATTATATAAAAAAGTAAAATGATAATATATGTTCTTTATATATAGATATTTCCTTTATTTTTAATTATTTATGACTTTATATATTTTCTGTGGAATATTGTTTAGATGTAGTTATTAACCATTATCCAAAAAACAGAGAAAAAATAATAAAAACTAAACATTAGATCACAATATATATTCATAAATTTAATGGAATGTATAATATGGAATTAAAATCAATTTAAAATAAGATTACTGAAAATTTTATGTCTAAGGAAAAATGTAGGTTCCTAAATTTTCATTCATTTGATTATTAGGTGAAGTCAAAGGAACAAGGTGTTCTAGTGTTGTAGATAAAAATCATTCTGATAAATAATAAATAGTAAAAATTAGATAATATCAAATTCTATTATCCTTCAAAATAAATATTCAGTTAGAGGGATTCGGAGTGTTATCCTATAAGATTCTGATGTTATAGTTGTATGAAGAAGTATGAGAAGGATTATTGATTAACCCAATTGAGGTTATGTTGAACATTATTGTATCCCTGGGAAAGAGACCAGATTTTTTATGTCAAGATAAGATTGAAAATGAGTTTATAATCATACATAATTCAGAGATATTGACATATTTTTTCACTAAAAAGTTTTTGTGAGTTGTTTCATTCTTTATACCTTTATGGTGTTAGGATAATTTGTCCATTTACATACACTTTATATTTCTACATTTGATAATAAAATTGATGTTTTGTGTAATATAAATAATAAACACTATATATCGGGGATATAGTCATCATAAATGTTAGTAAATTTCATTATCAAAACCTCATGTTTTTTTTGTTTCTTTATAATTTATATGCATATGTGAAGAAAATAGTAAGATATTTAATGTTGTAAAACAAACAATGATTAAATTCACTAAAAAAGTGATGATGTGATAAGTGATATAAGTTTTTAATTAACTAAAAAATATACCAACATTTATTTTACACCCCCCCTGAGTCTATGTATCTGTGAAATTCCATTGTTTTCCTTTCAATTAGTATCAGATCCATATCAGATTTCTATTATATTCTCAATAATTTAAATGTTTTTCGTTATTTTATTAAAGATTTCTTCTAATGACAACGTTCAATAAAAACATAGAATAAATTTATCTTTTTAAAATAAAATTTCTATGTCTTATGAAACATATAATAATAGAAATTATTAATTTAAAAAAATGATGAACAATTTTTTTTTGTGGACAAGGGAAAAAATACAACATTATCCTAAATATCCTGAAAATATCATATTGTACATGAATATTCAATATTATGTTGATAAATAAAATGTATAGAGTAATGAAAAATCATATTCCTTCAGGTGATCTCTTACCTATGGTTCAAGAAATAGTAAATGATTTTTGGGATGGTTCCTTTGATGAAGAAAGTAGATGTGGATAAGGCCTTGTTTCTAAGGAACTATTTAATAAAGTACATTTTCATTCAAGTTCATAATATGTAAAAACATTTCATAGTTTTCCCAAATATTTTTATACTTTTAATATTTTCTTCTTTGGAGAATTATATAAAGGTGTTACCCATATTAATAGAGAGTCATAAATGATAGAGAAACTCATAGAGGATATTAAATTGGGGAACAAAAAATATTACTAATCAGGTCAAATCCAAAATCATGAGGAATCTGAAGCTCGGATATTACTACTCTATAATTCAAAATAAATTGTTAAATGAAACTTAAGAGAAAAAATAGTTTTTAAAAATGCTAGGATAAATACAAAATTCACTATAAGAATATAAATTTTAATTCATTGATTTCAAACATACTTAACCCACTTTCATAGGAAACAAATATTAGAGTTATTTATACGGAATTACAAGTAATGAATAAATTTTATATTATATATGATTAAAATATATGAGAGGAATAATAAAATCAACATATGATATTAGAGGATTAGAATAACATAATAAATATGAAGTGCATTAAATGTGAAGTTAAACATAAGAATATAGAATCACTTTTGGATGTTTCTTCATAACATGTTGTAAAAGATGTTGGTACTACATAAAATTACAAGGATGCCTATTTTTCATTAAGGTATCCATCTATTAAAAAATCATCATATGGTTATCTAAGGATCAAAATAAAGAATCTAAAAAATACTTGTTATTATTACCATCTATTAATAGCCATTTTAGAAAATCTAGGTTCATGAATAATGAATGGATAAATTCAAAATCAATTTGAATTTGTATAATAAAAATGTTTTTTGGATCCCACCACTACTTACAAGGTGGTTGGAAAAAAAATTAAGATCTTTTTTCCTATAGAATCAAATTTTGTTAGTAAAATGGTATAAAAACAATACAACTTTATTTTTTCCAAGATAAATATTAAAACAAATGTTCAACCACAATGGGATATTATTGGTTTTATGTAAGGTTAAATATTTAGGATATGAATTTATTATATTATTTGATCATTATTGGAATACAAAAGAGATAAAATATCAAGAGGGAGTGAGGAAAAAACAAATAAACGTTCACTACATAATGATAAAAGTATTTGTTTTTATCAAATAGAGTTTTAATCATTGAAGTGCTCTTTGAATCATGTAATATTTGTGGTCATAAGACAGATACATACTTATATAAATCAAAAAATTAAGATCCAATGTCATATGAAAATTAATGAAAATATAAATTAATGAAAAAATATTACATATTCTTCAGAAAGATGTTCAATAATGTTAGTAACTATAGTATTCCCAAGAATATAGTGGGGAAGCTTGAAGATTAATACTTGTGTAAATAAGAATAGAAAAGTGAATCTAAAAATAATACCACATTTTGATATAGGATATGTAAAATTAATTACAATATTTTCTTCTATTTTGGGAGAATTGGAAACTCTATAGATATAGTTTAGTGGGCAATTGAAATTAATATTGATGGAGTAATGATTGAGAAAAATGGAAAATTAGTCCAAAATGAAAACATCAACAATTATTTGGTAAATAAAACTCTTCATAATCCATGTGAAATAATCAATATGGTTTGGAACTACCCAAAATAATGTTTAATTATTTTTTTATTACCATTTTAAAAAGTAATAAAACTAGATGCAGCACAAGTATGTGATAGATTAAAAGGGAATGAAATTTTTCCATATGAAGAATTTGATTTTTAGGAGTTGTAGTCCAGAAATTCAGGACCCAAGAAATTTTGAAGAGTTTTATTGGAGATTAAAGCTAGTTGGACACAATTAAAATGATTTTTTAATTATGATACCATAACAATAATGAATAAAAAATAAAATTAAGGTCTTACAAAGAAAATCATGTGTCTTAATATCCTATGGAAAAAGTAATATTCTATACAAATAAATTTCAAAATGATAAAAAGTTTTTGTGCTTTAAAAGAATAAAATAATGAAAACTACGAGACCCAGAAGGAAGTTTACATACATTTAAGAAGATAAAATATAAATATAAAAAATAATGTGGTGTATATTATCAACGTAGAGTCTCATATTAATGTTCAATTAGTTCTATATTATTCATGATACTTTTGTGTTGTATTTGTGCACATTTCGCACAAATAATTGAAGTTGAAGATAGTTCTCAATAGTATAACAAATAAAGAAAATTATAATGTGGAAACTAATCCGAATTTTTTTAATATCTCATTATTTGTATCATTTATCAATTAGTATTATAGATAATGATTAAAAGGACCTACCATAACTAATTGAATAAGGAGATCATCCCTTCAAAGAAGGTTTTTCTTGATAAACTAGTAGAGTGTTTTTATCCTTCATAAAATTATTAAATTCTTTGAGGTTCTTAAAATATAATAACTTTAATATATGTATTAGTATTATATCATATTTTGATAATAAGAATAAACTATTGATATAAAGGGGGAGAAATTATTTTACCAATTTTATAAAAATGAAAAGGTATGAGCATCATTATGAACTAATTTCTAAAACAAAAATATTTGTTTGAGTTATTTTTACATATCTATTGAGAATATATTTTAATAGAATATTATAAGTACAATAAGTATAAAAAAATTTCTTTTAATAATGACATATAATGATCCATTGAATGAGTTGTAGTGATTTTTATGAGTGGAATTAATTTTAAGTTGATTAATGGTTATATTTTTTTTCTCAATCAAAAACCCTTGTTTTCTATGCCTATAAAGGATTATGTTGACTTATTCTGGTATTATCGGTGGAATATTTCATAATAATCATGTTCCACAATACTTTTTAATATACATTCAAAATATTTAAAAGAATGGGTGGAATTCAATAATTCAATGAGAAAGGTGATAGAATAAATGAATAAAAATATAGAATAATTAGATCCAATATTTATATATGTTGACCTCACCTGGTTTGATAATCCCAATCGTGTATTTATATGTTTTGATAATCCCAATTATGTGTTCATATTTTATGATATTCTCAATTACTGTTGATCTACACTTTAATTCTTTCAAATCAGTGATCCAGTTAATAATAATGTTTAAATAATTTCTGATTTATGTTAATCTCGATTATCCTTGTTTATACAAGCTTTGAAACAATTCTAAGTCAATTAGATGTGGTTTGCATAAGAGTTTGAAGAGCTACTGATAGCCAGAGCTACCGATAGCCAGAGCTACCGATAGCCAGAGCTACCGATAGCCAGAGCTACCGATAGCCAGAGCTACCGATATCCAGAACTACCGATAGCCAGAGCTACTGATAAGAGAGCTATTGATGCGCAGAGCTACCGATGGATAGAGAGCTACCGATGAGAGCTACTGATAAGAGCCACCGATAAGAGTTTGAAGAGCTACCGATGGAAGATCCTACACCGAGTCAACAGTACACATCTACAAACAAACGGCTACCTATAATGAACTGCGGAGTCAAATCCTATATCCTCGACACTATTTGTTTATTATACTAACGGTTACATTTGTTACTTTTGATGCATTTAATGTTATTAAATGATTTGTGTTGCCATTTCAGGAAACCATACCAAGTACGATTAAAAAGCATAATCATTCCTTCATCTCAAAAAAAACAAAAAAAAATAAAGGGGCACAAAAGAGGACATCGTGTATGTATCAAAAGGAAGTGAGAGAGACACTAGACTCAAAGAGATCGAGCACACAGAACACACTTGCGATCAAGCTCAAAACGTGCCAAGAACAACTGGAGAACTTGCACTCACGATACTACTACTACCAGCCTCCAGAACATAGAGCATGCATCGAGCAATCTATGTTAAATAAGAACTACACAAAACTCTTCATTCTTTGAGCCGATAAGCAAGCTGAACCTGGAAGTCAAGGAAACACATGATACTCTGTTTTCCAGACAAAAAACAGAAGAAGACTCAGAACGAATTCTAATCAACAAAAGGAGTCAAGAGCTGCACGAAGATCACTAGGGCCATTTCTAAACTCTAAATCTTTATCTTTGTGATTCATTTTTACATTACGAGTAGTGTGTGTTGTTTGTTGTATTTTAAACACACACTGTCTCCTGAACCTTAACTGGAGGATTTGTAAACCCTCACTCACTATCTTTTCGTTCATTTTCCCACTGTGGACAGTGGTAGAGGTCGTGTGTGACCTGGACAGCTGGTTGATGTTGTTTTGTTTCCCATGAATAACAGTGGTAGAGGTCTTGGACCTGGACAGTTGTAAACTGTTGAACCCCGATATAGGGTGTGGATCATCTTTATATAAACTTTTGAGAGGATTAAGTCTCAGCTTCAGACTGAACCTCTTGGTTAACTCCTCTGTGTTTTTTAGTTAATGTTTATATCCATACAGTACATATTTATTTCATATTCCGCTGCTATTACTTTGAAATATAATTTATATTCAAAGCAACTTTGATAGTTAAACTCGCAAGTGTTTATATTTATTATAAACCAGCAAGTTAGTTTAAAAAGTTAATTTAATCATAAGATTAAGTCAACTGAGAATTAATCAATCTTTGAGAAACTAATTGAAGCTTTATAATCTGTATAAATTCACTAAAGGTTAATTTGTTTTTGAAATTGGGGGATTTTAATAGAAATTGTTTTTAGCAGAAATTTTAATTGGAACTCAATTCACCCCCCTCTTGAGTGTCCACTCCGACCAACAATATATAATATACTATGAGGTACTAATAATAAATATAAAGTGGATATTATTAAACCAACATTTTGTCATATTTTATTTTATTTAAACATAAATAATTATTTATGATGGAAACATTCATAATATCAATATGTTTTGATGAAGAGAAAATTGGATACAGAATATAGTTCCCTTGAATATTGTGTAAAATTGTGAATTTCCCAATAAAGATTTAGTTTTTCATTGATTAAATAAGAATTGGATGTTAGATGCTACCATTGGATTGAAAATGATCCATTATCATTTTGGAAAAGTAATTTTAATATTCGGATTGGGTTTTGTATGTTGGAGATAAAGAATAAATCTCTTTATTTGAATGATTGGAAAAGGTGTTTCACTCATCAAAAGAGTAAAACATAGTTTTTAAGGGTAAAATAGTTTTTAGAAAAGTAATTATTGGAGAAGTAATTAGTTTTAATATGAATTATGAAATTCTATCATCGTGTTTTATAATATTTGGAATATGGAAGAGTAAAGTAAAAACCCACACATTTCATACATAGATATTAAATATTAATATATGAATATTAATTAAAAAAATCCATGTCAATATAGTTAAGGTATAGTACATTGGGAAACATGGATATGTAAACAATTATTTCATATATAAACTACATCATCTCCCATTACTAGAACCCTTCACAAGGATATCATTTATAATTCCTTTCTTTATAACCATGGGAGAAGAAACTTTTGAAAGGGTGAGATCTGATGATTAATAAGTTTAAACAAGGTAGATATCAATATAATTTGATAATTTGGGTATTAGAAGAGGATAATAGAATTTTAAAACCAAACCCCTCATATTATAGATCATAAACATGAGTCTTAGTACAAATAAAATATGTTCATAAGATATGAAACATATAAGAGTAAATGAACATGATCCATGAAAATAAAATATTGGAAAGAGACATTTATTTTTTGGCGTACAAAAGATAATACAAAATTATATGTCAGTGATACCCACCAGGAAATTCATTACTTGATAGGCTTGGGATAACCAATTATGTACCTGTATCATGCTTGGTATAACCTTTTATGTACACTCTTGTAGGCGTTAGATAACCTCTCATATACCATCTTTCAGTGTTTGGATAACATCCCATGAACCATATTTTGAGCCTAGTATAACCTCACAAGTATATATTTGAGCTTTGGATATCCTCCTATATACCCTATTTATTTCCTAAGATAATCTCTCATGTAACCTCTTTTGGGTTGGGATAACCTCCCTTGTAACCTTTAAGATCATATAAATTTTATCCTTACCCAATGAGTTAGTGGGATATATAGGTCCCACCCTTCACATAATACATAAAATTGTACATCACAATATCATAAATCATTCATTATATCATAACCCATGAAAAATTGTTTTTATAAACATTTAATCATTTTATAACCTATGGTAAGATATGTGTTTCATGAATATTCCATCATAGAATAACCAATGGAAAAGAAACGAGTTTCACAAACATAACCCATGGAAAATAATTATTTCCTATAAACATATTATCTACATAACAAAAAATTATCCAAATACATAATCAGGGTTGTATCACTAGATAATATCTACAATATGTATTAAATAACATCAAATGATGCAATCTTACTGGGAGAATTATTTTGAAAGTAAATTTGGAACATTTTTTGTGTAAAATAACCTTTTCACATTAAAAACTCTTATTTAAGGTATAAAGATTTGAAAAAAATAATCAAAAACATTTTGTATGAAAATACCTCTATAAACATGTTAAGTAATATTTATATTATTTAGTGGTCATTATAGTAAAAAATACTACTCATTTAATACATGTTAAAACAAATATTCCTTTCATATTTTTGTTAAAAAGTAGAAAGAGACATTTTTATTAAATTTCATAATGTTTCATTTAAAATCGTTTTGTAAAAATTACAAAAAATGATGTATTTGGAAAATCACGAGATACTATTTATATCATTATTTAATTTTTTAAATAAAACATTGACATAGAAAAAAATGGATTATTGACTGAAGAGGGAAATAAAGTAAATTCTTTGAGAAAAATATATTTCATTGGTTTCTTTATTACATAAACGGAGTAAAATAAAAGCGGAAAATTTCTTCTATATAAATAACCATATTATAAAAATATACATAATTTTTTTGAGAGATATATTATAGGATTTTATAACTGGAATAACAATCATAACCAATCAAAATAAACTATGAGATTGTAACACAAAACCATTTCCATTTTGTTATTATTTTAATTGTAATCACCATGAAATATATAATGTTATATAGAAATATAAATCCCCCTAATTTTCATAATAATAATTATAAATTTTACTCATGGGAATAATATACACAAAACAAAATTAACAAGTGGTGAATATGGAATGTGTCCTATATAAATAAATGTATGAAAAAAACCCCTTTCTAATTTGGAAACTTTTGAATAAAACTCCACATTAAAAAAGTAAAATGAAAAAATAAATATCATTTTAATACTTATCTTAATTATATAAAAATTAAAAAGGGTGATATATACACCACACAAAATAATTGACTGGTGAATACACCATATGACTCCCAGAAATAATAGATACTGAAGAAATCTTTTTCCTCATGTCATAATATTCTTCATAAACATTCAAAACAACCATATATTAAATAAATTTTTAATATAAATCTATTTCAAAACCATAATAATATATATATTACCATATATTATTTATTATGATGTTTTATTACCCATTTATTAACAATTTCATTGTCTACATCAGGTTTTGGGTAATAACTACTTCATTTATAATGTATGTATTAGTTTGGTATTTTTTCCCATTCACATTATCTTGGTGGAATAATAACAATAATTTTATAATAAATATTAATATAATATATCTTAATTATATATGTATTTATAGCAATCTAAAATAGTTGGAGATAGAAAATAAATTACACCATTCATATAGACGGTACTTCGTACGTACAAATGAATATTGTTTCCATCTTATCGGTGGATTGAACTAAATAATATTAACTATCAATGTGCCCTTAAATAATTTTTTTATTATATATTCAATAAATATACCCCCATTTCCATAGATTTCAAAATACAATTAAAAAGGTGTCGCATCACTTCATAGAGGCGGTAGTGAAAACATACACAAGTGTGATGTTGTCATTTTCTAAGAGATTTTAAGGTAAGAATGTATATAAAATATTATAATTCATAAATTTTAATTATGTCATAAATATAATTTAAATATTTTAAGTACATTAGTATAACCTTTTTTACATATAGTGGTGGGAAGAAATCACATTACTTCGTGAAGAGGTAGTCTATAATACACATGATCGATAGTTTCATTTTCCATTTGATAGATGGGGATATGGATATAGGTTATGAATATAATTCAATAATGTATAAGTATATTGTAGAAAACAATTATACTATAATATTTTGAGATTATTATAAGTATGTGTAATAATAAATAAATGAAAATTATCATCTAAGAATGATACCCCTTCTTCGGACATTTTACATAGATTTGCACCAAAATCATTCTTATGTAGATTTTATAATAAAAATATGGACTCTAATGAATGGTTTGGTAATTAAAAAATACACTAGTATGTTATATCTAAACCAAAATTCATTGATTGTGTGAATAGGTAATGTAGGGTGTGGTCTTTAATAATTTAGGAGGATTTTCATTTATAAAACACGGAGAAATTTTCATTAATGGAAAGTCGTTATCAATCCATGTGTATCCAAATTTGATGAATAATGCATTAGAGGGACGATATTGTTGATAAGAACCTACAGTAAATACCTATTTTTTAAAACATTTATTCCATTCCCTTTTATGTTTACTCACTTTTACCATTATAGTTCCCACCACAGTAACTAGCCTATTTTTATTTACTAAAGTAATTTATATTTAAATATTTAAAATAAAATTATCTTTATTAGATTATTTAAAAAAAATATAGCAAATATTAAATTTATTTTAATAAATTTTTATCCAACTTTTTTGAAAATTAATTTTAACACATGTTCATGTAACGAACAAAACCATGTTTTGACCTTAACTATAATAATTAATTATAATAGTTTTTACTAATATTTTTGAAATATAATAAATTTTAAAATATTTTATAAATTAAGTCACGGTGATTCTAAATATATAATCTATTCAATCATTTTTAATTCAAAAAATTGGATGAACCTAATTTAATGTAAAACCTATAAACACGATAAAAAATGGTTTTCCAATGAAAGGGTTTTCATAAGAATAAAAAGTTTTAATATAAACATTATATTGAAATTAATTATAAAAGAATAAATTATATTAATAATAATATAATTAAACAAATATTAATTATAAAATCATTCTCAAATATACATTACTGTTTAAATACTTTAAAATAAAAGGTAGTTTTCTAACATATATCATTATTCCTCTGAATTCATCAAAAATTGATTTTTTTGTAAAATTATAAAAAATTCACCCTTATATAATTTTAACCTATATATTCTAAAAATTAAGTGAATTTTTTAAAATAAATTTTATAAAATTTTAGAGAACTAAATTTATTATTTTTTCACAAAAGGAAATGAAACAAAATTAGAATAAATGAATTTACAATGTATATAAAGACTTAATCAAAAATTAAGTACCTATTTTTTCAATACATTTTCGTTATCTAAAACCATTATACATAATTTTAAAAGTATTTATATTATTATTCATACAATAAAATTTAATGGATAGATTGTAATGGATATATTTACATAATAATATATATCATTTCATTAAAAATATTTGTTGCGATAAGCACAAGGTACGAACATTAAATGAATTTGAAAAAAAATAATATTTTATAAAATATCGATTTGTTGAATTATATCACCATTAACCTTAATTTTACCCATTAAATTATATCACTTTTATAAGAATATGAGGATACTACTAGCTCATTATATCTTTGGGTTCTCATGTATCTTCCTCAAATTAGTGGTTTCCCCACAAAACATTAACCTTGTGAGAGGTATTGATTCATATCACATGCTCTCTACGATCTCGAATCCCTATAGGTTATTATTCATATTAATTTTTATGGTAAGTATTATAATCTCTGATTTCAATACATTTGATTTATCAGGTATGTACTTTCTCAAGAAGGAAACATTGAATATATGCCAAACTTGGGAGAGGATTTGTGGGAGCACTAACATACAATATATTATACCTACTCGATCAAGAATCTCTAAGGAGGATATATAACTGTGTATCATCTTTACATTATTCCCAAATATCATATCCTTATTCCATGGATAGATTCACAAGGGTAACTTCATACCAACTTCAAACATCACATTGTGCTGACGATTATCTGTATAAATTTTCTGTCAACTATGTGCTACCTTAATGTGATGTAGAATTTCTCTAAAAAAATTTCAATTTACATATCTAGCTCTAGTACAAATAATATTATTTAGATACCTTTATCCCATTATTATGTAGTCCTACATATATTTTATTAGAGATATTCCAAGTGATCTACTTATATACTTGAGAAAAATAAATTTTTGTAAAGGCACGGATTTTCCATGTAATATTTTTTATTTTATGGAATTATTACAATCCTGTAAAAATTTATAGCGCATGATTTCGAGGCTTGGTGTTCCTAGAATAATTTATAAACTTTTTATGGTACATTCAGTAAATGCGTGGGAGTAATTTTCTAACTTTTGAACCGGTGCTTGGATTAAAAATCAGAGAGCACTATTGAATCCTCAGTTCTGGGATTCACTTAAGGAAGGCATCAATTATACCATAGTAGGTCAAGAGAAAAAAATAGATTTTGGACATTTAAAAGAATAATAAAATAAAGAATTTATTTTATTTCTCTTTCTCATTTCCTCCAATGGACGAGTAGCGGTGGTGGGACCAACGAAATGTCAATCCATTTATTAGATTAACTTTTTAATGTTTGTAACCATACCATTGGAATTTGGGAGGTTTATTAATTAAATAAACCCCAAAAATTCCCAATGGTGTTACCCTCCTCTTCCCCCTCTTATTTATATGGAGCATGAAATGGGCGGTTGACATGGATTGACCAGGAGATTAAGCTCTGGTAAAACACTACAACGCCAACCACTTGGAAGAAAGGATAGGTTCCAGTGATCGGTGACAAGTGCCACCGAATCACGAACCGACGACAATGATGGAGGAGGTTTCATCGATCATCGCCAGTAGACGTTTAATCCTTGTAGGGTTTTGTCTCGTTCATTTTAAAGAGATTTTTCAATCATATATCATCTCACTTGTTAAAATGCTAACGCTGAGGGAAAATGCTAAATGAACAAGGCATGGTCCTTCCACCATTTGATTTTAATTGCGTTATATTTAGGTAAATGATAGGGTTGGAAGGAACCGAAATCTGATGGTCAAGAAGTGAAGGAGAAAACCTAGGAAGTCCATAGGCATGATTGAATGGAAAAACGTACCACTGGATCTCACCTGATGGCATGTGGAAGACCACCAGTAAGGCATTGGTGCAGAGGCACCAGTGAGTCATGTCGGCAGGTGATGGCGGGGGCTAGCACTAGTCGGCTGTGTTAGAGGCGGCGCGTCGTCGCATGCCACAAGAGGAGGTCATGGAAATAGGTTGTGATGGTCAGCATAGAGGCCAAAACCGACCATCTGTGGAGGTGGTGTAGTCCTTC
Organism: Viscum album; assembly: GCA_963277665.1. Taxonomy (NCBI): domain Eukaryota; kingdom Viridiplantae; phylum Streptophyta; class Magnoliopsida; order Santalales; family Viscaceae; genus Viscum; species Viscum album. The sequence continues at coordinate 799,175,556 of OY728130.1, read as the reverse complement.
GTAACGCGCCACTGGAGTGAAAGGGCACAGCTCTTCAGTCACAGCAGTCGAGTAGGGTGGATGGCACTGGCAGGTCACGGAGACAGAGCGGCATGCCGTCGCGCACCGATGTAGAGGGCCGTAGCTATAAGCCATGGTGGAGGAGGAATGACCCTCCCCTGTGGTTCCCACAATGATCAGGTGGTGCCATGTGGAGTCGACACTTCACACCCCCCCCCCCGGCTAGAGCGGGCCACAGCCAGCAGGTCGCGCCCTCCGCGTGCAGGGTTGTGCGAGCCTAGTGAGCCACGTGATCCCTATAGACCTCGCCCCTCCATGGGCTGGATTGTTCAAGCCTAGTGGGACATGGTGCCTAGGAGGTCCAGGTCGGTCCGCGGCCCAGCGGGCCAAGCCTACCACGGCCTCACCACGTCTGGTCAGACCCAGAACCAACCAGGCCTAGTTTCTCTTAAAAGAGCCAGAACATGGAATCCAAACGTCCATTTTACTTACCATCTACGGTGCTAAGATCCATGTAAAGAGACTATCCTTTTGGAATACTCTACACCGATTTTGGAAAAAAAAAATTGGATTACAGATGGGTTTGATCAAACCCGAATCCAACAGGGCCCTCGGTACTAAAACTCTTGTAAGTCACAGACCGAGAATCCGATTGACACTTCGTCTGTCGTGTTGGAACTCTTATGACATGGCAGTATTTGGGGATACTTCTTCGTGGAACATTGCGGCGATTGAGGTATGAACGGTTTCTTGAAGAGCAAATCCTCTCAGAATCAAGCGTTCTTTGTGCGGTACTCTATTGGATGGTTTTAATTTGATGAAAGAACATTGATCCTATGTGGGTCAGCATCTATTGATTCTAGGTGGGTCAGTATCTATCAATTCTATTTGAGTCGGTGCTTAGCTATCTTTATTGGGTCAGCGCTCACTGATCCAATATAGGTCAGCGTCTACCAATCATGTGTGGGTCAGCAGCAGAGCCTCTCGACGGAATAAGATGATCTAGCGATATGTCTAATCATCCATACTTCTAAAATTAAGTTATACGTGTTCTGAGATGAGTCTTTACTGTTGTGATACTTTTACTTTTGCGGTGTCACCATAATGGTGTTACCATTGTTTTATTCTTCCCTCGTGGAATAGGTGTGAAAATGGCTTAAAACTTGGAGCATTATGTTTCCTCATGTATGAGATGAGTATATTTTTGATAACTTAGATTTATGTATGGGCATATATAAATATAGAGTTGTTGATTTCTTCATGATTTTTGATTGAGTACATGCACTGTGTTTTTTACTTTGTGGTACTCTGGGAGACCTTCTGGGGTCTCGGGGTCCTTACTGAGTATTTTTATACTCACCCCTTCATGGGTTACGCCCACACCTTCATGTTTCTCGTGGAGACGACGGACAACGTTGATCGAGGATGAGGGAGGCAGGACTGGGTGGTGCTCAGAGGTGGACCATTTGATGTGACATGACATAGTGACTATTGATTTTTATTTGTTCCTACCCTAAATGTAGGATCCATGGTGTAAAATCTAGGAGTTATTTCCTCTTTCCTATTGTACTTTTACTTTCTGTGGAAATTTTATTCCATCTCCTTTAGTGCACTTTTTTACTATAATAGTTTACTTTGTGGTTCCTCCTTTTTGTGTTCTTAGACTGTGTGTTTTTAGGTTTAAAGGCAATGAATTCCCATTTTTAAGTGTTATACCTTTCGGTTCTAGTCTCCAAACCCTAACTTATGGAAGGCGGACATAGGGTCGTCATGGCACGGGCCCTGGGGGACGGGTCATGACAAAGTGGTGTCAGAGGAGTCAGTTATAACAAAGAACTAGGTATCTGATCTTTTCAATGTGGAAATAGTGTTAACTATTATGAGTGTGGTTTTAAGTTTGGGGGATCCAGTGTTGGTGTGGTGACTAGGACCCTGAATTCATATTTCCAACTGAGTGCACGAAAACACTTATTGCGTGTGTTCTGAAAAGTTTTTTGTATGATCACTTTGAGTTAGCTCACCATGTATAACGTATTAATCATGGTGTATCTTTTTTCTTTCCGGATTCCACTATGTAGATAGTCATCTCAGGTTCCCAAGATAGTACATGATGATAGCTCACTGAGAAATGAGTCCTCAGTGCAAGTCCCCTTTACGGCATTAGCACCTCTATGTGGTGTACCAGCTGCACCACTACCCGTTGGGAAACCATTGGAACCAGCCACACTAGAAGATGGTGAATGATGACTGGGCATGTTTCATGATTTTCAGCGGTATAGGCCTTTGAGGTTCTGATGTGAGATAGATCTATAGGCGGATGAGGACTAGCTGGAGGCTGTGGCCCGATTTTTTCACTTAGTTGGGACACCATCTGAACTAACGGTGATCCTAGATGACAATCTATTTCAGGGAGAAACAGAGAGGTGGTGCAGTATAACACTACATATACATGATGAGGTGACCGTCACCTGGTCGGACTTCAAGTGACTTTTGATGGAATATTTAATCCGAGTGACTCTATGTTCAGTGCGTATACAAGAGATACTGCACTTACAGTAGGGTTGCATGACCATGGATGAGTACTTATTGAGGATCATTGATCTCTCCCACTACTCCACTGATATGATAGGAGACCCTTTCTTGAGGTCTCAAACCATTTATCTAGGTCTCTGATGAGAGATCATAGCAATGGTGATATCGCTCAGCATTCCTACGAAGGCTGGGGTTCTAGAGAAAGTACTGTTGGTAGAGAGATTGCTATATGAGCATGAACCGACAGCGAGAGACACCACTAGATGTCAGCTAGTAAAGTCATTTGCAACAGGTATTAGATAGATGACACATGGAACCAAGCGGTCCAGACCATCTGGTGGAAGACCTCAAGATACAGGGTCGTTGGATTGTGGCTCACGGGACAGAGGAGAACAGATGAGGAGCAGACAGTGCTACTCGTGCAGCGGGCAGGGACAAATGTCTCGTGACTGCCAGACCCAATGTATGAATGACCAGAAGATGGTCGAGGGGCTGCCGAGGCAGAGTTATAGATTTGATTGAGGAGGTCCGCAGGCATCAAGTGGATGTGGAAAAGGAGTTGGCCATGTAGCAAGTAGTGGGTGACGATTTGAGGTTCTACCGCCGCCACCTTCAGGTGGTCCACCCCGACAATAGGGAGCTATTGGACAAGGACGAGCTCAGCTCCAGGAAGCTGAGGCCTACTACCACGGTTCAATAGATATTATTTGAGGTACGATATTTTTCTATTCTACCCTAGATATTATACTTATAGACACATTTCCTAGTCACTCTTTTATTTCCATGGCCATCGTTCGGAGCTCAAAGATTTTGATAGAGTTGTGGGATCGATCATTATGGCTAGAGACTCTTATGGGAGGGGATTCGATGATTACACACCAGTGTCTACAATGTAAAATTACTGTAGGAGGTGAGAGATTCATATGGGATCTTCTAGTAGAAACGTCAAGGCCTTACGATGACATCTTGGGTATAGACTCATTATCTACAGTCCATGCTCAGATTGACCTCATTAGGCACAATGTGTGGTGCATCCGTGAGGATGAGACCAGGTTTTCCTTCACTAGAGATAAAGGAACCTTTGTAGTAGAGGATGAACATACCCAAAAGAGGGTGTAGCTGATCACACATTAGTTGGCTAAACATACCCTCAGAGCAGTTGATGTTGAGAGTATGAGCTATCCTGTAGTGGTGGACCACTATACTAACGTCTTTCCTGATGATGTTCTGGGACTACCTCTTCATAGGGAGGTGGAATTTTACATCGACATGTACCCTGGGATGGCACTGATATCTACACCAGCATATCAGATGGCTCCCACGGAGCTTCGTGAGTTATAGGTACAGTTGGAGACATGCAGAAGAAGGGGTTCATAAGGCCTAGTGTTTTTACATGGGAAGCACCGATTTTGTTCGCCAAGAAGGCAGATGGGAGTTTGAGACTCTGTGTGGACTATTGGAACCTGAACCAGGTGAACATGGAGAACAAGTATCCACTTCCAATGATCAATGATCTTTTAGATCATCTTAATGAGAATGGTGTTTTTCTAAAATAGACCTCGGATCAATCTATCATCAGCTCAGGGTACCGGATGAGGATGTACCGAATATGGAATTCAGATGTTGGTATGGCCACTATGAGTTCATGGTGATTCTTTTAGGTGGGACCAAATCCCACGTAGTGTTCATGGAACTCATGAATAGGATCATCCATCATTATCTCGATCGATTTGTGGGGGTCTTCATTAATGACATCTTTGTGTACTCAACATCGAAGGAGGATCACGCCACTCATATGAATATAGTTCATGATAACTCTGAGAGCACCAGCTTTATGGTAATATCTCCATGTTCCAGTTTTGGATACGGGAGGTCTACATTCTGGGGCACATTATCTTAGAGGCTGGATTTGCAGTGGATCTATCAAAGATATAGACAGTTCTTGCTTGGGAGCTACCCAATATTGTGACCAAGGTTCAATGTTTCTTAGAGTTGGCTGGGAAGTACCAGAGATTCATACCTAAATTTTACAGAGTAGAATAACCCTTGAAATATTTGAAAAAATGGTATAACCTTTCTTGTGTAGAGATAGATTCTAGCAGAGTTTGAGGCTATGACTAATGAGTGCCTCCATCTTGAGGATACCAGAAGAGTTCGTTTGGTATGTAGTCTACAGCGACGCATCAGGGATCGTATTGGGATGTGTTCTAATGAAGGATCTAGAAGTGATTACCTATGGCTCATGGAAGCTGAGGCAACATGAGCAGAACTACGCTACCCATTACCTAGAGTTAGTAGCAATGGTCTTTGCATTGAAGATGTGGTGGAACTACTTGATGGGAGAACAGTTTGATATCTACTATGATAAAAACAGTCTCAGGTATATCTTCTCACAGAAGGACCTAACCCTAAGACCTCATAAATAGATGGAGTTGCTCCAGTACTATGACTTTGATATATTCTACACTCCTGGGAAGTGGAACATTGGGGCTGACACACTAAGCATGAGGTCTGGGTTACATTTTATGATTGAGGAGACAGAGAAGCTATAAGCATTATAGTCATCTTTTGTGGATAGTGATGGAGCAGCATACCTCTAGTTCATGATAGTCACTCCTCAAATCCTTCAGTGAGTATGGGAGGAACATATTAGGGACATTTACTGTGAAGCCCGACATTCTCAGATATCCTTAGAACAGGATCTTAAATAATTTTTTGAAGGTGGGGAGCACATCATCTTCAGAGGATGCACCATGGTACCCGTGACGCTATGAGAGGTGGTGTTGAGGGAGTTCCACAAATCACCTTTAGTGGTACATCCTACTATGGTGAAGATGTACCAGCACCGCTGGTGTCAGTACTAGTAGACATGGATCAAGAAATCATTGGTGGAGTTTGATTCATGATGCCTCTCTTGTTAGAAAGTGATGGTTGAGCACCAAGTTCTAGTAGCCTTGGCTCAATCACTTGGGGTGCCAGATTGGATGTGGGATGGAATCTTCATGTACATTGTGACAGGGCTTCCATGTACATCCAGGGGCCATAATTCCATCTCGGTGATCGTTGACCAACTCACCATGTCTGTCCACTTCCTAACCATTCGATAGCACGGATCAATAGAGTGCTTGGGACGCCTCTATGTGCTGGATTTAGTACGTCTTCATGGGGTGACATTGATGATCGTCTCATATCGTGATGCTCCTTTTACATCCCAGTTATAGAAGGAATTAAAGGAGGTGTTTGGGAATTAGCTACACTTGAGTATCACTTTTCATCCTCAGACCGATGGGCAGACAAAGCAGACCATATAGACACTTGAGGACATGCTTCGTGCTTACATCCTTGATTTTGGTCGTAGTTGGTAGGACCACCTACCCCTGGCAGATTTCTCATAAAACAACAGTTATCACTCCACCATCAGTATGAAACCATTTTAATTCTTGTATGAGTGAATTTTCAAATCACATCTATGCTTGACAGACCTTGGGGAGTTAGCACTTATAGGTCCAGAGTTGGTACGGGCTACCACGGAGAAGGTGCAGATAATCCAGGCTTGGATGAAGACTGCACAAAATACGTGGATGTCTTATGATGATAAGAGACTGAGAACTTTTGAGTTTCCATAGTGTTACCATGTCTTTCTATGGGTCTCACCTCTATAAGGTTTACAGATATTTGGTCGGACGACAAGTTATCACTGAGCCTCATCAGCCTTTTCAGGTTCTCAACAGAGTAGACGATGTGGAGTATTGCCTGGATCTTCCCCCACAGATGCACTAGGTGCCTGGAATTTTCCACATGGCACAACTGAGGAGGTATGTGCATGATCTATCACACGTCATCGACTAGGGAGATTTGTACATCGATGATGGGGTGATGTTTACGAAGGTTCCAGTGGAGATTGAGGATCGATAGGAGTGGGTCCTTCGTGGATGATCGATACCTCGGGTGCATGTTCTCTGGTAGCTCGTGAAACTCTATGAGAGCACATATGAGTGGGAGGCTCAGATTCTTGCTCAGTACCCTCGTTCATTCTTTAGTCTTTGTTGTGTATTTCAGGGAAGAAAATCCCTAATGTGGGGAGAATTTAAAGACTCAGATATTCCATGTAATTTTTTTATTATTATATGGAATGATTATGAGTCTATGAAAATTGATGATGCATGATTCTGAGGTTCGGTGTGCCTGGAATGAATTTCTGCACTTTTTTAAGGGTATGTTCAGTAAACCTGTGAGCGGCGTTTTCTAACTATTGAACTAGTGCTCGGATTAAAAATCTGATAGCACTGTTGAATCTGTAATGTCAGGATTCCCTTAAGGAAGGCTTCACATTGACCATAGTAGGTCGGGATAAAATTATAGATTTTGGACATTTAAAAGAATAATAAAATAAGAAAGTTATTTTATCTCTCTTTTTATTTTCTTCCAATGGACGAGTGGTGGTGGTAGGACCAACCACATGTCAAGCCATTAATTGGATTGACTCCTCAATGTTTGTAACCGTACTTTTGGAATTTGGGATGTTCATTAATTAAATGAACCTCATAATTTCCCAACGTCGTTATCCACCACTTTCAACTCCTATTTATATGGATCTTGGAGTGGGGTTTTGGCACGTCATCACCAAGAGAATAATCTCTGGAAAAATACCACAATTCCAACCACTTAAAGAAAGGGACTAGTTCTAACGAGCGGTCACGAGTGCCACTGACTCCCCAACAGATGACAACGAGGAATGAGGTTCCATCGATCATCATCAGTGGATTTAGAATACAACAAGGGTTTATCTCATTTATTTTCAAGAGATTGTTGAATCATATATCCTCTCCCTTGTTAAGATTCTAATGTGGAGGTAGTGGGCCAAACAAATAAGGATCATTCCCTCAGCAATCTTTTTATCATTGTGTTCATTGAGGGTACATTTTAGGGTTGGATGGAACCCAAATCCGAGGGTCAAGAAGTGAAGGGGATGACCCATGAAGTACTTAGGAAAGATTGGAAGGAAAAAGGGACCACCGGAGCTCAGTGGGTGGTCCGTGGAAGATCGTTGGCACGGCACCAGCCGGCGGCACCGGCGACCAATGCTGGTAGGAGATGGCGATAGCCGGCATTGGCCGGCCGTGGACGTAGTGTAACACCCCGAGATTTTATGAGAAGTATTCTTTTTAATTTATTTGATGTATTGTGTTGCATGATTCCCCAATATTATCTTTCGTTATACACAACGCCGTATTAGCTTGCAGTATATGCAACACTAATCTTCGATCGTGTTATACACAATTTCAAGTTTGTTTGATAGTAGTTATTCTACGCAACATTGAGTATATATATACATATTCAATGTATTAATAAAATATGGTTGGATTTTTTTATATGAAACAACAAAGGATTCGTGCACTACATGCAACCCTGACTTGGCTTGCATTACACGCAATCGCGATCTTCCTCAATAGCATGTGTTGTACGCAATACCGGGTTTTACTAAACAACGACATATTATTAAAATATTATTATAAACTAGCCGTTATAAATAGTATTAAATAAATTTTGAATTTTATAACATTATTATTAATCTTACACATTTTCTAGAACATGGTAGAATAAAAAAATAAATTTTTCGGGTAAAATAAGTATTTTTCAAAAAATGAATTTTTGCCGCCTTTTGATGGAGCACCCACTTTAAATATAGTTTTTGACATGTTTATAAGTTAAATTTTACAAAATAAACTTCTCCTTTTGAATCAAGATATAAAAATTTACATTGGATAATGTTTTGATATTTTTATGATAACTTTCATATTTTAATGAATAGTAAAAACACGCTATATTTTAATTAAAAATAACTTTTTTCATCGTAACAATTTATATGGTTAAATTATAATATTTAATGGTTTTAAAGTATAAATAGAATATATTTTTACCATTTAATATAATTTATGTCATTATCATTGATTTTACCTTGAATTCGTAGGTTAAATCAATTCAATCTTTTGCAATGTTTTAAACAAAAACCTGTTTTCTTTCGACAATGGAATTAATTTTAATTTAATTTCTGAAACTTTCGTGTATTGAATTTTGAAAAATGGATTCCATATTTGTAAACATTGGGTCCAAATTATGTTAATAGGATACTTTTTATTTTTGTAAATTATGAATAGTAACTACGGTAAATTTTATTTACCATAGTTAAAGGTAAATCGGGTAATTAAGGATAAATATAATAATATAAAATTACCCTAACATATTCCAAGATTCTATTGTATGACTAGAAGTCTACCCATATCACCTAAGTGTCGGATTAGATTCATTTAATGGACTTTTGTCCAGGAAAATAATTTAATTATTATTAAAACCAAAGAAAGTGACAACATGTCACTCTCCTAAATCTTATAAGTATAATAATTTTAATTTAGTGATAAACTTCATGAAACATCGAACATGAGTAGTCTCCAGAAATATAATAAAATTATATACATCATATGAATTTATTTATAATTTTTAGGGATTAAATAATTATCATTAATTATGACACAATAGTGATGCAGAAATTGTTTATCTAGTGAAAAATCAAGAATATAGTTTTTATTAAAATAAAAATGACCATAAAATGCAAAAAACCCTGACCAAAACTTATTAGTCATGTAAATGTAAACCATAATCATCCAATTGTTGAATATTTGACCATTTGTAGCCTTACAAAAGCGATAATGACACTTATATTATTTTATTTTAAATTATGCCAAAGTCGTCACCTTCATAATTTAATAAATATAACAATTTAAATATTGTGATTGTAAGATGATAAATTCTAGTAAATGTATTATTGTGAAAGTTAATAGATTTATCTTCATCATAGGACTTTATTTTTAATTTTTATGCAACAAATAAGTATATTAAATAATTATACAAAAAATTTGTAGTATTTATTTTATTAAGAGATAAACCAAATAAATGGTTTTAAAAATAATAAAATAAATATTATATGAATTATTTAATGTGATAAACTAATTTTATAGATACATATCACCTTTTATGAATCTATTAAATATTTTAGTTCGAATATATCCTCTGTGTAGATTTTATTTAAATTCAAATAAATAAATAGTGTCAAAATTAACACTATTGTTATTTTATAAAAATAACACATTATTTAATTGTTTCAAAATCAAATAAATATTTAAAAATTGTAAATTTAAATTTATATAGTCTAAAATGTCCTAAACTATCCAATTATGTAAAATTAACAACACATAAGTGATTATTTATAACCATTTAAAATTTAGAATTTTATTACCTAAAATAAACTTAAATAGATTAAATAAGGATAAATCAAAATGATAAGGTTTTAAATAAGATCATAACATGTCTAAATTTGATTGTTTTATGATATTACAACCCTATCTCATCTGATATTTGAATATGAGTAATTTTTGGTGGTTTTTATGTGGGGTTAGATTTATTATAAATTAATATTTTTAAAATTTCCAAAGGTGCCCCTCTCCTCCCTTATAAAAGGGAACCTCCTCCCTCTCCTCCTCACACCAATTTGAGCCTTCAAGATCGTCCAACCCCTGCAAAATTCTCTTATAAACTTCCCTAGAAACATCCTAGATGTCTTGGTCTTCTTCACAGACCAATTTTAGTGCCCTAAGAGGAGGTCTCAAAGAGGTGCTTCAAAGAAGAGGTAATGTTCGTTACTGATTCTTTCAACTTTATTTCTTCTCCAACTTCTTCTTATTAGGTTGTTTCATTATCAAGTAATAACATCAGTATCACTAATATACTGATATGTTATTATAAGTATGAAACAACCCTATTTCACCATCTATCCATCCTACGGAAAAAGAAATCATTGTGTGTGCATACGTATGGAATACCGTCTCCACGCCGTGGTGTAATCTATTTTCCACCACCACCTTACTTGGATGGGTATAATGGTGTAAATAGTAACTATATATGATTATTGTAAATTTATATTTATTATTTAATAGTATCATACACTCCAATAAAATTCCACGATCATGGGAATGATATCATCACTCATGCGTACGTACGGAATACCGTCTCCACGACACGATGAGATTCATTCTCAATGATTAACCATTAATAAATGATTATAAATTATATATAATACGTAATAATGAAATATATGACATAATAATGATACTTGATTTATGTATATATATATATATGTATGTCATCCAATTAATTCCATTCAATTCAATGAGGAAGCAAAAACAACGTTCATGTGTACGTACGGCCTACCGTCTCCATGAACGGTGTATTTCTTTCCATTTATAGATCTATTATATATATGTATATTCTGAATATATATTATATATAAATCATGTTTTATATTATGTAATTAAGTAATCATGATCTAAGTAATCATATGAATAATTACAAGTCAAAACACGGACGACAAATGAAACGATTTTACCCAAAACTCTCTTTAACATAGAATTTACAAAAGAACAGGTAATATAAAGTCATATGTGAACCATATATGATATCATAACAATGAATATGATTCTGTAATAAGTCAATAACATTATTTAAATCAATATACAGGAGGATCGGACACTTACTAATCAAATCGGACCTAAGGTAAGGGAAAATATCACAATCTCATTTTTATCCAAGATTGTTTATACTTTGGTATTTATTGGGGTGTATTTTATCATCCAAATCTGTGTTCCCTCAATATGTAATATTGTTTCCATCCACCTAAAATTGTTTAAATCCAATTTTACCCTTCGGTGAGTTTTTATTAAAGGATATGAAAGGAATCAGTTGTCGTTTTTCGTATGAGGTACTTTTTGACTTTTCCAGCAAAAGTACGAGAAGAATGTTTTTTTAACTTATACGGCACGAACGGATTTTTACGGTTTTTTATAAAGCCTTATTTTCATGAAGCTCTCTCCAAAAGATTTCATGTCTATTTTCAACAAAATCCTTTTCTTTTAAAATTTCATGACATTTTGTGAAAAGAGAATGATTCTAAATAAGAAAGGACATTTTCCTCAAGAATTCATTTCAAGTGTTTTATCAAAACCATTTTCCATCTAAAATGAAATTATTTAATATTTGTATGTTTTAAGTATAATGTATTTATGATTTACATGGTTTCACTTTTCTTATTATGAAATGATATCCATTTCTTTTATATTGATTATGTTATGGTGGGATGATGTTTATGAAACCCATTTTATTCGTTGGGTTATTATGAATGATGTATGTTTATTTTGTGGCACAAATAAGAATGATTTCATTATAAGATGGGTGGGACCTATATCTCCCTCCAATTCATTGGGTAAAGATTTATATCTCATTAAATATACATGGCTGGAATGGTAAGTTAATTTGGTTCAGTATTACAGGACTGGAACGAGGAGTGAACTCGATTCAGAAAGGGACTTTTCCCACTAAGATGGTCTTGGAAGCAATGTCTTGGCTACTATGGAAATCATTACATGTGCTTAATGGATGCCACAATTACATGTTTTATTCCCATTCTATTTTATCATGATTTATCTTCCATTATGATCTATGTCTTATGTACTTCCATGTTTTATGTCGTTGCTCAAGATTTTTAATGTTATGTTTTTTTTAAGTTTAAATGTATATGGAATGTTTTATTTTATCCATGATTACCCTTACTGAGAATTTGAGCACACCCTTTTTATGTTTTCTTTTCCCCCAGGATTAAAAGAAATATTTTAGGTTAGGAAACAAAAATGTGAAGATCTTTATGGGAGATGGTGAAGATCTTTCACCACGCTTAGAATATTGCGTTCCAAGTTTCCAAAGACAATAAACTATTACAGTAGTTGTGTGTCTATTTTTGTTATGTACTAAGTATTACGCAAAAGTAATGTAATGTCTATATACGTCAAGCTTCAGGTCTCTACAGTTGGTATCAGAGGAAAAGTTTAGTTAACCTTTGGAAACTAGGATGCGAAAACGTTAGTGAGATCCCTAAAGATATTTCTAAGGTATGTCTAGGGATGTCCCTAAGGATAAGTATATGTATAGGATATAGTCCTAGAACTATGGTAACTATCTTAGAATTTATCCTAAGATGTTAGATATTGAGGGTACTCCCCCTTTAATATATTGTTTTCCCTAGCATGATTTTTGCCTCTCACACTATTCTTTTTGGGTTTTAGAAAATGGCTGGAAACAAGATGATTCACGATAATGGAGGATATGATGGACAATGGAATTATATTATTCATGAGAAACCGAATGAAATGGGATTTGGAAGTCCAAACATCACTATTATGCTGAATCAGCAATCTCATAATATGATCAATAATCTCAAAATTGGTAAGTTTCCTGACTCGGCTTATAAGAGAAAGATGAAGTTTCATGATGATCATAGAGGAAAGGAAGTTAAATTTCCCCTATGTAAATCATGTGGGAAGAGGCATCAAGGAGAATGTTTCAAAGGAACTAGAAGATGATTTGGATGTGGAAAAGAAGGACACAAAGCCAGTAAGTGCAAAGGAAAAGGTTTAGTTAACACCATGGATGAGGATAATGGTTTTGCTACGATATCAACAATGGTTAAATGTTTTAAATGTGGAATGTACGGGCATTATGAAAACCAATGGCCTAAGGGAAAGTCTCATAAAGAGAATCAGTATGTTCGTATGGGTGGTATTTATGTTTATGATGATGAAGAGACTACAAATGATATGTGAGATGAAAGAATTGTTGATGCTCAGTCAATGGTTTAAGAAGGTAGTGGAATGATTGCATGCTTATCAAGTGTAATGTTGTATAAGTAATCTCATGGTACTATGGAATAAAGAGACATCTAAGGATTGTTACACTGTTATCTTTCCTTAAGTATTGAAAGTGTATGATGAATGGTACCAGTAACCATGAAAGGTTATTCAGATATTTTTTCTAAAGTAGATGATATGCACATAATGAAGGGATAAGGAGAAAATTAAATGTTTGATAGTATTCATGAGCTCATGACTGATATAAGGAGAAGGTTATATCATGGTTTGAGTATATAGAATTTTTGGACTTTGGTATGTGCAAAGAGTTAACTTTTGACAGCATTCATGTTTTCACTCAGGTTTAATGGGTATTCATTTTTCCAGAGAATACATGATTAAGGTATTCACATGATTGGAATTTGACCAACAAGATATATGATGGATAAATGATGGTATTCACGTTCTTGGTTGATGACATTACGAGTACTCATTTTCTTTATACTATGAGCTTGGACCGAAGTATTTTAGATAAGCCTAAAGATTGGAATGGATTATATTGGACATAAGTTAGTATTGTTTATGGATTGAACTTTTTCGATATTATTAATGGGATGTTATAGTAATGTAGTATTAGAAAAAGGACAACCTACAGGACGGGCGACAACCCATCGTGCCGAACAAGGCTGTGGGAATTGAACTGAAGTGCGACTGGCCTTTATCTCCTACCACTAGACTACAGGAAGTCTCTGGTTAGTAGAAACTAGTTTTATTTTATTAAGCGGTATGATATATGAAGAATAAGTTCATTTTTTGGAATTGAATATGATTAACCTCACCATAGATGGACTTATGAATATTTGATAACTTTTTCTAACCTTTTTTTTGAAACAGATGGAATTACTCATCATTCTATCACACGGTCTGCTAACAATTCATGAATGACAAATTCAACTTCATTTATTTAAGATATGAACTAGAAATTGTTCAAGGCACGAACAACGGTGAGATTGTACCAAAATCAAGTAAGTATTTCTTTTGATTTGAAAATTCTTCAACATTAGAGAAATGATCCTTAAAACCAAAAATGTTTTCATAGTGACCATATATTCGATGAATTAGATGGTACCTTATATCATCACAAATATATGGCTTTGTGATTGATGGATTTTTCATAGCCATGTCCTCTACCACTCTCCATCAGAACTTGATGTTTAGATTTCTCTTCCATATCCATATTTTCACCAATGTTCTCCCATGAGGAAACCCAGTGATGAGTTAATTTGGGTAACCGTTATGTTTCATACATCACTTTTTAAAATTATTTTTTAGTATGTGGGTTTCTATTAATGAATCTTTCAAGTAGTCAACCATTTATAACCCCGACGAATTTCAAGGGTGAAATTCATTTTAAGAGGGGTAGAATGTAACACCCCGAGATTTTATGAGAAGTATTCTTTTTAATTTATTTTATTTATTGTGTTGTATGATACCCCACGATTTTCTTGCGTTATACACAATGTCGTATTAGCTTGCAGTATATGCAACACTAATCTTGGATCGTGTTACACACAATTTCAAGTTTGTTTGATAGTAGTTATTCTATGAAACATTGAGTATATATATAAATATTCAATGTATTGATGAAATATGGTTGGATTTTTTTATATGAAACAACAAAGGAGTCATGCACTACATGCAATCCTAACTTGGCTTGTATTACATGCAATCGTGACCTTCTTCGATAGCGTGTGTTGTACGCAATACCGGGTTTTACTAATCATCGATATATTATTATAATATTATTATGAACTAGACGTTATGAATAGCATTAAGTTAATTTTGAATTTTATAACATTATTATTCATCTTACACATTTTCTAGAACATGGTATAAGAAAATAAATTATTTTTTCGGGTAAAATAAGTATATTTTCAAAAAATGCATTTTTGTCGCCTTTAGATGGAACACCCACATTAAATCTAGTTTTTGACATGTTTATAAGTTCAATTTTACAAAATAAACTTCTTCTCTTGAATCAGGATATAAAAATAAACATTGGATAAAGTTTTGATATTTTTCTGATAACTTTCATATTTTAATGAATAGTAAAAACAAACTATATTTTAATTAAAAACAACTTTATTCATCATAATAATTTATATGGTTAAATTATAATATTGAATTGTTTTAAAGTATAAATAGAATATATTTTTACCATTTAATATAATTTATGTCATTAGCATTTATTTTACCTTTAATTCGTAGGTTAAATCAATTCAATCTTTTGTAATGTTTTAAACAAAAACCTGTTTTCTTTCGACAACGGGATTAATTTTAATTTAATTTCTCAAAATTTTGTGTATTGAATTTAGAAAAATGGATTCCATATTTGGAATTAGTGGGTCCAACTTATGTTAATAAAATACTTTTTATTTTTGGAAATTATGAATAGTAACTACGATAAATTTTATTTACCACAGTTAAAGGTAAATCGGGTAATTAAGGGTAAATATAATATTATAAAATTACCCTAACACATGAAAAAATTCTATTGGATGACTAAAAGTCAACCCATATCACCTAAGGATCGGATTAGATTCATTTAATAGACTTTTTTACATGAACATTATTTAATTATTATTAAAACCAATGAAAGTTACAACATGTCACTCTCTTAAATCTTATAAGTATAATAATTTTAATTTAGTGATAAACATCATGAAACATCGAACATGAGTAGTCTCCAGAAATTTAATAAAATTATATACATCATATGAATTTATTTATAATTTTTAGGGATTAATTAATTATCATTAATGATGACACAATAGTGATGTAGAAATTGTCAATCTAATGAAAAATCAAGAATATAGTTTTTATTAAACTAATAGTGACCGTAAAATGAACAAAACCCTGACCAAAAATTATTGGTCATGTAAATGTAAACCATAATCATCAAATGGTATAATATTTGACCATTTGGAGCCTTATAAAAGTGATTATTACACTTATAGTATTTTATTTTAAATGATGCCAAAGTTGTCACCTTCATAATTTAATAAATATAAAAATTTAAATATTGTGATTTTAAGATGAAAAATTCTAGTAAAAGTATTATTGTGAAAGGTAATATATTTATATTCATCATAAGATTTTATTTTTAATTTTAATTCAACAAATAAGTATATTAAATAATTATACAAAAAATGTTGTAGTATTTATTTTATTAAGAGATTAACCAAATAAATTTTTTTAAAAATAATAAAATAAATATTATATGAACAATTTAATGTGCTACACTAATTTTATAGATACATATGACCTTTTATGAATTTATTAAATATTTTATTTCAAATATATCTTCTGTTTAGATTTTATTTAAATTCAAAAAAATGAATAGTGTCAAAATTGACACTATTGTTATTTTATAAAAATAACATATTATTAAATTGTTTCAAAATCACAAAAATATTTAAAAATTATAAATTGAAATTTATATAGTCTAAAATGTCATAAAGTGTCCAATTATGTAAAATTAACAACACATAAGTGATTATTTATAACCATTTAAAATTTAAAATTTTATTACCACAAATAAACTTAAATAGATTAAATAAGGATAAATGAAAATGATAAGGTTTAAAATAAGATCAAAACATGTCTAAATTTGATTTTTTGATGCTATTACAACCCTATATCATCTAATATTCGAACATGAGTCATTTTTTGAGGTTTTTAAGTGGGGTTAGATTTATTATAAATTAATATTTTTAAGAATTCCAAAGGTGCCCCTCTCTTCCTCACACCAATTGGAGCCTTCAAGATCGGCCAACCCCTGCCAAATTCTCTTCTACACTTCCCTAGAAACGTCCTAGAGGTCCTGGTCTTCTTCAAAGACCAATTTTAGTGCCCTAAGAGGAGGTCTCAAAGAGGTGCTTCATAGAAGAGGTAATGTCCGTTACCGATTCTTTCAACTTTATTTATTCTTCCACTTCTTCTTCTTAGGTTGTTTCATTATAAATTAATAACATCGGTATCACTCATATACTTATATTTTATTATAAGTATGAAACAACCCTATTTCACCATCTATCCATCCTACGGAAAACAAAATCATCGCGCGTGCGTACGTACGGAATACCGTCTCCACGCCTTGGTGTAATCTATTTTCCACCCCCACCTTACTTGGATGGGTATAATGGTGTAAATAATAACTATATATGATTATTGTAAAGTGATATTGATTCTGTAATAGAATACATACACTCCAATAAAATAACACGATCATGGTAATGATATCATCGCTCATGCGTACGTACGGAATACCTTCTCCACGATGCGATGAGATTCATTCTCAATGATTAACCATTCATAAATGATTATAAAGTATATATAATAAGTAATAATGAAATATATGACATAATAATGATACTGGATTTATGTTTGTGTATATATATAAATATATATATATATATATCATCCAATTAATTCCATTCAATTCAATGAGGAAACGAAAACAACATTCATGTGTACGTACGGCCTACCGTCTCCATGAACGGTGTATTTCTTTCCATTTATCAATCTATTATATATATGTATATTCTGAATAAATATTATATATAAATCATTTTTTATATTCTGGAATTAAGTAATCATGATCTAAGTAATCATATGAATAATTACAAGTCAAAACACGGACGACAAATGAAACGATTTTACCTAAAACACTCTTTAACATGGAATTTACAAAAGAACTGGTAATATAAAGTCATAATTGAACCATATATGATATCATAACAATGAATATGATTCTTTAATAATTAAATAACATTATTTAAATCATTATACATGAGTTTCGGACACTTACGAAGCAAATCGGACCTAAGGTAAGGGAAAATATCACAACCTCATTTTTATCCGAGATTGTTTATACTTTGGTATTTTTTGTGGTGTATTTTATCATCCACATCCATGTTCCCTCAATATGTAATATTATATCCATCCACCTACAATTGTTTAAATCCAATTTTACCCTTCGGTGAGTTTTTAGTAAAGGATATTAAAGGAATCATTTGTCATTTTTCGTATGAGGTACTTTTTGACTTTTCCAAAAAAAGTACGAGAAGAATGTTTTTTTAACTTATACGTCACGAACGGATTTTTACGGTTTTTTATAAAGCCTTATTTTCATGAAGCTCTCTCCAAAATATTTCATGACTATTTTTAACAAAATCATTTTCTTTTAAAATTTCATGACATTTTGTGAAAAGAGAATGATTCTAATGAAGAAAGGATATTTCCCTCAAGAATTCATTTCAAGTGTTTTATCAAAACAATTTTCCATCTAAAATGAAATTATTTCATATGTGTATGTTTTAAGTATAATGTCTTTATGATTTACATGGTTTCACTTTTCTTATTATGAAATGATATCCATTTCTTTTATATGGATTATGTTATGATGAGATGATGTTTATGAAACCCATTTTATTCGTTGGGTTATTATGAATGATGTATGTTTATTTTGTGGCACAAGTAAGAATGATTTCATTATGAGATGGGTGGGACCTATATCTCCCTCCAATGCATTGGATAAAGATTTATTTCTCATGAGATAGACATGGCTGGAACGGTAAGTTAATCCGGTTCGGTATTACAGGACTGGAACGAGGAGTGAACTCGATTCAGAAAGGGACTTTGTCCACTAAGATGGTCTTGGCAGCAATGTCTTGGCTACTATGGAAATCATTACATGTGCTTAATGGATGCCAAAATTACATGTTTTATTCCCCTGCTATTTTATCATGATTTATGTTCCATTATGATCTATGCCTTATGTACTTCCATGTTTTATGTCGTTACTCAAGATTTTTAATGTTCATGTTTTTTTTAAGTTCAAATGTATATGTTATGTTTTATTTTATCCAAGCATACCCTTATTGAGAATTTGATCTCACCCTTTTTATGTTTTCTTTTCCCCCAGGATTAAAATAAAGATTTTAGTTTAGGAAACAAAAATGGGAAGATCTTTATGGGAGATGTTGAAGATCTTTCACCATGATTAGAAGATTGTGTTCCATGTTTCCAAAGACACTAAAATCTTACAGTCCTTGTGTGTATATTTTTGTTATGTACTAAGTATTCCGGAAAAGTAATGTAATGTCTACGTACGTCAAGCTTCGGGTCTCTACAGTTAGTGTGGCGTGCTGTCGTGTGGCGCTAGAGGAGAAGGTCGTGGATTTTTAGCCATGATAGTGGAGGAGGGAAGATAGAACCAGATAGCTGCGGAGGAGGAATGGTGTGCTATCACACATTGCCGGAAATGGATGTGGCTCGAAGTTGCGATTGAGGAGGAGGGACATGCACCTGCAGGTCATGCGGCGACCAGGTGGCGCCACATAGCATGGCCACATCATCCCCCACCCATATGAATATACTTTTAGAATAAAATGGGGATCGTTACCCCCACTCCCCAGCTAGGGCAGGTTCTAGATCACAGGTATCACCCACCGTGAATCGGGTCATGCGAGCCTAGTGGGTTAGGCCACATGAGCCAAGCAGACCACACCACTCCATGGGTTGGGCCACACCGCCAGGCTGCCAGGCCAGTCCACTGCCTAGTGGGGGGAGCCCTTCATAGCCTAGCCCATCCAAGTTAGACCTGGACTGAATCGGGTCGACATGATCTAGGTCGGGTCAGCCCTGAACGGGTCGGGTCAGCCTAGACCGGGTCGAACTGGACCCGAACCCCACCAGGCCCAGTTTCTCATAAAATAGCCATAACCTTAAATCCATACGTTCGTTTGATGAACCATATACTGATCTGAGATACTTGGAGCTAATTGGTCCTTTTGTTATCTCCATATAGATTTCAGACAATTTTGGAGTACAGATAGGTCGGATCAAACATGAATTCAACCGGTCCCTCTTTACTAAAACGCTTATATGTCACAGACCGGTCATCTGATTGGAACGTCGTCTATCTCGTTGGAACCCTTAAGACATGTTGGTATTTTGGTATAAATATTTTTGGAACTTTGTAGAGGTTGAGGTTTGAATGATAGATTGACGTGAGTATTCTCTAGGAACCAAGCATTCTTAGTGCGGGAATCTAGTCGTTGGTTGTAAGATCAAGAAAGAACACCGATCCTATGTGGGTCTGCATCTATCGATCCTATGTGGGTCATAATCTATCGATCCTATCTAGGTCAGCATCTATTGATCCTATGTGGGTCAGCACTCAAAAATCCTGAGTGCGTCAGTGCTCACAAATCCTCTATGGGTCAGCATTTACCGACCCTATATGGGTTAGCAGCACAACCTCTCGGGAGAATAAGATGAAATACAGATACATATAATCATCTGTACATTTGTACTAAATTTATACCTGGTGTGGGATGAGCCTTTACCATTATTGTAATTTTACCTTCATGGTGTTACCTTCATGGTGTTACCTTTATGTTATTCATCCCTCGTGGAACCGCTGTGAAAATGGCTTAAAAGATGGATCCTTATGTTTCCTTATGTATGAGATGATTATATTTTTATAAATTAGGTATATTTATGGTCATATACCTAAGTAGAGTGTTTCACTACTTCGTTCTTGGTGATTGAGGTCTTGTTATGTGGTTTTTCCTTTGTGGATCTCTAGGTGACCTTCTGGGTCTCGGGGTCCCTACTGAGTATTGTTCTACTCACCCCTATACGGGCAACCCCCGCACCTTATTGTTTCTTGTTCATATGATGTACAGTGTTGGTCGAGGATGAGGGATCCAGGACTAGACGGTGCTCAGAGGTGTACTATTTCACATGGCGTGACATAGTGACTACTGACCATGAGTTGTACCTACCCTTCAGGTAGGATCTACGGTGGATGATCCAGGATTTTTTTCCGCTTTTATGTTTTACTTGTTCTTTTCCGTTGTGATTGTATTCTGTCCCCTTTAGTACACTTTTTTACGACAACATTTTACCTCATGGTTTCTTCTTGTTGTGTTTTTAGACTGTGTTTTTTCAAGTTTAATGGAAATTAAATTATATTTTTTAGGGTTATGCCTTTCGGTGCTAGTCTCCAACCCCTGGCCTATGGAAGACGGGCTTGGGGTTGTCATGACATGAGCCCTGGAGAAAAGGTCGTAACAATTATTGTAATAAAACTCCAATAGAGGAGGTTGTTAAGCCCAACCACATTTTAAATCTAGGGAATAAGATATCAACATATCCTCTAGGGTTAAAAATGTTCTCTTAGACTTAATATTCTCCTAATAAGGATATTAAATTCTAAAAAATGACTCTATATCGAGATCTAGCTAAGGACTTCACCAAAACATCATGCTCAAACTCATATCCCGATCTGATACAATAGAATGTGGTACACAATGAAACCATAACACTTACATAATGTATATCCAATAAAGGTTATCTAGATAGAAATATTATCTGATAGAAATTAATTTCTCTAACTTCATAAGATGATCCACTACAATCCATGTGTCATTGTGACCTTTAGATATTTTGGGGTGTATAGCAACAAAATCTATGGTGATGTTTTTTCATATCCATTCGGGTATTGGTTATGGTTGTAGCATTCCCTTAAACATTTGTCTCTCAACATTAAATTTTTGACATACAATTCACTGATATTTAAACATTGAAATATATCTTGTAATTACATCCCACTAAAAATATACTCTTATATATATACAAATTGTTGTACTTTCAGGATGAATAGAGAATGAAGAACTATGAGCATATTATAACAACTCTTTCTTAAAATCTATAATGGTTGGAACACATACATGATTCCTAAACCATACCATTCCATTTAAATCTAGGATAAACTCAAGAACATTTATCACATTCTTCTATAACACTACGTTTTTTTATTAGCGACTCTATATTCTTTATGTGTATATATGGTTGAATAATAATTTGAGTTATATAATATTTTCACACATCCTTCCTGATTTCAAGAAACATTCTTTGAAAATATACAAATATTGTGTCCTTTTTTATTCTTATCGTGTATATATTATGATGATCTTGATGATTCAATGAATCATCCACCTTTTCCTCTTTCATTGGTGGGTAATGTATTGAGCAGTCATAATATTGTAAAATTTCAAAACATCTACAATAGTGTATATGAAAATATTTATATTAAAATATATATACTAAAATATCTTATCATTAACATATATATTACACATTTAAGCATAAATAAAATTCATCTAAATAATTAATTAAAAAATTACTGTGGAAAACATAAAATTAGAGGTTAGGTAATATTGATCATGAACATTCAATTTTCATGATAAAAAATCTATAACCATGTTATTCTATAAGAGAACATATTATTGTCCCTTTTTTGATGCATCATAATATATTATTAACCCTTACCCATTATAGGGTAATGTAATCAAAGGAGCACTGACTAACCATCTCTTATGTTCATTGAAATTTTCTTCATATTCATCTCTACAAAGGAACATGGCTCCCTTCCCTGTTTACATGGTATGTACATTGGGAATCTATGACAACTATTCTGTAAAGCATATAAAATATCAATCCAATCCATTAAATCTATGTATCTAATTATTTTTTGTTGGTATGAGAAAATTTTCAATACCTTTCTTTATTGATGGATCTTCTGATATACCCCCTCTTGAAATTATACTTCCCAAAAAAATATTACTTCATCCAAAATTTATAGTTTATAAATTTTTTATATAAATTAACATTCCTTAGGGACACCAATAGAATCCTCATGTGATCATCATACTCTACCTTTATCTTTGATGAGATAAGAATATAACTTATAAAGTCTACCATGAACAGATAAAGGTAATATCTAAAGAAAATATTTATTCAGTTAATGAAAATAGTTGGGGCATTAGTGAGACCAAATAGATCCAATTTATATTTGTAATATCCATACGATGTATGAAATTATTTCTTGGGAATATACTCCTTGACACCCAATTTATGATATCCAAAAGTATATCAATATTAAAAAACTATTTAGCTCTGTGAATTTGATAAAACAATTCATCAATATTGGGTATAGTATACTTGTTCTTAATTTTTATCTTATTCAATTCTCACAAATTAATGTAGAGTTCCATCGATACATCTAACCTATTGACAAAAAAGAAAATGGGAACCCTATGGTGAATCACTTGTCTAAATCAATCCCCGTTCAAGATTATATTACAATTTTTTCCTAAACTCTTACATCTCAACAAGGTCTATTCTATAGATATTCATTGAAATATGCATAGCACCATGTATGATTTATGTTGAAAAATCATCATCATGATTCAGTTGAGGAATAGTTTAATCTTATTAAAATACATTAGAATGATCCCTCACAATAATAATATCATTGATGTTGCGTTTCTACCCAACCATATGATATTAATGACTCTTCTAATTTGAAATCAATACCCATATAATGGGTACAATTATCACCATAAGTACATATTAATCGTCACACTAATATACGATCATTGGATGGTTTGGTATATCAACCATGACATCATTTCCTTATAAATTGATGTGTGAATTATGTTGATAAATTCACCTCAATATAAATATAACATCCTATTACACTTGATATTGATTAATAGTATTTACTGGAAGAAAATTCTCCCAAACTTCAACCAGATAAAAATCGTAGGCTTGAGATATGATCATCATATCATTTGGGTTTTCACTACTTAGTTCAAATAAATTCATTGGGGATATTAATTGTCATTATTAAATAAATTTAATGATATACATGGATTTATATAATGATTCTATACTAATATACTTAAACATTTTAGCAAACCTATCCCCACCCTAATTTCAGGATCTATATTCAAGCCCTTTATAAAACCAATATGGATAGCCTAACCATCAAGCATCATTAATCAAAGTGATTAATCTTGAAAAATAATCCATAGGATATCTAAATACTGACTTATTATTTCTAATCTATGAATCCTTATATCTATCATAGGTTATTCATTTCCATTATCTATTCAAATCCTTCATGTATATTCACAGTGTTTTTTTAATTTCCAAAACATATCCACTGAGAGTGTCAACCCATGTCTATAGAAAAGAACATTATCATGCGCTATGTGATTATTGATAAATATCCCAATACACCCTTTTGGAGTTATTACTCCTAGGTATAACTATTCCAATCCCACATCCACATGTAGTATCTAAATGGAGATGTAATTTATTTCAAACCGCTCACTAAATACTTTAGAAAATTTTATCTTTGACTTATCATTATTGTTCTAACTAAACATCTCACATCCTTGTTTCCTATTCTTAACAAAACCATGCTATAATACCTAAAATAATGTCTCACACTTTACATAAATAGATATCACTTTTAAATAAGAGAACATTCATTACATTACAAAATGTTACACAATAAAATCATTTAGGTATACTACCTTTGGAAACATGGATACATAAACGACTAGTTCGAAGCATAACTACATCATCTCCCATAACTATAACCTTATTATACATATCATTCATAATACATTTCTTCATAACCTGATGATTAAAAATATATGAATGAGTAAGCTCATATGCACATTAAATGTATCCATATGAGATACTGATATAAAAAGAGAATAATCGTATGACAACATCAAAATCCCAGTTGAAAACCATACCATAAATATCATATATCATAAAATCGAGTCATGAAATAAGTTATGTTAGTCCATAAGTCATAAATCTTAATGGATTCAAAAAAACATGAACAATAATAACACAACATTGGAATAATACATATATTTTTTCACGTACATAATCATTGAAAATCTTATGTTAAGGCTACCCACAAAAAAATTATAACATATAATGCATGGGGTATCCACATGTGTACCTACTAAGAAATTTGGATAACCCACCATGTACCCAAATTTATGCTTGGAATAACCTTCCATGTACCTTATTTTTTTTCTTGGGATAATATAAGTACCTGACTTTATTACATTACATAATCTCGAATTTTAGTCAAGAACTCACTTCATTTCATACTGAATATATTTTCACCGTTAGTATTTTAGAGAATTGGGATATGACCCATACATAACATTCCATATTCATATACAGCAGAAACCACAAAAATAGTATCCATTTCTTACAAAATATAAATCTTTTCAAATAAAACATGATTTCATGGACAAATATTCATAAAATTCAACTTGGCATTTTTATTTTTCTTAAATATCCTTATAACCTATGAAAATAATTTAAAAACATGTGATGAAAACAAAAATATTAGTAACCTATATAAAAATTAGAAAAGAAAACATTAGTCCCTTAATACTTATAATGTCATGAAATCATTTTCAAAAATACATTCTTGTCAACCATATATACTTTGTGAAACATGAGATTCCCACAAAACATAACGAATATAAAAAATAACCATAAATGTATCTTGGGTAATTACTTACATAATCCTATAACCCTCTCATTTACATTATAATTTGTAACTATCACAGTTGTCATACAATGTAACCCTCTCGAATACCTTATTGTGAACCATTGCAGTTACACTTGATGTAACCTTACAACCGAGCTCCAATTTACCCATAACCAATGAATTGGAGGGAGATATAGGTACCAAAATTTATTATAATAAATTCCCAAAAATCGTAACATAATCATACAACATGAAAAATCTCTCAAAAACATAGATTTTTTAATTTTGAAAAATATAAATTTAAAAGAGTATTTTAAAAGAAAAACCCCATTAAAAGTTTCATATAATTGAAGTGAGACATAATATAGTGGATGGAACATTTATATACACTATAAATACACATAATTAATCATATTATACACAAAATTCATCCCAAAAAAAAATTTAATATGTCATAAATAATCTAGTATAGGTTAACCCAAATAATGGAAATTGGGTTAAGAATTCCCTTAACATGGGTTTGTCTTACTTAAAACATGTTTATAACTCTTTTCAATGGTTAAAATGGTGTGATTAATACCTTACAGAAATATATTATTGTTTATAACACCTTATTTTATTATTTCATAACATCAATTTACCCTTTAATTGTCAGTATTTTGTTCCTTCAATTGTTTTGGGTGAGTGCATTACAAGATTTCCATGGTCATATTGTATTTTATTTTCCTATCATGTGGAAATGAAATTCCAGAAGTAGAATGAAATTGTATTAATATAATTATTCAATATATAATAATACCATAAATAGTTTTTTATCATATATTATTATTGGTCATCTGATAAAACATTAATGATGTTTGTTTAGATCATTTTTCGTGGTTCCTCGATAATCATGAACTGTTTTCATTATATTATTTAATTTAATTAATTTAAGTTCATTATAGAACAAAAAAAAGATTAACACATACACTTTAAATTATTATTAAATCATTAAAAGGGTTTTATAAGAAAATTTTATTAATTTAATAGAAATGGGAAAGACATCGTCCACGATTTTGGTAAATCGGCACATCGTGGGTGGTGTTTCTATTTTTTGAATAAGAGCGGGAGGAGAGGAAGAAAGATGATGAATTTCTTATATGAAACTGATAAAATACATAGTATATATTATTATATTGATTTCATAATACTTGGATAAGTTTAGGGTAAGATATTATAAAAAATGAATGGAATTGAAATGAAAACACATGAAAAAGGAAGATGATTCTTACCTCTTGATATCTTATTTTGAGATCCTCCTTAAGGGCATTGGATTTTTCATTTGGGAGAGTCCAACAGGTCTTGGATGTGGGTAAGATAATTAGGTAGGGTATTTAGTAGAACTTAGAAAATTCTCAAGCCTTAAGAGGTTTGAGAGGAAGAGGTTAATGAAGGTGGTATTTATAGTGGAGGTAAGGAGGGATTTTACATTATGTCAATCATTGTTATAATATTTTTGCTCAAGGATATGAATATTCTTGATTCAAGTGATCCTAAAAAATAATAAGTTCATGTGAATTCTAACCCAGTGGTCTTAGATCATCCATGATGTCAAAAAAAGTGTTTTTTAACAGATAATTTGAATATATGGTATTTTTCAATAATTCACTATTCATTAAAAATTCAAGAATTTCAAAAAAATACCATAAATTCACCCTCATAATTTTTTTATGGGTAGAATTCAAAAATGAATGCCATTTTTTGATCATAAATTCTATAAAATTATTAATTAAATTTTTAAATAAAATAAAACTTTATTCAGAAATTAATATTTTTAAAACTATAACTACATTTATATCACATTTAAAAATTAATCAAGATGTGAATATCTTAAATCCTTAACAAAATAAAATAAAAATAAAATTTATTATTCATTATGGTCATATTAATATTCATAAGGGTATGTTATTATTCAAGAAAAAATCAATTTGCTTCCATCAGACTCTAAATAACTTATAGATCACAACTGTAGATGACTATTTTTCTGAAATTCAAAAAATATAAGTGAAAAACATATGTTTAAAGGATACTTATAGATATCTACTTGAAATAAAGTTTCATGCATTTTAATTTAGTTTTCAAACCTCAGGATGTTACATTATCCCCACCTTTAGGAAATTGTGTCCTCACAATTTTATTTACATATTAAAAATGTGAGGGTATATTTCCCTCATATAATTTTTAGAATACCATGTTCCTAATTCAACCATTTGGTTTCTCCACAAAACATTTACCAATTTGATTACTTTATTCCGCAATACATTATCCATTTGATCAAGAATCTGAACTGGTTTCTCCTCATAAGAAAGGTTCTCCTCCAGCTGAATTACATCTTGACTCAAGACATGAGATTAATCTGGCACATACCTTCTCAACATCAAAACATGAAAAAAAAATATGCACCTGAGATAAAATCGGAGTCAAAGCTACTTGGTAGGTGACTGGTCCAACTTTCTTCATAATTTCACAAGGTTCAGTGAATATTGGACTTATATTTCCTTTCATAACAAATCAGATAACACTTTTCCTTTTTGAGAATCTATGAAAATCTTGATATTCTACCTCAAAAGAAAATTATTTCCTCATGTTGTCTGTATAACTTTTCTTCCTAGTCTGAGCTATCCTCGTGTGTTTTTTGGATCATATTCTATTTCTCAGTCACATCCTCTATTAATTATGCTACCACCAACTTCCTTTCACTGACTTCATTCCAAAAATATAGAGTTTGACACTACTACCCATACAATGCCTCAAAAGGTGAAATCTGTATATTGGAATTAAAACTCTTATTATAAGAAATATCAACTAAAGATAGATGATGATAAAAACTTTCCTTTCAGTCCATTGAACAAGCATGAAGCATATCCCCCAGTGTCCGAATTGTTCATTCTAATTTTCCATCTGATTGATAATGAAAAGTTGTACCGGAATTTAATTTTGTGCCCAACAACTTCTGAAGGCCCTTAGAAAAGTAAACACTGAACCTGGGATCCCGATCAAATACAATAGAAAGAGGAACTCCATATAAAATTTCGGTCTCTTTTAATTTCAATTAAGAATTCCGATCTAAAGAAATTTTATCATGGATAGGGAGAAAATTTTCACATTTATTCAGTTTGTCAATAATAACCCATATTATATTGTTACCTCGAGAAGTATTTAGAAGTCCCACAGTGAAGTCCATAGATATATTCTTCCACTTCCAATATAGAACTAATAATGTCTAAAGCATCCCCTTAGGTAAAATTAACTCTTCTTTGACTTGTTGACATGTCAAACATTTCATAGTAAATTCTATAATATCACTTTTCATTCCTTCCCACCTGTAATACTCCTAAAGGACATTGTACATCTTAGTACTACCTGGATGAAATAAAAATGGAGAACTATGAGCTTCACACAACAATATATTCTTCAAATGGGAATCACAAGGTATACACAACCTTTTAAAAAATCTTAAAACACAATATTTATCACGGTTAAATTCTAGAAACATACCAATTTTAACCAATTGTACCTTTTTCTGTAGCTCACAGTCTTCCTTCTATGCTTGCTTAATTCAGGGCGATAATGTTGAGTATGCTAAAACCTAATACAAAACAGAAATATTTCCTACACTAATAACATATATTCCAAAATTCATCAAATCATTAATCAAGGGGTCATGTTCCAAATTTAACATGGTTAATGATGTATGATGTTGCCAACTCAAGGAATCTTCCACTTTGTTTGCTTTTCTTAGATTGAAATTGATCGAGAAATCATAATCATTTATCAGTCATACCATATTCTTTGCCTTATGTTTAATTTCATCAAAGTGAATATATACTTGAGACTTTTATGTACAACATATATTTTACATTTAGCTCCTTATAAATGATTTCGCCAAATATTCAATGAAAACCCCACAGATACCAATTCCAATTCATGTATGGGAAAATTTAACTCCTGTGGTTTTAGTTTTATTGATGCATAAGCAATTATCTAGTCATTCTGCATCATAACCCAACAAAGTCCCTTCAATGAAGAATCACTATAGATGAAAAACTCCCCCTTTTGGTAGGGAAAGTCCAAAAATGGATAATTCAACAATATCTTCTTCAGTTTTTAAAAACCAACATCACATTCTTATGTCCAAATAAATTTAACCCTTTTTCACATTAACATAGATTTTATGCTAGATAACCATGCAATTTTTAAAAAAACCCTCATTAATAACATTCTAATCATATAAAACTATGAATATTTATAACATTTTTTAGTATTGTCCATTCATCAACCAAATTTTGTTTTGGCAGGATCAATTATTATTCCATCCATATTCACAATGTTCCCCAGAAAAGAAATTTGTTGTAACAAAAAATCACAAATTATGAATTTTCCTTACATTTTATTTTCCTTTATTGTTTGTAAACAACCCTTATATGTTTTTCGTTCTTCTATTTTCTCTTAGAAAATACCAGAATGTCGTCAATAAAAAAACAAAAAATTTATCCAGGAACTCATGAAATATTCTATTCATAAGATTCCGGAATAAATAATGTGAATTAGTTAACCTAAATGGAATAATAACAAATTCATAATGCCCATATCTTGTAAAAAAAGTTGTTTTGGGATTTAAACATCCTTTACCTTTACCTATTGGTATCCGGATCTCAAGTCAATTATGGAGAAGTACAAACTCCCTGGATATGATCAAACAATTCATCGATATGGAGCCAAGGATACAAGTTTTTAGTTGTGATGTTATTCAGGGATTTATAATCAATGTAATGTCTCATTGAAGAATCTTTCTTATTAATATACAAAATAGGATCACCCCTTGGTGAAGTTCTCAGACGAATGAAGTTGTTATCAAGAAACTCCAGTAACTGATTTTTCAATTCAATAATTTATATATATTCTAATCAATATGGGGGTTTTGAAATTGTCTTAGCATCATAAACTATGTCAATTATGAATTCATACTCTTGATTAGGTATAACACTGGGTAACTCATCAGGAAACACATAAACATGTTAATTAATCTCTGGCACTTCAATAATCTGAATAGTTCCCTTATATAAAAAACTATGAGAAAGACAACTTTCATTTCTATATTTAAATAGGTTTTCAGCTTTCTAATATTTTATCAGTTGTATGGGTTTTTTCATGTTTACAAACTGAATGTCTTTATGAAAAATAACTTCTTTTCTCTACAGTCAATCATAGCATGATAAAAAGAAATCCAATTCATTCCCAGAATGAAATCAAACTCTACTAAGGAAAAAAAGTTTTTTAGGTAAATTATTTCCACAAACCACAATAGAAATATTCTTATAATTACTATTGGCTAAAACATTTCCCCCTGTCATTTTAACAATAAGTTCTAGTCTCATTTATTGAGGTGATATTTCCAATTTACCAGAAAATTATTCAATATAAAAGAATGTGTAGACCCCATAACAAACATTAGAAATATACGAGTAAAAAAACAAGGTACCTGATACAACTTCATTGGATGGACTGACATCTGCTGACGTAGCCACATAGGATCTCAATACACCTTTCTTCTTATAGTCTGGCTTCTTGTGTCATTCGAATATATGTTAGTTATAAGTTAACATAATGACATATCTCCCTATATTTGAAACACTTAATAGTTTCCTTATTAGGTTAGTCCTAGGATAATTTTTATTGAAATATTGGGCCATATGTCCAAACTAACCACATAAAAAAACTTCCCATTTTTAGTAAGACATTCCCCATGGTGCTTTCTACCACACTTTTCACATGTTTAGAATAATAATTTCTTTTGATCAGATTTATTTGGTTGATTCTTACCCATAGCTTTCCATATGGACATCCTATTTTACTTTTTTTCATATTTCTTGTGATCATAATCAAACTCTATATCTATCCTCTCAACACATCAGACAAGTTTCTCATATATTTTAAATTAATGGGAGATACCTTGGCTTTAATCCTGAGTAAAAGTGGTTGATTTTTTTATTAATATCCAGAATATGATTTGGAACATACCTCACTAGTCAGGTGAAGTTTTCTTCATACACAACCACTAAATCTTCCTCTTTTCTCTTCAATCCAAGGAATATATTCTGCATCCTTAGTCACACCACGTTAGGAAAATATTTTTCAAGGAATTGACTTTTAAATTCATCCCACTTTAAGTCATCAATCTCCTCTGCATCGCAGATGCTTTTGAAAATAGACCACCACTGATTTGCTTCACCTTCAAAATAATAAATAAAACTACTTTCCTTTTGATTATCTAAATTTCACATAACATCAAATATCTTTTCAAGGTATTTAATTCATCCTTCAGTTGCTACTAGGTCTAAATATTCACAAAATGTAGGAGGGTGTTGTCACAAAAGATGTTCCACTATCGTCATATTCCATTATGGTACCACTGGTTGTCCTCTTGCATGGATTCCACCACAATTTATTGCCTATGTTAGCTGATCCATTACTTTCAAAAACTACTCAATTCCAATCCTTACCATTCTAGGCAATAGATTCGTAAGGATATCATTCTATCGATGCCTCCCCTCTTCAGCTTCCCTTTTTCTTCTGTGGGAAACCACTCTAAAAAAACATATCATAGTCAATCGAAACATAGTGATATTTAAATTATATTTCATTTAAAATTATCCAAAGACTAAAAATTATTCATTGTATTCTATTAACATCATCTTATCCCCAAAATTTATCTAAAACATCCTATGATACCAACTATAAGGACCTGACCTTATTACATTACATAATCTTGAATTTTAGTCAAGAACTCACATCATTTCATATTGAGGATATTTTCATGTTGATACTTTTATAGAATTGGGATATAACTCATAAATAAAATTTCACATTCATATAGATTAGATACCACAAAAACTTAATCAATTTATTCCAAATTATAAAAAATCTCAAATGAAACGTGATTTCATTGAAAAATCATCATAACATATAACTTGGATTCTATATTTTTCATAAAAAACCTCATAACATATGATAAAAAAACATGGTATGAGCATAAAAATATCAGTAAGGTATATAAAAGTAGAAAACAAAAAATTATTCCATGAATACTTGTAAACGCATGAAATCAGTTTCAAAAAAACATTTGTGTCAACCATATATACTTACTTTTTGAAACATGAGATTCCCAAAAATCATAATGAACATAAAAATAATGATAAAGTTATCTTGTTTCATTAATTACATAATCTTTCAACCCTATTGTCTTCCTTATAATTTTTTACCATCAAATCTACCTTACAATGTAACCCTCACAGCTACCTTATTGTGTAACTATCGTAGTTACACATAGAGTAACCATACAGCTGACCTCCAAGATACACATAACCAGTGAATTTGAAGGAGATATAGGTTCCAACCTTCATCAAAAACAATTCCAAAGAACCATTACATAATCATAAAACATGAAATATTGCACCAAAACATTGATTTTCCATTTTGTAAATCAGAATTTTAAAAGAGTATTTTTCTTAAAAAAACCCCATTAAAATATCATATAATTGATGGGAGACTTAATAGTGTTGATTGAAAAAGTATATACACTGTATATAAACATAATTAAATATAATATGATCAAAATTCATCACACAAAAAATATTAATACAACATATATAATGAATTATAAGGTCATCCAAGAGAATAGAAATTATGTTACGAATTCCCTTACCTTGTGTTTTTATCGGTTAAAACTTGTTTAAATATCCTGTATAATTGTTAAAAAGGTTATATTAATATATTAAAGAAATATCTTCATTCTTATTAAACATTATATGATCATTTTATTAAATCATTTTACACTTAAATTTTAAGTATTTTGTTCCTTCACATGTTTTTGGTGCGCTATTTACATGATTTCAATGGACGGATTATATTTGATTTTCTTATCATATGGAAATGAAATTACAGAAGTAGATTAAAATGGTATTAATATGTTTTCGAAATATATAATGATATAATAAATCAAATTTTTATCATATATGATGATGTATCATTAGATAAAACATTAATGATGTTTGTTTAGATCGTTTTTTGCGGTTCCATCATAATCATGAACTTGTTTCATTATATAATTTAATGGAATGAATATAATTTCTTTACAGAGCATAAAATATGTTAAAAAATACTAATTAAATTCTGATTAAACCATTAAATTGGTTTTGTGATCATATTTGATGGAATTAATAGAAATTAGAAACACATCAGCCACGATTTTGGTAAATCGGCACATCACGGGTAGTGTTTCTATTTTTTGAATAACAGGGATAGGAGAGGAACAAAGATGATGAATTGTTATAAAAGAACATGATAAAATATAGAATGTATAAATTTTTTTATATTTAATACCTCCTGGATAAGTGGAGGGTAAGAGAATATAATAAAACAAATGAATTGAAATGAAAACACATAGAAAAGGAAGAGGATTCATACCTCTTCATCTCTTATCCTTGAGATCCTTCTTAAGGACTTTTGTTTTTAACTTTGGGTAAGACCAAAAGGTATTGGACGTGGGTAATAGCCTTGGGGATTAGATTTGGTAGAACATTGACAATGATCACGTCTTGAGAGGTGTGAGAGGAAGAGGGGAATGAGGGTGTTATTTATAGTGCAGTTGAGGAGGGATTTTACATTATTTTAATCATAATTATAATATTTTTTCTTAGGAATATGACTAGTCTTGATTCATGTGAACCCAAATAGTAATAACTACATGTGACTTTGAACCACTTGGTCTTAAATCATCCATTATGTCAAAACTAGATTTTTTACTAATAATTTGAATATACGGTATTTTATTGTATTTCATTATTCGTAAAAAATTCACGAATTTCAAAAAAAAAATTTAACCCTGACCATTTTTCGACATGTATAATTCAAAAATGATCTCTATTTTTTGAAAATAATTTTTAAAATATGATTAATTTAATTTTTAAATAAAGTCATAATTTTTTCAAAAATTAAAAATTTTAAAACTATAACTTCTTGTATATCAAATTGAAAAATTAATCAAGATGTCATTATTTTAGAGCCTTAAGAAAATAAAATAAAAATATAATTTACTATTGATAATGGTCATTTTACTATTCATATTACTATTCATAATGGTCTGTTACTATTTCTCAAAAAAATCATGTTCGTTCTATCAGACTCCAAATAACTTACTGATCACAACTGTAGATAACTACTATTTTTTTGAAATTCAAAAAATACAATTGGAAAAATAATGTCTAAAATTTAGTTGTAAATATCTATGTAAAAAATTTCCATGAATTTCAATTTATTTTTAAAACCTTGGAGTGTTATAAATAACCTTTCATGTTCTCTCTTTCGGGAAAGGATAACCTCATGTGTACCCTCTTTCGGGCTTGGGATAACCTCCCAAGTAATTATTGAGCTCAAATAATTTTTATCATTACCTAATCCATTTTAGGATGATATATATCTCATGCATTACATAATCCATAAATTGTTTTTCCAAAATGTCATAAAACATTAAAAATATCATAACCCATGAAAAGGAAATGGGTTTTGTAAACATTTAATGATATCATAAATTATTGAATGAAATGGGTTTCATAAACATTTTATCCTACCAAAACTCATGGAAATGAAATGAGTTTTCTAAACATATCCTAGGGAAAATAAATGGGATCCATAAAAAAATTTCATAACAATCATAAATCTTCCAAAAAAATAATAAGGATTGAATAATTGGATAATATACATTGAAAATAATTAGAAACATCAATGGGTGTTATCTTATATGGGAAATGATTTTGAAATATCACTTAAAATATTTATTGAATAAACTAACCTTTTCACATTGAAAAAACATAAATAAAATATAAAAAAATCCAAGATATTAAAGAAAAAATTTATTATAAAATAACCTTTGAACCTATAAATGTATATTTTAATAATACATAATTTATAATGGCATAAAATACCATCCATGTCATATAGGTTAAAACAAATATTTCTTTCACAGTTTTAGTAAAAAATAAAAAAAATCCATCTTTGGAAAATAATAATAATGATAATTTTAACCCATTTTTTAAATAGTAAAACACTAAAAATATTTATTTAAAAAATAATTAGTGAATTTTAAATCATTTATATAAATTATTTTTAGAAAACAAGAATAGAGAAAAAAATAAAGTTTTAAAAAAATATATAAATAATGTAATTTTTTCAAAAAAATATTATTTCACACTATTGAATACTTAAAGAGTATAAAATTAAAGGGAAATATATATTATAATGAAAAAACCATAGTATAATTACATAAATTAGTTTCATTATAAATAGATCGCAATATTTTATCATTACAAGAATAATGAAAAATAATCCCAATAAATAATGAGATTGTAACATAAAATGTTTTCAACATTACTAATTTTGGAATCGTAACACCCATTAAATAAATAACCATATAAGTATATGTAAATCCAAAAAAATCTTAAAATACATTCAACAATAGAATATACACCACACAAAAGAAACATTTGGTGAATCTAACATGTGTCCCACAATAAAATGAGAGATGAAAATCCCTTTTCCACTATTGAAATTTTTAAATTGTAACACCCATTGAAGAATAATAGAAAATAAAATATTAAATATCATTAAAATAATGATATAAATGATATTATATTTCAAATTAGTTGTATATACACCACTGAAAATAAATTTGTGGTGAATATAACATATGTTTCGCAAAAATAAAAGTGATACTAGAAATCCCTTACATCAAGTATCGACATTATTCTTACACATTATAACCAATTATATAAAAAATATATGTTTTTTAAAAATATAATAAAGATAAAAAATAATATATATATCTTACCATATATTATTTCTGCATGCCCTTTTGTTACATATTTTTTAGCAATTTTATTTTTTAAATCACGTTTCGTTAATAATTACTTCTCTTTTCATGTATGTTTTGGTTTGGTATTTTTAGTAATTTTAAGATGATAATGGTTATATAATATTAAGAATTTAAACATAATATAAACATAATATATATTCTTTAAATATTTATTTTTATATTCCAACAAATTTATATGGAAAAAATTTATTTTACTATTCATAAAGATAGAAGGTCATACGTACACATGAATATTGTTTCTATTTTCATGATGAATGAAATAAAAGAAAGATAAATATTAAATCACCTTTATATAATCTTTTTTATATAATATATATGAAATATATTAATTAAATATACTTAAACTACGATACATATAAAACTAAAATAAAAAACATGTCACATCACTTCATCGAGGCGGTAGTCCATATGTACGCATAATCAATGTTATCATTTTTTAATAGATTGGGATGTAAGAATATTGATGTGGTATTATAATTACATAATTAATTTTAAGTCATAAGTATTATGTTTATATTTTAATTCAATCCTTATATCCATCCTTGAGAGGTGGAAAACGAATTACATCACTTCATCAGGTGGTAGTCTTCCAAACACATGATTGAAGGTTTTGTTTCCCATTTAATGAAAGAGGATATATATATATATGGTATGAAATTATCATAAATAATATGAAAATATGAAAAATTATATTATTATATTACCATTTTCTAAGAATATTTTAAATACTTGGAAGAATAAATAAAACAATAATGCCTAATAAAGAATGAAACATCTTCTTCAAAAAAACATCCTTATGTTTACACCAAAATACTAATTAGGCTAGATTTATAATGAAAAAAATTATATATTTAATGGTGAGTAATTTAAGTAATATATTTTAGTAGTCAGTTTATGATTCAAAAGAAGTTGGGAGAGCTAATAAGAGAGGGGGGGGTGGCCTTTTATAATTCAGGAGGAGTGGTTGATATTTAAATACACAAAACAATTCAATAATGGTAATTTTCTATCAATCCAGCTGCATATGAAATTGATAAATAAGTGATTGGATTGATTATATGGTCTATTAGAACCTATGAAACAAAATAATAAACATTATATAAATATTTTATTTCCTTATATTTAAATTTTACCCACATGTACCATTTTTATTTTCACTATAGTAACTAGTCTAATTATATTTTCCTATATAATGTATCCCTTAAGGCATAAAAAATTGAAACATATTAAAGAATTCGGACCCAATGATTCTATATATGAATTAATATTTACTAAATAAATATCCTATGTTTGTTGAAAAATAATGTTAACACATATTCATATAATGCAATAATCCTACTTTTAAATTTAATATTTGTAATTAATTCTTTCAGTTATTTAATATTATTGGTGAAAAAATAGTATAATGTACCTATTATATAATATTAATTATTATAATTCAAAATAAATAATCAATTTTATCAAATTCAGTTTGTAGATTATTTATAATATAATTTAAAATAAAATTCACAAACACGAAAAAAATCACTTTTCCAAAGAAAAAGTTTTCATAATTATAAGATGTTTTCATATCAAAATTCAATAAAAATTTAATTAAAATTACCTAAATTGGATAATAAATAATATATTTTAACTAATATTACATTTAAACTTATTTTAAAATATAATTTTACTTTCTAAATACATTAAATGGAAAAGAATGTTTATAATAAAAATAATAATGTTTAACTATAAATCAAAAAATAATAATCATTTCCAAAAAATCTAAAAAAACAATACATAAGATAATTTTGATATATTGATTCCAAAAATTGATATAAAAAATTCAAATTAGTTTTTTAAAAGATGAAAAAAATAATATTATTATTTTTCATAAAAATTAATGAAAATTGTTTTTATAATAAATGTATTTTCAATGTATATAATGGCATTACCAAAACACTGTCACATATTTTTCAATATATTATCATTATCTAAAACCATTAAAAATAATTTTATACATTTATTTATTTCTATTAATACAACCAATTTTAACATCTATGTTATTGCAGTCATATTTGAATAATAATTTCAATAGTACATTGTGGTTCATTAAAACTCAATATTTCATGTAATGTAAGCTATAAAAATTAAATCTAGCTGTAAAAAAATACTTTCTAAAATCAATGGTTGTTATAGGTACCTTATATTTTGATATTTTATCAATGGGGATGATTAAAATGGTTTTATAAGAGATATCTACATTATGTGATAAGAATTTAATTTTTTGGAAGAGGAATTGAAACGTTGTAAAATTAATAAATTCTTATGAAGTAAGATCTTACTAGATAAAATATATAATATCCTATGACCAGCCACAGAAAATAATGTTTCTACAATAAATAATAATACAAGATCAAATATATCCAAACAAAATGGTGATGGACTGGTAAATAAGAAAAAAAATTATACAGGATGAAAAAGTGGACTCTTTAAGAAATAATTACCTAATGGATTTAATGAGATATTTGCGAGTGTGTGACGTTAAAAATAAGTAGAAATGTGGTTTTATTTTGATGTTATTCACGTTTAATTTGAGAAATTGTTATTTTCAATAATATAAGGTATATTTTTTTTTGAAATTATGGCATTTTATTTCATCTTCCACCTCAAATTAAAGGTTTTAAATGTGCCACACTATATAGTGTCACAATAGTCTCATGAAAATTCAATGAGAATTTATATAAAAAATGATTGATCATCTATAGAAGAATTTTATAAAAAGTCATCAAGGCTCTTTATGTCTCACTATATATGTCAACTTCTAAACTCAATACAGGAATATATAATAAATTATTTATTTTTTATAAGAAATAATGTTGAGTATAACTAGAAGAGATTATGGTAGTTTTTTTTCAAACGATTCTTTTATGATATTAAATGAAATAAATTTCATTATCTTATTAAGTATTCAGAATTTAATAAATATAGAGTAATAAAAAATGAATGTGGCGTGAGTGAGAATTAATGATGATTCCGTATTTCATGAAAATTAATAATGGAGATAAAATTTATCAAGAATAATGATAATATATGATTTTATAAGGATAAAATATCATTATTATAAAGATGACCAAAATGGTAAACATTTCATTCATCTTTATATTGTAATTTTTTTAAATATCATATATATAAAGATAATTATTGATTCCAAAAGTATCTATGATCCATACATTTCAAGTTCATGAGAATAAATTCATAGTACTTGTTTCACAACCATGAATCTTACATACTATACTAATGTGATGTAATTGTATAAATATCAATGGTCAATGGTTTTGCATGAAATTTCACGGAAATATGGAATGAATTTTGGTTTTTCTGGATATATTATGGAAGAAAAAAGTTGATACGGGAGGTTAGTAAAAGGATTAAAACACATCATTAATGATGAGATTTCAGGAATTTAGAAATACCAAAAATTATAAAAAAATAAAAGAAGAATATTCACCCAATCTAGTGGATATAAAATAAATGAAAAATAAATAATAAGTGGTATAATTTGATGTTTCAATAATAGTAAACATTTATTTAAGTATAATTAAACTATAATATGTAATGAGACACAATTAATAATATAATTATAAACCATTATTATTGAAGAAAATTTTTATTGACTCAACTTGGAATTTAAATATATATTATATGTATTTTAATGAAGAATTTGTTATATTATTTCAAAAAAATACCATTCTAATCAATAAAAAAAGTTATAAATAAAATAGGATCACCATAACATTATTTTTACTACTCATATTTATGTTGATGTATTGAGATAGCTGGAATACATCATTAATATATCTTATAAGACTACTAATTTATTTTATAGAACAATGATTGTTTTAATTTAGGTAGCACTTATGATCTCTACATGTTGGGGAATGAGATGGGATTATTTATTTAAATAGAATATCATATATGAGTTTTATCACACATCAATATGATCCAAATGAACCCTTTATATTTTTAAACAGTAGTTACAACATGTTTCTTTCTTTATATCTAGTCATTAAAACGATAACTATAACAACCAAGGATTTCATTTTATTTTTTCAATAAATAAATAAGTTTTTTGATAGCTTAATATACACACAACACCAAACTAAAATGAAACATAAGATAGATTTAGGTAAAATAAAAATATTAAATATAACCATTAAAACATTATTATTGAATTTAAGGTTACAAATAAGAGTTACCAAATTGTGAAATATATGTATAATTAAAATAAAGTATACTTTTAATACTATTGAAATTAAATTACTATAGAATAATCAAAATGAAATTCATTATGTGATTCAAATTATATATTCCTAAAATTGGTTTTTTAATTCAAGAAACTAAGTAAATTATTATAAAATTCAAACATATTAAATTAATAATTTTAATAATATATTACTTATAAATTAATTTTCAATTATTGAGAAATAATAACAAATAATAATAAAAATTATAAACAAACTATTTTCTAATATGAACTCTTTCCCAATCTATTTTAAAACATTATTTAAATATGGAATTAAAAAAATAGAATAATATTTTGATAAAATAAAACTTATATTTTAATTTCTCACAAAAAAATTATTTCATAGAATTAATTACTGTGTTTGTTCTGAAATTTTTTATTTTTAGTCATAAAATATTATTTTAGTGAAAATTATAATTTATAGGATTTTATAATTATAGAGGTGTTTATATAAGATTAAAACCCCATATATATAATAAAATTCATATTAAATAATATAATTATATATTTTAAAATATTATTTGAACTTATAAATCTTATGCCCAATATATGTAGAGCTTAATTGAAATGTTACTTTAAAACAAAAGTAGTTTCAGTATTTTCTTCTAATTATGTATTTTGCAAGATAATTTTAGTTTCAGATTGATTTAAAATCCTTCCACCATTTAGTTTTTATATTTTAACCCATTTTATATCATATAAATTAGAATATATTATAAAATTATATTATACAAAAAAAATTAAACCTACTAACGCACATTCAGTAAATTAAATTTTTATAATACTGTGTGTTTATTTTATATCTAAAATTTAAAACCCTTGCACTTTTTATTTGGTAAACTTATTTTTAAATATTAAATCATATTTTTTAAAAACAATTAATTATCCATTCTTTATTTTTTTCATTAATATTAATTACAATGTTGAAAAATTAATTTCCATGGTAAAATTTAATAAAGGTAAAAGTTAAAAAGATAAAATAAAGGGAAAAAAACTCTAGGTTGTTTCAAAATTTAGTGTATGACGATACAATTTTTCAAAAAAAACACTTCCTCTCCCTTTTTTAATTTTCAATCCATTTAACATTGAATATTAGCAATACATTATTGGAGATATAATGGTTTCTTAAAATATTATTCTTCTCTTCACTCAATAAAAGGTTACAATTAAATCACTTCAAGACTCACCTATCCATCAGATTTTTTGTTCAAATTTTTCCACATTTCTTATCATAGTACCATATCTTATCCCTATATGCTTATTTTAAACTCTAGTTTTCTTAAAGCCTCCATATCTAAAGAATTTTCCACGAGAAAAATTAAGCTTTTTAGATGAGTATTAATCACTCTTAGTACTTTATATTAATATAGAAATAAAAACATCATCTCTAAATATATTAATATAATTAAATAAGTTTCATTATTATATTTAAATTTAATAATATTTATTTTAAAACAATTTTCAATCCCTTCCAACCACTAATAAAAAAAATACCATCGATTTTTTCTTTGTGCAAACTACTACCAACATAAAAGAATGTTTTTCACTTTTCATCACATCCTATTGTAAATTGTAAACATTATTGGTTTGAATAATTTTTTACATTTATATGTCACATAAATGTCTCTTAAATTATAGTGTCTCATATATAATCCTTTCATACATTTATTAAAAAAACTAGATTGTTAATTGTGTGTATGTGCCGACTACTGCCGCCATGAAAAATGAATTTTTTTTATCATTACCACCTATCATAGATTTTTACGTGATTCTATTTGATAAGGATATATGACAACTATCAAATTTTTAAGATTATTAATATTCCATATTGTTATTATCTAAATATGTTCCCTTACTCATGAAAAAATTATAATGTGTCATCGTTTGAGTCAGTTAGATGAACTCGACAAATGATATTATAATGATTAGGTTTCAAATAATTATGGGATGTAATAAAATTATAATATCATGTAGAAATATATTAAATTTGTTTTAATGATTTTTCAAATTTTTCATTAATACATAAAATATTTACAAATATATCACCTTATGATGAGTTAAACTTGTTGAAAACTACTTCTCCATTTACATTTTCATGGCTTGTATTCATATTACTATCATAATTAATAAGTGAATTAATTAATCATTAGGTAAAAACAATTATTATTATTTCATTAATGATCTAGTAATTATGATCTTGAAACCACATAGTAAGAATCTATTCTATCTTTTTTTTGTTTGAACAAAACAAACATCTAAAATTTTGAAGACTTGATAATGAAAATAAATATAATAAGTTAATATATTTTCAATATATGGTTATAAAACTATTTTAAAAATGGTATTATGATTCAATTTAGGTTTTTCATTATGTAATTTAGATAGTTTTTTTTATTATATAGGAGGTTAAATCATGGTTGAAAAATTGGGAATACAAGGTAGGGGTTTTCATCTCAATCGCCATTTATTACATCATTCCTTGATATTATGAGCCGATGAACAATTGTATAGTTTATCTAAATCCACTTGACATATAGTATCAAAAATTACTGTTGAAATTTTAATTTTCACTTCCATTCATAATATTATTTATTGTGGTATATGATTGATATATTCTCTTAGATGTAATAATTTTTTATAACTCACAATACTTCTTGAGTTATAATGTTAATACAATATATTTTTATTTCATTTAATATTGTACACCCTACTTTTATCTTGTTTTTCTATTATTTATTCAAATATTATATATTCATGAGTTCTATTCCTTATTTAAAATGAAATTTTGTTATGAATAATTCCCTTCCTCTTTAATAATGGTTTCTCATCCTTATCCATATTTTCCATTCTTGCCTATTTTCTCCTTTATACAAAGAAATAAAAATATGTTATTTTCATTTTATAATATTTTTTCTATTTTCATATTTCATAAATTAATTTTTAGCTACTTTATTCTAATGTGTATTTTCAATAATGATATTTCAAAATGTTCAATTGTTTGTCCAAATTTTCCAAATTAAATGTTTTATCTTCCACTCCACAATCATTTTTCATAGTCGTTATCTAATTTCAAGGATTTTTTTTTTAAAAAAATAAATGATTTCCAATGATTTTATATAAATTTTATGAAACAATTATTTATTTTTCTTGGATGGGTTTTAATTATTAAATTTTTAAA
Source organism: Viscum album (assembly GCA_963277665.1). Lineage (NCBI taxonomy): Eukaryota > Viridiplantae > Streptophyta > Magnoliopsida > Santalales > Viscaceae > Viscum > Viscum album. Next base: position 799,131,417 of record OY728130.1, on the reverse strand, counting down.
AATTAAATGTATTCAAAATATTTTCACATCACCTATTCAGAATCATTTTTTCATTTTGAAGGTTCTCTTACTTATGAATACTTATTTATGTCAACGTTTTTTTAATTTAATTAAATTATAATTTTTATAAATTACCACTTAATGTGACAAAAACTTCATCTTTTATTCCAAAAACCAAATCGATTTCTAAAAACCCTTTTATTATTTCACTATGTTGCTACACATTATCACAGAAGCCTTTATTCATGGTAAATTATTCTTTATAAAAAACAAAAAAATTAATATATAATACTCTGGTTGTTTTTTTATTGGTATAAAAATTTTCCATTCTTGAGGTAAATTTTGATAATATAATCTAGTAATTGTATTAATCCCTTTTTTCATTCAATTCGTTCTCTATGATTATTTTTATAACATTATTTTAGGTGGTACCACATATTTGGATCATTGATGGTTGGTTTTCTATAAAACCCTCAAATACATTAGTATATTCCTATCTATGATGATCTCAAAATGGTGAATGAGAGGATATATCCATATTTAAAGCATAAATGGGAGTATTTATGCCAATATAAAGGGTAAATTGGAGGATTTATACCATGATAATAGGGTACGAATGAGGATTTTTCTTGTGGCTATGAGTATACATGAGGATTATCCCAATAACAAGAAGGTACATGGGTGGTCATATCAAGCCTATTGTGTGATGAATTTCTTGGTCGGTATCCTTCATGTATGGTTTCTAAGATTTTGGTTAATACACACTCTTATGAATATCTCTTGCCAATTTTATCCTCCCACGGATCGGGGTTATTGACTAATACTACCACACACATTTGATTCATGACATATATTATTTATATCCTTATTAAATGACACATGAATTATGTTCTATTATTTGTTTCAAATGATTTTATTATGTACAAATATTTTAAAAATATAATCATCTTATTCTCACTTATGATTTTTTTTGTGTGTCACCAATACTTATACAACCCTTACTTATCATCTGAAATCAACCCTTCCTTATTTGAAATTTCCCATATTATAAAGATGAGTATAATGTATGGTAAGTGTAAAAGTACTCTACAGTGGATTAAATATGTATAAATTTTCAAAATTTTATGAAAAAAATTACCTATATATTTAGAGTTAAAAGACACTAAACATTTGATTATCTTATGTCTATGACTATTTATTAGATTTAATAATTATTCATGTAAAATAGATAAATAATTTTCAATTTTCTGCTTAGGCCACCGTCATTGGTATCAATTGTGTGTTTAAATATTGACATGGATTAATTTAGTTATTTTTTGGGAATATGATTAAAAAAATTAGGGAAATCTCTAGGTATAAGTCTAAGAGATATGTATATGTATTGTATAAAATTATAAAAAAAATCTGGTATCGACATCATGATTTTCCTATAAATAACATCACTCTATGGATATTATAAGTGGATGTAGGAATGATAACACATATTCCTACAGATAATAACCCAAGAAAATTGTGGGTTGGTTGATAACTAAATTTTCACCTGGTGCACGATAAAAGAGGCTTAACGTCATACCAGTTTTGACACTCCTAGGGGATATTATTTTGTTAATCACATTCTCTTTGCTATAAATTAGGAATTATTTAATATGTAAATTAATTATCTTTAAGAATATTAGAGATCTAAACCTAATGAAACCTAGGTTAAAGCAAGAGTGATTTATGTTGAACTAAAATTTTATTTGATGGTTTCATGGAGTCAAATATTTTGAGATTGAATGTTTTATAATCCTATTATGATGTTAATATTGATCAATATTTATTAAATCTTCTTTATTATTGAAATGTATTGAGAAATGATAATCCAAGTTAATATTTCATATGATTTACAATGCATTGATTTCCCTAATGGGAAAAAAATAAAATGTATGATCATTTATAAAATCCTGTTTTCATACTCGTATAGCTATTAAGAACTATGACTGACGTCAAAAATTGAAAAAACACATAGAATCACCAAATAATGGAAGGGTATTTTTCATAGTGGCTCAGGTGGTAATGATGATGATAAAGAAAAAAAGAACATCATATATGTTTAAGTTGTGGGAATAATCACACAATTGAATTACCAAAAAGGAAAAATAAATCATTTAAAGTTTTGAAGTATATAATAGAAAAATTATAACTATAAATATTGGGAAAATATGAAAATAATTTTAGTATAGGATATGAATGTGGAATGCTTCAACTACTAAGAGTTTCATAATTTTCCAAATTTATGCACTAACCCAGTGGTTGGTAAGTATAATATAATTATTCTACATCCTTGAACATGGTATGAATATAATACCTATTAAATTACAAATATAGTAGGTCTTAAAAATTAACGAACAATACTCTCCTATACTATATTTCATCTAATAATTTGTTATATCCACCCTAATATATATTTGATGCATTCATAGAGTATTAAATCTCCAGACTGATTATTTGATCATCAACTAAAACTTTTAGTTTTAATGTTTTTGTTTCTTAAGATTCCATTTATAAAAATTTATACAGAGACATTATATATTTAGAAAATTAAAAATATATTTTTATAAATAATTAGAAAAAATTACCTAGACCCTATATTCATTTGTAAAATAGGTAAATCACATTATATATCACAAATCAACCTATAATCATCTATCACTCAAATTATTAACATGAAATCCCTTATAAAATTAATCTAGTGGTGTTTAGCTAAAATGAGTTGAGATAAAATAAATATTTGGTTATGCCTATTAGGAAGTAATTGGTGGCTTTATTAGTCTCACCAGAATTACTAAGGTTGAGACAACCAAAAAAATTAATTATTTGATAATCAAAATTTTGCAGTTGTTATTTTTTAATGTGTGTGATAATTTAATAACCTAAATAATATTTTTATATTCACATAAATAAATACTATATTTGGCACCTTTCATTACACACAACACTTGTTTTAACAAAAATATTGATATATATAATAAAGATATTGATATTTACCATGACTATTAATACATATTCATTGAATTAGAGGTTTGTAATTTTAGTAAAAAATTTATGAAATATGTGTATAATTGAAATAAATTCTCCTTTTTATATTAATGAAATTCAATTAGTATACCTAACACAACTATGAGGAATATTTTATACATAAAAATACTTTTTTCAAAAATTATAATTTTACTTAAATAGTATATGTGTATTATTATTAAATAATAATAAAATATAATGATAATAATAATAATATATCACCAATTAATTAAAAAATTATAGTAAATATTAATATAAAATAGTAAACATTTTATAAATAATCTATTTTTTAATATGAATTATTTTCTACAATAATTTATAATTCTTATAACTATATAATGATTTAATTTAAGGATCTAAATTTGATAAAATAAAATTACATTTTTAATTTTTTACACAAACATTTTCTTACTATTAATTTTTCAATTTTTTCAGAAAACGTTTATTTTTAGTTGAAAATTATGTTTTTTGACTAAAATATAATTTTTATAATTTTATCATTACGTCAGTGTATCCAATAAAATTAATAACCATTAAGTAATAAAATATATATTTCATGAATAAAATTTTGAATTTTGAAATAACTTTTTGTCTTTTAACACATATGTCCTACATTTTTAGGACAAAATTTAAATGTCACATAAATGAAAACTATTTTTGGTCTTTTCTTATAATTAGGTGTTTTCATGGTGATATTTAGTTTTGGATTACATTGAAATCCACAAATATTTTTTTTTACAATAAACTAATCTATTCAAAAGGAATCAGTATATATGATAATATTATATTTTACATAAACTTTTAAAGTTAGAAACACACTTTTCATAATAACTGTTTTTACACATTATATGAGTTTACTTTTAATTTAACATTTTAATCATTGAAATTTTTTTTAGTAATATAATTTCATAATATGGAATCATATGTTTAAAATTAGTTAAAAGTTCTAATATTATTTTTTTATTAATATTAATTACTATAGTTAACAATTAATTATCAAGCTAAAAGAAAAATTATTAATAATTTAAAATTTTAGAATAAAAAATCCAAAAAACAGTCTATGTATTCTCATAAATGAGTTTATTAAGAGAATATCTACCCAAAGAATTACTATAAACTTTTTTTCTATTTGGTATCCATTTATGTTTGAATATAAACATTAAAAAATTAAAAATTAAAACATTTCTTCTAAAACTACCCTTCTCTTCACTTATAAAAGGTAAGGATCCCACCTCTTCGTGAATTATATATTATTTAAATTTTATTTTCAAGATATTCCACATGTATCCTATTATAACCCACTATAATTCTCATTATCTTCTAATCACTTTTAATTATTCTATGTTCTTTATTTTCAAGGAGTCGTTCAAGAGAAAAATCAAGATTCCCACTTGAGAATTACATTCTCTTAGTATTTTCTTTCACTCTAGTCTTTCATAAATAATACATAAAAATATTAATATAATATATTAAGAATAATTCATATACATAAATTTATATAATTAATTTTAAATAATTATTCAATACTTTTTAACCACTAACAAATTAAAATAGTGTCGATCGTGTGCACGTGCGGAATAATGCGTTAAAAAAGTAAATTTTTTTGTTTTCATCCCTAACTCTAGTGAATGGTAACTAGGATTGATTTTTTTATTTATAATTTTTTATTTTTATCATTTAGAACTAGAAAATGAAATATTTAATATTCCATTTTTTTATTGAATCATTGAGAAATGAGATCGTTAATCATCTCTATGTTCAGACTACCGCCACTATAATAAATGAATTTCATTTTCTATCACCGACAATGTTTTATTATGCTATTAATGGATATAATAACTATATAATATAATTAAAACATGTTTAAGAATCATAATATTTCATTTCATCACTATCTACTAACGTTCCCTTACTTATTAAAAAATTATAATTTGTTACCTTTCGGGTCAGTTTTACCACCTATGTAAATGATGTTATAATGATTATATTATAAATGATTATGTAATTTTATATAATGTTAAAATTATGTAATAATTATATATTTAATGATATTAAATTATTAGTTAATTTTTTGTAAATATGTAAAATATTTATTAATATATAATCATTCGATCTTTAAACGCGTCGAAAACTAGTTCATCGTGATTTCAATTTTCCCAATCCATATTCATGTCTTTAACCTATTTAAAATTAGACTCATGTAATCATTAAAAAATTAATATTATATATTTAATTATCAATTAATTATGAAGTTGAGAATACTTATTGAGAAGTAATCATGTCTTCAAGATCATTATATGAAAAAAAAATATTGAATGTTATAAAACGTGGTAATGAAAAAAGACTATAATTTGCTAAAATATTTGTAATAAATAGTTATAAAATAATTATAAAAATGTTCTTATATTTATATTACGATTTTGAGATATGTTATTAAGATATTTATGTATATAAAATTTGAGTTGAGATCATAATTTAGTAAGAGTGATTATAATAAAAGGGTCTGATTCCCTATCACCCTTCATGGAGTCATTCTTTAATATTATGCATCAATATTCATTGGTTTATTGTAACTACGTAACCCTTGAACAATAATATCATAAATTAATATTTTAATTAGAATATTTATTTCCATAAATTATCTTCCTTATTTTGTTATATGCTTTATATTCTCCCAAAAATGTAATTCTTTTTTATAACTCAATCTATTTCTTAAGGTATAATATTTCTCCTTGATATTACACTTTCATTTCATATGATGTACCATATATTTATTTTAGGAGAGAAATTATGATTCAAATATTCCTTATTTATGAGTTATCTTCCTTCTTGAAAATTTAACTATGTTAATAATAACTCTTATTCTCTGTTACGATGTTATCCCTTTCTTTTACAACTTTTCCAATCCATCCAACATTATACATTACCCATGGATATACAATTATGTTTTTTCCCTTGTGAACTTCTTATTTTTGTTCTTCTTTATTAAAAATGATTTATTTTTCTCTTTTTTGATATGGTTTTTTAATAAATTTATTCAAAGTGTTTAAAATATTTCCTTTCATTAAGAATCAAATTTGTAACCTTTGAGTCAATAATAATTTCTGATAAGATTTATGTCATTTAAAAGAATAATTATTTATGTTTATTTTAAAAAATTAAATGTTTTCAACGTTTTCATATCACCTTTTTAAACCGTTATGTCTTTTTCAGGATTCTTTTTTAAATATATTTTTTTAATAATTAAATGTTCTTAGTTTTTTTACATCTTTTATTTGAGATCCTAAATTCATTATCATGGTAAATATTCATTTTAAAAGTAATGGGTTTTTAGGGTTTTTTAACTTCCACATTTGAAAACTACTTTTAAATGTCATTATAACTTATTATTTTATTCAAAAAAATTCTTCTCTAAAAACTCTCATTATTTCACTACAATATTTCCCGTTATATCTATATAATTTATTATTTTTAATTTATTTTTGATGAATAACTCAATAAATTTTCTTATGAAAAAATATTTTTGGTGATTTTTTTATGGGTATCACCCATTTTCAATCTTGAGGTCAATTTTAATGATACAATCTTGAAATGTTCTAAAACTAATTTTTCATTTCATGGGTTATTTATTATGTATTTTCTAACTTTTTTTAATTGGAATAATATATATATTTGATTGATGGTTGGGATCCTATATATCTCTCCAATGCATTGTTTAATGATTACGTCTCCATAGTTCAATATGAAACATGTGATGATTTAACGAATTATAAAGGGTATGTGGGAGGATTTATCATAGGACGATGGGAACACATGATATCTTATCACAAGAAAACAAGGTAAATTGGAGGTTTTATCCCAATCCCAATAGTGTAGGGTAGTATTATCCCAAACCTAATAAAGTACCTAGGTTGTTAACCCAAGCCTACAATGTAGTGAACGACTTGGTGTGTTTCCTTATTATATAGTATTTATATTAATATTTATTCCAAATTGTTATACTTATTATCATTCCAATGTCATACTCTCATGGATAGTGTTTATTGACTAATTATTCAACATTATTTTGATTAATGAAAAAAATATTGTGGATCTTTATGCCTTACACCTGATTTATGTTATATTGATTATTGGGAAGGATTATATTGTGTATCATAGTTATACTAATGTTCTCATCTTATACTCATTTATTATATTTGATTTATATCCTTTATTTAAGATCTTAAAAGTATCGGTTTACTCTACAGAGAATGTGTTAATCAATAGAGGGAATCTTTTATAATTTATTTCCAGCATAAATTAATCTATATGAAAATTTTGAGTATCATCCACTAAAAAATGAAATAACTCGGCCTCCCAGTATCATGTATAAAATAAAATAAAAATGAACACATAACATTTTTCATAGTTCAAATCCATAGTAGAATAATACTCTTTATCATGGATATTTATAACCCTATCCATGGATTCTTTTCAACATAACTCTTAGTGAATTACAATTTACGGATTTTTTATGCATTACTTCACACATTTAGGGAGTCACATCCAATATCATAGCTTCACGCTACATTACAAATTATGATTAAAAAAATGAATATGATAACTAAATAATCTGGTCTTCAATAGTAATAAAATGTAAATAATTGTTTCCATAGGACTATAAGATATGAAAGAATGAATTTAAAACATTTCATACTTGAATTTCAATATAAAAATATTCTCAAACTAAAATTAATTATCCTTACATCAAGATATTCAAAAAAATCAATGATTAATATTCAACATTATATTTAGACACTTATTCTTCTTAATTTCCCCATATAGTGGTAAAAATCATGAATCATTATAACACAATATCACCACACTAATCTATTAACTATTGAATCTAGAATGAAACATATACATAATTTCCCCACAATCTCCATAACTGTAGTAAGCATCCCTAAGTGCATCATGGCCCAATATGCTATAATAATAGAAATTAAAATTAAATCCCATGATTAAGGATGAATTAAATACTCTCATATAATTTAAATAAAAGTTTGTCCTTGGAATATTTTAGTTCTAGAAACATTCATAAATTCAATCTGTTCGAAGTAAAAAATATGAATTAATTACTTGGAGAACAACCGTCTACGTAACAATCATTTTTGTGGTTCATAATTGAATATATAATATATTTGAATACATTATTCGGCTACATGAATCTAATTTCATCTACTCTTATAATAATCTAATTAATTCCCATTATAATTTTTCTATGTTACTCATTTGGTGAGTTCAATAATTTGATTTTGTAAAGCACTCAATTATATCTCAAATTAGGTACATCATTCTCATCCAAATTTGGATGTGTGAATTATTTATCCATGTAAATAATTTAAGATACATTTATGAATTGTTTACATGATTTTATTACATTGAAAATAAATCAACATGTATCACCTATATAGAAGAGTCATATTTAGAAATCACTTATTTAAAATTTCATTTTATAAATTTGGCTACATGAGTCTTGAAAATAGTATATTTCACTCTAACTATGTTATTAATCCTTTATCAAACGTATGTACCATCTAAAAACACTTTCCATAATTATAAATAAATCTACCATGATATATGAATCCATCAAAACTACATCAAGTACCGTCAGACTTAGTGACCACCCTATGAAAGTATTCCAACAAATAAAATAACTAAACTCGGAAACAACCATAGTATCATCGATATTTCTCAAACCATGACACAAGTATGTGGGTTTCTTGAATATACCCATGTCAATTTGTTGAAAATAAATTTAAACCCCAATTATTACAGTCCCTAACCACAAGAATAATCAAATTAAATAAAGTCTTTGAGATATGTATCCACACACTCTTGATAAACATGTTTAGGCCAAGTGAATCAAATGACTTTTTATGTTTGAAAAGTATACTTCCCCTTTTAAATACACTTCCACATCATTATGGGGTTCTCTATAACATTATAAAAATAATCCCAATGACCATAGGGGTTATAAAAGTATCATATTATCTATTTTGTGGGTAAACATAAACAAGATATTTCATGCACAACTCCATAAATCTCTCATATGAAGTTGATTTTTTAAGATATTTGTATGCTTATCAATTGTTCAAGTAAAACATTTTGGTTTCAACTGAATATATTGTATTATTTATAAAATTATATCTAATTTTCATATGTTTAGAATTATTTTTTTTTAACTCTATTTTTTCAAATTTCAATATCACTTTTATTTTCAAATAAAAAACTTCAATGATCATTCAACATCAACCCAAAAATATGGCAGCTAAACCTTCATCCATAACGATTATGTATCTATGTTAGTATATGCCACGTACTTTAATTCATCTATACATACTGTTTCAAAACACTTCTTCTTATATACTAGATAATATAGTAATCACTAGCAAAGAACACATTACCTGATTTAAATCTTTGATCTATATAGTCACCTTCCCAATCTGCCTGAGTGTTACCATGAAAGCCTAGATATATAGTAAATATGTCAAAAAATTAATAATTATGTATTCCTTTAACATACCTCGTAATTATTTTAATTGAAATAATGTGAAACTCTTTTTTTCCACTTTGATACCTTATGCACAGAATAACAACTGTGTAAATTCAAGTTTTGTTCATTATGAGATACAAAAGTCCTCCGATCATACATCTACATTTATAATGATCAACATATATACATTATTAGTATTTTATAAATATTCTTCCAAATATTATTATTTTAAAATACTCATTAGAATATTATAGTCCAAACATTATCAATAATTATTTGGAATACTTTTCCCCTAAAGCATTGATATAATCAAAATTATACTCAGTTTATACCCCAAAGAAATATTTCATTTCTCTTAGTATATACATTTCAAACTGCATTGGCATGTTTCTAGAAAATTTTAAACATAAGATAATATTATTATATAGAAATATTATATCTTTCACATATATAATCACTAGTAGTTTGTCTACAGAATCCTTATTCAGGTATAGGATCATATCAATAGTGCATTTGGTAAACCCCATTATTTCAAACTATCATTATTTTTATAATACCAGGTTTATGAATCATATTTAAATCCATATAATTCATTCTTAAATCAATATATCATTCTTCCATCATTTTCAAGAATAATTCCATACAATTTTTCAAAAAAGTATTTTTCTTTAATACTACCACTTAGTATATCATACTTTCAATTTTTTTGATATACTTTGTAATATTTACAAGATTCCACTATCAAGAATATTCTTATTTCCTCTATTATTTCAACAAGGAATAGGTCTCAACAAATTCCATGCCTTATATTTGAGAATAACCATAGAAAATAATTCTATTATACTTTCATATGATTTCATCTTTTTATTTCATTTTGTTCCTGAAAAACTATTTGTTGTCGATCACCTTTTTAGCTTTCAATATTGGAACAATTGCCCATATTAAATTATTCCCAATTTGGTTGAGTTCTTCATTGATACCTTATACTCATTAAACATGATGAATATCATCATCCATCATTCTATGATCAACCTATGACATAAGAGTTGTTTGGTTCTTTACTCTTAGAATTAATTTAGTTTTAACTCTTTCATTATAATTAAAAAAAATTTAATAAATTTCTATATGTTTACCTATACTATAAAACCAATTTATATAACCATCGTCCTCATATTCAGCTTCACTAGAACATTTTTAATTAGAATCAATTATTTTGGTAATATTTTAGTATATTCTTCTATTATTTTTTCAAAATTCTACTAAATTGTTTCTACAAGAAAAATAACAAAAATTTCAATATATTATATCATTTTTAAATATTTATATATATAATTACATTTTTAAACTCAAATAATCTCAGATGTCTCTTATTCCAGCATCACTTCCCACTTCCCATTAGATATGTATCCCCAAAAGACTCCATCACAAACTGTTTCTTCAAAAATTCCCATCATTATTTATTTGTTTTTAATATAACAAGATTTTCTAATGACCCTAATATATTTAACTATATGATTATTTTCATACCATATATCATATGTTTTATCATGTGACAAGGGTATAAAAATACAATTATTTTTAATATTCACAATATTTCACACAACTTCCCTCCAAAATAATTTTGAAACATTTTAATCATCCAACAATATTCTATCCATTTATAAAATTCTCATTCTCTTACACTAATAAACACCATTATATTGTGGTGTATAAAATGTGATATAATAATTATTATTTCTATTTTTTCTATAATAACTTTAAATTTTATCACTCATGTATTTTTTTCCATTATCATATCTTTGTTTTTTATACATAATACAATGTCATTTTAAACCTTCCTTTAATACATTTTGAACATCCTAACCACCTAAAAATTATTCTTAATGAATAGAACATTGGTACTCGGAGTAAAATCATCAATTAATATAATGGAATAAATATCACCTCAGAAATACTTATATCTCATGGGACCAAAAAGATCAGTGTTAATAAATTCCAATGGAATATATAAGTAATATCTCCCATCATGTGAGTATTTTGGGTTATCATTCCCTTATAAAATGTTCAACAGATAAAATATTTCACTCTTTTCAACTTGGTTAAATCTCTCTAAATATCATTTTTTACAATATTTATTATTTTTTTGTCAATATTCTTGGCTCTTTTATGCCATAACATGTTATCAAACTTTATAATCAATTAACTTGTATTATAAGGATAGCTATTAAAAACTAAATTTCATTATTTTTGAATACCTTGAGAGGTATTTTTTCCATCACTATTGATTTTAATTATACATTTATTTCTGTTTAAGGTTAAATAATTTCCATTATCATATTTTTGGATAATACTTAACATGTTTTGTATCCCTTCAACATAAAGAACATAATTTTAATTCACAATATCACTCTCAATTTAGGTTATTCTAATACCATTTATTTTCAAGGATGGTTCATTAAAAAATGTATTTAGAACTCCCTCATTTACACCAATATTATATATAATTTTAGCATCACCTTTCATGTGTTGAAAAAACCCACTATCATGTATCCTTAAATTTTTATTTATTATTGACTTGAAATATACTTCTACTTTGTATAAATTTTATTCACTATACTCATTATCTACTTTCCAGTTCTCATTGAGAGATAATTGACCATGAATTATTATCATGATTTTTAATATAATATTCCCTTTTAACCACACCTTCCACATAGATTTTCAATGAAATCTATTCTATTTTTTCAGCTTTTGGCCTATTTCAATCTCAAAACTCTTTATTCTAGAAACAAATTCATTCTCATTTGAACTTCTCCTATGGGATTCTTTAATTCTTAGAGGTAATGAAATTTCATTCGAACACATATAAAATTTATATCAAAACAATCCATAACTCCATAAATAACCCAAAGATATGTATTTTTATTCAAAAAATAGTGTTTTATAGTGATTTTTTCTATCCATATTTTAATATGTGGGGGACTCTTTTGGATATATTTTACCTTTCATTTGGAATAAAAATTTCATTAAATATTCTTTCTTTATCAAGGAATTTTTCCATATTTTTTACTCTAAATTTTGAAAATAATAAAAATATAAACCTACATTATTAGTATCAACGGTTTTTGGAAATTTATTTTTTAGATGCAGAATTTTCAAGAATTTTTCTGGCATATCTGGATGATTCCCCCATAACATAATTAATTTTTTTATGTTTTTAATAATTGTAAGTTATTCTAAAAATTCAATAATTTTTCAAATTGTGATTGATAATTATTTAACCTTTAAATAATGTTTTTATATAAAATATATATGATCATCTTATCATATTTCACAGCATTAAAGATGATATTTTTCTATACATCTATAAGATTTTTCACACATTTGGATTTCTCATACTTTTAATCAACCAATTTATTATTCTATCCAAAAAACATTATTCCATTTCATAGGCATGGTTTTTTATCAATACACATATTAATTTTATCTTTGAGATTATATTCATAATCTATTAGTTTTGAGTTATATTCATCACTTCTAGATGAATCATTAGTTTTCAAAACATATCCTTGAAATTTATGAATTTCCCATGTGTTGTTTACATAGGGTCTCTATATGAGAAAATATAATTTTCCTCTTATGTTTTGATCATATTTTTTATCTTCAGTATATATTATTACTCGTACCTTTTATTTATGGTTCTTTAGAATTTTTTATACACCTCATTCCTTGGGTCTTTTTTTAGTTTTTATATTTTTAATCTTATTTTTATTATTTTGACAATTAGTTTGATAGTATAAAATAAAATTATATTTATGAAATAAACCTGAGAATGTAGCTTAGAACATTATTCTTCCATTCTGAAATATTTTATAAATTAATTAAATTACACTTTAATTTTATTTTTTCTTCTCATAATCACTTTATTCAAAGAAATCATCATCTTTTCTAATTTTCATATTCCTCATGGCTTAAAAATATAACTCATATTTCACTTCGTTTTTTAACGGTAAAATTTTTTATATTTTTTAAGAAATGAGAATACTATGTAATTCATTGAGAGAAATATATTCTCTCTCTTATGCTGATATTTTGGGATCAAATCAATTTAAAAAACCTATCATCAAATTATTCACAATTTTTTAATCAGCATGTTTCTGAAAAAATACTTGAATATTTTAAAGAATTTAATTCACCTAAGTAAATAAATCATCAACTTATTCATCATATTCCATTTTTATGAGTTCAAACGTTTTTCTATAAATATGTATCTTTTCCTATATGACTTTCACATTTCATTCATAACAACTCTCAAGCATATGAAAACATAATTTTTTATTTTGTAGTCCCATAAAATTAGAGTATTGTTTCTATTATAGTGACTTGAGGATATAATTTTTTTATTTTCTATGCACATCCATTTTCCTCTAATTATAAAACACAATCAAACCATTATTTAAAAATTCTGGAAATCCCACTTTAGCTATATCTCAAACTTACAAACAAATAGATAAAAGATATTGCAACATTCAATTCATTCTATAGTGACAAATTTTATCATATAATTTTGGTACACCATTATTGTTGATTTAATTAGTATTATAAATTCCTGAAAAGATAATTTCATGGATCCTATAGAGGTTTCGTGCTCTGATGCAAAATAAATACCTAGTAGGACTGGTTTCCTCCACTAAGGGGGGTAGTTTTTTATAATTTATTTTCAACAAAAATTATCCTTTGTGACTTATTATATTACGATACACAAAGAAAAAAATAAATTATCCTCATATAATCCTGAAAAAAATGACAGAGAAATTTGTGGGAAATGTTTTACATGATTTAGATCTAATGTTGAAACCTTCTCTTTATTTTGATTGGTTATCCACCCAAACATGGATTATTTTCACTATAACCCAAATTTAATTCCACATATAAGAATTTCTGAGGCATCCCACCAAACATATCTAGACTCACACCTAACATTGCATCATCACACTACATTACAAAGGTGGATTACCAAAATGAATAGGATCCAAAAATGAACCACGAATCATTTACTAAAAACATATAGATATACTTAAATGAGCCCTATGATATGATGTAAATAATTTTTCATGATTCATAATTGAATTTTCGTGGAAAATACTTCTCATAATAAAATATAATCTCTTAATGTAATGAGTTTCATCATATTTTGATCTCAAAATATTCACCCTTAGCATTAGAATTCACTTCTTCTTTATTTTCTTACATACCATAAATTCTCATGAATATTTATCAGAAGATTTCACAACACCATTTGCTTAAAAACTTTATTGATGAAAATGTTTATTTAGAATTACCCCAGGATATACATAACTATACTAAGCCACTTTAATTTCATCAGGTCCTAAAATATTTAATCATGTATTAGAAACTGAATCCAAGGATTTTTGAATCATTCAGACCCATCCAATATTCAACATAAATAATTATCCCCAAAATATTTAAATTTTGGAAACTTTTGGTAATCCAATATTCCCATATAAAAAAATATAATACAATTTTGTCGAGAATAATTACCTATGTGGAAATCTGCTATATGGTTCTCAATTATCCACATAACATATTTACATACATAATTCTGCTATGTGAATCTTATTCATCTACATTTCTAACTTTATATATTGTCCTCATATGAATTTTTCTTTGTGTCTCCTTGGGATACATTTACCATTTTTCAGGTGGATAATTCATATAAATTATTATCATCAAAATTCATCTTTGTCACTCGTATTGAAACATAAAGCATTAAGTTATATTGATAAATAATTTTCTTTGATTTTACTTTATTGATTAAATGGATAACTACAACGCCAAAAATGAAAAAATGAAAATGGGAATCACCTTCATGAATTTTACCTCTATAAATGTGGCTACATGAATCTGGGAAATTATAAAATTCAAACAAACTCAATCAGTACCACTTTACTCGACCTCCATCCATTCTCAAAACCCATAATACAACCATGAAACATTCTTCCATGATATAAAAATTCATGAAATCTAGATCAATCACCATTAGAGTTAAGGAGTATGTTGAAAAAGCTTTTCTACAAATAGAACAATAAAAACTGACTAACAACCATGGGATCTTCAAGATCTCTCAAACCAAGATACAAATTCATGGGATTATATAGTTATCATTACCCTTATTGAGTATATAATCCCACCCAATTATTATTTATTCATACCATAGGATATGAATATGAGTATAAATTAAGATTATTATGCCATATGTATTTTGTTGGCTCAATTATCGATAAATGTACATGAGCATTGAAAAACAATTCTTATGTAGTTAGTCCTCAGCGACACTAATCTTTACATTCTCTTCTGTGTGAAACTATTTGTGATATTTAATTATTATTTCTATAAAAAATTAAATAAATGTGTACTTTTAGCTTGGGAATCCATAATATTATCTCAAATTACATACCTAGGTTCTTTCTTCTTTTGATAAGAATAAGGAAGTTATGAGCGAATGGGATGATAAAAATTGTGCAATGATGTCATGTCCAACCTAAACAGATGTGTTTCATATTTAAAAACATGTGTTTTATTTATATGTGACCATAATAATTATCTATATATCTAAATACCAATGTTAAGATAACTAATGCTTGGAAAGTGAAAAAGATAATCCCTTCACTAAACAAGTTATATATGGAAAGTGATAGAAAGATCTAAATGATTAAAAAGTATACTACCATTGATTCACCCCCTCCCCAACCTTTTTTTTCACATCCATTTTTAATCCTTTCCTGATGTGATTTTTGGGGCATTGGATAAATTTTGGGTGGTGATAGTGGGCCGCCTGAAATTTAGTTGAACCAAATCCTTCCATTGACCCATAAGATGTTTAAAAATGGACATGGGAAAAACTTGTTATCTTTGATGAAGTTGAGAATTGGTCATATTTATAAATACTTTAATCATGTGAAAACAATATAATTATAAAATAATGAATTGTTATAGTACCCATATGATTATCTATGATATATAGGAGTGAATTTATGGTCATCATTTTTGATTCTTTCTAATGGTTTTAGTGAGGTCCAAATATATAAGGTAGGGAATTTAACAAGAAATGAGATTTGGAATTACATGAAGTTTGGATCCATTATTTCTCTTCCATATTTATATAAGGGGGTTATTATTCAGAATTATTTTAGGAATTAGGACAATTTGACTACTTATCTAGGGGTTTTTTATTTTTTGAAATGATATTAATGGTAGGGACCTCCTTGATTATAGATTTATGAGATTATTGAATTAATAATTACATCATATGAAATTTTATTTTATTCTTCATTAAAATTTAGTCATATAGACGATGGGTCCCATCATAATGAAAAAGAACATGTGACAGTTTCCAATAAATAATTACATTAATTTACTTGAAATACAATTAATAAAACAAATAAATTTTAGGAATAAAATAATTCATTCCCACTTGAAACCATACCAGCCATCTCCCTGACATTTATAGAACATACAACCAAAGTAAAGTTTATATTTTTTTAATCTTAACTCATGTAGGAAAAGTGTAAGGAAATTATTTTACTAATAAATAATGTTATAATAAGAGGACGTGATTACTTAGTTTAAATTTAGTCAAAAAGCACATGATTCTTAACTTACTCAACAAAATATCTTTTTCCTAGAATTGTTAAGAGTATATAACGGTTTAGTGATTAAACCATTAAAGTTATACAAAAATGTCTAATTTCATTGAAATTTTCATTCAAAAATTCTAGGTAGTGAAATTTTGTACACATTTGTATAAATAATAAGTTTTTCTAAAATTCAATTGTTGATATATAAGAATTAATGAAACATATACATCACCTTTGAAATGCATAATCAATGTAGTAGTTCTGTTTAAGATCTAAGTTACCAATAATTATACATTCTGGGGTATGTATTTATTATAAAACAGTTTTTATATATCAAATATTCATGTTTAAAAATAAATTAATGCTATGTGACTGAATTATATAAACAAGTAATTTGTATACTCATAAATGTATTGTAACTTATATAACATATAAAAGTTCAAAACATTACAAAAATTAAATATTAAAAATTATGAATATATCATGTCTCTTATAAATAAAATGAAAAAAAACATATAGTTTATTAATTGTTTTCAATTATTGAATCATGTTTTCATTGAATTTATAAAAAAAGTGTTTATTAAAAATGATTCACTTATATCATTATAAGGGAAATAATAATTTGATTCATAGGATCATCATGATTAGTGGGAAACAAACCCAATATATTTCCAAAGGACCTTCATATGGGTTGGAAGCACTTATCAATGATATAGTCTCAAAAATATTCCTTTTATATTCCAATGGAAACTTAACAGTCCCCAAAATCACCAAATCACGTCTCATAATCTACTAAAATCGATACCCATGTTACCAAATCAACCATATATAATTTAAAATAAAAAAACTAAAACAATTCAATAATACCAGAATAATTATACTAATCACTAGTCATAGTAAATCTCCCTTAAAATAGCCATAATAAACCCTAAATAATATTTACAAAACTAAAAACATTGATCTAAATAACTTTACAATGGTATATCTCAAAAGAAGAAGGCAAGAGATAAAAAATCCCACTCTTTGTTCATTCCCTAACCCAAATAAGAATGATTCCTAGAAAAATAATGGAATTCCCCATGACTATGTGAAATCTAAAAATTTGGAACCCGATATATAAAATCTCATACTTTTAATAAAAAATACATTAAATTTTAATAAATCAATATTCACTATATAATTTTGTGATTTTTTTCATAACTGTAAAATTATGGTGTTTTTTGAGACTAAATACATAATAATATTATTTTATGAATTATCTTAAAAATATCCCAAAAACGTTTTAACACATAGTACATTCCTTGTACATACCCATCTTAGAAACATTATTCATAACATCGGGAAATGAAACATTATAAAGAGTGGGCTCAAATGCTCAGTAATGTTAAATAAAATAGATATCAATGATCACATAAACATAACATAATAATAAGGGTATGAGAACATGTTTTTGATATTTATGAACCACAGACTATATATCATAGATCCTAATATGATATCATAAATAAATATTGGAATTTCATAAGACATAAATTATTAAGGAATCAAATAATAAGTGAAATTAGAGAATAAAGTTGGCATAAGGTATAGGGTTATGACATATACATAAACATAGAAAATCATTTCTTTATTCAGGGATCACTACTAAGAAAATAATCATTCAATGAATTCACACCCCACTATATTAAATCCTTTGTCATGTTTCACATCCGAGAATATAATAGTAGATAGAGTCTGTAACTTTACTGATTTTACTCCCCATTCTATACCTAATCATCTCATTCGATATGCATCTTTACCCAATGCAATGGAGGGATATAGAATTTTGAACCCAGCAATCACATAATGAAAATAGTATATATGTATTCCAACATATCATAAAATATTAATCATAATAGCATAAATTAATATAGGGATAGGAAACTAGGATTTTATGTGTCACAAACCAACCTAGGTCGACCCTGAACTGGTCACCCTAGATTGTCCGCAACATGGCCCGAAGGGCATTCCCGATCCCCAGAGATTGGAAACCAGTATTGGGAATCAAAATTTAATCGTTGGAAATGATTTTTCCCATAAACAAATGATAAAAAGATAAATAAAACTGATGATAAAAAATGAAAACTAAGAGTGGAAAGAAAATAAAAACGAACATACCTCTTTGTGACCTTCTAGGTCACCACCCAACATAGAATCAATCCTACTCCAACACTGAGCAGCTGAACCAAGAACCTAAACAATAACTAAACCTGCAACTGAATGAATATGATAGGCTTAAGCACTGAGATTCTCAGTAGGGATTCCAAATTGAACCACGGAAACCAGAAATTCCCTTTCCCAAAACAATCTAATGACACTAGTTTGAAATAAAAATCTAAATTTAAAGATTTCTCATTTTAAAGTTAATGACGTTTTTTCAAATTTAAAAACCCAACCATGATACATACCATTTAAAAAATAATTTTTTTCATTTTATAAATATAACCCAAAACAAAATATACCAAATCTTGGATAAAGTCCAACAAGAAAGTAGTGAAAACTGAAAATAAAATATTGAAACAGAAAGTAAACAAGCAATGTAAATAGTACTGAAACTATAGATGATTCTAAACATCCCTGGAAGACCCCTAGACGTACTCGGTTTCAAAACCAACTATGGGTGTATGGTGAAACACCTAATTATATAACCAACTGGCTACCCTAATCCGACCAATCCCGTGGAAAATCCCACCTGGTCTAACACAAAATCCAAGGGGTACCAAACCCCCTAATTAGGGTTGATCATCAATCATCACTCAATCATCTAAAATACACCCAGGATCACATGGTGGTTATAATAATATTGTGTAAGTAGGAAGGTTCTCTCCCACATGACTCATCTCACCACACATTCATTCCCCAAACACGGATGCAACCAATGTGTTCAGCCATAAATGGTTACCCTAGATAAGATCACCCCCAAATACACATTCAATAATTTCATATTAACAATGTTCCAATTGGGTCGTCACATCACATAATCATTCAAACTATCTTTTAAAACACCTTAAGTTTCCAACCGGGCATTCACATTTTCGTAATAACATTATTTCCAAAAATCACCACAAAAAATCACCTTTAGAAGTACAATTCCACATGGGCCTTCAAGTTTACACACCCAAATACATTTACCCAAATAGTTCAAAATCATTTCTAAATCCATTTCTAATAATTCTATATCAAACGGGCCATTAATCCTTTTGAAACCAACAGTGTCCAAAATTTCCCATGGTTCAAATTTTTAAGAATGCATTCAAAAATTTATTTTAAATCAAAATTTAATACAAACACACTATTTAAAAATCAATGATCCATTTTAGATGGAAGAAAAAATAAGAGAGAGAGAGAAGAGATAACATTTGAGAAATCAAGGATCATTTGTAACATCCTTTTCCCAACCCACACCAAAACATGGTTCAACCCAAATGAACAAACCTTAAAAACCCCATTATAAACCATGTTTTTGTTTTCAAAACACTTCTTCAAAACCCACCATTTATCATAAAAACATGCTTCACTATCCACCTCACATAAAAATCATTAAACAACCCAAGCGCCACCATAAAACTCTTTTTTAAACATTTTCATTTAATTTCACAAATTCATAAAAGAAACCAGTTTAACACATCATAATATGTCCACAAACCACCCATTTATCATCCAAATACCACTAAAGCTATACTATTCATAAAACCTACAAAGTTAAATAAAACTAGTAATTTCACAAAAATATCCATGGAATCATATTTTTAGAAAATTAAAAGAACTCCAAAATAATGTTATAAGATAACCAATGGTTCCATGGAGGTGTGAATAATATTTGAGAGAAATTTAAAGCATGCAAGTGCCAAGTAAATAATCAGGAATGGAAAATTTGGGTTCACCTACCTCAATCCAAGCACAGACGTAGCAACACTTCAGGAGAAGGAAGGAAAACCTCCTTCACACCAATCGCACACATAAAACAATGAGGAAAACAAGCGAATCAATACCCAAGGAGTTGGGAATTGGCCAAAATAAATAATAACTCAAAAAAGTAGAAAATAAAAACACCCATCCACCAAAAGTACAACCAAAACTATTTTCAAAAAACTACCACTTTATTTAAAACCATAACCAACTACTCACATAATTTAAAGAACATAAAATAATCCACTTCAAGCCATAGAATCCATTTCCAAAAAAATTTACACATTAAACAATTCCTAGCATAAATAAACCAAATATACCAAACCAAGTTCACAAATAAAAAACTTCCATCACACCATAATTAATGCTAAACATTTCAAGAAATTTTCCAATTCCATTTTTTGGAATAATATCATTTAAAATAAACACCCTAAGAGCTAAGACTCTAGGAATTGCACATAGGTTACCTTAAAAATCTAGTTTTTACAAACCAAAAAAATTTCAAAAATCTATAATAAGATCATCAAGGGTTTCAAAGAGGTTCCAACTTAAATAAAAATTCCATAAAAAGAGAAGAAATATACTAGAGCGGGGGAGGAGTCAGATTCACACAAGGGTAATGTGGCTGGAGGGTGGTGATGCGAGGTCGGGTTGGTCGCACCGCAACTGGAGGTCGGAGAAGAGGGGTGTGGGTTCTCCAAATCTCCTAAGAGGGAGGAGAGAACTAAGGGGGTAAGCTAGCTGATGGTGCAGAAGGGAGAGGGTTGTTCTGGTGAGGGTGAGCATGGAGTGCTGGGAGTTGGCTGTTATGGGCGTGTGGGTCAGGAGCGCCAGCAGGAGGCCGAAGAAAGGCCTGGGCAGAGAGGCGAGTGCGTAGGGGAGTGTCGCACTGGGGAGGATGGGAGGAGGGCCACTTTCGGGAGTTTGGAGGATGGTACTACTGCGTGAGGAAGGAGGGGGAGTGATCAGGAGTAGTACGGGGTGAGGATGATGGCCTGGAAAAAACACGGAGGGCCGCTAGGGTCAGGGTGGAGGAGACGCTAGAGGGGTGAGAGGCGAAAGCGATGGCGGCTTGCTGGCGGCGTTGTGCAGGGAGGGCTAGGGAGGGGATATGGTCGCATGCTACTTGGTGGTGTGGCGAATTAGAAAAACATGGGGGACCAGGGGCAACATCATATGAGTAGAACAGGGAACGCGGGGCTGGGAAGGGGGCGCCATGGGTAGTTTAGGGTTTGGTATTTTATTCAATTTATCTTATAATAATAATTATTATTAAAAAAATATAAAAATATTAATATTAATAATGATAAAACAATAATTTGAATGTTGATAATAACAATCACAGTTAATTTAAAATTTAGTAATAATTATATTTATAGAAAATTTTAAATAATAAAAATATTATATACCATTCTTAATAATAATCATAATAATAATAAAAGTAACAACATATTATTATTATTATTATTATCGAGAATTCTTTTTTTAAAATTTTAATCCATTTATTTATCTTATTCTTAAAATGGGGTAACTGTGTGATCGTTGCATGACTTAATAAACAACATGCAAGTTGTGTGCCTCATCCCATACCACTTGGGCACCCGCACATCACCTGGGATGACTGCGCGGCTACTGCCAATTGTGTGGTGACCACATACGAAATAATGACCATGTAAAAATATTAAATGATGAAAACTTTAAGTTTGTACCCAACCCAGACATTGGAATGAGAACCCAGATCCAACAATAATTAAAATGTTAATTAATTTTTAAAAATATGGGTGCGACATTTCTCCCCACCACAGACACTTTCTTCCCCCAGAAAGTCACCCAGCCAGACAATAGACCAAATAAGAACCCATGCCTGATTGAAACTGAAAGAAACCACAATACAATGGAGCGGGATAACACAAGAAGGTTCTCCCCACCACAAGATCTCAACTAGTGCATAAATTTATCACCCAAACATATTACCCCATGAGGGGGGCCGACGCGGGATCTCCAAACCGATCCAAACTACCATTGACATCATGAGTAAACAACACCTTCTCTGAAACCTGGAACTCTCGGCCCATACCAAAAACTTCGAATAATATTGAAAAACCCCTAAGAATAACTTAACTCAAATAGTGAACCCAAGTATAACAATATGCCTTAACTCCTTCATAAGCACATACATATCTGATGGAACACCGCTAAACCAAGATCAACCCATACAGGGGCCAAACACACTTTTAAGAAGAGTGCACGATTCAGAAAACCGTGATCAGGAAAACAAAACTTTTTGGATTACAATAGAACATGTCTGTCATAACACCATGATAAAACAACGATCTCAAAACAATGTCAAAACATTTTCAGCAGAAAACAAAAAATGAAAAGACTTTAAATTTTCCACTGCCAATACGGAACACAAAACCCAAACCAAGGCTTCACACCCCTAACAACTACTGACTACACACAAGCTTCACCCCAAGACTTATGGCTCAGGTTATGATGGCTGATACATCTCCTACCTCATAGTCACATACTAGAATTCCTCTGGTAATAGGGTCTGCTTTAGGTAACGCTTCCTGCAAAACATCTCCAAGTGACCTAGACATCCGCAACTATGACACATCTTCGGAGGAATGTCACATGACAGATTCATGTGCTCGAACCGGCCACACTAGTGGAACACCACTGAACGGTCTAACAAAGTGGAATCCAGAACCATTGTATTGGAATCTTTAGATACAAGTCCCTTTGGAACACCCTGATTGCCAAATGGGGAACCTTCATGAACAACTAGATTCACTGGATTGCTAAGAACCAGCGCTCCAGAGACCAATTCAGATAAGAACACCTCATCCACCCACTTCTCAAAATGATGGTCCCTAGATGGGAGGTCCTGCTACTTGATCTTTAGACAAAGACCCTCAAAGAATATATAAGTCATTATCAAATCATTTGACGCTACCTCCAGAGAAAAGCACACAAGTTCCTTGAAATGGTCAAAAAATGATTTCACTGTCTGTTGGCCTTGTTGAATATGCATGAGCTCTTCCATTTTCTTCGTCATTGCCTATTTAGGTATGAACCTTACGATGATGACGGATTTATGGATATCTCATTTCATCCCAACATTCATTGGTGGGAGGTAAAAAACTCCCAATCGTCCAAAAATAGACCCTCAAATATCATAGGACTGCTCAAACTCTAGCAGACTTGGGAGTTCCCAACATTATGAAAATAGAATCGACCTCTTCAAGACACATAACTGCATTCAACAGTACCCGATCACCATTAAGGACAGGCAATGTCCGAGAAAGACCAAAATTTGGCATGACTTATGAGAAACCTTGGGTTCCTTTCTCGGCAGCATTTTTTTATCAACATATAAAACACAGATTTGAAACCAATATCAAGACGAAGAAACATCATTGAAAGGACTTTCATAAAAATGGCCAGTTCAAAAACCAAACAAATACTAACACAACCCAAAATTCCCTTTTTTAAATCCCATTTTCATTTTTATTTTCAAAACTATCTTCTTTCAAGGCCACTTTCCAAATACCAAATCTACGTTTCAAGCCAAATTCAATTTCCAAAAATCATTATCCCTTTTTAAAATCACATTAGGAAAATAAGGTCAATCCTTTAATTTCAATTACACACCCCAGCAATACCATGAACTTTTTAACATTTTTTCATTATCTTTCATCCATACGCACCAACCCTCACTTTCCATGAATTCCATGACATGAAGAAATGTTTATAAATATTAATAAATGTTGTACCCAAACCATACCTCTACCAATTCCAAGAAAACACTATATCATTTTTTACCAGGAGCTTCCAGTTTTAAAAATCCATTTCACAAATTTAAATCCATTTAAAAGAAATTGTTTTCATTTCAAAAATCCTTATCTCTTTTTTCAAAAATAGATTTACACTAATCAGATCCAAAACAACACTCAACTTGCATAAAACAACCATAGGGAGGAACTATTAGTCATTCTTAACCTGGTGAAATGGTAGTGGACCATGCCCCAAGTAAGTATTAACAATGATGAGGAACTTAAACCATGTACGCGGACTCCGCTTGGATCACTACTCTGTGTGAAATCATGATGTAACATCGGCTTACCTCCATTGTCATCCCTCAATCTAAAAAAACCAGAATGAAAGAAGGACTCAAATCCCTGACTACCCCAATGTAACCGCCTACAATGATAAAAGGGTTAAATAACTAAATGATATGACTCAGGTAAACAGGGTGCACCTTCCTTTTCGAGAGCCTGTCGGATTAGAACTCTATAGTAAAGCATGCTTGGCCGGGAGTAGTCATCAAGATTGGTGACTTTCTGGGAAGTTTCCTAGGGTGTGTATGAGTGAGGAAAAACACACTCTAAAGGACATGTGTTGGCATGTTGGGATTATCATTAGTCAGATGATCCATTCATGCATGTGGGTAGACCCTAGGGTGGGGTACACATGGTTGCAGGACAATTGGTGGTGCCTGGTGGGGAGGGCTTGGAATCCATGTTATGGTAGGGTGTCTGTGCTATCACCAAGACCCAGTTGTTACATTTGGTATCAGAGGAGGAACCCATCCCTAATTGTGATTCACTACCTGGGTTGAGATGTAGAGCCTAGAACGACGATGTTGGGCTCTAAAAGGTGGGTTAATGCAACACCCTAGAATGATAAAAGGGTTAAAGGAATCAATAATATAATTCAAGTAAACAAGGTGCACCTTTTTTGGAGTATGTTTGATTAGAACTCCACAGTTAAGCGTACTTGTCATGGAGTAGTGATCAAGATGGGTTCTAGAAGTTTCTCAGGCTGTGAGTAAATGAGGACAAAACACACTAGAAAGGACATGTGGTTGGGCCCTAGGGTGGGGTCCACGTGTCTGTGGGGAAACTGGTGGTACCTAGTGGGTTGAGAACCGACGACCATGTTAAGGCATAGTGTATGTGTGGTCACCATGACCCGGTTGTTACATTAAGCATCTCATTAACACGTCTTATCATAACCTAAGGAAAATAAATTTCTTTCATAGATATATTATCATTATAATAGTAAATAATCCCACGTAAGAATAAGGATGGTATAATTGGATCGCATCCCTAGTAAATCATAATTATCATAACATAATGTTATCATATGTAATATCCAGTGTTTTTTTGAGTGGAAAATTTTAGAATGAATTTAAATTTTAAAAAATATGATCGGTGACCTTCTGGGATGTTTCCGAGGGTGTGTGTAAGTGAGGACAAAACACACTGGAAAGGACATGTGGGTGGGCCCTAGGGTGGTTTCCACATGTCTGCGGGGAAACTGGTGGTATCGGGCGGGTCGGGAACTGACGACCATGTTAAGGCGTGGTGTTTGTGCTGTCACCAAGACCCAGTAGTTACATTAAGCATCTCATTAACTCATCTTATCATAACCTTTGGAAAATAAATGGCCTTCATAAATATATGATCATTATAATAATAAACAATCTCACTTAAGAATAAGTATGGTATCATTGGATCATATCCCTATAAAATCATAATTATCATAAAATTATGTTATCATATGAAATATCACATGTTTTTTTAGTGGGAAATATTAGAATGTATTTAAATTTTCAAAAATAAGACTGGTCAATATATAATTAGATATTTGGAATGGAAATTTTATGGTTGGGATGAATCTAAATAATATTTTACAAATTTAATGAGTCTTAGAATGTAGTTTGTTGGTTTTGGGAGTATTCTGGTGTTCGGGCCTGAAGTGTGAGTTTCTGAAAAATGATGCATATGGTGTATGATTGGCTCATGGTTAGTGAAACCTATGCAGAATAACCATGTGGCCTAGTTTGTATTAGCACATGACTAGGGAAAACATGTGATATATTAGGTATTATCATTCTAGTGACTTTAGTGAACTATAGAACATATCACACTAATAGATCACAATATGTTAAACAAAGCACAAGGTCCTTGCATGGGGTGTGTTGTTTGGACAGTTCTAACCACGTGGTTGATTCATGATTTATCCAATGTTTTTCCAAATCATGTGTCCCATTAAAAAGGATAAAATTACCCTTTTGTCCCTACTATTTTTATTGGGGAATCCCCCACTTTTCTTCTCATTTCCTCCCTTATATGATGTGGCTCCCCTGTACTATCCCTGCTTTCTTAAAAACCCATTATGGGTGGTGTTCATAGGGGAATTACATTGATATTTATGGTATGATTTATCCTATAATGAATTATCATTATTTCTTCCTCTATTCACACTTTATTATTTCTCTTGTTGGGATATCGGGATGATGGAGAGATCTTTCAAGGAGGTTGTCATCAGGGGGTTCGCTGTAGAAATGGTCGATAGGGGAACTACTACGGGTGTTAAGAGGGTGCGTAGTATTCCATCGATTCAGTTAGAGCATAGTGGCGTGGAGACATTAGATGGTGCCCCAGTAGTAGTGGTTTTAGAAAAAGAGATCCAGGTTGCTGCTGAGTTTCATAATCTTTCATTGGTGGCTCCTTTTGGTGCTGTTAAACCTTTGTTGGAGGTGTTCAGGTCTTTTTTGTATTCTTGGGGTCTCCAACACCCTGCGGCTATCTCAGAACTATCTCGATTTGCATTCTGCATTCACCTATTTACAAAATAAGATTCCATTCGTGTGTGGGTGTGGGAGGAAAGGCATTGTGGTTCATGGAGTTTCACTCTTTTTCAATGGTCTTGGGAATGTCACTATGGCATAGAGTCCTTTTCGGTTGTGGTTTGGATTAAACTCCCAGGTCTCCCTTTGCGGTTCCATAATCCTTCCATTTTAGCGGCAGTGGGTGACTCCCTAGGGAGTCTCCTTTGCTCTGATCTGAATACAAAGGTACTGGTGGATGCCGTTAATCCCTGGATCTGTGTTGAGATGAATTTATCATTGAAGTTTTCTTCTTGACTGCGCATAAGGTCTCCTTAGGGGTTTAAATGGTGGAAGCGGTTGGTGTATATTGCTCCGCCCAGGTTTTGTTCGATTTGTGGACCTCAAGGTCATTCGGTGGAGTTTTGTAGAAAATGGATGCAGAAGGCGAGTCTTCGGAGTCAGTGGCCCCCGCATGCTCATAGTGCATGTCGGGTCACCTCTTCTCCTAAGGATGACGGTTTCATGGTGGTAATATGATCATATAGGGAGACGATGGTGCGGTGTCGACGTCTCGGGATAGGTCATCGTCTTCTCCGGTGGGGGTGGAAAACGTCAACGAGCAAGTGCCACATTTTGAATTTGTGAACCCGGTTGGGCACGCGGCGAAAAAGGCTATTTGATTTTATGAGGGGGGACATGTGGGTAAATTTTTATCGGACGATAATACACTGGACAAATTATTACCATTGTAACATGAGGTTTCTCTGTCGGCGTCCCCAGATGCGGGTATAGCGGAGCAGACGTTGAAAACGGTAGCTCCCCTTTTCATGGGTAGAAGAGCTACAAGTTTTGCATGTGTTGTTCCGAGCATTCCCATGGAGTTATCTCCACCATCTTTAGGTGTTCAACTCTATGAAATTATTTATCCCAAAACCCTCAAGGCATCTCTTTTAAACTCAATGGGGTGCTCTAACGATGTTTTGAATAACACGATGAGGTGTGCTTTGCCGGTTGGGGTATCGATGGAAATCGTTTCCTCTCATAGCTCAGCTCCACGTCTGGTGTTGGCCTCTCTACTTCAGGAGAATATTTTTTCTATATCTTTTGGGTCATCTATGTAGAGTAGTATTTCATTGTTGGAAGAAGCAGATAGTCTGTTGAAAAAGAAGATTTTGGTTCCAAAGAAGGGCTCCTGTTCAAAAGGCTCTTCTAGACCGGTTACATGATCGATGTCCAGGGTTGAGTGTTGCAGGAGTTTGTTTGCTTTGAGAATAGTTGTTGATGACTGTAAGGCCATGAACATCATCTGTTAATGTTTTCGTTGATAATATGGAACGCTCAGAGCTTGGGAGTGCATGAAAAATGTGCATTCTTGGCTTCTGAGACTCGCAGACATGGTGTTTCGTTGGGTGTCGTTCTAGAGATGAAACAGGATGCCAGTAGAATCGGATACTTTGCGAAGAATATGAGTATTGGTTACTTTTTTCATGGTCAGCCTGCAAATAAACATGTTCGGATATTTTGGAATGGGAATCTATAGGTGGATCTGGTTCAGGCAACGAGTTAGTGTATAACATTGAAGATTGGGATCAAAGGTATGGAGTTGTGTTTTTCTATCATTTACGCTAGAAGTGTTACTTAGGAAAGAATGGACCTATATAAATGGCTTAAAGTTTTGATTCAGCATGGCTTCCTTTCTTTATTGGTGGGGACTTCAATACAATTTTGGTGGTTTCGGAAAAGAGAGGTGGATCGGGTGACTCTTCCAATGCTATGCTGGATTTTAGAAATCTTATATCTAGTAAGGGGCTTTTGGATCTAGGATTCAGCGGGTGCAAGTATACCTTGTGTAATAATTTCAAAGGAAATAGATACATTTGGAGTCGTCTGGATAGATGTTTATCTAACATCCAAAGGTAAGATTTTTTCTCAATCTTGTGTCTCTCACCTGTCTCGGGCATTGTCGGATCGTGCACCACTTTTGGTGGAGCTCAAAAAAGGGGACCGGGAGAACAAGTCCTTCATGTATTCAGCTAACTGGAACAAATTGGATGGTTTTATGCAAATTATTAGGTTTTCTTGGGAATAAGATATTGAAGGGAAGCATGGGTCGGGCTGGCTGGTAGGTTGAAGCGACTTAAGGCCGATATCTCTCATTGGTTTCTCAGTAATCCAACTGTGGATAACTCAGTGGAAGTGATTCAGGTGGAAGTTGACAGATTGGAGGATCAACATTAACAGAGATGGGAGGATGGAACCTTCTTTTTGTAGTGTGACAAATGTGCCTTCTTGGCTGAGAGGCTGCTTGAGATTGAAAGAGGTTACAGACAATGTTCAAGGGTGAAATGGCTTAAGGAGGGAGATCGTAACACTTCTTTCTTTCATGATTGTTTGAAAGAGAGATAATATATGAAAATTAACATTAATATTTAGGATAGATCCTAAGCCTCAGATGTTAATGTTGCAGGTCGATTGGCCTTAAATCACTTTGAGAGGTTTCTTGCGTGTAGCAGTCATGGGAATGCAGAAAATGATGTCTTAGTGGAGGAGTAGGATTCTTTCATGAGGTGTATTCCTACGAGGATTAATGTTGATGATAACGATGGCCTCATGGTTATCCCAGTGAGAAATAAGGTTTGGGACACTATCTAGAACATGTCACTGGACAGCGCACCAGGCCCTGATGGTTTTCATGGGTGTTTCTTTGTGGAGCCGTGGGATTTTGTGGGGAGGCATGTGATTGAGGCTATACGAGACTATTTTTGGGGAGGAGCCATTTGTAGGACTTCTTGTTCGTCTAGAGGTATTCTGGATCCAAAAATCAAAGACCCTTCATCTATTGATCATTTTAGACCTATTTTTTAATGTAATGTTTCTTACAAAATTTTTTCCAGTTTGCTTGCAAGGAGGCTGAACAAGGTGTTTCTGAAGGTTATCTCTGAATAGAAACACATATTTGTAAAAGGCAGAGGCATTCAAGGGTCAATTGGAATTGCCAATGAATTAGTGAAAGATGTTAATAAAAGGGTGATTGTCTCCAACCTTATCATTCAAGTGGACATGGATAAAGCTTACAACAAACTGGATTGGAGCATTATTATTTGGGTCATGAGGAAGCTTGGATTTCATGAATGGGTGTGTGAATTATGCTTTCGCTATTATGCTTTTCCCTTGATTTCCATTTATCTCATGGGGAAAGGCTTTGGTTATTTTAAAAGTGTGTGGGGAGTAAGACAAGGGGATCCTATGTCACCCATTGTTTTTATTATTTCCCAGGAGGCTTTGTCAAGGAACTTGCTCAGATGCATTATGGATAGGAAGATTCTCCCCTACCACTCAAAAGCTTCAAATGGTTCCATTTATCATCTTATGTTTTCTAATGATATCCTGATTTTCTTGAATGGTAGGAGATCATCCATAATCAGTTTTATAGAATTCATGGCGGTCTATGGTAATCTAAGTGGTAAAAAAATCAATGTGCGGAAGAGCATCGTTTTCATTTCAAATAAATGCTCAATAAGGAGAGCTTGATATATTCATGCTAGGATGGGAATCCAGCAAAAGTAGTTACCAATGATTTACCTCAGGGAGCCCATTCATAATGTTCATGTTAAAAAGGTATTCTTTGATGATCTTATCAATAGAATGCTTGGGAGGATTCTTGGTTGGACGAGTAAGTTCCCCTCCTTTGGTGGTCTTGTTTCGCTGATCAACAATATTTTATCATCAATTCTGATGCATGTCCTCTCCATTATTACTCCTCCCAAAGCAGTTATTTCCTTGATGGAGAAGATCATGAAAAAAAAATTTCATTGCCAACTCCATAGGAAGAGCTCACTGGGCTTCCTGGAGTCATTTGTAGAAGCCAACTGAGGAGGGAGGTGTCAGTATTAAGGACATGTCTTTGTCGATGCAGTCCATGCAGGCCCGTATGGCATGGGATTTTATGGTGGGAGATTCACTATGGGCAAAAGTCCTCAGGATCGAATATGTATTGCATTGGGAGGAGTGGTATAGGGAGAAGATGTCTAGATTGGCTAAAAGTGTTCTTTATCACCTGGAGATCTTGAAAGACGCCTCATTTTGGTTGGTGGGGAGAGGGGAGATCAACCTATGGAGAGTTAACTGGGTTGGTGTGAAGCTCGTCTTATCATTATTTCTAGTACCTGATATGATGGTAAATGAGGCTAGTCGATATCCCAGACTGTTGGATTCTATTCTGAGTGCGGATCAAACAAACAACTTTAAGGAGATTGTGTTTTCGGAGGTGGCTGATTGGTGTTTCTTTACAGCATCTACTTCACGATATTTTAATGGGTACGATTACAGGACATTGCATCAATCGGGAGGGGAGTGTGATGAATGGGATGATCGGTTATGGTGCAAGGACGTTCCTCGAAAGATGAACTTCCTGGTATGGAGTGTGCATAATCAAGCTCTGCCAATAGAGGATAATGTTCAGAAGAAGGGGATTTCTATGGCCTCGCGTTGCAACAGTTGTACTAACCCAAATCCAGAGTTGATCTTCCATCTGTTTACTAACAGTGAATGGGCCGATAGCCTTTGGTCGGAGATAGGAAATTGGGGGTGTTTAAATACCGCTTGTAATTCCATGCAGAACTTTATGGATAGTTGGTTTGTGGGTTCGAAACAGCAAGAGATGGATAGAAGGATCTGTGGCATCATCGTCATTGCCATTTTTTGGACGATATGGGTGGTAAGGAATAAGGTGAGGTATGTGGTGCGGTCTTCGGTCACCTTTCTTCAAGTGATAATGAAGGAGATGCTCCATGAACTGGGTTCTCTAGTGAAAGGCGTACAACGATCTATTTATATGTACATGTTTATTAATCGACCAATGATCCAGTCCATCTCCTATCGAAGCTGGGTTAGATGGAGACCACTATTAAATGGTTTTAAGCTTAATGTGGATGGATCGTTCAGGGATGGGAAGATGTGTGGGGTAGGTCTGCTACGTGATGAGCTTGGGTCGGTGTTGTCTGCCTTCAGCAGCTACTATGGTTCGGGGAGTTCGTTGGGTGCGGAGATGAATACAATTCCCACTGGTCTCTTTTTGCGAAAGCAACTAGCGATGACCTATTCAGAGGTGGAGTCGGATTCCAAGACTGTTGTACGCGCTTTAAACGGATAGGAGGAGGCACCGTGGAGCCTGGTTTACCTTGTCCGAAGCTGTTCCTTAGATCTTATCCATGCACTACCACAAAACAGGGCAAGGCCAGCGCCACCCCTTTATCAGCGCTAACGAAAAAGCACTGATAAAGGGACCCCCTTTATCATCGTTTTTTTTAGTAGCGCTGATAAAGGGATCGGCTTCAAAAAAAATTAATTAAAAATAATATATTAATTTATAAATATATCAATATAACTATATTGATATAAATATGATATATAATTTTTAAATATATTTTAGATAAGTATAAATATACATTTACACTTAATATAATTAATATATAAGATATTTAGTGATAATGGCTTATAAAAAATTAAAAAAATATTTTCAATTAATAATTTTATAATTATTATGGATTAATAGTCATTTAATAACAAATTGAAGAATAAAAAAATAAATAAAAAATAAAGATCCAAAATATGTCGAAAACGCAACTCGAACTTCAAACAGCCATAACTTTTGATCTGGGTGTCCGTTTGAGCTCTACCACATATCAAATGGAATCCTGCAACGATCTCTACGTCACTACTTTCTAGAGGGACTCCAATCAAGGTTTTTTCGAGGCCAAAAAAGGCCCATAAGGCCTCCAAAACTGAGTTTTTAGTCGGGGAACCCCGATTTTTTAACATTTTTTGGATTTTCAGCCTCGTTTAAGGGGGTATTATTGGATTTTTTGGTGGGCACTGAATTTATTCCAAGGTATTACATTCATATTTATATTATTTCTTTGAAATTTTATCATTTTTTATAATGTACTGCTATTTATAATCAAATATATAACTATATGTACATATTTTTTATATATTCACACCTAAAAATTTAATTTTTTAAATTAATAATTAAACATATATACATATAAAATATATTATCTCTATCTAAATAATAACTAATATCCATTTTATTTAAAATACCAATATATGAATATTTATATAACTATATATTAATATAACTCTATATATATTAATATAACTATAAATATATATATTAATATAAATAGAAATATATATATTAATATAACTGTATATATTAATATAAATATATATTACTATATGAATAAATATATCAAAAAATATATATATAAATAAATAGATATATCATAAACAACAGAACAAATCAGTATAGGGGAGTGGCAAAGGATTTAGGTGCGCAGGGGGGAGGTCTCGAGATCAAATCCGGGTGGAGGCAGGGGCATGTGTGCAGGGGTGATTTAGAGGGGCTAGCGCTGATACAGTGTGTAGGCGGTGTGTGTGGGAGCTGGAGGATAGGAAAAGCGCTGATAAAGGGGGGCTCAAGCGTTGTAAACACCCCCCCCCCCCCCCGAGATTGGTACAATTTTTTTAATTTCTCTTATTTTTTTTAGTTTTATCAGGGCTAAAAAGAAGCGCTGATAAAATGTGTCTTTTATCAGTACTAAAAAGAAAGCGCTGATAAAAGACCCTTTAATCAGTGCTTCGTTTTAGCACTAATAAAGAGGACCCCCCTACCCCCTTGTCTTCACCGGCATTAACAGCGCTTTTCTAGTGCTGTTAAAGGACATTTTTAGTGCTGATAAAAGCCGTATTTGTAGTAGTGATGGTTGTTCTATTCGGCATGTTCATAGAGAGGCCAACTATGCTACAGATGCCTTATCATGGGGGGGTAGTCTAGAAGATTTTTTGGTCATGTATTATAGTTTGGGATCCTTTCTTTGGGAATATAATAATTTTGTGTAAGGGTATTCCCATGGAATTCACCATTTCTGACCTCCATGACTCCCTTTGTTTTGTAATGGACACTTTGTCTATCTTTGAATAATTAATAAAAAATGAATTCTCAGTCAGTCTCTCGTTGGGGTTTTAATTCCAAATTACACTAGATCATGGTGGAATCATATAGTAGTGATATGGATTTTAATCTACCTAGGATGGGGATAACCTGTGATGCTTCATGCACATCTCTGTGTTTCGTTTCATCAAGGTATTACAATACAATTAATATATAAATATTTAATGCATAAATTAAATTTTCATGTTACTATTTTGAAATCACGTTCTATGTATTATTCATGAATCCAAGATAGGAATATTCCATTCGATATTGGTTACTGTTAATAATGGTTCCAGTGTGACTATATTAGCTGAAGGATTTTAGAATTTATGCCTTCGAATTTGATTCTTTTTTTCATTTATATTATGTTGAGTTTTATTAATTAATTATAATGTATTTATAATTTTTCAACTAATGGATCTTGGTTGTGAAATTGTATTTTTTTATGTCTCGGATGAACTTTGATGGAGCTTGGAAACAATAATCAACCCTGGGAAAATAAATGAAAAAATTCTTAAAAATAGGTGGTCTATCTTACCTACCTTTTAGTATTTATGCAGGTGTAAAAAAGAATGTAAATCCTTAGGATATTCCATCAGGATGATTCCTCTAGAATAATTATTTAAATTAATAGTTTAATTAAGTTAATTTATCTTATTATAATGAAGGAACACTTGGGGTAACAAGCACCCATGTATTCTAGCTTCATGCCTTATCCATAATAGATTAGATAGTCACCCTTAAGAAACCTAGTATCTATAGACCTCTTAACAGGTGAGGAAGGACCTAATGGGATATGTCAGGCCTTATATAGGCATAGATGAAATAATATTAGGAATACTAGGACTAGGATAGATGAGTAGAATGATATTGAGTGCCAAGATAGTCCATGCATCATATCTTGACCATTGATGTCATGGTAACACACTGTACAACTCATCAGGCCATGCTACCCTTATTATGATGTAATGATACATTATATCCTAATTCATAATCTGTTTACCAAGACAATGGAACTAATTTAAATAATTCCATGATGGATTCCATAACTTTTTATTGACCTTGAGTATCCCAAGCAGGATACATCCACAATTTTTTTATATCTAGGGTACTCAGTTGGTTCCCTTATAGTTTCCCAACATTTACCAAGTGTGTATGGATTTGGGTAGAGATGGTATTGGTTGCCACCTTAGAACCCATTCCCAAAATTTAATCCCAAGGGTATGGGCTATTAGTGGTGGTTTTATGCATTCTTCCACCCTTACTCGTATATTTATGCACTCACTCGGTTATTATTGATGAAACTATATTTTCTTATATAATTCCAGATACTCAATTGTGGTACCTACTATGGTATGGTTTTATAGTAAGGATACCCATAGTTACTTCTTGGAAAATAAATTTTGACCCAATTCTGATTGTTTTTTATCTTATTGGGTTGCCTAGCGGGACTTTCTAGGATCTGAATTTTGATCCATATATGATGGTTGATACTATTAATAGATCTACCACTTTTCATTGTAATTAGTCTCTTATTTGGGATCATAGATGAGGGTTTTGAGGATATTTTAGTCCCATATTGAGATACTCTTGGGTATTTGTGATGGTCTCCTCAAGTGATGTGTTGGATTCTCCCTGGGATTGGGTGGAAACCCTATAAATGTACTCTCCAGATGTGTTTGGGAATGGTTTTTTAAGATGTATGTTGAATATATTGTGAGATATTAATTTAAATATGTATATAATTACATATATATCACCTATGGGACTTCCCATTTATGGATTATCCAAGCTGCATTTTCTCCACAGTATATAGACTGGGACCGTTGAAAAATAAGTTGGACCTAATACATGGTATGAGTGGTATGACAGCTAGTTTAGTTATCTATTTAAAGGTGGACAATATATTTCCATTCATACCTAATAATAGAAATTAGAGTTGAGTATGGATTATCCCAATGTTAGTACATGTATCCCCATATGGTGACATTTCTTTCATAGGGTCATTTCTGGCACTATTTGAAGAAGGTATCATCCTATGGATTATGAAGCCAAGGATCAATAGGATTGGACATGTCTTGAGTGGTACAACATCCATATCAAGTAATTATTCATATTATTTATAGATAATTTATATCACATACCCATTGATCAATTATATATTTACTTTATACTTTTGTTCAATTGTAACTAATATGGGTTTATCACCTTCCATGGGTGTGGCTTGTACAACAATTTCTTTTAGTTATTATAAGCTTTTAGTAATTATTATTATTGTTATCCTGATAAGAATCTGAAATATATTAACACTAATTTTATTGGTATGTATGTTAATACATTGGTGGTTCCCTACTCAGTTTTTTACTCACATCATGATCAATCCAACATTACAATGGGGAACCCGAGTAGACGTTCACTTGGTTGCAAGAACAATATGGGATTTTCCCTAGGTCTGGTCGAGATAGATGGCATGGATATGTATGTGTATATTGGGTGTTATTTGACTAATAGTTAGTGGTATATACCATACTCTTATTTATGTTATTTTTATATACTCCTGTATTTCTGATCAAACCAGTTGGAAGTCAGTGTTGTATGTATGACGTGGTCATTCGGGCCTTTAATTCATTTCATTATTTATTATATCCTTGTTTTATTTTTTCCTTCCACACTCAAGTTACCTTAAAATTTCAATGTTTTTTTGTCATTTTTAATGTTTTCATAATCTATTATGATATAATGGTCTTCATATTAACACACACTAAGCCCTCTATGTTAGAGAATAACATAAAGCATATGGGTAGTCTCACTGGAGTCCTAGTTTCCAATTGTTCTATTTACTAATTATGTAGTGGGATGGGATATCATGTGACAAACTCATATCAGAGGGATTACATACTTATTTTACTATTTTTGATACGGTAGATAGAAGTTCTAGTAATGTTTCTGAGCTTGTTGTGGATATTTTACTAATGAATCGAGAACACTTTCTCTAGTAAGAAGTCTAGGTTTTTATGGATATGGTATTTTTTCTTAATGTGTGATTTTAAAGTGGAGTATGATTTTTAGTTTGATAAATGAACATGTTTTGTGTATTTTATGATTTATTATGTATTTTTTTCTCTCGATCGGTCAGTGAATAATTGTGAGTCTTGGCTAATGGAAACAATTTGATTTTTTTAATGCATCATATTTGGTATGAATAGTCCACATGTTATAGGACATATGGTGTGTAACTAATTACTAATAACTAAGGATAAATATTTAATGTTCCAAAAAAACCAAAATTGTGTCTTCCCAAATATTTTATAGAATTTTACTTAGTAAGACTAGCTAATATATATGTTTGTGTGTATTTCCTTTTGATGGAAGGTCTTGTGGATATATGGTGATACATTTTACAGTGAGGAAGATAAATTATTCCTCCTGTATAGGAGGTGTAGTGACCATAGTATAATCCCAATAGTTGTAACAAATGTAGGGTGTTGTTTCTTGGGTGCAATTTTTTAAAGTGTCTCTAACAACCTCTATAGTTATTTCCCCTATATCTTAGATTGAAATGTTTCTTAACTGAACAATGTGTGTGTATTATGATGTGGATCATTGATATGATCCTAGTTTTTATTTTTAGCCCTAAACTGTTAACATTTGTTACTAATTCCTTTTTATTAGTCCGTTTATGGGTGTATCCTTTGTAGGTGTGGTAAAATAAATATTCATAACACCCTATATGGGGTTTACCAATCTGACTAGTGAAAATATTGTACTTAAACATATATTATATAGTATTATCTAGTCATATCCTATAGTGTTTTGTTGATAAGTACAACTGTTTATAGTGAGTATCTCAAGTGGGTGTGAATTGAGTTACCAATAAAAATTTCTATCTAAAAAATATTAAAATATAAACACCTAGGTTAATTAAAACATACAAGTTAATCAAAATAGAATATTGATATAATATAAGATCTTTTAAAATATTTCTCGAATATTGATTGAGTATCAGGAAAAAAAATTATGAAAAAATAATTTAACATTTGAAATCAATTTACATAATCACAACTGTATATATAAACTAATTATGACTAACTATCAATGTAGAGGTTTTTATATTTTAAAATATATTTTTTAAAATCTTAAAGAAAACAAAAACAAAACTCACTACAGAATATTATACCATAGTTTGAGTCCCAATATAAGACCTATTCCTCTATATATTAAAGTCACCTACTGCCTACTTTGTTTTAAAAAATAATATTCTATGATATATAACCTAGATCGAGTGTACAATAGAAAATCTATCCAGATCACATAGAACCTGTTCTATAATAACTATGGGAAAAATAATAAACACATCCCACACAGGGACTGCATCCATAATACCATAGGAAAAAAGTAAATATATTTTCATGTGATATCTAGTATCTTCTAGTTAGATCGTATGAGTTTGTGTGGTTTAAATAAATAAAGAAACCCACACATCTCACAATTTAAAGAAAAACATTTAGAAAGGGAAAATAATGATATGAAAAGAAATTTGTTTATGTATCTGATAATATTATAATATTTTAAACCCTATAATATAGTCTGAACAAGGGATCAAGTTGATTTTCTGAATAATGGGGTAGAAGAAAGTTTACTAAACTCTATCTTGTTCTCGTTAATGAAGAATTATAGGTGTTCAATGTTCTCCAATTCTTAAATAATTGATCCCTGGTGAATATAGTTCAAGTAAGAAACAACAATATCCTTTTGATCTTACAATTTTCAACTCTAGCTCTCTATCTATATGTTTGTATCTCAGTTCTTAGTTCTTTTACACACATGTATCTTAATGACTGAGTCTACTACTTCTTTTTAACGGTAGTATATAGAAAGAATCATCCAGATATACTTCTACCCAAAACTCAATGTGGATAGGTTATTTAATGAATCTCTCCAAAATAATTACTAACAATCATTAAGATAATTTTCAACATTATGTTCATTAGTATAGCTATTAATGAAATTTAATCCAAAATAAAATGTGGACTTGTCTCCTTTGAACGGTGACACAAAATCTATAGATGGATTAGGCAAGCGAGGACTAAGGATCAATGGTGACTCATCTCTAGAAGTATGGTATTTCAAAACTTATCTAGAATTAAATTCTCATGGTATTTCATCATCAATTGTGGATTAGGTCAATTGATGGGACTTTTTGATACGTAACCAAATTTTCATTCTAGAGGTGAGACATCCCCTTGCGGTAGGATTTTTAAATAATAAAATTTTTGATTCAATCGTGAGTAATCATAGGATGGTGAGACATTTTTATAATTTTCAAAAAAAATATGTTTTTTAGTGTTACATACCTGATGGGGTTTGATTCTAATAATTAACAAAATTTATATTCTTTCAGCATCCTCAACAGTGAGTCATGTTTGATAGTGATCCATCCTAAGTGGAGACTCATCATCAATGATGACTCAAACTTATCTAAATTTTTTCAATCATCCTTATAAATTAGAATGATTTCATAAAACATAAAACTAATTAATATCATAATAAACATGATTTTATTATCATTAAAATAAGGGTTCCAATAATATCCCCCTTTTGATGATCAAAAATCATCAAATTTTATAAACTTGGTTTTAGAAAAAATACTAAAGGGTTCATGGTACTAAAATAACTTAGATAGTAAATATTGCCAAATAAAATATGGTATGAAAGAAAGGTATTTAGACATATATAGAAGTGAATATATATATAATTATGGTATCAATGAATTAATGATATCAATGGAATATGACTATATAAGATAAGTAATAAATTCTATATATTCTTCTCCCCATTTTTGAATTATGAAAAAGAAACAAAAAATAAAGAAATGCAAAAAAACAGAATATGATTAAGATAATTACCATTAAAAATTCAATGAATATACAGCCAAAAAGTTTTGACAAAAATATTGAGAAAAAGTCTGAATTAAATATAAATTGTCTAATCATTAATGATTCCCTGGATGTGTTTAAGGAATAAATGGTTCTTTTCCATTCCATTTTTTACAAAGTGAAGTCTTAGTATGTGAAGATGAAGGAGAAAGAGGGATAGGAGTAGGTACATATGTTATAGAGAGATTCTTTATGATGATAACTGTCATGAGGTGCTAAAATTCTTCCCTGGGAGGGAGAGATAAGAATACTAAAAATGAGCCAGTAGTGGTGAATTGGGTTCTATGGTGATATTGGTCCTAAATAACTCCGGAGGAGAAACTGGAGGGGTTAGATGAGATGTAATAGGAATATCATCCAGATCTACTACATCAATTCCATCATCACACATAAATATTTTCATATTGTTTATAAAATCCATAAATATGTTTCCACCTCTCTCTCCGTATCACTAAATAAATCCTTCTTTTCTTGCATAAAT
Organism: Viscum album; assembly: GCA_963277665.1. Lineage (NCBI taxonomy): Eukaryota > Viridiplantae > Streptophyta > Magnoliopsida > Santalales > Viscaceae > Viscum > Viscum album. Next base: position 799,090,183 of record OY728130.1, on the reverse strand, counting down.
AGCCTAAGAACTCGAGTGATGACATTTAAAAGATAATCCTTGAGTCACTTGAATTATTATCATATTTTCATCTTGTACTATGAAATGTGTATTCATTTCATTCTTAGTATATATCCTTGTATGATAATACTTTATATATTTTGTGATAGTTTCTTTCTCAACCTTAATCTCCTTCACATACTATCTAATCATCGTATTTTAATGACGACATTTATGCTCGAATTTCCTCAATATTTCCAGAGTTGAATAAATTTTTCCCATTTAAATATACACTAATCTATTCCATCCAAAATCATATGATCAAACCAGCATCAAAAGATGGATTATCACTTGATTAAAAAACAATGGAAGTAAGATTCTCTGTCCTCTCGAGAAAATATTCCTTGTATTATGAAAATAAAGAACTTGTTTCCTCCACTAATGTTTTTATAAATTTCATATCACTTGATATTTTTCTATTTTACACTTCCACTTCTCAAGTATATAGCATCATATTATTTTGTATATACTGAATTAGAATAACTACTAAATTCCTTACATCCTTATCACTGATCTTGGTCACTAGTGAAGTTTAATTCTTTAACATCAAATCGAAATCCGAGAGTATATTTTCTCTAAAACAATCTAATTCACCTCTTATAGAAACATCAACTAGTACTGGAGTAATGGTAATAGAATAAACACTCTTAAAATCATACCTCTTCAACTCACCAGTAACATCATTCTTTTCAACTAAGGATCCATTGGGATCTATTTCCTCTCAATGATCAGGTCCACCATTCGTTGTTCTAATCCTAGGTAACTTATCTCATTCCTCAATTAATGGGTACAACCAACATAAATAATAATTTGTTTCAGATTATATACCACGAAAACTAGAAATTGTATCCAAATCCATAGTAGGTAAAACAGGAATATGCACAAAATAAATATGCACAATAGTTGTTTTATCAATTGTAACATGTCCAACATACATTTTCTTGGTAAAAACTAATCAACAACTGTCTACAAGGAATATTTTTGAACATATATTGTAATCATAATGATATTTTCACTAATATTAGGATAAACTACATGAATTTTCCAACATGGCAATTTATCCCCTTAAACTGATTCTTTTTTATATTCTATAGCATCTAGTTCCATACCATCAACATGGTTGGGTCTCTTCTCTGATCAAGAGAGTGATATATGTGGATATGAAATATGTGACTGATTCATCTCAATATTTTTATCTCTAATGTGCCAATTAGGACCATCAGAAATTATATCCCTAACATCTCCATTTATTTTTTCATTTCTATTTTTGCATTCTTAATCTTATTCTTCTTTATATTCATCACTATTATAATTATCTTCATATAATTTGGAAGAACTCTTGAAAAGTTCCTCACTGTATATTTCTATTTCTTCTTTATCAATTCCTTATTTCAAGATTTTCTCTATTATGGGAAGATCCCTTCGTGGGCTGATAGCACTAACAGATATGGTAGGGGAGCTTTGAGGTAAATATGGGTCACAAACATCATCCAATGAGAATTATTTTTTCTTATCACTAGAGGCATCACCTTCTGGTTCAACTTCATTAGAATTCTCAACAACGTAATCTAGATCCATGCCATGTTCTACAATATCATTTGGTCTTGTAGGATGGAAAATCATATTGAAATCATCATATAAACATTCACTATCCTCAAACCACTATTCTCTCCAAGGATTCCAAATAATATGCGTCTTTTTTAGAAAACTATTATGACATTAAAAACTCCATAGATTACTAATGTTTATTCATGTTTATTAACTAGAACATTGGGTTTTATTAAAGCTGAAGTAAAGCTGGACTAAATTAAAGAATTTGTACTTGAAGGTTTATTTATCATTTCGATCATGTGATTCATTAGATGTCTACAAAAATTAATCTTTTCTCTTCTATTCATTAGACACAATAGATACACATCCTGATACCTCAACATTCCATATTAACCTTTTCATAGAAATAGATTATGATGAATAAACTTCAAAAGCAAGCATCATTCTCCAACGTGTTCTGTAGAAACATTTCTTCATAGAATCACATCACCAGTCAACTCAGCTAAAGATTCTTCATAATGAAATATAACTTATATCTATAATAGTTCCTTGATAATCATTTGCAAAACCCCCATGAGAAAATTTGAACATATTTCCAATTAATATTAGATAATACAAATTTATGGCAATTTAATCTACTTCTAGCCCAGTATTATTCTTCTTCAAAAATGTACTCGAACAACTAATAAAACTTCTTGAACCAACAAAGGATAGAAGGGCCTCTAGTTAGATGAAAACAATTCTACCCATCCATGATCATCCAATACTCTTAGAAATAATGAATTTTTAGATATATACTACTCTACTTGAAATTATTTTTTAGGAACAAATAAATGTATAGAAAACTCATGGTTCACTAGATCAACTATAGAGGATCAATATTATCACCTTTAAATTTCAATGTCAGATGTGACATGTCCAGGGAATAAACTGCATGTCTCTTTACTCTAGACATGGAGACCAGTATATAAGACTCAACCGAAGTCGAGCGAAGGTAGATGGTCTGCAGTGAAAGGGTCATAATACTCTTTGATAGCAAAGGTGTTAGGGAGAGATCAATGGAATTATAAAAATATCTAATTCATATAATTTAGGGATTTGAAGGATTCATAAAATAAAAATCAATAAATTGAATAAAAAATTGAATTGAGTTTAAAATTTAATAAATAAACAATTCTTAATAAAATTTGAAGTGGATGATTAAAAAATAGTGAAAGAAATAAGTGTATTCATAATGGTATTTAAACATAACAATGAGTAAAAATAACAATGAGGAATTCCAATGGTGAGTAATTTCAAGGGTGAGTAATTCTATCTTTGAGTAATTCCAAAGGTGAGTAAAATTCAATGGTCGGTAAAATGAGATGGTTGGAAAAAAAATCAATGGTGATTCCATTAAATTTACACTTAACCAAATTTAATCAATCCTAATTCATGTCTTATGTTGTTCATTATCTTTGAGCTTAAAGGTTCTGTGAAGATATCAGCAGGTTGATGTTCTGTTCGAATGTATTCAAGAATGATATCACCCTTTTGAAAATTCTCACTCAATATGTGATGTCTTACAACAATATGTTTTGTATAGAATAAGATATAGGGTTAATAAAAATTTTAATAGAACTGTTGTTGTCAAAATTTATAGGGACTTGCCAGAATTGATATGCATAGTCGAGTAATGTGTCATTCATCCAAAAAATATGATTATAGAAACTATTTGTAGCTATGTATTCATCTTCATAATTTAAAAATGAAACAGAATTTTTTTATTACAACTCCAAAAAACTAGAGACTTTCCCAAAAAATGACATATTCTAAAGGTGTTTTTTTCTATCTAACTTACAACCAGCAAAATCAGTATCTAAATAACTAACTATATCAAATGTTTTTCCTCTAGGATAGAATAGTCCCAAATTGGTAGTATATTTGAGTTATGTTAAAAACCTTTTTATAGCAACTAATGTGAGTCTTTTGGGTTTTCTTTAAAACAAGAACACATAAACACTCTAAAAAATATCAATTCGGATAGAATTTAAGTAGAGAATAATCCTAATCATACCTCTGTTAGTGGTCTGATCCACTTATTTTCAAGATTCATCAAGATCAAACTTAAAGGTAGTACTTATAAGAGTGTCACTACTCTTAGTTCTATCAAAATTAAAATATTTTAAAAGGTACCTCATATATTTAAATAGATTTAAAATAATTATTGTATATTTTGAAAAATATGAGAATCAGAAACGAATTTTTTTCACTTATTAAACTCACTTCAAATTCATTTTGGATCATTTTTAAAAATTTATTACATAAATAAATAGAAGAAGATCCAAAAATAATATCATCTATATTAATTATCACAACTAAAACATATTTTTAAAATATTATTATAAATAAGTAATGATTAGTTATACCTTTTAGATAAACATTTTAAATAATAAAAGAGATAATTCTATCATATCATGATATGGATGATTGTTTCAAACAATATAAATATTTTTTTATCTTAAAACATGATTTGGAAAATGTGGATTTTGAAATCTTGGTGGTTGCTCAAAAAAACAACCTCAACTATATACCAATTTAGGAATACACTTTTTACATCCATTTGAAATAGTTTAAAATCATGATGTTCGTAATTGGAAAGTAGTGTACTAAATGCTTTATGTCTGGGTATCGATGAAAAGGTTTCTTCATAGTCTGTACCCTCTTCTTGACTATACCCTTGTGTAACTAGCTCATCTTTATTCCTTACTATTGTTTAAGATTTATCATCCTTGTTTCAAAACACTAATTTTGTGCCTATAGTCAATGTTTCATTGGGTCTATCAATAACTTCCAAAATTTTATTTCTTTCAAATTGGTGATGTTCTTATTTAATATCCATCACCTAGAATTCGGCATTAATTTCATCATTTATGTTCATAGTTACAAGATGTGACAAGAATTCTTGATGTCAAACCTTCCTTCCTAGAGAAGATATAGTTTTTTTACCTCTCTCTAAATATCCAAGAATATAATCTAAATAATGGTATTTAAGAGTCCTAATAGCTCCAGATAAATAAGGTCCAGTTACCTTATAGTCTTCAAGAGGTTCAGTTTGGGGCTCTTAATGTTCCTTAGAACTAAATTTCATTTCTTCTTACTTTATTGCAGAATTAAAATGTTTTTAATTGTTGTTTAGTGTAGATAAATCATCTATAAGGTTTTATGAAGATGTATTAGGCTCGTGTGGATCTATCTCATCAAGTTTTACATGGATAGACTCTCCCATATTATGGGTTCATTTTTTTTAAATGTCTACAAGATTTTCTACAGTTTCAATATGCCATAAAAATTTATTCAATTTTTTGGGGGAAAATTTTATATATTATCCTTAGTATAAATAATACAAACTTTTAAAGAAAATTCAAAATTAATTAACTTTAGTATTTCTACTATTTCAATTTTTATAAGGGGTTTTCTTTATGCTAGGTCTAATTAAAACTCTATTAATTATATAGTAGGTTGTATTAACAGGATCTTCCCAAAAGTATATAGGTACGTCATATTCATTAAGAATATTCTAGGATATATCTTAGAGTGTTATATTTTTTCATTCTACAACCCCATTTTACTGAGGGGTCCTATCAGAAGAGTATTTATAACTAAATCCATTTTGTGAGAAAAAATATTCAAATTATTTATTTCAAACTCAAGAACATGGTCACATTGTAATATATTATTTCTATGTCCACTTAGGTTTTCTAAAAATTTAGCATAATTTATAAAATAAGAGAAATATTTACTTTTTTATCTAAAAACAATAACCAAGTATACCTACAAAATTCATTTATAAGTACATAAACACAGTGTTTCCTTTTTCAACTAGAAATACTAGATATTCTAAACAAGTCCATATGAACCAACTCATGAGGTTGTTAAGTTAAAAATTTATTTATTTAATTAAAAAGAAATCATGTGATACGTACCTTTTTTATAGGGGTTTCATACATTATCATTTCAGAATTAATGTTTAGGTAGATCTATGTAAAAACTTTTCCAAGTAAGCTTTCTATGTGGGTGAATATTACATCATCCTAGTATCCTATTCAAAATAAATTATTCTCTATGAAAATCACTTAATAAAGTAAAAAAAATTGAGAAATAAAATAATCTATATTAAAAACATAAACATTATTATTTCTTAAATCATTATATACGAAAATATTTTTATAATCAAAAACATTACAAGAATTTTTTTCAACATTCACATAAAAACTATCATCACAATATTGAAAAATAATAACAAAATGATATTTTAAACCATCAATAAAATGTAATTTAGAAATTAAACCAAAATTAGTATTACCAATTTGGCTAAAGTAGAAGTTTTTTCATTTAGAATTGTCACCATAGGTGAAATGACCACTATAAACCATTATAAGGTTCTTGAAGAATGATAAGTCTCATGTCATGTTTCTGGATTAGTCACTATACAAGTACCATATATTTATATAGGATCCCTTAAAACAAGTCCCTTAACAAATATTATACAAGAAATGATTTCAGTACCCGTATTTTATTTGGTTCAAATATGTTAGTGATTAGTGCCTTAGATACCCATATGTTATTTATAGGTATCTAATATATAGATTGTAAAATTTTTAAAATAAATAAATTATTAGTTTTATTTGAAAAATAACTAGTAGTATAATTTCTAGAATACAACTTAAGAACAAATGCTCTCTTAACTACTATTCTTTGTCTAGGTTAACAACCCTGACCTATAATATATTTAGGATAAATCTGTTTCCAAAATAATTCTGTATGATTTTATCTTCTATTTTTAAATATTTATAAATATTTCTTAAACTTCTCATTTTATATTTTTATTCCAGTATTTCTATTTATTAATTGAGAATTTCTCTCCTTCTCTACCGTGATATCATATTTAACATTTGTAAAAAAACGTGATGTTTCGTTATAATTTTTATTTTTTTCATTGAGTTCATTAAATTTAAATTCAAGAATATTACAATACTAAAACATTTATTCTTTAGACATATCATCATTTTCATTTTTAGAGTGTTCAGAATTAAGCATAGATTACATAGTAGGTATATCAGAAACATTCATCATGAAGCATTTGTTTTATCTATCCTGGTTCTCATAATGAGTAAAATATGAGTCACTGGAGCTATCCTTAGAGGCACTCCGTGTGGATTTCATGGATTTAATGTACTTTATATCATTTTCTACATAGTTATTATTATATTTAAACTTTAGAAACTATACATAAATAGGGCCTTTTAATTTAAATTCATAAAAGTTAATTGTATTTAAGTTTTTATCACTTTTCTAGTCACTTTTCCCAGTTCCTATATTGTTATACATTCCTTTGTAACTTGGTTTTTAGAAGAAATTATTCTTCCTATAGAAATTTTTAAACATTCTATTTGGATGGGACATTTCCTCATCATTTTCTGGTGGTGATTTCTCATCAATGGAACTTTTATATTGTAATTGTTCTATGTCTTTCTATTATGATGCAGTATAATTGATGGATATTAATTTTTTCTTAGGTTCACTATCCTCTTCATGATTGAATTTGAGTTATTATTCATAGATAATCAACTTACTATTAAATTCATTATCATGTAGTTTATTCATGTCTCAATATTCTAGTATTAACACAAATGTCCCTCTATGTCTCCCTAGAATACATCTCAACATTCTCATGATTTGGATTTTATTTGACATAGGATTTCCTAAGTGGATCATTTTGTTCAATATCTCATTGAACCTGAGACAAATATTCAAAATTAAATCATTAGTATTTATTTTAAAAGTAACATATTTAATGGTATAATTTTTTATTTTCATATCTTAAACAGTTTTAGTTACCTCATGTCAAATATTTAAAGTATCCAAAATATCATAGGATGTTTTACTATCAGATATTTTATTAAACTCTTCATCTCATAAAGAAGGATAAATAGAATTAATTTATTTGAAATTATTATTGTAATAATTTTTGGTTCCATCATCCCATGTACATCAATCAAGCTTATATACCTCATACTTATCCTCTATAGTAGAAAAAATTTCAAAAAACATGCTTTTGATATGTGTTTTTCTTTTTCTTTTCCACTGAGCATAGTTATTTACATTAAAAAGGGAGGTCTAATAGTTGTATAACATTATTAGCTATTACATATTTAAAGAAATATATATATTATATTATTAAAATTTAAGTTCATTAAAACCAATAAAATCAAAATTAAAAATATTTTGAAAACCCACTAATACCAAATGTTTGTTGAAGTGAGTATCTCAAGAGGGGATGAATTTTTTACTCACTAAAAATTTCTATCTAAAATAGGTTAAAATAAAACCCCTAGTTTAATTAAACCTTCCTTGTTAAAAAATAGCAAATCGATATAATATATGATCTTTTAAAATAATTCTCAAAGATTGATTAAGTCTCTTTTAAAAAATATCAAAAACTACTTTAAATTTTTGAATCAATTTATTTAATCACGTCTTTATATAAAATCTAATTAATAATAGCTATCAAATTAGTGGTTTTTTTATAATTTATAATTGATTTTGTTTAATGAATAAATAAAACAAAAAAAATAGAAAGTAATAAAATACAAGAGTTTTACTCTCTAGCACTTTCCTAGTCCTCTCCATTTGGAAATCGCCTACTACAAATAAGATTATATAAAAATAATCTATGATCCACAATATGGATCTAGTTTATAGCAGAAAACATTCCCAATCCCCATAGGGTCTATTCAATAATACTAATGGTAATAAAAATAATCACAGGCCACACAGGGACCACTTCCATGCAACATTAGAAAAAGGTAAAGAGAGTTTTAGAAGACATCTAGTACCTTCTAGTTATATACCATATGATAGTGTGGTATAAATAAACATAGTAAACCACTCTACTCATAATGTAATGAAAATAGACAGAAATATGAAATAAACATGTGAAGAATGTTTGTGTTACTCTGTCTAATAAGATCTAAAGCTCAGGAATCTTCAAATATAGCTTCAATGGGATCTCGAGTTGTGTTTTTTAAATTTAAGGTTGACCGGAGTGTCTTAAACTCTTTCTTATTCTGATTTTAGAAAACTGTTTGGGTGTTAAATATTCTCCTCTTATTCTCTAATTTATCACTAGAAAAGATGCCTCATGTAATGAACGAAAATATTCTTTTGATCTTGCAATGTTCAGATCTAGATATCTATGTGTCTGTCTATATCTTATCTCTCAATTCGTGTTCTCACACATATCTGCACAAGGTAGTTTTGTAAATATTTTTAATAGAATTATACTGGAATAATCATCTAGATATCCTACATCCACATACTCAAGGATTAAACATTATTTAAGACATTTCTTTTAAACAATCAAGAACAGTCCATAAAATAAGTTTCCGAATAAAATTTATTAATTAGCTTTTCGAGATTTTTAATTCAAAATGAACAAAAATAGTAGCAGTGACTCCTATTAAAGGTGACACAATTTCTGTTTGTGACATAGGATAGTGGTGACTACGGATCAATGGTGATGCTTCTCTAGCAGTAGGTTATTTCAAAACTTATCCAAATATCTATACTGGAGGTAAGTCATCTTCAATGGAGAATTATATCTAGCAATCCGTCTTTTTGAAACTTATCCAGATTTTCATTCTAACGGTGAGATGTCCCCGGGTGGTAGGTTTTTTCAACAATGTCTGCTTTTTGGTTCACTGGAGAGTAATCCTATGACGGTGAATCTTTACCATACTTTTCCAAAAATCCATTCTAGCGGTCAAACATAGTCGAGGGTGGGTGATTCCAATACTTATCTAAGTAATAATTCTGGTGGCTTCCATGATGGTGATTCTTGTATGACGGTGATTCATCCCTGATGGTGACTCATCTACAATGTTGATCCATACTTAGCCAAATTTTTTCAATCTACCTTATAATGTAAAATTATACTATAAAACATAAAACTAAAAAATATCATAATAAAAATGAATTTTTTTCCTTATAATTATCATTCCATTGGGTACTAAAACATTTAAAGTGAACTGGAACCTTGATGGGGTACTACTATATATGGATTCTTGGGGTGGATCACTTCGTTATCCTTTTTTACTTTATATCATGATCCTCTATGGATAAGTTTCTTATAAGGATTCTCAAAGTTGAATAGGTCATATTAGATTGATTATTCGTAGGTTTTGTCATTACACAACACTTTATAATGTTAATAGTTATCAATCAGTTCAAATTATATGGGTTACCGATTACAACTTATAGTTTTTTTTCCTCTATACCATGGGACATAAAAACCTATATATGTAAAATTTAGTTAACATATTTTAACCTTAGTTAGTAATTGTTATCCTTACATCCCTTGAAGAGGTTTGATATGTATATTAGATGCCTTTTTTATATGGGTTTGTGAATGACACCCCATGAGAGGTAACCTTGATACGAGGTTGATCGTTTTAGTCTAGGTGTTCGGACCTAGATAATCTGTTATGAGATTAAACTAGTAGGATTATGTGGGAGACTGAGAGGCCCTTGTATTTTAATTGGAAACTAGTGATTGAATATTGTTTTGATAATTTGAAACCTATGAGAGTGTTCGGATCATGTTTATAAATTTTTGGAGGTATGATCTTGGATATATGATTGTGATAAGACCAATGCTGAGGAAGTTCTTAGGTTTTTTGTTATTTCCACTTTGATTTGTTTGGTTATTAATGAATCACCTGAGGTTCTTCAATATTTATATGATCTTAGATAAGAAAAAAAATTTGATTTTTTATCCCTATTAACACGTATCTGTATAGTTGACACCATAAATTTTGGATGGTGATGTTGTGGGATAGTAAGTTTTTTCATAAATTGTGGAATAGGTGGAGTGACTGATTTTGAAGACGACATCAAAGTGATCTCATGGAGTTTTAATATTTTCATGTCATGTACCACGGTTAGTTAATACTTATTGATGGATGAATCATAGGGGGAATAAATAAGGGCTTATACTGATAGTTATGGGCATGTATACCTATTTCATATGGAATGTTTAGTTTATACTAATTCTGCTCAGAAATTTCTTGATAAGGAATTTCAATTAGTGACTGAGAACATGTAGAGGATTAATGGTTTCCAATATATTGAAATATAGAATTGATAAAAAATATATTTGTTTAAATTTAATATAGTTCCCCTGATGAATGTTACCATTGAAATTGAACTTGATCTCATGATATGGTTGGAAAATGGGAGGTTTCTGACATGCATTGTCGGTAAACAAGGTGTCAGGGGGGGTAAACGAAAGTATGGAATGAATGATGTGAGTAATGATTAGAGGGAGTACTGTATTCATATCAATTGAGTCATAGTTTATTCCAAGTTTATAGTAGATTATTCCAAATATTTTTACATCATCCAGAGTATGTTGAAGGGGCATCATCTATGCACCATGCTAATTAAAATTCGTTTTTGTTTTCATTGAGGTCACCTTGGAAATTATACTAGAAGTGTGAAAAAAGGATATCTATATGGTTGGAAGTGAATGATTGGGTATTTGAGGGTAGTTTGTAATAACTTGATATTTTTTGAAATATTGTTTCTCAAATAATTTTAATTTCCTTAATATATTATACTACATGTAACATTGAGTTTTAACAAAACACTACATATGATAAAAAAAATATTAATTAAAATAATATTTATCACCTAGATGATGGATTTGTAGGTATAAATAAAATTAACTATATTAATAAAATATATTATTTAAACATGTGTATAAAATTATTTTTTCAGAGACCAATTTATTAGAAATGAACATTAAAACTATTTACAAATAATGAAATTCTTTTTTAAGAAAAACTATTTTCATGCACACAAATTTGTTTTTCATACATAAATAAAAATAATCACATGTGTTTAATGATTTTAATAAAATTTATATATATTATATATTAAATAAATTTTTTTACATTAATATTATTTGTTTTTTAGGAAAGATATAATAATAAATCTAACTTTATGCTTAAATCTGTATTTTTCTAAAAATAAGTTTTCTGGAATTTATTATCACTTATTTTGAAATTAATTTTTTTAAATTTTTGATAATTTATTTGAAAAAATATTATTTATTTTTAAAATCATCATGTAAAAATTATCCTAGTGTAATGTTTTAAAAAAAACTCTACAAGAATAAATTATTTAATGAATAGAAAATAAATACTGGTTTTTATTAAGGATTGCCATTTCTTTTCAAGAATGTAAAAACATAAAAGTTATGTTAACTTAGTTTTAAAAGTACAAAAATTTCAATTTTATATATATATATATATATATATATATATATTAATCTAATTTTGGTCATTTTAATCCATTTTATAACTAATCTTGAAATAAAAACTTTTTAAACATTTGAAATTTTTCTCTTTAGAAAACATTTTTTTATCGCATCTATATAATTAATATAAAATGATATATTACACTTATGTGAATGAGATTTGAAAAAATGGATTCCATTTTGGAATAAAAAATATTTTATATTATCTAATTATTTCAAATTAATTTTTCAACATAATTAATTGTAAAAACTAGAAAAACAGTTCCGTAATTATGGTTAAAATGGGTTTACCGAGGGTTAAACTAAAAATTTATGGGGTAAAACAGCCTTGAAACTTGTCCAAACCCCATTATATGGCCATATTCAGAACTTATAACCTTTAATGTTCCATAATGTTTGTTTTTGGGAAATTTCCTCACGTGAAAATTTTGGATACACCATTTTATTATAAAAATTTATTTTTTTGCCACTCACCTCGCTTAAAAAAGGCTACATACTCTCTTATCCACTTATGATTTACAAAACCATTTATTTCACAAAATACCCAAAAATAATTCTTCCCAAATTAATTCCCACATCATATATTTCTTGGTGAGATTATAAATCCAATATATTAGGTCTTTCGGTATACCTAAAGTGGTTTTTTGAAAAATGGATAATGTTTTTAACAATGAATTTTTAGTTTACTTCGTATTATAACTCCTTAAAATAATTTCCAACTGTTCTAAAATAAAAATAAATAAATCCTATACAAAATTATATTTTATTTTTAAATTTCATAACCTATATCCAACTCCACTTCAATCAAATGGCATAAAAACCCATTATTTGTGTCTACGTCGAACTACCACCTCACAAACTGATGTTATTCGTGTTTTTCCACCACCCATGAAGGATGGAAATAATGATGGATTAAATGTTTATATATTCTATTTATGATTTTTTTTTATACTTATATTATTATATATTCATACCTACCTTCTATCCTCCCAATATATTATAAAATAATAACATTACTCCTGTGTACGGAGGGCTATCGCCTCATAAAGTGATGTGAATCATTTTATACCAATATTTTTCATGGAAGGTAATTAGGTTAAAATAAAGAATATTTTTGATATATATGAAATAAATATGATCTATAATTTGGATATAGAATTTACCTTTTTTTATTTTTATCTTTTATAAAATGGAAATAGTGCTCATGCATACGTATATCATACTATCTCCATTTAAAGTGTATTTCATTTTCTATATCTAAATGTTACGGATTACTATAAATATTGTTATATAAAATATGTATGATACTTATATCATGGAAAAAATTATGTATATGGTACAATAATTATCAATGTATTACAATAGAAAATAACAAACAAAAAATACATGAAAGAAAATGTATTCCCAAAAATATGATTTAAACATAGAATTATCAATTAATAGATAATAAAAGGACATATTTAAATCATATATGGTATGATATATATAATTATAGTTATTTAATATTTGTAAAATAAAATTATAATTATTATATAGGAGGTCGAAACATGTAAGAAGGAACTATAGACATAAAGTAAGATATTTATATATCCCTTTTATAACTATGAGATTCATTCCATATTCAAAACTTGTTTATTATATTTGGTGTATATATATTCAATTAATTTATTTTATACTAATTATCCTAAAAAGGGTGGTGATTTATATTTTAATTTTAGTGTCTCTGTTTTAGGGGTTTTATATAACAAATGATACGAAAGTAGTAAGATATTTATGACTCAATTGGACTTCTTTGATACATGTTTCATGTTATGAACCAATATTTTTTAGGAGGTATATATAATTCCCCTTTCATATTTAATATCATTAATTTTTTATTCTCAATATATATTCCATTTTATTTAATTTTATTCATTCATGTGGCATGCGATTATCTTTAACCAAAATGGTAATCATTTGATGGTAAAATATCATCTTTTATCTTGATTTTTTATGTTTATGATTACGATGATGAAATTTTATCATCCATAACTAAAAAAATAATAATTTATTTTTAAATATGGTTTTTTTATGTGTAAAAAATTTCCCATTCACCTTCATCTCTTTATGTACTCTAGAATTGAAATTATTATTTTTTATAAAAACATTATTTACTTTACTCTTAGGTCGGAACCACTATTTATTATATATACATGTAATATAAAAGTTTTTTCAAACATGTTTTAACATTATTAAAAGTATTTTTTAAATACATTTTTACCATTTTTTATTTTTAAAAATTTAAACAATAATCCTTATGTAATTTCAAAAACAATTCTCATTTGTATTTGAAAAAAAATGTGAAAAGAATCTTTTTTTGATGTGTACAACTTGAACAGAATTTCCCACTATCATGGCCACTCAATGTTTTAATGATTTTTTTATAAATTTCAAGTTTAAATTTCAAATAAAAGGATTTTAAAAATATTTGATGAATTTTTAGTGATTTTCAAAATGGAAAAAATTCTTTATGAAATATTTGGACTGGTTTTTAAAGATTCTTTTATTAGTTCCAATTTTATTTTCAAAGTAAATTATTTTGAAACAATATTAAGTTTAAAAAAAATATTTATAAAATTGTAAAGGTTGTTTTCACCATAAAATGTTCCATGTAATGTTTGAAAAACATTTCCCATATAATATGGCATCCTTTTAGGTTACTTATGATTAACTTGGGATAAGATTTGATGGTATAATCTTTATTATTTATTTGGAAGCTTGATGTTTATGTTGATGAAATTTTTTAGAAAATCATTTGTTTTAATTGGGTTATGGTATAGTGAATTAATAATATTTTTATGAAAATAATTTTCTTTAAAGTTGTTATAATATCATGATATGATGAATTTTTTACGATGTTGTGGAACACATAAGTATCTTTTTTTCATTATGATATGGGGGGCCTATTTATAACTATAATTCATTGGGTAAAGATTTTTATATCATGATATTATAATGGGAAACAAGTATACGGTATTAGCCCACTAGGGAAAGTAGTTGACTCTGGATCCACTATTGGAAATAGGTGAGTCTTGATCCACTATGAGAAATAGGTGCATCTTGATCTATGAAAAGCAATAAATAGTAATTATTGGTCTACTATGTTTATGGGCTTGGATGTTAGGAATTACATATGAAATGGTTTTCTATATTTATGATGGTACCAAAACTTTATGACATGATATTGGGGTTTATGACTGATTTATGATGATTTATCACTCTTATTAGCCATGTTTTTTTAAATGATATAGTTTCATACCATGACATATGTTTATGATCTATGATAAGATGGTCATGAACATCCTATGTTTTTTCATGATAACTTACCCTTATTTCTATCTTATGATTTCACATTTTCATATATTGATATCTCATATGTTTTCCATTACTTAGTATTTAGGTTTACCATTTTATATGTTTCCTTCCCTAGGTTTTGAAGAAATTTTAAGTACTGTATGCCTAAGTGAAGTAATATGTGAGAATATATTTATGGGATATATTGATGATCATTAATGAAATAATAATGTATTTTTTTTAGTCTCCAATATTACTAAAATATTATATTCTTCGAGTATGTGTTCATGAAATGTATCGAATATTAATCTAAAAATATGAGATATTTATGTATGAAAGTATTGGGTAATTAAATATTGTTTTAGAGGAAATTTTTTGTCAATAATTGTATATTAGTATTAGAATAATTATGGGAGATAACTTGGTATATTCCTATTTAAATTTCTAGGGATATTTCTTGGGAAATCACTAATAATAAGTCTGAGTATAATTCAACATGTGAAAAAATGCCCAGGAATTTAGTAAAAGTATAGAGTAAGTGGTTTCCACAAACATACATCCCTATCTGAATGCTATAAGTGGATTTGGATCTATAATAGTAATACCAAGGGGTACTAACTATGAAAGTGACATATTTTTATGGACTCATTCTTCAACTAGTGCATGAAAATGGGTCATTTTCACAACAAGTTTTCCACTCTATGGGGTTATGATTTGGCTATTCTCAATAATATATGAACCAAAATGATGTATATAAATAGATTATGACTATTAAAGATCACAGTTAATCTTAAGGTGTAATAAATTTAATTTTTTATGCCATGATTTACTCATCCAATGAATGTTTTTTCATGATTATGTGGTTTTCAACTATGAATATTTTTACTCACACAATGTGTTATGGTTTTATCCAATAAAAATAACAATAAAGAACTGAGGTAATGTTTAATATGATATAAAATGTGTTTATGAGAATCCAAATAGGATAATTACTAGAGTTAAGGATATTTTGATAATTTTCTGTCAATTATCATGATCTATGAGTAAGAACATGAACCTTAACCAACTCTAGGACTCACCAACAATGATAATGATTGAATTAATTGAGAGTTTTTTTGGAGGATACTGTGGAGGATATGATATTCAGTATCCTATAGGTCATGAATGTGGGAATAAGAACCCGAGAGAATGTACTAATGGAATAATAAGATATTGTTAATGTTTAAAATAAGGATTCAAAAGTTGTAATTTATGAGGAAAATGAAATGTTCGGTTGATAAAATAGATGATAATAAATGTCACACTAAGACATCATCAAAGGTTGAATGATTTAAGAGTCATAAATATAGTCATTATTATAATTGATAACCATGTGGAAAACCTATGATGATAATTAGAATTTATTAATTAATAATTATTATACTACTTTGGATAAAGAAAATATGAATGAAAGATAAAAGGTATGGCCCAGTCTAATGGTGTTTTTTTCTTAAACATAAGAAACATGATTAAATTGAGTTTGGTGAATTTTAAGACATGAATCATATTTTATATTGTAGTAAATTGGTATTTATAAATAAGATTATGAAGCCTAGTTAATGGTTTAACAATGAAGGAGGGTGATTGAAGTGGTTAGATATTGGAATTCAATAATTAAGATATATAAATTGTGAAATATATAAGGACTATTCTGTAGAAGTTTTTTACTATGTATTTTAAACAATATTTTTAATGGTATATTTGATCTAGAACGTGATTTAATGGAAAGGTCATATTTTATGGAAAACACGTGATTAAGGGAATATAAAAATTGATATTTTCTTAATATTGAGATAATGATGTTTGTATAAATATTAGATAGATATGAAAAATGTAGATTGGATAGTGTTTGTTACCTTGGAACTAATTAATTATTTATGGAAAATTGGTTTATATTATCAATGATATAATTTGCAGTACTATTGGATTTATGGAATATATTTAATAATATCTAGTTTTATTCAAGGAATGAGGAAATATGTATTTGTTATTAAGGTTTTTTATTAATTCTTGTTATTACCATGTTTCATGATAATATATGACCAAGTTATTCACATATTTGGATTGTGAAAATTAATATCTACCTTATGATATTTGGGGGATTAATGTTATGTTGTTTTCCGTAATTTTACTAACATTATTTTAAAAAATATATTTTGGAAGGGCCATAAGGTTTATGGGATGGTTTAATTTGATATTTCTATGAGGTTTTGAGATGAATTTATTACTTCACTATATGAAAAATTATTCATATTGTATGACCATTGATAATCACATTTTATGATTATTAGATATTGATGTATTGACATATCATTATTTTATGGATCTAATAATCCACTAGAGATTCAGAAAAAAGAATATTCTTTTATTAAAGTAAGATATGAAGAGTAGATTGATCAAAGAAAAAGAAAATTTTTAAATTATGCATAAGATATAAAGTAAATAGAATCCCTAGTTATATTTATGCCTTTGAAATTCTTGATCATATTGAGATGGTATCCTATCGATTAGAACTTTCATTGAACCTCTCTCAGGTTCATGATGTGTCTCATGTATCTATCCCTAAAAGTACATAACAAATAAATAATATGTATTGATCTCAGAGGTTATGTTAGATGCAGAATATATTATTCGATGGAACAACTGGTGGAGATTCTAGATCGTACAGAGAAAGTGATACAAAACAAAACAACCCACCTGGTCACTAATTTTTGTCACAACCACAATATTGAGATAGTTATGTGGGAACTTGTGGATATAATGAGGAATAAGTATCCTTAATTTTTTTTCCAAAGTGAATATTACAAGGTAAGTTTCATTTTAATGGGGGACGAATGTTACACCTGAAGAATTTATGAAATATTTTCTTTTCAAATAGTTTTAATTTATTTGATATCTTGCGCTACATGAAACACCAAGATTTAACAAAACATATAACACTATGAAAATATTATAATTTAATATAATAGTAATCACCTAACCATTAAATGGAGGATATGAATATGATTACTAAAATTATGAAAATATATTTTTTAAAATGTATAAAAAATTAATTAATTACTGAAAAATTAATTGTAAATAAAAATAAAAACTAGTTGAAAAAAAAGGAAATGTTTTTCAAATGAAACAATATTCATCAACACAAACAAATTTTTCCTAAATAAATTAAACAAATAATTTTTGGTGAGTGATCTAAATAAAAATTCTATATATATTATATTCAATAAAATGTTTTATATTCTTGTTTTTTGTAGACAATAGATAAGAATAAATCTAATTTTGTGCTTAAAATTGAATTTTTATAAAAATTGGTTTGTTCACCTTTTTCACATATATATTAAATTTAATTTCTTTAAATTTCAGAAAAATTATTTCAAAAAACAAAATTAATTTTGGAAATAAACTTTTCGAAATTATCTTTTGTTTAATGTTTTAAAATTTTCATAAATAATAAATTTTTCTATGAATAGTGACAAATACATGTTTTTAGTAAAAAATTTTATATATTTTAAAAAAATTAAAAAAATTATAAAATTATATTAACATGGTTATAAAAATAAAATTAGTTCAATTATATATTTTTTAATAAAATCTATTTCTTTGTAATAATTTTTATATTTAATTTTTATATACAAAAATTTTAATGCTTTTGAACTTTTCTCATTAGAAAACCTCTTTTTGTCGCATATATAGAATTTATTTTTAATTAAATTATTCAAATTATTATAAATGAATTTTTAAAAATTGATTACATGTTATTAATAATTTTTATTTATATTTTATAGTAATTTAATCTTAATTTCTCACCATAATTAATAGTAAGAATAGTAATGATTAATAAAAGTGGTCATGGTTAAAAAAGGTTTATCAAGGGGTTAATCTAGATCAATAAGGGGTTAATGTCCAAGAAACATGATCAACACCACCTTTATGGAATTAATTAGACTTTATATCTTCTAGGGCTCTATAAATTTCTATTTTGGGGATGTTTGGAATGTAAAAAAACATATTTACACTTTCTTTTCCAACATTACATGTGTGTCGCTCACCTCACTAATAAAATGCATCCCACTATCCTCTTCTATTAAAACATAAAAATCATTTTTTAAAAAAATAATTCCTACCCAAATTTTTTCATCAATACCCTTTCCACATCCAAGAGACTTTATTGAGATCAAAAATACTATCTCGAATGGATTTGGGTTGAACCATGTGACGAAGTCCGAAGAAGAGGTAATGTTTTTAATAATATATTTTCTAATTACTCCTTATTCTAACTCATAAAAATATATTCAAATTTTTTTTAAAATTATAAAACTAGTATATAATATATAATTATATGTTATTTTGTATATAAAATTTCTTATATCTATCTTAACATCTATCAAATGGGCTATGAAATCATTATTTTTCTGTACGGTGAACTACCGTATCAGGAACCAATGTTAAACGTTTTCCATCATAATCTCTCACGAATGGATGAAATAATTGATTTATTGTTTATATATGATATTTATCATATTATTATATTTATTTAAATATAATATCTCACCTACCCTCTTACCACCAAACACACTGAAAAACAATAATGTCATTCTGGCATACAATGGATTATAATCATGGAGAGTAATGTGATCTGTTTTTCACTATTGCTTTGCATGGAAGGTAGTTAGGGTAAATATAAAGAATAAATGTGATATTTATGAAATAAAAATGATTATATAATTTTAATCTAATATTTAACTTCCTTTCATTCCGTTATTTTATAAAATGTAAAAAAGTAATCATGCGTACATTCGGCCTTCTATTTATATGAACAATGTATTTCATTTTTTTTTGAAAAGTTTATAGATAAATATTCATGCATATATATAATATATATAATACTTATATCATGTTTAAAATACTTTATATAGTATAAGAATTATCAAATTCATATTTATGTAAATAAAATATCAAAACATAAATGAAAGATAAAGCAGTTATTGCCTTAAATGTGATTTTAACATGAAACTATTAATAAACGACTAAATAAATGTCATAATTAAATCATATGTTTTTTGTTATATATTAATATGGTTGTAAAAAATATTTATAATTAACCTATATTTATTATAAATTATGTTCAAACATGTACAATGTAAGTTAACACATGAGGTAGGGAACTTTTCATATCAATTTTATATCCATGGGATGCATTCTATAGTCACCACTTGATTATTATATGTGGTGTACATAATTCCCATGAATAAATTTTATATTTATTGTCCTGAATTTTATGGTTATTTTAATATCCATATTAGTGTCTCTCTTTCATGGGGTTTATGGTTCAAAAAAAACCTATCTAGTTGGGTATTTTTCTCTCAATTTTCATTCTTTGAGACATATGACATTTTATACACCTGTCTTATCTTATGAGGTGTATATAGTTAAAATTTGGAATTTAATATCATGAAATTATTTATTATTAGGATATATAATTTTTATGTAATTTTATTCTTTAATTGGGATTTTGATTCAATGTTACCAATGTTGTAATGGTTTTGTGATACGATCTCATCATTTTTTAAGATTGTTTATGTTTATGATTAAGATGATAATATATTATGATCCATATATCAATAAATATATAATTTTTCATATTCTCTGGTTATTTAATTTAAATACATATTTTCTCGTTAGTTTCCTCTTTTTGTACTCAATATTTTAAAATAATGTAATTAAGAAAAATCATTGTTATTTCTCTCTTTAGTCAATACCCATTTTTCCTTCATATCTATGTTTTATAAAAATGTTTTCAAAATTTTATTAAAATTAACCTAAATATATTTTAAATAAATTTTTAACCGTGTTTGATTATTTATAGTTTTTTTTAAAAGAATATTCATGTCATTTTCCAAGGATAGAATGATTGTATTTTACAAAAAAAAATAAGTGAAAAGGATCATTATTTTAACATGTACGAATTGAATAGAATGTCCCATCATTATTACCACTCAATTTTTTGAACATTACATTGTAAATTAAAAACATTATATTCAATAAAAAGGATTTGTAAAATATTTTATGAAGTTTTAGTTATTTTCAAAATGGAAACTACAATCTCCTCAAAAAAACTGTTTTATATTATTTTTAAATCTTCCTTTTAATGTTACCAAGGTTATTTTAAATTAATATTATTTCAAAAACGTTATATGTTTTAGAATAGTTGTTTTGAACATGTAATGGAAATTTTCTTTAATAAACATTCCATTTGATCTTTAAAAATCATTTTCCATCAATGATGACATCCTTTGAGGATATTTACGATTTAATAAGGATAATATTTAATGACACCATCCTAATTATTTATCTGTATGGTTAATGTTTTTGTTGATGAAATGTTTAGGAACACTATTTATATTTCATGGATTATGATGTGGTGAATTGATTAAATGTTTATGAAATAAGTTTTCTTTACACGGTTTAATAAGTGATGATATGAAAAAAAAAACCTTGGAACACATAAGTATTTGTTTTATTAAGAGAATTTTGAGGGAGATATATCCCCCTAATGCCTAGGATAATTCTTTATATCTCATTATATAGGAATGGAAAACAAGTAAATGGGGTTGATAAGCTATAGGAAATAGTTTATTTCTAATCCACTATGGGAATCAAGTGCACCAAAATCTACAACGAAAAGTATATGATAAGTCCCGACCCACTATGTTCATGGTCTTATTACTTAACCTCTACATATGAAATAGTTTTCTATATTTATTATGGTTCCACCCATTTATGACAAGATATTATGCTTCATGATTTATTTATAATGATTTCTTATTATTATATTCATTTTTTCTTAAATGATTATGTTTTATGCCATGGATCATGTTTTTAATCTAAGATAGGTTAGGTATAAACATCATCCATTCTATTAAAGATCACATACCATTATTCTTAACTAATTATTTCATATGATCATAGTTTTATATATCTTATTTTTAACATCATTGATCATATAGGATCACACTTTCTTATGTTTCTATCCCCATGTTATAAATAAAGGCTTAGGTATTGTATTCTTAAGTGGAGTACTATGTGAGAATATTTTAATAAGATATTTTAATGATCATTAATGAAAAATAATATTGTTTTTATAGTATCCAAATACGCTAAAATATTATATTCCATCAGAATTTTTTTATGAAATTAAATTAATTTTCAACTAAAAAGATCTGAAATTTGTGTATAAAAAACCAAAGTCATAATAGTCGGTATCTAGTTAATGGTTTATTTAATATTTAGATATTAGGGTTACAAAAACAATTGTTGAGATACCTAGGGAAATTCATATATGTCCTAGGATATATCCATGGATAAGTCTAATGATAATTCAAAGTATTATATAATATCCTTGAATTTTTATGACTGATTGAACAAGTGGTTTCAAAAAAAATATCCTTTTCTGGATGGTACATGTAGATATGTCTATGGAAACGTTATACTTATGGGAAATAACTCTAAAAACATAACATTGAGATACACTCAATCATCTCCTCATGCATGAAAATAGGACTTTATGTACACCTAGTTTGACAGTCCTAGGGGATATGATTTCGAAATTCAAAAACTCTTTATAGACCATCATGAAGGATTTAAATTAATAATGACTATCAATGTCCTAGGTTAAGCCAAAGGTGTCATAAATTAAATATTTTGATTCATTATTTAGTCATTGAATAAATTATTTTTCATGATTATGTGGATTTAAACTATAAATATTGTTGATCACGCTATTCTTTTTTGTTTCAGATAATGGTAGCAACAAGAAGAAAATAGTTTAAAGTTAAATGTCATAGAAAATATATTTATGAGAAACACAATGGGATGACTAAAGGAGTGAAAAATATAGGGGTTGTTACTAATAAATTATAATGATCTATGATTAAAAACAATCACCTTAACTAACTCTCAGACTCATTGTAACATCCCTAGATTTCATAGTACGTTATTTCTTCAAAGTAATTCAATAACTTGCGCTACACGAAACACCGAGTTCGAGCGCACCACAATATTACCAAACTAGCCATTCAAAAGCGATTTTGAATAGTATTAACGGAATATTGAACTATGTAGAATACTTATAATTTTAGAATCCATATTATGAGTTTATTAGACAAAATGTAAGACCAAATTCATTTTTTCAGATAAAAGAAGTATTTATTTCAAAAAATGCACTTTTACCGCCTTTTAATGATGAACCTTTTTTAAATCCCATATTTTAATCTTTTATATATTATATTTGAAAAAATAAACTTATTCCTTATAATCGGGACATAATAATTTAGTTTCAATAATTTTTTGTGCTTTTTTGATAACTTTCATATTTGGGTGAATAGTGAAAAATACTATATTTTAACTCAAAACAGCTTTTTTTAATCAAAATAATTTATAATGCTAAATTATAATATTGAGTGTTTTGAAAGTATAATTAGATTATATTTTTACCATTTAATGCAATTTTGGTCATTGTACGTAATTTCATGTTTAAACTGGACATAAGCAAGTGTCAATCTTTTGATAGTTATTATTTCTTAAAAGCACGCTTTTTGTTTTGACAACGGGAATTAATTTTAAATTAATTTCTTCCACTTATGTGATTTGAATTTAAAAAAATAGATTCCATATTTAGAATTAGGAGGTCCAAATTGTGTAAATATGTAACTTTTATTTTTAGACATTAGGAATATTTACTTCAGTAAATATTTTATTTACCGTGGTTAAAAGGGTAAATCCAGTAAATAAGGTTAAAATATAATATTATTATAATATTAAATTTCCTTAAAACATGTCCTAACCCAATTTTCTGATACATTTCCGACCATGGTCATATTTGGGTCTATTTTGGGACCACTTTGAGCCACTTTTAAGTGATAATGACACTTTATATTAATTAAGTTAAAGTAAATACAAAAATGACATAAGAATATATCTTTTAGAAAAACAATTTTTACATAAGATTATTTATGTTATATTTTCGACTAAAAATATTAATTAAAAATATAAAATTATTTACTACATAATGGGATTTTATTTATAATTTTTAGACATTAAATAATTAAATTTATTTATGACACAATAATGATGCAGTATTTTTCTTTATTAATGAATGAATCATATAATTGGTATTACAAATGTTAAAATAAATATAATTTGAAAGTTTTGATGACATACACACATTTTTTTGGTTAATATGACATGTTAGGATTAATTAAATGAATTTTTTTCAAATTAATAAAGTTGTTAAGACTTTAACAAAAATCAATTATTAAATAGTGTAAAAATTGACATAAAAGAGTTTTTAAAACAAATATTATATTATTAATTGATATTCTATTCCAACAAATCTAAGGTTCGTCCAAAGGACTTATATAATGATATTTTTATCATTAATAGACCACTTTGGGGTCTCTTGAAAGTATATAGTAAGTTTATTAACTATATAATATAAAAATACAAAGAGACATGGTAAATGTCAAACTATTTAACTAAGAGTTAAATCAAAAAGATAAAGTTAATTTAGTGACCCAAACCTGTATAAAACCTATTTTTTGAGTGTTTTTCGACCTATAACCACCTTAAACTCTAAATAATCCACTTTTGAGCCATTAGAACCTGAATATGAATTTATTATAAAATAATATTTCTTGCTTTTCCAAAGGTGCCCCTCACCCCTCTTATAAAAGGGCACTCCCACTTCCCTCCAATTCAAACCTTAAAAGCCTTTTTGATCGGCCGAACACTGCTCAAATATTCTCTAACCTTCCCTCAATTCAACCTAGAGGACTTATTTTTATCATAAATTCAACCTAAGGAGCCCTATTGATTAAATCAAAAGGAAGAACCCGAAGAAGAGGTAATGATTTCACCACCCTCTTCCAAGTTCTCTTATTCTTCCACTTACTCTTTCTTTATTGTTTCCATTATAAAATAATAACTCCAGTATCTTCTATATACTGTGATGTTATTATAAATATGGAACAACTATATTCATTATTCTACCCATCTTATGAATGATAATGTCACCATGTGTGCGTACGTACGACTTACCGTCTCCATGTCGTGGTGTAATTTTTTATTCAACACTATGTTATTTGGATGGATATAATGATGAGTAATATGTATATAAATAATGAAAATAACATGATAACATCCCTATAAAATTAATATACCATCCAATTCCACATCTTTAAAGAAATTATATTGTCGCTCGTGCGTACATACGGATTGTCGTCTCCACAACGCGATGAGATTCATTTCCACAATCACCATTCATTGACGATTATAAAAATATATATTACTAATAATTATGTAATATATGACATAATAATGCTACTATAGATATATATATTTATATATATATGTACTTACATATATCTTATTCACTTAGTTCCGTTCAATACAATATGAAAACGGAAACATCGTTTATGCATACGTACGGACTACTGTCTTCATAAACGATGTTTTTCATTTCATATATATGTCTATTATACATATTTATATTCTAAATATATATTATTTATAAATCATGTTTTATATTCTGTAAGTATTTAAATCATGGTCTAAGTGATACAATCAAGAGTAACAAGTTAAAACATGTACGATAAAGAAAGCGATTATTACCCAAAATGTAAATTTAACATGGAAGTTATTATTAAATGGGTATTATAAATTAATTAATTAATCATGTATGATATCATAAATACTAATATGGTTCTGTTATACTTTAATAACATACTATGATCTTCATACAGTATGTTAAACATACCTGCGACAAAAGGAAAGTGCAACGTAAGATGTTTTTTATCTCACTTTTAATTCAGTGAGATTTCCATTATTCACCGCTTATTTATTGCATATGGTGTGTGTACTGCCCACAATTGAATTAATTGGGTAATATAATTTAATTTATGGATATCTAAATCATCATTTTATGATACTTATTTCATTGTTGTATGTTTCGTGTGTTACCAAATCGATAAGGGAATTTGAAATTTCAATTTCCACTCATTTAGCTTTACGCATACTTCATTGATTATTTTACTCCAATATTATGTGTGGAATCACTATTCATTTGATTATGTCATAATTTCTACTCCCCTTTCTGTGGATATACCTTTGATACACATAATCACACCATTGATAAATTCTTAAGTCATTGATATGAACTTGATAAGAGTAATTTTAACTCAATCTCCATTTTGTTGAGTTAAATATCCAATTACTTGGTGTTGTTTTTACAAGAATATGTGTGAATTTCCTCTGATTGATTTACACTAAATATCCAATCATATTGATTTTATTTATATTTTTCACACATAATTATGTCGTTGATTTATCCTTGACCTAATGATATGGTCTTTATAATAGATTTCATCTCAATTTACATTACATTGAGACTTCTTTATTGTTGTACACCAAATCACTTTTATGTGATGTATATAATGTAGTTTTACATAGTATATCATGAATCCATTTATTCTCATGATATTACAAAGTTTTGATTACCTCAATTATTTGTATTCAAGTGTCTCTCTTTTGGTTAAGAACTCTAACTAAAATATCATTTTAAAATGTTTTAATGATTTATTATTCTAAATCTTTCTCATTAATGTCCATGTTTTAAAAATGGTTTTAAGGATTTATTTATATGGACATTAAAGTTTTAAAATTAAAATTCCATTTAAAAGTTTCAAATTTGTATGTTACACTTTTATTCAAAAATCTATTTAAAACAGCTTCTTGATAAATAGTGAGACTCTGAAATGTTTTCAATAAAAGGTGTATATTTCTATTAAATAGTTTTGATGTTTATTTTCATCTATGTCAATATCATTCATTATTCTCTATTGAGGTTGATATATTATAATACAATCTTCCATATTGTATTGAATGAGTTATGTTTGACTATGGATGTGCTATTTTTATACCATTCATGGTTTGTGGTTAAAATATAGACATTTTGTATGGTAGTTTTAATAAAAATGTTAAGATTTTGTTTCAACCTTTTCATATGAGGAATGAATTGGACTTAGTGTGTGACGGGTGGAGCCTTCTATAGCTCCCCGATGCATTAGTAGGTCTCATGATACAAACAAGTGTCTTGGCACAAAGCCTTGACAAAATCTTATTTTTAGTCTTGGCACAAGGCCTTGACTTTGTGGTTATGATAGTCTCTCATTATGCATTCCATCGTTATGAAAGTGTCTATTGATATTGCATGTGATTATTCGACTAGTAGAATATCAATGTGAATAAGTAAATGGAATTATTTTATTGTATCTTTTCCATATTATGTTGAAGTTTAAGTTTAAAAAGGATTTTGTTGTATTCTTATACATTACCTTAAATATTTATGTTTATTTATGAAATTTTCTACTATATTGTTATCCTTACTGAGCATCTGAGCACACCCCTTCCAATGTTTTAATTTTCTAAGGATTCCAATAAGTGTATTATAATTGATAAAAAGGGTTAAGCTAGGGGATTAATGGAATTATAAAAGGATCATTTATTTTGTGTTTTATTTTATAAAGTGTAATTTAATGTCCTTGTATGTAATCTATTTTCCGAGACTGCTAAATTGATCGGTCTTTAGGGACTTTTTTCCTTGTAATCATGCCAATTTATTAAAATGATGCATCGAATCTGGGTAACTAGGGTCAGGGTGTTACAGTTGGTATTAGAGGAAGTTTAGCAATACCCTTGGAAGCTAGATTTAGATAAACTCTGATTAGAGCACATAGACCTAAGATAGACTTTGAGGATTAGTATAGAAGGAATTCCTATAATTTTTCTAATTTATAGATTTAGTGAGTTTTCCACGCAAATACATCCATGTTTGGATACAAGAAGGTAGAGGCGGCTCTGGCACAGATGTACCTAGGGGAAAAACCCGAAAAAACTGCTTGGAGCTAGACTCTAAAGAGAAATGGTACATGACAACGGGCCTTGCTACACTCTTGGTTACGACACTCCTGGGGGATATGCTTAGGATAATTCTCGTTTTATTTTCAAACCACTATTAA
The DNA here is from genome assembly GCA_963277665.1 of Viscum album. Classification (NCBI taxonomy): domain Eukaryota; kingdom Viridiplantae; phylum Streptophyta; class Magnoliopsida; order Santalales; family Viscaceae; genus Viscum; species Viscum album. The sequence continues at coordinate 799,061,788 of OY728130.1, read as the reverse complement.
GGGTTTATGAGTATATACCTCCTTAAAGAAAACATTTTTGTGATTGTGGATTATATCCATAAACTGTTCAATTTATGTTAGGTATTTTACATGTTTGGAATTATGAATTTCGATTCATAAACTGACCTAGTGTATTCCATTGTTTAGAAATGGTGACCAGTAGAAGTAATGAGAACTCCAGAAAAACGTATGATCCAAATAGTAAGAAGGATCATATCTTTCATAGTATTGAGACAACATTTATAAGGGAAATTTTCTACCATGTATTCTCAACATATGAAGAAATATTATCATGTGTTAATAAGATACGTAAATAATTCTCTGAGTCTTATGGATTTGAAGGGAAGTAAGGGAAGAAAAGGATGGAAGAGAGAAATATGGATAAAGGGAAGAGGGGAAAAGAAGGATTGTTCAATATGTGATTAATGTGGAATGAATTTCCTAGGTAAATGTTTGAAAGGAATGGGAGTTTGTTATGAGTGTGGAGAAAAAGGACACCAAGTACGTGATTCCAAGGGAAATAAAAAGTTTTCAAATGTAAAATGCTTTATCTACAAGGCATTGAGACACTACGCGAATCAATGTCCCATTCATAAGAGTATACCACAAATGATGTTATTGGATAATAATAAAGTTATTAAACTACCTCAGATGAAGAAGAATGACTAGTGTTCTTATGTTGTTATTATAGAATAATTTTTTTTGAGTGTTGTAACAATAGTATAATGGTTCCATGAATTATGGAGATAAATAAGGATTGTACTGCAGTACTATTTTATTGATGATTTGAGATTATATGGTTCTAAGAAAAGTGTCTTAATAGTAAGCTACACTTTTTGGAAAATAAATGGTTTAAGGAAATGAAATCCTTAATATGGTCCTGATAATGAGTTAGTGATTTTGTAATAAGAGATAGATGATTTTGGTAATTCAGGATGTTGTGGTGTTGTAAAACAAATACACGATAAAGGCATTCACATGTTATTACCTGGAAAAAAGGATCCTCATTATGTTTAACTTCATTATAAAATTTGGACTAAGAGTTTGGATATATGTATTTTGGATAATTTTTAAAGGTTTTAATGGATTAAGTTTGAAATTGGATACTATTGTTATGGTTATTTTTGGATTTCCATAAAAAGGAAAACTCGGAGGTCGAGCGGCAACCCATCACATCCGACAAGGCGGCAAGACTTAAACCCGCAACCGAAGGGCGACAAGGGTGTATCATCTACCACTGACCCACATGATATACTTGTTTTTATAATTTAGTTTTTTTAAATAGTCTGAAAAATGAATTATAAATTCATTATTTTTAGAACCTTATACTATTTAGGTAAATATAATTTTTTTAAGTGAAAGATGAGTTTGTGGTAGGAATTTGTTGAAAGATGAAACTATACTTGTCAAGTATATTATTTTTTTTCTTCTCTTATTCTATGAAGAAATAAATTCTTAAACATTAGGTAAAGAATATTAAAACTAAAGATGTGTTATCCTAATACCTTATGTTTTGTTGAACAGATGATATTTTAAATCATCATAGATTGATGGCATTGAGGCCCTCAATTCTACAATTGTTTGTGACTGATGACCTCAATCACTCCCTATAAATATTTACGTTTTTTCCTCCATTTATGTGTCTCTAATTTCCACCAATGTTCTCTTAATTTATATCATAACTTGGTGGTGACTTTTTTATTCCCCTTTTCCTATTATTAAGCCTATATTTTACTATCCCAATTTTTGATGTGGGTTTTCCCACAAAGGTATTTTCTATTTTCAACCTTTTATTTTTGAAAAATAATTTCAAATTGCGAGGAATAAATTTATTGAAGGAGGGAAGAATGTAAAACCCCAAGATTTCATAGTATGTTATTTCTTCAAAGTAATTCAATAACTTTCACTACATGCAACACTGGGTTCGAGCGCACCACAAGATTACCAAACTAGATGTTCAAAAGTAGTTATGAATAGTATTAACTGAATATTGAACTATATATAATACTTAGAATTTTATAATCCATATTATGAGTTTCTTAGACATAATTTATGAACAAATTCATTTTTTTCAGATAAAAGAAATATTTATTTCAAAAAATGCACTTTTACCGCCTTTTAATGATGACCCATTTTTAAAATCCAATATTTAAAACAATTATATATTATATTTGACAAAATAAACCACTTATTTAGAATTGGGATATAATAATTTAGTTTCAATAAATTTTTTGTGCTTTTCTGATAACTTTCATTTTTGGGTGAATAGTGAAAAATACTATATTTTAACTCAAAACAACTTTTTTCATAAAAATAATTTATAGTGATAAATTATAATATTGAGTGGTTTTAAAGTATAATTAGATTATATTTTTACCATTTAATACAATTTTGGTCATTGGACGTAATTTAACATTTAAACTAGACATAAGAAAGTGTCGATCTTTTGATAGTTATTATTTCTTAAAAACACGCTTTTTGTTTTGACAACCGAAATTAATTTTAAATTAATTTCTGCCACTTCTGTGTTTTGAATTTAGAAAAATGGATTCCATATTTGGAATTATGAGGTCTAAATTTTGTAAATAGATATCTTTTATTTTTATACATTATGAATATTTACTTCAGTAATATTTCTTTTACCGTGGTTAAAAGGGTATATCAAATAAATAGGGTTAAAAAATAATATTATAACAATATTAAATTACCCAAAAACGTGTTATAACCCTATTGGATGATATATTTCTGATCATGGGCATCTTTGGGTAGATTTTGGGACCACTTGGAGCCACTTATAAGTGATAATGACACTTTATATTAATTAAGTTAAAGTAAATACAAAAATTACATAAGCATATAACTTTTAGAAAAACAATTTTTACATAGGGTTATCTAGATTAAATTTTCGACTATAAATATTCATTAGAAATTAAAAACTATTTCCTACATAATGGGATATTATTTATAATTTTTATACCTTAAATAATTAAATTTATTTGTGACACAACAATGATGCAGTATTTTCCTTATTAATGAAAGAATCAAATAATTTGTATTATAAATGTTAAAATAAATATAATTTTAAAGATTTGATGACATACAAAAATTTTATTCGTTAATATTACATTTTAGGATTACTTAAATGAATTTGTTTTGAATTAATAAAGTTGTTAAGACTTTAACAAAAATCAATTATTAAATAGTGTCAAAATTGACATAAAATAGTTTTTAAAAAAAATATTATATTATTAATTGATATTTTAATCCTAAAAATCAAAGGTTCGACAAAATGACTTATATAATTATATTTTTATAATTAATGGACCACTTGGGGGTCTCTTGGAATAATATATTATGTTTATTAACTATATAATATAAAAATACAAAGAGACATGGTAAATGTCAAACTATTTAACTAAGAGTTAAATCAAAAAGATAAAGTTAATTTAGTGACACACACCTATATAAAACCTATTGGTTGAGTGTTTTTCGACATATACCCACCTTAATCTTTAAATAATACACTTTTAAGCCATTATAATCTGAATATGAATTTATTATAAAATAATATTCCTAGCTTTTCCAAAGGTGCCCCTCAGCCCTCTTATAAAAGGGCACTCCCCCTTCCCCCTAATTCATGTCTTCAAAGACTTCTGGAACAGACAACCCCAGCACAAATATTCTCTCAACTTCCCTCACTCCAACCTAGAGGCCTTAGTTTGATCATAAATCCAACATAATAAGTTCTTTTGATCAAATCAAAAGGAAAGAACCCGAAGAAGAGGTAATGATTTCACAACCCTCTTTCAAGTTCTCTTATTCATCCACTTACTCTTTCATTGTTGTTTACATTATAAAATAATAACTCCATTATATTCTATATACTATGATGTTATTATATATTTTTAACAACTATATTCATTATTCTACCCATCTTATTAATGATAATTTCACCATGCGTGCGTACGTACGACTTACCATCTCCACACCATGGTGTAATTTGTTATTCAACACTATATTATTTGGATGGATATAATGATGAGTAATATGTAAATAAATAATAAAAATAACATGCTAATGTACCTGTAAAATCAATATACCATCCAATTCCACACCTTTAAGGAAATGATATTGTTGCTCATGTGTACGTACGGATTACTGTCTCCACAATGCGATGAGATTCATTTCCACGATCACCATTCATCGACGATTAAAAAAATATATATTACTAATAAGTATGTAATATATGACATAATAATGATACTGGAGATATATATTTATATATATATATTTACTTATATATATCTTATTCACTTAGTTCTGTTCAATACGATATGAAAACGGAAAAAGTGTTTATGCGTACGTACGGACTACCGTCTCCATAAATGGTGTTTTTCATTTCATATATATGTCTATTATACATATTTATATTCTAAATATATATGATATATAAATAATGTTATTTATTCTGGAATTATTTAAATCTTGGTCTAAGTGATACAATCAAGAGTAACAAGTTAAAACACGTACGATAATGAAAGTGATTATTACCCGAAATGTTAGTTTAACATGGAAATTATTATTAAATGGGTATTATAAAGTCATTAATGAATAATTTATTATATCATAAATACTAATATGGTTTTGTTATACTTTACTAACATACTATTATCTTCATACAGGAGGTTAAATGTACCCTCAAATAAAGTAAAGTGCAAGTTAAGGGGTTTCTTATCTCACTTTTAATTCCGTGAGATTTCCATTGTTCACCACTTATTTATTGCATGTGTTGTGTGTATTGTCCATGATTTTATTCATTGTGTAATATAATTTAATTTATTTATATTCACATCATCATTTTATGATACTTATTTCATGGGAGTATGTTTTGTATGTTACCAAATCGAAAACGGAATTTAAATTTTTCAATTTCCTCTCATTCGGTTTTATGCATACTTAATTGATTATTTTACTCCAATATTATGTGTGGAATCACTAATCATTTTCTTATGTCATAATTTCCAATCCTCATTCTGTGAATATACTTTTGATACACATAATCACTCCATTGATAAATTCTCAAGTCATTGATATGAACTTGATAAGAGTAATTTTAACTCAATCTCCATTTGTTGAGTTAAATATCCAATTCATTGGTGTTGTTTTTACAATAATATGTGTGAATTCCCTCTGATTTATTTACATTGAATGTCCAATCATATTGAGTTTATTTATATTTTTCACACATAATTATTTCGTTGATTTTTCCTTAACCTAAAGATGTGGTCTTTATAAGATATTTAATCTCAATTTACATTCCATTGAGACTTTCTGTTGTTATACACCAAATAACTTTTATGTGGGGTATATAATGTACTTTGACATTTTATATCATGAATCCCTTTATTCACATGATATTACAATTTTTTTATTACCTTAATTATTTGTATTCTAGTGTCTCTCTTTTGGTTAGTAACTCTAACTAAAATATCATTTTAAAATGTTTTAAAGATTTATTGTTCTAAATATTAATCATTAATGTCCATATTTTAAAAATGTTTTTAAGGATTTATTTATATGGACATTAAAGTTTTAAAATTATAATTCCATTTAAAAGTTTCAAAGTGGTATGTTACAATTTGATTCAAAAATATTTTTTAAACGGTTTCTTCAAAAATCGTGAGACTCTTAAATATTTTCAAGAAAAGGGGTATATTTCTCTTAAATAGTTTTTATGATTATTTTCATCTATGTCAATATCATTTATTATTCTCTGTTGAGGTTGATCTATTATAATACAATATTCCATATTTAATTGAATGAGTTATGTTTGACTGTGGATGTGCTATTTTTATACCATTCATGGTTTGTGGTTAAAATATTGATATTTCCTATGCTAGTTTTAAAACGAATGTTCATATTATGTTTCAACCTTTCCATATGAGGAATGCATTGGACATAGTATGTGATGGTTGGAGCCCGCTATTGCTCTTCGATGCATCAGTGGGTCTCATGAGACAAACTAGTGTCTTGGCACAAGGCCTTGACAAATTCTTATTTGTAGTCCTGGCACAAGGCCTTGACTATGTGGTTATGATAGTCTGGCATTATACATTCCATCATTATGAAAGTGGCTATTGATATTGCATGTGATTATTCGACTAGTAGAATATCCATGTGAATAAGTAAATGGAATTATTTTATTGTATCTTTTCCATATTATTATGAAGTTTAAGTTTAAAAATGCTTTTTTTAGTCTTATACATTTCCTTAAATTTTTATGCTTATTTATGAAAGTTTCTACTATATTGTTATCCTTACTGAGCATCTGATCTCAACCTTTCTATGTTTTAATTTTCTCAGGATTCCTAAAAGTGTATTATGATTGAGAAGTAGGGTTATGCTAGTGGATTAATGGCATTCTCAAAGGATCATTTATGTTGTGTTTTATTTTCTAAAGTGTAATGTCACATCCATGTATGTAATCTATTTTCCAACATTTCTAAACTGATCAGTCTTTCGGGACTTGATTCCTTGTAATCAGGCCAATGTATTAAAATAAGGCACCGACTCCGGGTAACTGGGGTCGGGGCGTTATAGTTGGTATCAGAGAAAGTTTATAAATACCCTTGGAAGCTATATTTAGATAAACTCTGATTAGAACACATATACCAAAGATAGACTTTGAGGATTAGTATAGAAGGACTTCCTAGAATTTTGGTAATGTAGAGATTTGGTGAGTTTTCCAAAAAAACTAAATCCCTGTCTGGATACGAGCAGGTAGAGGTGGCTCTGGAACAGATGTACCAAGGGGTAAAACCCAAAAACACCACTTGGAACTAGACTCGGACGGGAAATGGTGCACGACAACGGGCCTTGCTGCACTCTTGGTTACGACACTCCTGGGAGATATGCTTAGGATAATTCTTGTTTTCTTTACAAACCACTATGAAGGGTTTATGATTATATACCTCCACAAAGAAAACATTTTTATGATTATGGATTATATCCATAAACTATTCAATTTAAGTTAGGTATTTTACACATTTGGATTTATTAATTGTGATTCATAAACTGACCTAGTGTATGCCATTGTTTTGAAATGGCGCCCAATATAAGGAATGTGAACTCCAGCAAAACATATGATCCAAAGAGTAAGAAGGATCATATCTTTCATCGTATTAAGCCAAAATTTAGAAGAGAAATATTCTACCATGTATTATCAACATATGAAGAAATAGTATTATGTTTTAATAAGATAAGTAAAGAATTCTCTGAGTCATATGGATTTGAAGGGAAGCAAGAGAAGAAAAGGATGGAAGAGAGAAATATGGATAAAGGGAAGAGGGAAAGGAAGGATTTTCCAATATGTGATAAATGTGGAATGAATCACCTGGGTAAATGATTCAAAGGAATGGGAGTTTGTTATAAGTTTAGAGAAAAGGACACCAAGTACATGATTTCAAGGGAAATAAAAAGTTTTCAAATGTAAAATGCTTCCTCTCTAAGGCATTAAGACACTACGTGAATCAATGTCCCATTTATAATAGTATACCGTAAATGATGTTATTGGATAATAATCAAGTTATGATACTACCTCAGATAAAGAAGAATGACTAGTTTTCTTATGTTGTTATTATAAAATTATTTCATTTGAGAGTTGTATCAACAGTATACTGGTTAAATGAATTATGGAGATAAATAAGGATTGTACTGCACTACTATTTTATTGAGGATTTTAGATTATATGGTTCTAAAAAAAGTGACTTAATAGAAAGATACACTTTTTTGGAAAAAATGGTTAAAGGAAAGGTAATCCTTAATATGGTTCTGATAATGAGGTAGTGATTTTGGAAAAAGAGGTGGATGATTTTGGTAATTTAGGATGTTCCGGTGTTGTAAAATAAATACACGATGAAGGCGTTCACATGTTATTACCTTGAAAAAAGGGTCCTCATTATGTTTCCCTTCCTTATAAAATTTGGACTGAGAGTTTGGATATATGTATTTTGGATAATTCTAAAGGTTGTAATGGTTTAAGTTTGAAATGGGATACTATTGTTAAGTTTATTTTTGGAGTGCCATAAAAAGGACAACCCGGAGGTCGGGCGGTAACCCGTCACATCCGGCAAGTCCGTGAGACTTAAACCCGCAACTGAAGGGCGAAAAGGGTGTATCACCTACCACTAACCCACGTGATGTAATGGTTTGTATAATTTAGTTTTTTATTTTAAAAATATTCTGACAAATTAATTATAAATTCATTATTTTTGGAACCTTATACTATTAAGGAAAATATAATTGTTTTTTGAAGTGAAAGATGATTTTGTGGTTGGAATTTGTTGAAGGATGAAACTATACTTGTCAAGTATATATATATATATATATTTTTCTTCTCTTATTCTATGAATAAATAAATTATTAAACAATAGATAAGGAATATTAAATCTAAATATGTGTTATCCTAATACCTTATGTTTTGTTGAATCGATGATATTTTAAATCATCATAGATTGATGGATTTGAGGCCCTCAATTCTACAATTTTTTGTGATTGATAACCTCAATCACACCCTATAAATATTTATGTTTTTTCCTCTAATTATGTGTCTATAATTTCCACCAATGTTATCCTAATCGAGATCATAATTTGGTGGTGACTTTTTCACTCCCCCTTTCCTATTATTAAGACTAAATTTTATTAACCCAATTTCCTATGTGGGTTTTCCTAGAAAGTTGTCTGCTATTTTCAACCTTTTATTTTTGAAGAACAAATTCAAATTGATAGGACACAATTTATTGAATGAGGGAAAAATGTAACACCCCAAGATTTCAAAGTACATTATTTCTTCAAAGTAATTCAACAACTTTCACTACACACAACACCAGTTTCGAGCGCACTACAAGATTGCCAAACTAGTCATTCAAAAGCAGTTATGAATATTATTAAAAAAATATTGAACTATATATAATACTTATAATTTTATAATCCATATTATGAGTTTCATATACATAATGTAAGAACAAATTCATTTTTTTCTGATAAAAGAAGTATTTAATTCAAAAAATGCACTTTTACCGCCTTTTAATGATGAACCCTTTTTAAATCTAATATTTGAAACTTTTATATATTCTATTTGAACAAATAAACTTCTTATTTAGAATCAAACCATAATAATTTAGTTTCAATAAATTTTTGGTGATTTTTTTATAACTTTCATATTTGGGTCAATAGTGAAAATATTATATTTTAACTCAAAACAACTTTTTTAATCAAAATAAGTTATAGTGCTAAATTATACTATTGAGTGGTTTTAAAGTATGATTATATTTTATTTTTATGATTTAATATAATTTTGGTCATTGGACGTGATTTCACATTTAAACTAGACATAAGCAACTGTCAATATTTTGAGAGTTATTATATCTTAAAAACACGCTTTTTGTTTTGACAACGAGAATTAATTTTAAATTAATCTCTTCTACTTCTTTGTTTTGAATTTAGAAAAATTGATTCTATATTTGGAATCATGAGGTCCAAATTGTTTAAATAGGTAACTTTTATTTTTATACATTAGGAATATTTACTTCAGTAAATATTTTATTTACCGTGGTTAAAAGGGTAAATCCAGTAAATAAGGTTAACAAATAATATTATAATAATATTAAATTACCCTAAAACATGTCCTAACCCGATTTTCTGATACATGTCCGACCATTTGAATCGTTGGGTCAATTTGGGGACTACTTTGAGCCACTTGTATGTGATATTGACACTTTATATTAATTAAGTTAAAGTAAATTCAAAAATTACATAAGCATATATCATTTAGAAAAACAATTTTTACATAGGGTAATATATGTTATATTTTAGACTATAAATATTCATTAGAAAGATAAAATTATTATATACATAATGGGATTTTATTTTTAATTTTTAGAAATTAAATAATTAAATTTAGTTATGACACAATAATGATGCATTATTCTCCATATTAATGAAAGAATCAAATAATTTGTATTATAAATGTTAAAATAAATATAATTTGAAATTTTTGATGACATCCACAAATTTTATTGGTTAATATGACATGTTAGGATTACTTAAATTAATTTTTTTCGAATTAATAAAGTTATTTATACTTTAACAAAAATAAATTATTAAATAGTGTCAAAATTGACATAAAGGGGTTTTAAAAACAAATATTATATTATTAATTGATATTATATTCCTAAAAATATAAGGTTTGGTCAAAGGAATTATATAATGATAGTAGTATAATTAATGGACCACATGGTGGTCTCTTGGAAGTATATAGTAATTTTATTAACTATATAATATAAAAATAAAAAGAGACAAGGTAAATGTCAAACTATTTAATTAAGAGTTAAATCAAAAAGATAAAGTTAATTTAGTGACCCAAACCTGTCTAAAACCTATTGGTTGAGTGTTTTTAGACTTATCCCTAGCTTAACCTTTAACTAATCCACTGTGGATCCATTATAAAATTAATATGAATTTATTATAAAATAATATTTCCATCTTTTCCAAAGGTGCCCCTCACCCCTCTTATAAAAGGGCACTCCACCTTCCCTCTAATTCACACCATCAAAACCTTTTGGCTCGGCCAACCCCTACCCAAATATTCTCTCAATTTCCCTCACTTCAACCTAGAGGCATTATTTTGTTCAGAAAGACAACCTAAGGAGCCATTTTGATCCAATCAAAAGGAAGAACCTGAAGAAGAGGTAATGATTTCACCACCCCCTTTCAAGTTCTCTTATTCTTCCGCATACTCTTTCTTTGTTGTTTCCATTATAAAATAATAAATCCATTATCTTATATATACTGTGATATTATTATTTAATATGTCACAACTATATTAATTATTCTATCCATCTTATGAATGATAATGTCACCATGCGTGCGTACGTACGGCTTACCATCTCCACGATGTGGTGTAATTTTTTGTTCAACACTATGTTATCTGTATGGATATAATGATGAGTAATATGTATATAAATAATGAAAATAACATGCTAATGTCCCTGTAAAATTAATATACCATCCAATTCCACACCTTTAAGGATATTAAATTGTTGCTCGTGCGTACGTACGGATTACCGTCTCCACAACACGATGAGATTCATTTCCATGATCATCATTCATCGATGATTATAAAAATATATATTACTAATAAGTATGTAATATATTCCATAATAAATCTATTTGAGATATATATATATTTATATATATATTTAATTACATATATCTTATTCACTTAGTTGCTTTCAATACGATATGAAAAAGGAAACAGCGTTTATGCGTACGTACGGACTACATTCTCCATAAACGGTGTTTTTTATTTCATATTTATGTCTATTATAAATATTTATATTCTAAATATATATGATATATAAATAATGTTTTATATTCTGGATGTATTTAAATCTTGGTCTGAGTTATACAATCAAGAGTAACAAGTTAAAACACGTACGATAAAGAAAGCGATTATTACCCGAACTGTTAATTTAACATGGAAATTATTATTAAATGGGTATTAAAAAGTCATTAGTGAATCATGAATGATATCATAAATACTAATATGGTTCTGTTATACTTTAATAACATACTACTATATTCATACAAAAGGTTAAACGTACCCTCAACTAAAGGAAAGTGCAAGGTAAGGGGTTTCTTATCTCACTTTTAATTCTGTGAGATTTTCATTGTTCACCGCTTATTTATTGCATGTGGTGTGTGTACTGCCCATGATTGTTTTAATTGTGTAATATAATTTAATTTATATATATTTAAATCATCATTGTATGATACTTCTTTCATGGTTTTATGTTTCATAAGCTACCAAATCAATAAGGAAATTTTAAATTTCAATTTCCACTCATTCGGCTTTATGCATACTTCATTGATTATTTTACTCCAATATTATGTGTGGAATCACTATTCATTTGATTATGTCATAATTTCCACTCCCCTTTCTATGGATATAATTTTGATAAACATAATCACTCCATTGATAAATTCTCAAGTCATCGATATGAACTTGATAAGAGTAATTTTAACTCAATCTCCATTTGTTGAGTTAAATATCCAATTCCTTGGTCTTGGTTTTACAAGAATATGTGTGAATTTCCTATGATTAATTTACACTTAATATCTAATAATATTGAGTTTATTTATATATTTCACACATAATTATGTCATTTATTTATCTTTAACCTAAGGATATGGTCTTTATAAGAGATTTCATCTCAATTTACATTCCATTGGGACTTGTTTGTTGTTTTACACCAAATCACTTTTATGTGGTGTATATAATGTACTTTTCCAAAGTATATAATGTATCCCTTTATTCTCATGATATTACAAATTTTTTATTACCTCGATTATTTGTATTCAAGTGTCTCTCTTTTGGTTAGAAACTCTAACTAAAATATCATTTTAAAATGTTTTATAGATTTATTGTTCTAAATATTTCTCATTAATGTCCATGTTTTAAAAATGGTTTTAAGGATTTATTTATATGGAAATTAATGTTTTAAAATTAAAATTACTTTTAAAAGTTTCAAAGTGGTATGTTACACTTTGATTAATAAATCTATTTTAAACGGCCTCTTGATTAATAGTGAGACTCTTAAATGATTTCAAGAAAAGGGGTATATTTCTCTTAAATAGATTTGATGATAATTTTCATATATATCAATATAATTAATTATTATCTATTAATGTTGATCTAGTATAATTAAATCTTCCATATTGTATTTATTGAGTTATTTTGGAATGTGGATGTGCTATTTTTATCCCATTCATGGTTTGTGGTTAAAATATTGACATTTTGTATTCTAGTTTTAACACAAATGTTAAGATTATGTTTCATCCTTTTAATATGAGAATGCATTGGACTTAGTAAGTGACGGGTGGAGACCTCTATAGCTCCTCGATGCATCAGTAGGTCTCATGAGACAAACTAGTGTCTTGGCACAGGGCCTTGACAAAATATTATTTGTAGTCTTGTCACAAGGTCATGACTATGTGGTTATGATAGTCTGGCATTATGCATTCCATCATTATGAAAGTGGCTATTGATATTGCATGTGATTATTAGACTATTATAATATCCATGTGAATAAGTAAATGGAATTATTTTATTGTATCTTTTCTATAATATTCGGAAGTTTACGTTTAAAAAGGATTTGGTTTTATTCTTATACATTGCCATAAATTTTTATTCTTATTTATGAAAGTTTCTGTTATATTGTTATCCTTACTGAGCATCTGAGCTCACCCCTTTCTATGTTTTAATTTTCTCAGGATTCCAAGAAGTGTATTATGATTGATAAGAAGGGTTAAGCTGGGGGATTAATGGAATTATCAAAGTATCATTTATGTTGTGTTTTATTTTCTAAAGTGTAATGTAACGTCCATGTATGTATTCTATTTTCAAAAACTGCTAAACTGATCAGACTTTCAGGACTTGATTCCTTGTAATCATGAAAATGTATTGAAATAATTCACTGACTCTGGGAAACTGGGGTTGGGGCGTTACACTCACCAAAGAAGAGTAGGAAACCATTCATTGAGAGTACAGGTGGTGGATACCATGGAAGAAAGAGGATTCTGTTTCCCAAATTTTATGAATGTATGAAAAGCACCGAAGTAAATGTATCAGAAGAATGGAAAGTTGTATAAATTTGTAAAAGAAAAATTAAAATCATGTAATTTCTGATGAAAAATTAAAATATTTGTTAAAACAATTGGATGCGTATAATGGTCTCACTAAGGTATTATCGACAATTAAATGATTTAAATGTAAAAAATATGGGCATTATAAAAACTGACGTCCTAGGGGAAATATTGTGATGAAAATTAGAAATTTTTAATATGTAATGGTTATACTACAGATGATGAAGATACTATGAATGACTTTTAAAATTTATGCATTGTTTTATCAGCACTGTTAATGTTAAATGTAATAATAATGAAAAAATTAATGTCCCTGAATATCAATACATGATTCATATTTCATATTGTAGGAAATATGTATTAAGTAATAAGATGATGAATTCTAGTAAATTATTTAAGAATAAAGTGGGTTGGTTGAATTGTTTATGTATTTGAATTAAATATTTATTTTATAATAATTTTGAATATATAAGGATTGTTTTGTAGAAGTTTTTCATTACGTGTTTAGTTGAACATGTTTGATGGTACTCACGAACTAGAAAAGTGATTTAATGGAAATATGATATTTTATAAAAAAAATGATATGGAGGGAAGATATCCCTTTATAAGTTCATTATTTTTAGATAATGATGCTGGGATAAACAAATAATAGATATAAATAAAGTAAATTAGATAGCATTGATGAACTTCGAACGAATTAATGATTTCTAGAAAAAAAATTATGTTATCATTAATAGAGTTTATAAGATCATTAGATTTATAAAATATATTCATAAATATTTGGTTTTATTCAAGGAATGAGGAAGTATGTATGTTTTAATTATTGTTTTATGCTTTTTATGGTTATTACCATGTATTATAAAAATATATGACCAAGGTAGTAACATATTTTGTATGTGAAAAGTAAGAGGTATCTTATTGTATTTGGGAGACTAATTGTAATTTGATTTATAAAATTTTAGAGACCTTATTTCTAAATTTTGAATTTTGGAAGGGTTGTATGGTTAACTATTTACAGAATGGTTTAAGTATATCATTGTATTAGGTTATAGAGATTAATGTATTACTTCACTATATGAAAATTTATTCATATTTTATAAGTAGAGCTATCCATTTTTGTCTTGATTATTACTACAAATATAAGTGAACACTTATCATTGTTTTGATGATCTTATGACCGAGTAGTTCTTCAGAGAAAAAAATGTCATCTTTATTTATTAAAGTAAGGGATGAAGTGGAAATTGATAGAAGAAAAACCAAAGGATTAAATTTTAGTTACAATATAAAGTAATGATAATCCCAATGTATATGAGTCCCTTTTATATTCTTGATCATTTTGAGATGGTAACATATCGATTGGCGCTTTCACGGAACCTATCTTAGGTTAATGATAGATTCCCTGTTTCTCTCCTTGTTATGTAAATACCTTATCAGTAACATGTAATGGACTAAAAGGTAATACCACTTAAGCATTATTGTTATTATGTGGATAAAATTTTTGAGATTCTAGATATTATAGATAATGTTCTACAAAATAAGAACACTCTTCTAGTTAATGTTTTTATAGAAAAACCACCTGGATGGGGTAGCTACGTAGAAACATGTGGTTGTAATAAGTCAAAAGTTTCCTTAGTTTTGGGTACCAAAGTGAAATATTTAGATGGTGAAATTAATTTTATGGGTTTATAATGTAACACCCTATTATTTTATGGAATATTTACTTTTCAATTATTTTTATTTTTTTATGCCATGTTCTAAACACAACACTGAGTTTTAACAAAACATGGCATACTATAAAAATATTATTATTTAATATAATAATCATCACCAAGATGTTGGAATGGAATACGTGGACATGATTTAAAAAATTATGAAAATATATTGTTTACACTTGTAAATAAAAAAACTCCTTTGGTCATCAATTCATTAGAAATTAAAATAGCAATCTATTTGAATAGAAGTGAAATATTTTTCTGAAAAACTATTTCCATGAAAAAAAAATGTATTTAACCTCAATAAATGAAAACAAATCACTTTATTTGAATGATTTTAATTAAATTTATATATATTATATATTAAATAATTTTTTTAATATCAATATTATTTTTTATACACAACAAATATGAAGAAATCGAACATTATGCTGAAAATTTTATATTTCTAAAAAGTTATATTTTCAACTTTTTGGAAAATTATTTTAAAATTATTTTTAAAATATTTTAGAAATAATTATTGAAAAATGAAATAAATTTTTGAATTAATCATTCCAAAAATATCATTGAGCGAACTTTTTAGGGATTTTTTTGTGATGGTATGTTTTTATGACTAGTTTAAAATAATACTTTTTAGTAAGAATTTTAATTTATTTTGGGGAATTTAAAAACATCCTGAGTATTTTAATACAGTTATAAACATAAAATGTGGTCAATTATGTTTCTTTTAATAAGATATATGTAATTTTATTCAATTTCTTATTAGATTTTGATATAAAATCATTTTAATATTTTCAATCTTTTCTCTTTAGAAAATCGCATTTCCATAGTGTCTGTGAAATTTATTTTAAATTAAAATTTTCAAATTATGAGAATTGAATTTGAAAAAATGAATTACATATTTTTAATAACCATTACTTATATTATATAATAATCTTAACTTAATTATTCACCATAATTAATAGTAAAATGGTAAAACATAATTACAATGGTTAAAGATATAATGGGTTTATTGGGGGTTAAACTATAAAGATAATGGTAAAATGAAATAAGAACATATAAAACATTCATTTTACAAAAATATTTTAAAATTATTACCTCTAAGGTTCTATAATGGTCCATTTTCAATCCTTTTAGCATGTGAAAAACATGGGAAATCCTTTTTCTTGACAAAAATTATAAGTGTGCCTCTCACCTCACATAGGAAAGGCCACCCCCTCTCCTCTCCTATTAACACTTAGAAAACACATTGGTTAATAAAATAACTACCCAATGTATTCCTATATTACCTTAACATACTCAATATTCATTTTCTATATCATGAATACTTTTGAAAAGGATTAATGAAAAAACTAAAGATTTTCTTGATGAAGAGGTAAGCTTTCTAACTATGAATATTTTCTTTATAACATCTTCTACTCCTTAAAATATTTTAGAAGTATGATAAAATAAATAAATAGTATATGATATATAGATATATTTTATTATTTTAATTCCATTTTTGATATCAATGCCCACTTATACCCAATGGGATATGGAACCATCATTCATGTGTATAGAGGACTACCGCCTCGCGAATCGATGTTAATAGTTTTCCATCACCAACCCTAAAAAAATATCATAACTATTTATTTAATGTTTATATATGTTATTTATGATATTATAATACTTCTCGTAATTTAAATTCACACCTACATTACTTCCTCTGATCTTTTTGTAAAACAATAATGTCTATCTTGTGTACGATGGACTATCACCTTGTCAAGCGATGTGATTTGTTTTTCACCAAAACTTCTCAAGGATGGTAATTATGGTAAATATAAAGAATATATGAGATATATATTAAATAAAAATGATTTTTTAATGTTAATATATTATATACCTTTATTTATTTTCATTCCTTGAGAAAATTTAAATAACGTTATTTCTTATAAATTGCCCACCGATTCCATAAATAGTGTATTTCATTTTCTATATCTAACTTTTATGAAAAACACATAATAAATATACACTGAATATATAAGATACATATTTAATTTTTTAAATTATGGGGGTTTTTGAATAAGTATCAAGCTAGTAGGGTCAAAAATAAAAAATCAAAACATATATTAACAGCAAAGTTGTTATTGCCTAAAATGTGATATTAACAAGGAATTGTTAATAAATTGTTAATAAAAGGTCATATGTAAACCATATGTTATATGATATTTTTTGTTATGGTTTTTTAATATATTTTTAATAAAAATATATTTATTATAAAGTATTTTTGATCATTTATGAAGGTGGTCAAGACTTAAGGTAAGGGATTTTTTATCTCACTTTTATATCCATGAGAATCATGTCATATTCAATAATTTTTTTTCATATATAGGGAATATACATACCATGAGATAATTTTATATTTATTCTCCTAAAAATTATGGGGATTTACATATCAATGTTATTGTCCCTCTTTTATAGGGTTTATGGTTCAAAATATACCAAATCGATAAAGGATTTTTAACTCGATTTTCCTTCTTGGAGACGTGTGACTTGTTTTGACCCTATCTTCTATTATAAAGTGTATATACAGACCCTTTAACATGAAATATCATAAATTTATTTATTATCATCATATATTAGGATTTATTTAATTTTATAATTTTATGGGGCTTATGTTTCAATGTTACCAATGCGGTAATGGTTTGGTTAGGGAGTCTCATAGTTTATCGAGATTGTTTATATTTATGCTTCCGATGATGAAATATTTGGATCTTATATTTCCATAAAAAATTAAATTTATACTCTACTTTGTTCAAGAGATTATATGATATCCCTTCATTTTCCTATATATATGTACTTAGGAGTTCAAAATAATGTAATTAATAAAAATCAACTTCATTTCTCTCTTCAATCAAAAACTCTTTTTATTCATTATTAGTGTTTTATCAAAAAAAAAATTAAAATTCTCAAAATTATTGATTAAAGAATTTTTCAACCATGTTTTAATTTGAAAAAAAAATCAAAGAGTAAAATATTTGTAGTTTACCAAAAAATTCATGTGTTTGGTTTCACCAAAAATGTGAAAGGAATATTTATTTTAATGTGTATTCTAGGAATGGAATTTCCCTCCATCATGAAAAATCAATGTTTCTTTGAATAATTTATAATTTTAAAATATTATTTCTAATGAAAATGATTTGAAAAATATTTAATATTATTTTAGTGAATTTCAAAATGGAAATAAAATTTTCATTAAGAAATGTTTTATCAATAATTACATCTTATCTTATATGTTTCAAAGGTTATTTTCAAAAAATATAAATTCAAAAAAAATATTTTTTAAAAAAATTTATAAATCTTGAAATTCTATTTTTCTCATGAAACTTTCCAAGAGATCTTTTAAAAATATTTTTCATCTAATATAAAATCATTTGATGTTAATTATACTTTATTTGGGATAATATTTAATGAAACCATCCTTTTTATTTTTATATAGGGTTAATATTTATATTAATTAAATTTTTATGAATCCCATTAATATTTTAGTTTATTACATTATGATATGATTACTTTTTTATGAAATTTTGGTGCACATAATTATGGTTTTCATTGTGAGATGGATGGGACCTGTATCCCCCTCTAATGCTTTGGGTAAATATTTATATCTTAATAGATAATAATGGGAATCAAGTCAATGGGGTTGATCTACTATGAGAAATAGGTGATTCCTAGTCAACTATGAGGATTAGGTGAGTCCTGATCCACTATAGGAAATAGGTGTGTCCTTATCCACAATGGGTAACATGTGATAAGTTATTATCTTCTATGTTTATGGTCATGTTAGTTAAAAATAAAATTAAAAAAATCTATATATATGATGGTTCCATAGTTTTATGACATGTGATTATAGTCTATGATTGATTTATGATTACTTTTCACTCTAATGGGTCATGTTTTTTAAAATCATAAAGTATTATTCCTTGGATCATGTTTGTGATCTATGAAAAGTGGGGTATGAACTTTTGTTTTTTTCATGATCACATACCATTTTTCTTATCTTATGATTCCAACAGGTCATAGATTATTATATCTTATGTTTACCTATATAAAACATTTATGAACACCGTTTCTTATGTTTTCTTTCCTATGTAGTGAATAATTTTTTAGATATCATATTATTAAGAGGAGTACAATGTGAGAATAAATTTTTAAGATATGTTGAAGATATTTCATGAAATAAGATATTCTTATTAAAATATTATAAAGAAAAAAACCTATTATGGTTCTCAGGAACGTATTAATGTAATTTATTGAGCATTTATCTAAAAATATGTGACATTTATGTATGAAATTATGTATCATTACATTTTGTCCCACATTGTGATTTCAAATTTGGTGAATTCCATGGGAACCTTTCTTAGTATGTTGGAATGGGTGATGGTTGAAATTTGTGTTAGCACTGAATAATGGTCTAGTGCTTACCATTCCCAATAATTATGTCCAAAAATGGATGGTTAATTGTCTATAGTGGTTATAAATTTATTTTCAAGGTGTAAATATAAGGATTATTTTAAGGTGGTGATCGGGGTGTTCTTTTCATTCTTTTGACCACCATGTGAGAAAGGTCATCTGATGATGGGACTGGTCATTTTATGGTTATTTCATATTTTAGAAATTGTAGGATTAATATATTTGTGTACAATTTGATCCATTACTAAATTTTTTGTACATGATTGAATATGGACATGGGTGGAGTTTAAATGTGGGATTTAGGCCTATGATAGTTCTTCAATCCCATGATTATTGGAATAAAAATGTTCTATTGTTCATTTTATGGCATGGTGATGGAAATTGATATGGGATGGTTTGGTCAGGATATGTCATTAAGAGTTAGTTATGAGCTCTGGTGATCATGATAGGCAGATATCATAGTGTTCCTTAGGATAAATTAATCATGATAGTGTTTTGATGACATTTCATTGATGTAAATTGAATATCTTTAGGGATATTCATTTATAGGTGGTTCAACATGATTTCCCTTGATGAGTTGAATGAGTTTGGTGAGGAACCAGATAATGTATGTTATTTAGGTGATAAGAGTGATATATAAAGGTCAATTAGATCTTTTCTAATATAATATTGTGTGAACTAGTTGAGTTTGGTCCATGGTAAATTTATTATCTAGATCAAGATGAGGATTGTGATAAATATTCTCATTTATGATTGTAATTCCCTATTACCTTTCTTCAGGTATGGTGTGGCCCTTGTATTTTTCCCCTTATTTTGTGCATAGTGAGCTTCCCATGGATATAGATCCATTACAATTGAAAACGAAATAAATCCTATCAATGGTTGATTTTATGAAATAATGGAGTATGGGTAAAATGTATAATTGGAAGTAGAGGGTTTTCCTTAGGTTCAAAGAGCCTTGGGGATTTGTTTGTAGGAAATTGGGTTTCACACTTTCTACTGGACATATTCACGTTGTAAATGTGTTACGAAATATGATCCTAATGAAGGTTTCATATCATGAGTCTTGTTCATTGAATGAAAATTTTAAATTCGTGAAACCAATGCACATCATGAATGGGATTATAATAATTTAATTTAACCTTAGGTGATTCCATTACATAAATTCTTAAAATACCTATATTTCATAACATAATTGTATTTTATTATGGGAATTGTTCAGGATCAGTGTTTCTCACCATGCTGAATCATTTACCCTTTGTTATCTAGTACATAGCCATTCCACTCAAGATTTAGGAATATCTTATGAAATATTTGGTGATCACCCTCCTTCTAAATCACTTTGTTCATTGTTTAATTCATTTATCATTTGTGTTACAAATACCGGGTAATAATTCTTTCTGCTTCTCCATTTCCCCTGGTCATATTAGTGGTGTTGACTAAATTTTTGATTCGTAGTTTGATGTAATGGTGTTTTCTATCAATCCATTGCATTTTTCTTATGTGACATGTCTTTATAAGGATGGTATGTTGGTTTCCATTTTCTATTGTCAATGTTGGAGGGGTTTTCATCCTTCTTTATGTATGTTTATCTGTGAAATTGCTTCTAATTATTAAATTTTTATTTGTATTTGCAATTTCATTGGGTTATTGAATAAAAATTCAAGATTTGACATTTCAATGGATTTTTTAAAAAGGAATCATGTTTTAAAATATATTTTTTTTAGAAATGGATTTTCATTGATATAAAATGATTTTATTAAATTTTAGCAACTATTTTGACCTAGTTTTGACATACTTAACACATTTTGAACCTTGGCAACATTAGGATTTGGACTTTCTTCATTATTTTTCATGATTTTTTATAAGTTTTTTGATATCGGTGGAATATGTTAGGACTTGATATTGGTTGTAACCAATATATTTTTGGTTTGAGATTACTTTCTATCAGTACATGTTACCATAGGCTAAATCCCAAATGGTTTTATTTAAAATTTATAATTATTCTATCACATTATAAATTATTTCATGGATATTTTCTCACATTATTATCTTATAGTGTATCCATAGTTGGTTTTTCAAATAATTACCTATTTTTAATTTATATTGAAAATATTATTATATTTGGTTAATTTCATAGACATTTAAGTAAAATGATTTATTTTTTAAAAAAATGGATTCATTTATAAAAATAAATTATAAGGTGTATTTTTATTTAAATCATGAACTTTTGAATTCATGATATTAAACTTGTATAGTATTTTGGTGGTATCCAATGGGTATATGTGATTTTACTCTACCTTTTCTTTTGGATGGTTGTAAACATTATCGTGTAGTAAAATGTTAAGGGAAGGTAATCATGTAGTATAGTATGTTATATTTTCATTTTTCTACATTATATTGGGATGGTTTAGTGATGATGAATGGTCACATAGAGACATGTTTGTCTTTTATTATTTATATTTCTATTTTGGACTATTTTTATTGAATAATTATGTCTCTTAGTTATGTATTCCTTCCTTACACATGGTACATTGATGTTTCTTTAGTTATAAAAGAGACTTTTGGTCATTTTTTGTATCTTCCCACATGTTCATCCATTCAGGGGAGCATGTCGAGATGACTTAGGTTGGTTCTTTAAAAAATGGTATCAGAGGGACTAGCTAGACTAAAGTGTTGTTGAAATTGATTTGGTTTGGTTCGATGTTTTGGTAGAATGAATTTAATATCATATTAATAAGTGTAGTAACTGTATAAAATCATCCTAGACATCAAACATTCAAGTTTGAATCTATGTTTCCATGAATGGTTAGGGATTTTTTTCATGAAAGAGTCTTGGTGGTTGGTTTTGTTTGAATAAAATTGATACAGGGTATCTTTAAATGGAAGTGTTCCTTTTTTATGTTTTTGTTTTAAGAATTCATAATTTCTATGGTGTTTTTAAATCATTTACATGGATACCTATATTTGGTCCTATGATTTTTTAATTAGCTTGTAACTAATTGGTTTTTTTCTTTGATTATTAGAAAATTTATCTAACAAGGGATCTTCCAAATATGAGTGAGAAAGCTGGGATATAAGATCTATAGGTGAATCCTATATCTAAACCTTCTTTGGTAAAAATAATAATTTTCACTATTAAGACTCTAGGACAAATTGGTTTTGGGATCATGGGACGAGCAGTAGATCAGGGATCATAATTTACAAAGCAACATCCACCTATCTTCCATGGTGATAAAGGACCTAAGGAATGTTAAGATTGGACTGATTGGATGGAGAAGATCTTGAACATTATGAAGACTAATGGGAAATCTAAGGTCATTTTATCACATATATTCTTGAGGTATCGGTGAAGATATAGTGATACTCTATTCTTCTAACTAAGTTGCATGAGGATATCACCTAGTAATGTTTTAATAAAATCATCAAAAAATAGTCTTATCGTGAGATATTTCATTGGGTAAATACCCAAGGATTTTTACCTTTTCATAAAGATATCATACTGATATGGACTATTCCACCAGTTTTTATGAGTTGGTTCACATAAAAATATATCTTATCGATATTGATTACCAGAAGGCTTGGTGGTTTGAGTTCGGGTTGTGGTATGATATTTGGTCGATGACGATTCTCATGTTCCTTCTAACCGTTAAAGAGTTAGTTGACAAGGCAGTTTTGGAATACAAAGATATAGCTATAAAATTAGATATGAAAGGATATTTAATTGGTATTATCATTATCTTGGGTGTATCTTTTGGCCAAAATAGGAACATAAATGGTAAATAGATTTCTACGTAAACTATTTAGAGGGCTTTTTATGAATAGTTATAGGTTGTTTTTTATCTATGTGTAAATCCTAGTCATAAAAAAACAAATTTTATGAAGGATCTTAAGACTTCATTATTCTGGAAAATCCATCCAATCTAATGCATTTTTTGTGAAGTATTTCCCAAGTAAGTTTGGATTAACTCTCACCAAGTATTCACAGGTTTGTATTGATTATTCCAAGGGTAGTGGTGTTTATCCATATAATAATTGGGATATTATCAAGGTTAATAAAGATCATATAGGAGATGATACTAAATTTTGTTATGTTGTGTAGTAATTACTGGAGGAATATTAAGCATGGGTAGATATAGATATAGGTAAGGTTTTTATTTTATATTCTATGGGGAAATATTTTATAAATATAGGTGTTACACATTATTTTTTATTTTCAATGTTATTAGACTTGTTAGAATTTTATTTTTTATTTTCAATGTTATTAGACTTGTTATAATTTTATTATGAGTTTATTCAATTCTTTTTTGATATTTCTATGACTTGGGAACTATTTTTGAACAAGGTCTCAAGTGTCCAACATTTTTAGTGATGATAATTGGCCATGAGGTGAAGTGTAAAATCTTGGAGATTCATCTTGATATATCAACTAGATTATTGTCATGGATTTGATGTTCAGCATTAAGGACCATATTGATTTTTATCACCATTGAGTTCAGTTTCTATATCTAGATGGAATAACTCATGTCTTTCAGGGAGACTAGGACTCCAGGTTTGGGGGAGAGAGGCATTATGTTCCTTGCATTGGGGTTTTCTCGTGTTAGTTTTCAGAATTTTTTAAATATATTTTTTATCCTTATTTTATAATTCTACTTCCTATAGTGTTGTGTGTGTACCCTTTATGTATTTCCAAAGATATTTCAAGTTTAAAATCATATAAGAATGTAGGTTTTTTCATATACCTTCTTCTCGATATGATTCCCAATTCAATTTTATCTTATCATATGGTACGATTTGATTTGGTAAAACATAAGGTCTTTCTTTCATATCTTAAGGCTAAGGGATTCATTCATCCTAACATGTCACTGCGGGCTGCACTTCTCCCCTTTTCTAACAAGTCATATAAGAGACTCATAATTTTTATTAATAATCAAATGTAAAATTAAGTGCATATCAATAAAAAATATTCATATCAAATGATTTATGGTAACTTTTAGTATATTAGAGAGGGTCATTGTTTTTTTCGTATTTACCTTCAGTTAGGGTACCACCATTTGAATTATAATAATAGCATATACCTATGATATCATTTAGGATATGTTATAGGATTTTGAGTTTTTAGTTTTTTCATTAGATATCACTAACTCTATTGTAGTGATTATGGATTAGATGAATCGAATATTACATTGGTTTTATTACTCTTATATTGTTTTGTTCGTTGAAGATATTTTGTTTTATAATAAGTCAGAGGAGGAGGACATGGACCTTTTATATATCATTCTTGGAAAATTTAGGAAACATTTCTTATATGTTACGATTTCTAAATTTTATTTTTTGATTTAATAAGTATAGTTTCTCGGGAATATTATATCTAAGAGGAGTGTATCAATAGATCCTGAAAATGTATAGGAAATTATATCCTAGGCGGGGAGTAGCAGAAACATTTTTGAGATCAAAAACTTCTTGGGGAAATGTGTTCGAGACTTCTCTAGCTTTGCATCTCTAATGACATATTCAACCTGTAAGGGAGTAATTTTTGAGTGTAATGATAAAAATTATAGATATTTTGAGTAAAAAATGTTATATTGGACACAACCCCCATTTTGATTCATCTAAAACCAAGTTCAGGTTTTGATATTTTTTTGATGATTTCGGTGTGGTTTTGGGTTGCTTCTTAATGAAGTGTAGATAGGTAGTAGTCTATGTTTCTCTATAATTACTCCATATTGATAAGAACTACCCTAACCATGATATTTAGTTAGCAGCAGTTATACATGAAATCAAAACATTTCATCACAGCATCTTTGGGGATTGGTTTACTATATATTTAGATCATAAAATCCAGAGCTATATTTTCACTCAGAGGATTTTAACTTGTGGTAGATACACTAAGTGGGTTATCTCAATATTGTTGATTTGGATATTTTATATACACCTCAGAAATAGAATTTGTACGTTGAGTTACTGATCATAAAATTTCCAACACAAACTTTGAAGCAATCAGTGGAAGAGTGTTCTCTGATGAGTTTTTTTATTAAGATGAGCTTAGTAATGGAATAAGCATCAGGTTTGGGTTTTATGAAATCATTCTAATAGTTCAATGAGTGTTCTCACATTGACGGTATATATAACCCTAAGTGATATATATTTAATAAAATAATTTATGGTGGGGGGACCTCAAGTGTGTATTATCAATATCCATGTAGTGTTTTTTATACATTTTGGTAGCTCCTTTTTCTCTGATGCATAATTTAATGGACAGTGGAGATCATTATTGTTGGTATATACACCCATGTACTACAATGATATATCATTATTTGTGACATTTTTACTAATGTATGAGGATGAAATGGTAGATTTTTATTTTGAATCATGGTGTCTTACTTTTCATAAAATTAAGGTCGGTCACTAGAGAACTGTTATTTTCTTTCATCCCTTACCCATTATAGTATAGAAATGGGATGACATTTCCATATATTTCAGCATTTTTTCCATGGTCTTCAAGATATAAGGATTTAATTTGGGTGATCATTGATCAAATCATGAAATATTTGAATTTAATAAAAGTTTCTAAAGCCTGTAATGGATGCTGGTGGGTCGGGTATTTTAAAATTATCATCAGCGGATCAACGGTGCTTTTCGACTCTAACGATCTATGCCCCAGTGAGTTCTTAAGATATCGCGTAAATTTTAAAGAGAAAAAAATTAAATTGAAAACATACCCATTTCTAATATGAATCTACGGTCGATTGAAACATGTTGATGGTGATCACTTCTTTAAGGATCCAAAGGAAGAACACTCTAGATCATCCACATGTGCTTCAAATCCACTGAAACATCGATCAACGAATTCTGGGTGCTAGCACAGTGATCCGATGATTCTTTCAACATCCCGAGATTCACCTCATTGAGATTCCATCGACGCTTGAGAGATTTCGTGATCCGAGTTTCTTGGATCGAGATATTCTCTCTCTAGAGATTGGGAGGAGAGACAAATTCTCATTTTCATTCCATGAAAATGAGTGAATAGTTTGAATGGCCACCAAAGAGAGAGAGTTGCCTCCTATATTTATAGTGGTGTTGTAAAATACCTAGTTGTATTCCTCAGCACTAGTTTATTTCAACATCCATTAAATAAATAATGTTTACAAACTAAACTATGCCAATATTATTTATTATTTTATCACATACTTGTAATATATATATAATATATTAATTGATAAAAACTGATCCTTTTAACTTGAATTTTTTTCCTCTTAATATTAAAAGAACCTTGAATATTAAATTAATATTAATCCTATTAATATTATCTCGTATTTACTAAACATGTAAATATATTAAATAAATTCAATACCAAATATTCAAAACATGAATCTTAATGAGTTTATTTAATTATTTTGGTGATCTAAAACATGGAAAACACTCAGACCCCAAGGCAGGGACGACCATTTCCATATACCTATTCAACTGAATAGGGAGAATTCCATATTATGCTATTGTGTGTGACCCTCTAGGCCCTTATCTCGATAGTAGTGAATAAAACTACTGACCAAGAGAAGAGTCTAGAAACCCATCATGGACCCTAAAGAGATAAGTATTGTCATATAAACGACAACCAACCAATAAAAACTGACTATCTACTATAATATCTTTGTAATTAAATATCTCATAGAGCATGATTCACTCTAGTGTCATCTCCCTTATCTCTCTTTATTATCTATTTATCTATTCGGATGGATTTTCCTTTCGACTTCTTCGGCCAAAGACTTATGAAGGCAGCACCATCCTGATCAACCAGGCCTAATATATATAACTTCCTCAACTTGGTAGTGAAAAATGCTCTCTTTACCATTCAACCAATGTCATTCCCCCAACGACGCATCCAAAATAGGCTACCTCATCATGATTTCAATACCATGGTTTTTACCTTGCATCAAAGTACGTAATCAACTGATACGCATTGGTAATGGTCTCATGTCAGGAGACCAATACACATGTCTATAGATAGGAATGGCCAATAACACATAAAACATGTGTTGTTCCTATTGGAGGGTCTGTCCAGATGATCTCACTACTATATATCACCAAGTGTGAAGTTCATTAGAAGAAGTCTTAGTGATTATGATCCCCCAGCAACTGATATTCAAACATCTACTATGTCCAATCAGTGGAATGTATCTAGAGCATAGAACATATATTTATGATTAATTCCATATTATCTTGAGGTTCTCATTATATCCTCGGATCTTCTATAACCTCTCGACACAAAAAAAATTAATCTTTGGACATTACTATTATAATATCGGACGTATAAAAGTCTACACTATAATGGTAAGATGAAATAATGTATAACTAATTGTACACATGATATAGTATTAAAAACTAGGACATAGTTGGGTCTAGGGAACCCACTATTTCAACACTCCCACTTTTACTAGAGCCAACTTTCTAACCAAACTTGTTAGATACTCACATAATAAAGAACAGGATTCTACTAAATAATGACTTTAACTGTTGGTCCAGCCACATTTTCACTGCGTGGAATATTTGACGTATGAGACCTCATTTCCTTGAGAGAAACTTCTCAAGATAAGATGTTTCTGATTATATCCCTTTTGTCAATTATCATAACATGACAACTTGGCTATTAAGAATATCATAATTTTCATTATTATAATACTTTTCTCACAAGGTGTGAATCCAATAATTTGAACAAATAGTTGTGATTGATAACTGCTTCTTAGATGCCTTAGAAGATGCAACGTACTTGGTATTTGTAGATATAGATTCCACTTGCTTTTATGATCTTGACTCGCTCATCACCTCTATCTAACTATGATACTAGACCTATTTAATGTAAGGATTACTATTTTCTATCCCAAAATAACTAGTATAACCTTATTCTCTATATACCAAGTATATATCATTTGTACTTTTCGAAGTACAACATGATAGTTCTGACTGCTTCAGTTGTAGTGATCCTAGATATAATTGATATATTCTTACAATAAAGTATATTCTGGAAATATAAATTAATGTACATATTATGGAATACGTCATTGATATATCACAAAAGCATATGGAACACAACTCATAACATTAATCTATTTTCATGTTTCGATCATGTCAACCTGGAGAAATTAAGCCATGTGACATTGACAACAATTATGAACATGAATTGTTCCAACTTGTATTTTTTCATATAGTGTCACTTTATGTATGATTGAATAGGTCCAAAAACCATTAAATATACCTTAGTAGATGTTGTTACCTCGAACATAGGTTTCTACATTAATTCAATCATAAGATAATTACTCTAATCATAGTCTTATCTAATTTTTAGGCCAAGTAATGTTTTACATATGTTGTCAAACATTTTTCTCTTGAAAACTTTGGCGCTCCTACAAACCTTTGGTAGACACAAGGAAATGATTCATTCGAAATAAATGCTCTATGATCTTTTTGATTACTTTAATCTTGAACTGGATTTTAGTAACTTTCAGCCTTTATTTTCATTTGATGGTGCCATCATCCCTTTCGGGTTACATCATATAGACACCTTCCATGAATGATGATTAGGGCATTCAATGACCAATTTATTGATCATGGAGGATAACTATGAAAAGTAAAATTCTAATGGATTTAGGTATACCAATATTGTATAACCAATCGAGCCATACTGGTACCAGGCTTGTACAATCTATGTATCATCTCATATGAATACACACTACAGTATTCAATTTATAATCCCATTTTCAATTTGATACATGGAATCCATTATTTAATTTTAATTGATCTTTTCAAACATAGATAAGTTCCATATACTGGTTACATATAGGATTTATTATTATTAATGAATAATATATCACTGGACATAGTGAATTCAAACCCATCACCATGGTTTCACTCTTTCTACGCAGTATGTGTCTCTGGAACATTCCTCTTCCACATGAACTTGTGAAACTTGTTTCTATCTCAACCATTTATGCATCTCGATAATTGACTAAGTCCTAGTCAATTCAGCTCCCACTATCTCTAATAGATATGTATACCCTTATATAGAAATGTAGTCCAATAAATGACTTCATATTTTTTATCATAGAGATTTATGTAATATCCTATGAAACCGTTAGGATAATTACTTAGATTCACCATGTGTTTAGCTTGATTCATGTTTGTTTATATATTAACAAACTCTTTGAATCTTTAACACATGTCCTACGAAATAATGGATGATCGTCATACTATGACTCGTATGATATCCATTTTACATTTGAGTTGGCATATTTGTTATGGATTTACACTGTTATTTGAAAAACGTTCCATGAAATATAGTGTAACTTCTTGCAAATTGAAACAGTGATACTCCATACATCATAACTCAGATGAATAAATTGTGCATTTAAGAATTGCTCCATGATAGATTTTGTTGATCAATGTAAAAACATAAGACTTTATCATTGATTCTTTTTATGAACATCAATACGGTGATGTATATAAGGTAACATGCGTTTAGGAATTACTCCAAGCTACATTATCATGATCGATGAAAGTTTGGTCTAGATATTCTTTGTCATTTCAATCTGAAGCAACTCATATATTCTGAACAAAGATATTATTCACTATTACATTCCTAAATGACTTAAAGGAATATTGTGTATTATATTTACCTTTATATTTCTTTGGAATAGTCCGCACTCTCTTGTTAAACTAACCTCAGAACCATTGTAGAATACCTTAATTTCTGAAGGTTTCCTTGTATAAACTAAGTATGTCAATAATACCAAATATGTTTATTTTTGCTAAGTCTAAATACCATATTATGTATATTCTTGATGTCAACTTTTAGTTTTACTTGACAAATAATCTGCTTTCCACAACTAGATAGGTCTTACATTTTATATTCCTTATGTATTGCCTTTGATTCAAGTATGTATGAATTATTTATTGAGTATGTTACCTAAAACAACATCCTTTCCAAAAACATGGAATAATGTCATCTTATGACCAAATGGGAACATTAGATAAATGTTTTGGTTATAATCAACAACTTGTTAAATTTTAATCAATCACTTGGCTAGTAGAAGTTATTCGTTTTTCACCGTTGACTTAGGAATCACCCTTTCTCAACTACTTAAAGAAGAAACCTCACTCCTAGTAATGTTTCTCTACATGGTTACTATATTTCAATAAATATACATGAAAATAATATTTTATTTAATACCCAATAATTATGTGATAAAATAATACTTTTATTTGATTAATATAAACTAAATGAGAAGCGGGTACTTGCTTTGGGTATTTCAGTTCATCTCATTTTTTAAACATCCGTAAATTTAATTTAGTATGTGATTAAAATAACCTCTTGTTAAATAACCAAACACTTTTCATTGAAGGAAATTATTAAGGTTCATTTGGCATAACTTTCCATAGGCCATTTTTCATTGTCATTCAATTTTTTCTCCATAAGAACAAAAGATGATACTTTTTTTAATATTCTTATTACGTGGAGAAAGTTACCTTAATGGTAAGGAAGCGCATACTCTATAACATTGGTTTGTATCCTTAAATGAAACTAGATTAATTAGGTGTAAAAGTTATAATAATGGTATGTAATTAAAGATTTTGAACTATCTTTTACTTTGCACAAACTGAGTGCAATCATCTCATTCAAATCTTGCTCAGCTTCCTCCTTGGTAACTTCTTGGAGATGAGACTTTATGTAACATCATCCAAGTCATGATGTAGGGACTGTAACTAACATCTGACATTAATGATAGTATTATGAAAGAACCATCATATGCTTAATTCATGAGTCTCCTATAATAAATTTTTACACCACCGCTTCCTAAGGTGGCCTAACAGGTTGGGACATAAGCACCTTGAATTTCCGTTATAGTAGTAATGTGCGCAAGCGCCTATACTACACATTGGAAATTCATGCGTGATTTAGATATTAAAATTTTATAATATTTATCATAGTTTTATTTTGGTATTACTTGCAATTTTTTTAAAATTAAACATTATTATATTATACTTTTATGTTGACTTCTGAATATTATATTACTGATAAATTTAATCATTAAATGTCTCCCACTAATTTTTCGAATTCAAAGATCCATATATACTATAATTAGAATAATCTTGCATATTCTATTGGAAAGTATCCTCAAACAACCCCTCATAGTCTACAAGTTATGGCTACACCACTACTCAGAGGATTCAAGGTAGACTTTCGGTCGGCCAACTGCATTAACTCGCGGTTCCTTGATCAGTTGAGTGCAGTCACAGCTTCTAAAATCTTAACTTAATTTATTCAATGCTTGCCTCTAAAATTACAAAAAACTAACTATGTAATTTATTTTCTATAATTATAGTTCATTCGACCAACCAACCTAATCAAAACTTCTCAGAAGTGAGAGGCACCCTCAGTTGTGGCATGATCAGCACACCAAACACCCGATTTTTTTCAAACATGAATGATGGAAGGTTGTGGTGACTTAATATTACATTGAGGGGTTTCTATTTTTCTCTCGATGAATGTTATCCATTTCCATTAAACTAGTTTCTCTATGTTTTTGCACTGACAATAGAACATTAGTAGAAAAACATACGCCGATTCTTTATACATTCTATTATCTATTATTTTACGTATTTTCCCAGTGTTATAAAATGCATAAAATAATAAATAAATGCAGAAAGATAAACTATTACCCGACTGGTCTTGTGCATCTAAACGACCTAAGGACATCATACCTGAGTCAAAGATTTAATCATAATGAAGATTACACATGTATGGTATGTTTTCTTATCTTCTGGGACATCGTCGTGTCTTGGGAGGGTCCACGTCACGTCTTCGAGTACTGTCTCGTCTTGGCAAGATCCACGTCACATCTTGCATCGTCTTTGTCTGAAGTAAAAATCTACTCACACACAGGCAAGGGGTACTAGGGGTATAAATTTACATCGGATAAAAATTGGGCACACATTCCCTTATACATTTTAACCGAAAAATTAGAACGATGCGCAGACTGTAAAATAATTAATTACAAGTATCACACAGTTAAATAATTAATTAAATAAATTTGATATACACAGTTCAGTGCTCAAGAATATAAGATGGGTAAATAATGTGCGATAAAATTAAAAGGCATTAATTAAGTATGAGTTTTATAAATAAAATTAAAGGAATTAATAAATTTAAATCATATAATTTATTATTGGTCTACTAATAAATTTGATTTTAATGACAAAACTAAATAAATTAATTATTTAAATTTAATTTAAAGATTAAATTAATTTATATTGTGGGTATTAAAATGATTAATCAAACATAATTTTAATTGATTTAATTTAGATACTAAAATTAAGTTAAATAATTTAATTTATTTTGATTAATTTAAATCTTCTGTCCCCAAAACATGACTGCATGGCATGTGCGGGTCGGAAAAAACCCACGCAAGACCCTAGTAGACTATGAAAGGGCCAAACTGGGCCTGCTAAAAACTGTTATGGGTTGGGCAGGTCTGTCTGGATTGCTTTGAGGCCAAATTTTCTCTGTATAAAAAATTTACAGACAAAATAAAGGTACCTCTAGAGTGAGATGAAATCCATTGGGTCGTGGTTCTGATCTTGTTTGGTTAGCGTGCCTGGTCTGACGGCAGTTAAGCTGCAACGGTAGACTGGGTTCTTCTCGAAGGAGAGTTTTCTGGAGGCCGGGTTAAGGGGATTCGGTCGGTGATGTATGATAAGCAGCGGAGGTGGCCAGAGGCCGACTGTTGGGTGGTCTAGGTCGAGAGGCACCTGAGGTGATCATTGTGGGTGTGTCGGCATCGACAGAGGTTATGTCATCCGAGATCTGCTAATGCGGTGTGCTTCGAGTGAGAGGCAAATGGGAAGGAGATGATGGAACATCAATGAGCCACTTGGGGGTTCCAATACCTGAGATAGGTGGTAGTACAGGAGTCGGGTTGATGCGGAAGAGGCCGGCGGGGTGTGGTGCGATGGTTCAAGAGGTAACTCGGCCGGTCAGTGGCCTGCTACAGTGAGCTCGGGTGCGAGGTCTGGTGAAGCTGGAGGCCGACTCGCGCGAGGGGCAGTCGGGTTCAAGGTCCGGAAAAGACAGAGTCCTAGGCTAAGCATAAATCAAGTGGGAGGTGTGGCTAAGTTTTCTAGAGCAGTGCAACCAGCTAGAGGACCAGGGCGGCGGATCTAGGGAAAGCGGACGGTGGGAGGAGGTCGTGGCGGTC
This sequence comes from Viscum album, assembly GCA_963277665.1. Classification (NCBI taxonomy): domain Eukaryota; kingdom Viridiplantae; phylum Streptophyta; class Magnoliopsida; order Santalales; family Viscaceae; genus Viscum; species Viscum album. The sequence goes on along the minus strand of OY728130.1, from coordinate 799,027,671 downwards.
GGGCAGCAGCCTGAAGCAAGGGAAGCTGACATCGTGGAGCTGCCATCAAGGGGAGTACAGCAGCGCGAATCATGCTTGGTATGGGTGTCCTGAAGAAGACATCAGGTGTTTCGCGCGGACCCCCATCTTCTCGTTTTTTTAATTTAATAAAATAATTTTTTTTTGTTTCTTCCCTATGCGCCTCCCCCCATTGGTTTCCTCCATTTTTTTAATTAAATAATTATTTTGATGTCTTCTTCCCCCCATTGAATTTTTTTAAAGTTAATTCTTCCTCCTTTTTTACTTTAAGTCATGGTGTCCCCAAAATTCATAAAGGCTAAATGTTATCCTTTAATAATAATAATTATTATTATACTAATAATTATTATAAAAATAATAAAATAATTATTTTTTATAGTAATTATAAAACAATTATTATTATTATTAATTTATTATGGAAATTATTATTATTAAATAATGTTAATTATCATCCTGGTTTGAGTTTTAGCCAAAATTAAAACAATATTGAAGATTGAGAATGTTTGGAAAAATTAATACCCATGTTCAAAAACAAATTATATCCAATCCAAAAAAAAATTAAAATGGCCATAAATTGGCCATTCTAGATTAGATCGATGCGTGGTTTGAACCGTTGGGTTGATTTTTGAACCGTATAATTAATTTTATGAAAATTAATTTTATTGGGATCATAAAATCTATGTGATACTTTTGGTACTATGTAAAGGTTATTAGGGATCTAATCAGAAGCCGATGGGCCGGCTATTTTTAAATTTTCATTGGTGGATCGACGGTGATTGTCGACACCGACAATATCAGCCCTAGTGAGGTATGGGGATCTCACATAAATTGTAAAGAGAACTAAATTAAATTGAAAACATACCTATTTCAAATCATAAGTCTCCGTCAACTACAACTTTTCAATGGTGATCATTGCTCGAAGAATCCAAAAGAGTAACCCTATAGATCGTCTACACGTCCTTCAAAATTCTATGGAATGTCAATCGTCGAATTTCAGGTGCAAGCACAGCGATCCGATGATGCATTCGACGTCCTGATGATCACCGCATCGAGATGCCTTCGATGCTTGAGAGATTTCTTTATTTGAGCGTCTTGGATCGAGACCTTCTCTCTCTAGAGAGATGGAGGAGAGATAGGCTCTCATTTTCATTCCCTGAAAATGAGTGAATTGTATGAATGTCCACCCAAGAGAGAAATCCTCCTCTTATATTTATAGTGGCATTGAAAAATACCCTATTGGGTTCCCCATACCCTTTTTATTTCAACATCCAATAAATAAATACTTTTGATGAACTAAACGGTGCCAATATTATTTATTATTATTTTAAATGCTTATAATATATATATAATATATCACGTGATAATAACCATGCCATTTAACTCAAATCACTGCCTCGCTTAATATTAAAGGAACCTTGAATATTAAAATAATATTCATTCGATTAATATTATCCCTGATTTTCTAAACTTGTAACTACATTAAAAAAATTCAATCCAAAATATTTACAACTTTAATATTAATGAATTTATTTAATTGTTTTGGTGATCTAAAACTTGGACAACACTCAGATCTCATGGTGGGGCCCACCATGTCCATAAACCTATTCATGTAAATAGGGTGGATTCTTGATTACGCTATTGTGTGTGACCCTCTAGGCCCTTATCTCGATAGTAGTGAATAAATCCACAGACCAAGAGTGGATTATAACTACCCATCATGGCCCATAAATAGATAATTATTGTCATAGAAACTACAACCAACCTACAAACACTAATTGTGTACTATAATATCATTTTCATTAAATATCTCATAAAGAAGGATGCTCACTAGTGTCATCGCCCTTATCTCGCTTTATTATTTATTGATCTATCTAGATGGATTTTCATTTCAATTTCTTTGGACAAAGACTTATTGAGGCATCACCATCCAGATCTACCAGGCCTGAGATACCGTTCAACCAATTTCATACCACCAATGACGCATCCAACAGAAGCTACCTCACCACGATTTCAATACCATAGTTTTTTCCAAGAATCAAAGTATGCAATAAAATCATACACTTTGGTAATAGTCTCAATTCAAGAGACCAATAAACATGTCTGTAGATAGGAACGACCGACGACACATAAAACATGTGGTGTCCCTATTGGCGGGTCTGTCCTCATGATCTCACTACTATAGATCACCATGTGAGAACTTCTTGAAAATAAGTCTCAATTCTAATCAGCCCCTAGAACTTGATAGTTAAACATATATTGTGTCTAATCAGTGAGATTTATCAAGACCATAGAACATATATTTAAGATTAATGTCATGATATCTTTAAGTTCTCATTATAGCCTTGGATCTTTTATAACCACTCAACATGACAATTAATCTTTGGACATTACCATTATAACAGTAGACACAAAAAATTATACCTTATTTTGGTAAGATGACATCATATATAACTAACAATTCACATGATATGGTAATAAAAACTACGTCATATTTGGGTTTAGGGAACCAACTATTTCATTATTTCCTTCCAATTAATGAGATAAAAAAAGGAGGAACTACTTGTGGAATTTTATGTATAATTGATTTTAGGACTTCATGGGATTCTCTATGTGGTTATTTATGATAGGTATCTAAGGTTCCCATAAATGTTTTGGAATGTTTTTTGGAGGTGATGGGTTTCTAGTTGAAATTTATCATAGCATATCATCTATGGTTGGATGGAAAAAGAGAGAGGGATATCTATGTTCTTGAGGATATACCCTAGAATTGTGTGCTCGATTTGGGTGGTTCTTAAGAAAAACAAATTCTTTTAGTTGATATTTTCTAGAAAAAATAATTATCAATCCAAGATCAAAATAGCGCCCCTTGAGGCATTGTATAGGAAACCATCTAAACATGCCTTGTCCTATGAAGAGTTTTTCGAGCGATCCTTGGGTGGGTCAAGTCTAGTTCAAGAGATGGAAAAATTGGTGTAGTTGAAATGGAATAGATTGATCAGGGAAAATAATCATTTGAAATATTATATGTACTATTTTGGTTAGCCAATATAGTTTGAGGTTGGTGTTTGGGTCTTTCTTAGAGTTTCACCTTAGTTGATACATCGTCGGTTGGGTAAGAACATAATGTTAATATCAATGTTTTTTGTCGTTTTTAATATCATTGGACGACATGGAAAGGTGGCATATTGGTTGGAAATACCATCTTATTTGATATTTCTTTATGATGTGTTTCAAGTTTCCCAACTACGTATGAATCAACTAAATCCTTCCAATGTGATTGAATGTAAGGATATTGATCTTTAGATTGACACCACGGTAGTTGAGAAACATGTTCATATTATGGATCATCAAGATAAGTTGATGTGTGGTAAAGTGATTCTTTGGTATAAGTAAAATTTTAAGGCGGAAGGTATATCCACTAGATGTGTGACTGGTAATTGTTAAAGAGGTTTTAGTGGCCTTCACTTTTTACAATTCCATGATCCTGAGGAATTTATAGGGATTGAAAGCATTTATGTGGGTGAGATTATAACAACTTTATACATTCCTTTAGGATTGATTTTTCAATTTTTTTTGTTTTCCCTTTTCTTGGGTGTATTGAGGGATTCTTAGGGATGGAGTGACTTTTCTCAAAAAATGAAAAATATTTTATGGATTTTTGTTTTTTTGAATTGAAATAATATGGGTATAATAGTGTAAAAGGATTTAGAGGGTTATCATTCAGTTCAGAGATACTTGGGGATTAATTTGTAGGTAACTAGACTACACACATCTTTTTATATGTATTCACATCATTAATGTGTTAAATGATGTGAACCTATAGCAGAGAAGATATCATGAGTATTTTTCAAAGCATAAAAATTTACAAGCTATAAAACTATTTCACATTGTGAATGGGTCAATTAGGAATTATTTTAACATATGGTGATTCCTTATTTATGTACTATAAATTCAAGAAATTCACAGTGTGAAAAAATTTCAAAACGTGAATGATTTGTGATCAATAATTTTAACCACATTTCATACAAGACCCTTTATTATTTAGTGCAAGAAATCCCTATTAGGATTTAGCAAGATTTTGGGTGATTATATGTGATCTCCATCCATCCAAATTTATCTATTCATAATTTTAATCCCATGGAGGTTGCATTGCATATCACTACTGCGATTTCATCCTTCTTCATCATTTCCTCTTGTTGTGGCATTAGTTTTGGATGTCTGTGATTCACATTGTGACCATAGGGTTTTTTCTATTTATTCATTGCAATTTTATTTTATGCCTCGTCTCTTGAAGAATGATATGTTGGTTTCCATTATCTAATTTTGAAGGCACCAAGGTTTCCCTCGTTTGTGAGGTGGTTTTATCTATCCAAGTGGTTCTCATTCTTGAATTTCTACATGTTCTTGACAATTACTGTAGGTTATTGAATGAACATTCGTAATTTTAAATTTGACTGGATTTTAATGAAATTATTCACATTTTTAATGTAATTTATATCGAAAAATATATTTTATTTTATATGAAAAAGTTTTATTAAATGTGAGAATGGATTTTAAAATTGTTTTCAAAAACAAAACACATTAAGAACCTTGGGTGAGTTAGGGAATTGACATGTCACTTTAGCATGCCTAATGCCACAAGAGGTTTTGTGATATAAATACAATGTGGAAGGTCTCAATATCATTTGGAACTAACATATGCATACTAAAAGATTATTTTATTTCAATTGGTAATTCTTACTGGCTAGAGCCTAAATGGTGTGCTTTTTCATTTATACATTTTTTATTACATAATGAATTGGTACATAGAAATTTTCTCAAATTATTATCTTATGGTAAATCCGTGGTTGATTTTTTCTATTTTGATCTAAATTTAATTTATATTTACTATATTTCATGATTTGGTGAATATGGTATTCATTTATAGAAACTATATTAATGTTTAAAAATGGTTTTATTTATGAAATTTTTTTATAAAGTTGATTTTGTTTTAAGAAAAGAAGTTTTTCACACTTTTTATTATAAAATTTATACATTATTTATGGGTATCCTTCAAGGCTTTTTAGTCACACCCTAATTTTTCCTCAGGGATGTGTTGGACCTTATTTTGATTTGAGTAATAGGAGTAGCATCAGGTAGCATGTTGGGTTCTCTTTTCATTCTCTAACCTTCATAGTTGGGTAGTTTGGTGGTGATGGACGGTCACAAATATACATGTTTAGTCTATTCAACTTTGTATTTCTATTTTTTCCCATTTGGATTAAATTTTTAGGTCTCATGGATTTTTATTCCTTTGTTATGTGTTTTAATTTTATGTTTCTTCAGTTACACAAGTGAATTGTTATTCTTTTCTTTATATCCCTATGTTGTGAATAATTTAGGGTGTCTTGTCTAGTTTACTCTAGTTAGTACATTACAGTGATCATTTTTTAGTGAGTGGGAGACATGTCAATAGTGGTGTTATTATTCAATTGTAATGTTTCAATTGAATGTTTTGATAGTGAAAGTATCATGGATAAAAATTAGATATTGAAAGAAGAACATATGGTGGGAAGCTCCATAAGCTAGTTAATGACTGAGGGGACAATGTGATCATGGTTTAACTCATATGGGGTTGGGGTAGAATATTCTCATTATTTAGGTAGTGGTTGCATGTTTTGTCTCAAATTTTTTGGGGTTAACCATCATATGTTTATAAAGACCATGGAAATATATTTGGAATTCAAAAACCCAATTAGATCAATTGAACAAAGTTCATGACTAGTATCGGTTACATTGATACTTTGATTCGACCATTTATTCTTGGGGATGAGAATATTTAAGGTGGGACATTGTAATATACCATGTTTCAAGGAGGTGTAAATTTTATATGAAATTTTAATTTTCAAATACTAGATTGGTAAATTTGATATCAGATATTTGGAATGGAAATTTCAAGGGTTAGATGCCTCTAAATAATTTTTTAGACATGAAAAGAATATCATATTATATTTAAAAGGATTTAAGAGATATAGGGGTTGATGTATGAAGGTGGAATTTTATAAAAATGTGCCATAAGACACACTATTGGCTCATTGTTAGCGAAAAATATGTAGCCTAACTGGGTGTCCAATATTGTACATAAACATAGTTCGAGAAAACTGTGTTCCAGGGTAGGGTTTCCCCTTTACTTATCTAAAATAAACATTAGAACATATTAAATAGATAGTTCATGGTATTTTAAACCATGATCCATGCACATGAATTGAGTTTGGTGTTTGGGTAGTTCCAACTAAATGTATGGCACACAGTTTGTCAAATTGTTCTGCAAAACATTATGAACAATTAAAAAATGACAATTTATACCTCATACCATGTGTTCATTAAGAGGTATTCCCCCTTTTTCTTCTCATTTCATTCCATTATGAAGAAATATACCAAGGTAACATTGAATTATAATTGGGTTGATTATTTTTTTGATAGAGTGGGTTTCCATGGACCATTGAAGTGTTTTACAGATATTATTGACAAGGTATGTTGACATAGTACCATTGAAAATGAATCTATTCCATAGAGTTGGTGCAGAAAATTGTGTGTATAAGGTGGCATTCTTTCCAAGTTTTTTTCCCAAATTTTTAGCTTCCAATATTTGGAGGTTGTATTAATCATCATTAAATTTGGGTTTCCTTGAATTCATTGTAAAATTATATAAAAGTAAAGAGTTTCATTAATATTATATTTTTGCAAAGGTAATAAGATTCATAAATGAATCCATCAATGTGAATTATGGGTTTTGTGATGGTGTGCAGAATCATTAATAAGAAGTGTCAAATGGTACATCGTTGTGACTATGAGAATTGGATCATCTTGAATGCACAAAGAGTTTATGCCACATCTCTCTGATTAGTATAATCTTTGAGAAAAGGAAAATTTCCCCGATGCATTGCAAAAATATGGTGCTTTACAAATGATATTTGAGGCGTTCATGAAAAGGTGATGATGCAGACTGATGCTTCTATAATGGGATGAAACACCTATAAAGAGACCTTTAAACCACTCATAAAAGTAGATAAATAATTAACAATGATTCTAGGGAACTGATATCGTGAAGTTGATTCACGAATGTTGTTGTTGAGAAAGTTTTTGTGAAGACAAGAAGTTCACAAAGGCTATGAAAGTCAATGGAAATTTTTAAGCATTGTTAAATTATTTATTTCTATTAATTCTATAAAAATAAAATAAAAAGTTGTGGAATTTTTTTAAGGGTAGGTTATCTTTACAAAATTGCTTGATATTTTTGAAAGGAGGTTGCTTCAGGAATTATGGTTGATCTTTGTAAAAGTGTTGAGCTTCATGGATGTTGAGGGGTTTTTGAAGGCAGTAGTAACATGGGAAGAATATTTTAGAATCGTGATGGTTGTGTGAGATTTATGAAGGAATTGATCATCTTGAAAGTGATAAGAATGTATTTCCCAAAAAAATTGTGGTAAAGTGATATTCCTCAATTATATGAATGTATAACTTTAACAGATCATCTAATAAAAAACTTGGATGCATTAATTACTATTAATTAAGGGACATTTATATTCATAAACTATGTGTGAATACATTCTTCATCAGTGAGAAAAGGAAGAAGAATAATTTGATCATATCCCCTTATAGTTATCCATCAAAGGAGAGACCAAGGGAGTGACCCTTGTAAACCTGTAAGTTGTCCCTAAACACTACGAAGGTAGTGATACAGGGCATAAAAGTGATTTATCATAAACCTTATTTTGGAAGTGAGAATTATATAAATTTGGAACATTAACACATTTTCATTTTATGATCCCTGGACGTAGCCCAGTGATGGTGAACAATGTAAAATAGTTTTTTCCTTGTTTTTTTCCTTTCTTTTTGTGCATCATCATCAGTGAAAGTTGGTAATGATGAGATCAATATAAACACTGAAAAAATGAAGTGACCATTATAATAAATAGGTCATGATTTAGTAAGGTAATATGAATTTTTAAAGGATTATTCATACACCAATTCACCACTCCCCCCCCCCCCCTCAGGTTATCTAAGCCCCCTTTTTTACAACCAATTTGTATCAGGCCATTGATTTATTTTACCATATTTTTTTCTCTGACTTGGTTTAGCTTATTTTTGAAGTTAATGTTTCTATTTTCTATTTACTCAGGGTTCCATATAAAAGGGAATAGTATCAACGAAGAAAAAAAAGTTTGGAGGTATTCCTTAGTGTGGAAGTGTCTATATAATGCGTATGATTCAGTTTAAGGAAAGAAAAAACTTATCAGATTTTGATACTATTTTTTCATACCGTGATACCATAGAAACGAATGAAGAACCCAAAATTCCAAGTGTTTTCAAAACTACTGGTGATAGAGGAATTGGATCAAAAACTAAAAGTCGAAAATAAGTCTCATGGTATTTATATCTAAGTATAATAAATTGAGTAAAATAAGAAAAAAGGTTTGAATAGATAATAATTGACATGGCTACTGATCTGAGGGGGAATAACAATTCCCATGATTATGAACAAGAAAAAATTTAAAAAAAAATATAGGAAAAACTCAATGATGATGACTAGGGAAAGAGTCTAAATTAGTGATAAATTCAAAATACAAAATCCAAAAATGATGATCTTGATATAGACCAATCTGAACTAGTTCAGGAGATCAACATCCTATGGTATGATCATGCATAATATAATTATTCTATTTCTTATAAAATTTATAAGATAAATAATCAATCTGACATAATAGATAATATCTCTAGATAATTGGATGAAGAGATAACTATTGGGAATACCCTTATAAGAGAACATAATTATCAACATGATTTTAGGGACAAGAAGATTTAAAAATTGGGAGATTATCTAAAATCAATCAATAAAGTTTTGGGGAAATCTATTTTCAATTATTTTCAGAAATTAAAGGATGATTTGTATTTACTATTTAAATTTAAATCATAAGTTAATAATTAAATTAAAACAAAATATTCTATTTCTGAATATAATCATGAAAGGATTGTCTCATCCCAAAGGCTATTCAATTTTTTAAAATATAGTATTAGATATGATAAACCCTCTCCCATGTATGAGAGTAAAATGTCTGTGAAGAGTTCCAAAAATAGGAAAAATATTTTAGGTATGTAAATAAACCTTAAAATAAATATATTGAAAATGATGAAAACATGTAAAATTTATGAGGGATGCATGGTCATATTTCATGTTTTTGTTATGATGACTTGTAATATATTTTATATTGGGAATGAATAAATATTTCCAAATATTTAAATAAAAAGAATTTTCAGGAAAACTATAAAATGAGAATCTCTTAGAAGAAAGTATCCATTAGATTCTATTATTTTGGAAGATAGAGACACACCATGAATATGTGTCCGAAATCCAAAGGGATCAATGTTAGGAGAAGAATATCTCTGGATGCATCAACATAATAGATGATAAATGATAATTTGAGGTATGTGTTTAAATGTAGATATTTTATATATTTTAATAAATGTCATTTGGAATGATATTTCATCTGGAAGAAAAAATATAAGGAAAAGGAGCCTGAAAGGAGATCCCCAACTCTAGTGATGTATAACTAGAAATCCTATTTTAGAAAAAAATGACAAGTTGGAAAATATATTAAAAATCTTCAAGGAAACAGAAAGAACTCAATTAAAGGTGTATCAGTCACATCATATGTTACAATCATAGGAGATATCTTATAAATATTGTGAAAAATCCTGGATGAGAATAGAGAAGCTACTATAGTTGTGAGTAAGAAGAATGTAAATTCGGTGAAGGACCCAATAGATGCAAGAAACATTATGGTGACTTATAGAACTGATATAAAATCAATAAAGAATGTCTCAAAAATATTTCATGTCATACCATAAGGTGGGAAGATTAGTTGGGGGAAATAGAACCCTAATGGAGGAACATGTAGGATCTTAATACACATTTAGATATTCCTTCTTGGATAAATAATCATGAAAATTGGAATTTTTGTGGAGCATCAATGTAGTAAATTAGTTCTAGTGGGTTTAAACCCAAAATTGTGAAGCAAAAAACAATCCTACATAATCTACTTATCAAAATAAGATTGATTGGGATGGTAAATAAGGTCTATTTATATGTCCTGAGCAGTTTATGTTGGTTGGGAAATTGGAACAAGTTGAAAAGGAGTGCAGTTATTTATAAGAAAGTATCAACTTGTTGATCCATCATGATTGACCACAATACACATCATGAAGATTCTATAATTTCTCCTCTCTCATAATTTATAATGCTATTAATTTATGTTCATGTGTTTTTGGGTTTAGGGGAGATACAATTCAAATTGAGGTTCCACTAAAGATTTTAATGTGTTGATATGATGTGATCCACAATATCAACTAATTCAAATCAGTTACCAAAGATGAATAGTAAATCTAGAAAAATCCCTTTAAATGAGTTAATGGCCTATGGATTCATGAGAATAAATAATTAATTGAGTGAAATATATTGTGATTGTGTTATTAACAATATCTCTTTTTCCTAAATCAAGTATCACCTCCATAGGAGTAGCAAAATTGTTGATGTCTCATTGTTATGTGTTATGTTCACCCACTGAAAATATAATTTAAGGTAGCTAAAACTAGAAAATTTTATTTAGCTAGAGATGTTTTCAATCCTACAGTCACCTATGAAGACATGATACAGGAGAATTAAAATGATTATGGGTCTAAAAAATGGGCCAAATAACATGAATATTTTCGTATCATATGGAGATAATTCTATCACCTATTCATATAAAATGTATTAATGATATATAAATTCTGAAACATTTGTTTTCTGACATCAAGAAGAAAAATTGGGGGAGAATCAGCAGCATACATGTATTTAATGATTATCATTTTTTCTAACATTATAGTATCAGCTAACTATTTTCAAGATACCAAGAATTTGTGAGATAATATTGAAAGTGTTTTTAAAAAGTTTCCTCCCCACTCAGAAGAGTAATTAAACTTTTTAAATCATCTAAAAATTTGAATTAATGATTTATATAAGTCCAATATTGGAGATTTTATGGGGAGATTTTTTTGAGACCAATAGATACGAATGTCATTGGGAACAAATAGGTCTTTCAGAACATGATGAATGAATATAGAATAGTGATTCAAGAAAACATGATTAGTATGAAAATGTAACTCTTAGATATAGTATACTGATGTTATTCAATAATTTTCAATTGTCTTAAGGCTAGAGAGAGTTATATTATTCTTTTCCATAGCAGCTAAAATAAGGTTAAATGTTATCTATATGGTTGTAATGTATGTATTTATGAATGGTTTTATAGAAGAATATGTTTATTTTGAGTATCTAGATTTTTTCTAATTCATGAAGATTATAATAGTGTTTTTTAGATGAATAAGGTGTTATAGGGTTAATGAAAGAACCGAGAACAAGGTAGTCAATATTAGACCTATTTCTTTAGATGATTGACATTTATTTTGGTGGATTTGATTATAGTACCTCGGTCCACAATGATAGTAATAAATAGATTATGGTTCTTGAGTATTTCTATGACATAATATTTTTTGGATTAGATGAATCATTGTACAAACTGATTTATGAATTCATTAAAAGTTAATTTTAAATGACAATGATTAATGAACTGATACTTTTTAATTTAGAGGTGACAAATGGAAACAATATCACATCAATTTATCAATACAAATATTCCAAGGATAGTTTTAGAATATTTTTAATATATAATTCTAAAAATATGAAGAATCGTATGGCTACCTGAATAAAAATTTCATGGGATGATGAATGAAATACAGCTAATGTCACATAATATAGAAAAATAATTAGTACCCTTTTGTACTTTATAATGAAAAGAATTGATGTTTATTTTTCAAAATTCTAGGAAGAAATATAACAAAAAAATCCCAAAAAATCCACTTACTTGAAGTAAGAACTAACCCTTTAGTAGATCAAGGCTATAGTGGATTTTGGTTTTCTATATAATGAAAAATCTCTACAAAATGTATTGGGTTATATAGATGGACATTGGGATAGTTTAATAGATGATAAAAAAGTAAACATATAGTGGTGCATTTTATCTTATAGAAATTCATATTTCTTGTCTAATAAAGAAACCAAACTTCATTTTGTTGAGCACCATAAAATATGAATATATTTTGGCTTCTCATGTGTGCACACAGTTATTGTGGATGAAGTAGTATCTTTCTGATATGGGATTTCAGGTGAAGTTTTTTATCATAATACATTATGATAATTAATGTTCTAAAAATCATACCAAAAATACATTCCATCACTAAAGGAAAAAAGAAAATCAAATTCACATATAATTTTATTAAGCATACGGTGGAGTAGGGCGTGTGAAGTTGGAGTATGTGTAGGTTATGGACATTCTGACAAAGGCATTACACAAAAAAGATTTTTAACATCACTTCCTAATCTTGGAGTTTAGTTGACTCCCTAAACATAAAAATTTTAGATGTGGGATCCCCTATCCTAGTTGTATGGTGTCTTTTTCCATAATTCTCAGATATTTGTTCTTTACCCATTTATAGACCACAACGAAGTAACTTTCGGGTTCATTGACAAATGGGGTGAAATTGTGGCTAGAAAAGGGGAGAAAATTTAAAAATGGAGACACTAGTAGAATCTGATTGGGGGGATAATTAATTAGGGGTATTTTTAAATCATTTTATACAAAATATGTTTGATCAAAGTTTATATATCATGATATATGGGGTTCATGGAGAATGCAGTTTATTGGTTTTGGAATGATGTGATTTATCAATGAACTTTTCATGCTACTCTTGTCTCTCATTCCAAGGATGGATCATATAGTATTAAAGTGTTAATTGATTAAATATTTGATTTATATCTAAATCCCATGAATTTAATGATGTTATATTACTAAAGAATAATCTACATAGTATCAAAATGTGAAAAAATTTCAACGAATCCAAAGACGGATATTGTTGAGAAGAAAATATATCAAGTTAACATTACAGTAATTTTGGTTTGATTGTAATTGTTGAAAAAGTGGGTTTCCATAGATATTTTTTGGTTTATAGAGATATTGTTTAAAAGGTATGTTGACATAGATCCGAGAAAATGGAATGGATGCCCTAGATACAGTATTGAAAATTCTTTATAGAAGATGGCACCATTTAATAGTGTATTCCAAATTTTTTTTGCAAAACATTTGGCGGTTCGCACAATCATCAAAAAAGATTTATTTTTATGAATGACTCATAATACTATTAAAAATTAATAATTTTTTCAATGATTTTAGTTTTTTAATGTAAGGATATTAACAAATGCATTCGGTGTTACAAAGGCTAGGTTTTTTGAAGGTGTAGAGCATCATGAATGTGTAATAAAAATGGTTACATCTCTATGACTATGAAAAGTGGAGCATCTTGAATGCACAGAGATTTTACAATACATCTCCATTATTAAAAGAATATTTAAGAATATAGAAATTACCCTAGTGCTATGAGAAAATAGGTATCTTCAAAAATGACATTGGGGAGCTTTGCACAAATGTGATGAAGATATTTTAGATTATGGAATGGGAAGAAACACTCATGAATAAGCCTCTACACCCTCAAAAAATTAAATCAAGACATAATAAATATTATATGGTTTCAAATCCATTAAGGTCATTCATGATGGTTTTTCTTGGGAAAATTTCACAAAGAAAGGATGTTTAATAAGTCTATAAAAGATTACTAAAAGTGGTAATCATCTAAAAAGTATTGATGTTAATGAAGGCTACAAGAAGTAGATCTAAGATTTTTAGTTGCATTAATTCTATGTGAGCTTCAAAAAAGTCTTTGAACTACGTGAAAGGAGGTTTATTAATAATGTCAACTTGATCTTCGTGGATGTTGTGGGGTTCATAAAGGTAGTAGATACATGTTAATAATTAAGAAGTGTCATAAAGGTTATGTGAGCTTAAAAAAGGCTATGAGAAATGTGAATGAGATAAGAATCTATGGTCCATTAAAACTATGGTAAATTATAATCATCTATTGGATGAAAGTTGGACTTCAATAGAGGATATAATTAAAACTGAGGATACATTCATTATTGTAAATGAAGGGACCTACAAATCTATAAATGGTGTTTCAATCCATTCTAGAGAATGTCAGAAAGGAAGGGGAAGAATGTGATATTGTCCCCTAAAAGTGAGACATCTAAGGAGAGATCGATGAAATGACACTTTGGAAGCAATGTGATTTCCCAAAACATTGTAAAGGCCATGATCTGGGCCTAGAATTGGTCTATCTCAAACCTTATTTTGAAAATGATCCTTTTTAAATTTGGTACAGTGGAACATTTTTATTTTATGCTCCTTGGACATAGCCCAGTATGGATGAACCAATTCAAATCATTCTTTCCTAGTGATTATTTTATTTCTTTACATTTTGTGCACCATCATCAGATAAATTTGGTAAGTATGAGATCAATTTAAACACTAAAAATATAATGAAATATCCCTTATACCCAAATTCACACCCTCAGGGTATCTGATCTCCATTTTGGATTAGCATAATCCTTGTACTAGCCAGATTTATTCTCCTATCCTTACCTTATGAAAACCCCAAAAGGGGGTGTTTTACGTAGTATTCTATAGAGATTTGGGAAATAATTTATCCTCTGGTGGTCTCTCTGTATTTCCACCTCTCTTTATTATAAATTTTTAGTTTCTTCGGTTATTTTAAAACTCTTCATTACACTAGAGAATGGTGGAATTGGATACCGATTATAGGAATTTTACTCTTTCAAACAAGAAGGTAACATGGGATGACATATGAACTTCTTCATTAATTATTTCATTAAAGTATGTCGATGTGGATAGTTTAAAAATATTTAAAGATTAATTTAAATTTTTTGAAATTTATATTAAAATTATTTCTCTATTATTTTCTCTAATTCATTGATTATTATGTTTCAGGTGGTGTTGTAGGGAATATGTATATGGTTTTGGTGTCATGAATTTAGAAGGTAGGGTTTTACGCTTCATACCCTCTGTTTCATTTTTATTTTTTTTATTTTCATTAATTTATCACAATGTAATTATTATTAATTAATTACTGGTTTTTGGATGTGAGGCATGATCATTCTATATCTTAGATGATCTTGGATTGGACTTGATAGCTACTATCAACCCATGGAAACTAAATAGAGGGCTTCCTAAAGGTAGTTAAACTATCATACATTTCCTTTAGTATTTATGTATTTATATGGTAGTATTTTACTACTTGGGACCATCCATGAGTACGAATCCCCATATTTATAATTATTCAAATTCAATATTTAATTAAATAAATTTGGATGATTATAAGCAATCGGTGATGAGAGTCACTAAAAATCCTTAAGAGATAGCTTCTTGCCTTAGCCCTTGTAGTTGAGAAAAATACCCTTGAGACACTGAGTAGTTTAAAAACCTTTTAAGAGGTGAGGATAGACTAAATGAGTCATTTAATCACTTATACATGCCTAGGTGGACAAAACTTATGTAGTTTGGGACTCATTTGGATGAGTAAAATGACCTAGTGTATTGAGATAGCCAATCAACCATCTCTTGAACATTATTTTCATGGTAATAAAATTTATAATCCTCAAATGTGTTCTACCATTTTTATGATTCCATGGTATGTGATTTTTTGGTGTTTCAAGTGTTTACCAAAAACATTTTACACACATAATGTATACCTAGAGGGATTCTTTCACTTATATATGAACATCGAGCTTCCTGATTAGGATGTCTCTCATATTTTTTTTATATAGGGCACACAGTTGGTCCAAAAATGGTTAACAAACAATTACATAGTGCATATGGGTTTGTTTATATATAGTAGTATGTGTCACCTTAGAATTCATACAATTCCTATAACCACATAGGTTTCTAGAATTAGTGGTGGGTTTAAGTATTCTCCCACCCTCACACTTTTATTTATGCAGTCACTAAGTTTGTATTTTTTCAGTTATGATTTCTAGATGTACTTCCTAGTAATCATCTATTTTACATGATATGATATGTTTCGACATTAATAATTCACAAAGTAACTTTATAGTATATAGGTTTTGAGCCTATTATGGTTGGTTGTTATCTTATCTGGTTTCCAAGAAGTGATTCCCTAGATTTGGATTTTGATCCTTACATAATGATTGATGTTATTACATAAATTCCCATTTACCACAAGGATTCATACCTTATTATATATTATATATAAGTTTGTTGAGTATATTTATATGGTCTCTTGAGATACTCTCGGGTATCGATGATAATCTCCTCGAGTTATTCCTTGGATGCTTCCTAAGATTCGGTAGATAAGCAATTTCTATACTCGCCAGACTAGTGTGGGAGTGGGTTGTTGAGCCATTAATTAAATATATTTTCAGTTATTCCCTTGGATTTTGAGATTATTCCTTATAGATTTCCTAAGGTTCACCCACCTTAGAGAATATTAATTTCTAAAATTCATAACTACCTATATACTAGAAAATAGGACTCAAACATTAAAATGGATTTATATGGAATGATTAGTATGGAATCCAACATAGTTTCATACTTATAGGATGTGTGTATATATTTCAAAGAACATTTTATCACAGTTATTGGAGGGTAGTACGGGTGACCCAGGTTTATGAAAAGAATCCACCTCCAGTGTTTTTTCTTGATCAAATACATTTTTTGGACTAGTAAAATAAGTTATTTTCATTTGGTATTAAACACCCATGGATTGATAAGATTATAAAAGGCTTGGGTGGTATGAAATACAGATCAATAAATTATTAATAGGCTTTCTATTCGATTCGAACCATGGACAGAAGGATTGAATGAAGATTTATTCTATTATTTATTTATACTTATGTCATAGATAGGCTGAGAACAATAAATGACAAATACTTATAAGAACTTGTCTTTTTGTTATTTTCAATTATTACTTCTTATTATTTTTTATCCTAATTATATATACATACACTGAATTTACTTTCTATGTATGGGAAAAATTTGGTGGTTCCCTACTATGTTTTTTACTCACACTGTGATTAGGCTGTGATTGCATTGAGGTACGTACATATATGATCACTTGGTTGTAGGCACATTAGTGGTTGGGGACCAAGACTGATCAATTTTGATGGATTTGATATGTATGTGGATATCTGGTTTGTGTTTTATCACATAGTTAGTAGTTGAGATTTGTAATTTTTATTTCATTTATTTTATTTACTCATGTATATGTGATTGAGTAGTGGGAATTCAGTTTTTTATGTATGACAAGACTGTTTTGTCCTTTACTACATTTCATTCTTTATTACATCCTTATTATATTAATTTCTTCTATACATTAATTTCCTTCTGTTGAGTATTATTTTTGGTCATTTCGATGGTTTTATTAATCTAATATAAGGTTATATTCATCCCATGGTTATACACTTGGACCTATCTACTAGTCATTAGCCTCCGGCAGATAGGAAGTCATCCTTGTGGTCTAGTTTCCATCAAATTAAGTAACTTTTTAATTAGTGAATTAGATTGGTATTTAAAAACAAATATTAAAATTCCATTAAAAGAGAAATGGAATATTTTTTATGAAAATTATCATTTTCACATTGAAATCAATAATTTAAAATCCAAATATTATAAAATATTCTCAATAAAATCCATAAAAATAACCTTGGAATCATGTAAATGATTCTTCAAATCATTTAGTGTTCATTACTGTGGAAAATTATATTCGTGTCATTATCATTAAAAAAAATTCTTTTTACACCTTTAATAAAATGTACCACATTTAGAAAATGATAAAAATATTCATTTTAAAAAAATTTATAAAAAATATATCATGACAAAAATTTAATTTAAAAAATAATTATATAATATTAAGTACATTCTTGAAAATATATTTGTAAAGAATTCACATGGACGAAAAAGTATTTCCGACCAAAGAGGGAAATAAATTCAAATTTACGTAAAAACATTTTATTCATCTCTTAAGTACATAAAGTGAAAAACAGTAAAAGTAAAAAATGTAATATAGAAATAAATATAGGATTAAAAAATTCGTGAAATTATTTAGAGTTCTATTAAGAAATTTATTTATCTGAAACATAAGCATATACAATCCTCGTAAACAATGAGATTGTAACAAAAAAACCTTTACCTCATGTTAACCTTTATTTTAAAGAAATATACCATACTTTATAGTAAAATTAAATTTATTATACTACTATACTATAATAATGTATATAATTATATTATAATTTAATATCCTCTCATAAACTTTTGAAACCCATTTATAAATAATTCCTTTTTAAAAAAATTTCATATGTTAATTGATTCATTTTTTATTTGATTTTTAATTCAATAGTTACAGTACTTTCTCTTTGGTCATGGATCTAAAAACACTAGAATATTATGAATGATATAAATATGATATAAGTTAACTATATATATATAGATAGATATTTACCAATAAAATTTATATATAAGAAAATTATTTCACCATTCATAGAGATGGTAGGTCATGTGTATTCATGAACGTAGTTCTCATTTATCAAAAGTTGGAATGAAATAAAGGTAAATAATAATTCACTTTTATAAAATAATTACTATATTTTATATATCATATATATTCATTATGTATTTCCTTTTTACCATCCATGTAAAATGTATTTGTGAAATAAATCACATTGCTTTATGGAGGTGGTAGTCAAAACATACGCATGAGTAACGTTATCATTTTCCAATGGATGGGTAGAAGGTGGATAATTATTTTACCCTAATAATAATTATAGTTAAATATATTTATTATTTTTATGTCATTACTTTATAATGCATAAAATATATTGAGAGGATTAAATATATATAAAAAATTTAAAATTCTCATTTAAGAGTTATACATCTTGGTTAACAAACCTCTTTTGGATTACACCTCAATCCTTGAAAGGATTTTATTTTGGAAAAAGAAGAATCTATATTTTTTTATTAAGGAAGATAGGATGATAATCTGGTAGGTATTGGATGATATGGATTGAAAAATTATGAATAATGGAGGAGATGACATGCCCTTATATAATTGAGGGGAGGGCCACCCTTAGAGTAGGTTAAAGTATTAAAGTAACATAAATTAATTTTTATGTTGAAAAGGCTAAAAATTGATATAATTATATTTTAAGTTGAGTATGAGTTTAAATCCTCTAAAAAATAAAATTTAAAAAAATTATTTATTCACCCATTTCACTTGGTTTTAACTCTTCTTAACTGTTTTTAACAATTACCATGATAACAAAGTTGTCTTCCCTTTAAGGGTAAGGAATGTTAATATAAAAGGAAAAGTGACTCATTAATAAACCATTTGTGGTATTTTAAACTATATAAAATTAACTTGTCCAAATTTAGATTTTAATTAATATTAAATCATTTAATAAAATATTATTTATTATAATATATCATTAATTTAATTTTTAAAACTATTCATTTAATTTGACATTGAAAAAAATTAATAGATAGGAAATAAAAATATATACCTTTAACATATTCCCAATATGATATATTTATCTATTATTTTTTTTACACTATAACTCACCCCAAAATTATTACATTCAGTGTTCTTCAAATAAAATACTTGCATTTTCTACATTTTTCACAAGAAAAAAATCAGCATCATGGAACAATTTAGGATAATTATTTCATCAATAAAATTTAAAAAATTTATTATTAGCATAAAAAAATTATATTTTAAAAATATATTTATAAATAATTATAATTTAATGTTATTAAATTCACAAAATTTTATTGATATTAAAAATAAAGTGACATTTTTTACATTATCTTTTACATAAATAATATAAATGTAAAAATCAATGTTAAATAGAAAAAAGGTCACATATTTTGTTTTTGGATGGTTATGGATAAAATAGACTCATCCTGTTATACAAATTAATTTATTTTAACAAAATTTGAAGACCTATCACAATAGTTTTGACACAAATTAACCAAATTTACAGTTACTGTGGCAAAATATTATTGTGGTTATTATTAATATCCATCAAAAATAAAATGGGATTATTTAGAAAAATTGAAACTCCTAATTCCAAATATATAATCCATTGTTCAGTATTCATTATCTATTAGTGGTAGAAATTAATATTAAAATTCAATAAAAAACATGATGAAAAGATGTTTTCCACTAAAAATGCTTTCTAAAATATAAAAATTTATTATAAAAAATATATCATCAAATTAATTATATTTACCATATTTCAATTATTAATATTTTGAATAAACCTATATTACTTTTTAAAATGAAATGGAACTTTTTAGTTACTTTAAATGAAAAGGTAGTTCCCAATAAAAATTAGCATTTTATATTTTTCATCAAAAGATAAATCTTTTTAGAAAATTATTAAAAGTTCATTTTAACATAATTTTGAAATGTTAATTTCATAAATTAACTTTATTTTTTGAAAATAAAGATTATATAATTATTTAATTTTAATTTTATTATTTTCACACGTAAATATATAAAACAATTTTTTATAAAAATAATTTATTTTTGAAGCATATAATGACTTTATTAAAAAATGAATATTTATTAATAAATGTATTTTCTTTATATAAAACTTTAATACATAATTCTGAAAATGTAGTTTTTCATGTAAACACCTCCAAATTTATGGCTAGACTTTTAGGATATATTATTTTATGGTTCATTTACACTAATATTTTCGTATATCTCAAGCTATCAAAGAAATTATATTTATTTTAAAGAAAATGTATCCCAAAATATATGGGTGGTATATTATACCCTCTTTAAAATAATTTCTCCCTTTAAATTTTATCAATTTTATAAAAATAACTTAAGATATGTATACCTCATCACTTCCTTTCGTTCCCAAGTAACTTCTTAGAATTTTTTTATATCTTTGGGGAACTTCAACAATATTATTAGTATTGTTTTGTGGCACATAATATCTACAATCTATGATTTATACCAATTTTACTTCCAATGATATATCATTCCCTAGAGGTACAACCTTTGAGTTAGTTATATATGAAAGATCAAGTATATTCATCATCTAAAAAGATGCATAGAACACGTCACGATCTTAAGATATATTTAGTTGAAATACCAAATGTTAAGCTACTGTCGTGGTCTAATCCAAAATCTAAAAGGGGTTAATATACCCATTTCATAGTGTTACCTTATTTCAGAATCTCAAAACCTTCAAACATGTATATATTAATAGGAATTATTTCTCACCAACCTCAAATTCCAAATTTCACCAATTAATTTCAGTATAACATCCCTATTGACTCGGTGCTGACCTGATGTATTATTGAATGTTTCTAACCTCATGTTCCAATTCCCCAAAAACTATTTCCCCAAGAGTTTTTTTAATAAATTGGTCCCAAATAAATTTAGTTCTACACATATTTCTATTGATGGATTCATAATTAGTCATCTGAATTCTCAAGTGAAAGAAATTGTTGTAGGAAATCTGTATTAGAGAAATTTATTGACCCCAACCACATTTTAAATCCATAGAACAATTCCTCGCCATGTAATACATTTTTTGAATGGTTATCACAAACATAACATATATCTGATGATAATTATTATTAAAAAAATCTAAATCTAAATATTTTTGATGATTTTTATAGAACATTAAGGTAAAGCATGGATCTTGATATGGTACAATAAAATGTGGTATTCCCTAAGCACTTAACACTTCCATAATATATAATCTTGATATTTGGTCAAGGGATAAGTCTCATTTTTTTTGAAATGAAGTGTTTTGGAGTCATAAGGATGTAAACTACAACCCAAATATAATTATGTAATTTATATGTTTTTAGGATTTCGATGACAAAATCCATCCTGATGTTTTACTATATCCATTTCAGTAAGGGTAATGGTTGTATCATATCCATAAACATTTATCTCTATTCCTTAACTTGATGAAATATCAAAAACTATGATCCATGCTCTTCAATATCTCTCTTAATATTTTCCCACCAAAAAAATCTTTTAGATATTCTTACATCTTCATACTTCTATGATGAATAGAGAATGGCAAACTGTGAGCCTTATCTAATGGTTCCTTCATCAAATTTAGTATGGATGGAAACCATATATGGTTCCTAAACCTAATCATTAAATATAAATCAAGGTTTAATTTAGGATGATTTTATACCATTATTTATAACTCTAAAAAAATTCTCTTTATTGTTAGATTGGATTAATAGTTAAACAATCATTTTAGAAATAATAAATTTCTCATATCCTTCAATATTTCTATATCCATAATTTTCACATTCATAAATAATGAATATTATGTGATCATCATCTTAGATAATCTAGAATAATCCTTTTGACTAAAAGAATCACCCACCTTATTCTCTTTACCAATGTAGAAATTTATTATTTAGTCGTAATCATTAATCATCTCTAACCATATTTTGTGGAACATATTCCACTATTTATGAGTGAATTTATACATTAATATTTCATGATCTATATGTATTTTACACCAATATATTTAAGGTTAATCATTCTATATCTTTAATTTAAAAAACACAACTAACTCCAAATCCTATGTTGGTTAATGTTTCACTTGAAACTTCAATTTTAATGAGGCATATGCTAGCATCATCTCATTCTACATGATGACCCATCCTATACCACATTGATGAATCTTTAAACATCACAAACCATGATCCATTTTATTATATTATAAGAACTAGTTCACTGACTAGCCTTAACATCAGTTCCTTTGAATTTTCTTCATTTTGATTTGTCTAAAAGAAATTGGATCCTTTCTAATTTAACATGGTGAGTGGATTAGAAAATAAGAAGAAAATATTCAAAAAGTCTATATAATGTCTATAAAATATAAGATAACTAAACACCCACATCATAGTGTTTGGTCTAGGCCAACATCTAATAACCATCTTATTTGATAGATCCACTGATTTACAATCTCTTTATATTATATTACTCAATAAATGGATCTTTTTGTAAAGATAATTTACACTTGGTAAATTTTTCTAAAAAATTATCATTTTTAGGGTCTTCAATATAATTATAATGTGATCTTCCTGATCTTAATTTACCGTAGTATATATGTGAATAGTGTCTATAATAACCCCTAAAAACTGGTGAATGTAAACTCTAATGATTTTATTCATTAAATCAATGGTTGTAGCGGAGAAATTAGTATGACGAAATATAATCACTATAAATTCTTAGTGTTCATAATTCGTATAGAAGGTTTTATTGGGTATGTAATCACTTTTTACCCTCAACTAATAGTATCTAGATTGAAGATAAGTGTTGGAAAAATATTGATCTCCTCATAATTGATCAAATAATCCCTCCAAATTGGTTAGAGAATACTTGTTCTTGATTGTAAATTTTTTTTATTCTAGACAATTTATGTAGATCCACATTGATCCATCTTTCTTCTTAACAAAAAAAATTAGGGCACCCCATGGAGATTCACATGGATGAATGAATACTTTTTCAAGATTTTCATGAGGTTACTTATTTAATTCATGAACTTCAATTGAGGCAATTATATATGGGTTCCTTAAAATAGGTTTATTACAAGTTATGAGTTATATTGGAAACTCAAATTTATTATTCATATGAAAACTAGGAAACTCATATAGATAAATATCACAAAAATCTCAAACTATGTGTAACGTCCCGGTTCCGGAAGCCACCCAGAGGCACCACGTACCTGTTTGGTCACATGGCCTCAAGTGCATTTCCTCAAATGCCAGAGGCTGCCGACTAGTAGCGAGGGACTTGGGTGTGATTGTGGGGAAACTATACCTTCATTGGTAGAGTACATAGTGGAAGTAATAAACATGCAATAGTAGAAGCAATAAATAACCAAAAATAATAAACAGTGGACGACTAAACCAAACAAATGGAGCACATATGTATATATATGAAATGATGCAAGATACATTTCTAGGAAAGAATCCAAACAAGTCACAATTCTGAAAAACACCACAGTACCAAAACAAGTACAAAAGAAAAGTAAATAGCTCCTCAGCATCACAATCCAGAGCTTTGTACATTTCTCTCCTTCTCTAATAAATTAAGTACCAGAAGTCGAAGGGAACTTTCCCTTGTCTATAACTAAAACAACATAGTCTGCTTGGGCCCAAAAGCCTAGCCCAAACAGGGTATGAGAAAATTCCTAGTAGGAAAACACCTGAAGATCTATGCCTAATAGTCAGTGAGTATATGGTAGGTAAAAGTACAGTAAGTAGTAAACAACAACAGCAAAGTAGTACGCAGTAAGCAGTAAGCATTAAAGCAGGATGATACACAACAGTAATCAATCCAAAACCAACAACAGCAGTGAAGAAAATAGCTAACAAGCAGGAAACCCTCTGGGAAGTACTCACAGTCATCCCCTCTGGTCTTATCCAAGAAGTACCACAACCCTCTGGTTAGTGCACTCAGCCTACCCCTCTGGTTTGGTCAAACGAAATTTATGAGACTCTCTGGGGAAGCTCACTCGGTCAATTCCCTTTATAGTCTAGGGTTGTCAGGGACTCTCTGAGGAAGATCACGCTGTCTAACCCTATTATACCCAAGGTCTATAGACTCTCTGAGGAAGATATCTTGGTAAATTTCTCCTATAGCCTCAGGTATACCATAGACTCTCTGAGGAAGATCACTCGGTCAATTCCTCCTCTATCCTGGGAAGGTTCTTTAAGAGAAACAAACAAGGTAAGACTCTCTGAGGAATCACACTCGGTCTACCCTCCTATAGTCTATAATAATCCAAAAATCTCTGGGAGCTCACTCGGTCCATCCCCTATAGTCTAATGTCCAAGAATCTCTGAGGAAGATCTCTCGGTCTACCCTCCTGTAGTCTATAATATCTAAGACTCTCTGAGAATCTCACTCGATCTATCCCTTATAGTCTATAGCACCAGGTTCTCTCAGCCCTATGCCAGTCAGTGCATAATAATTCTATAAGTCCAAAGTACACCTATAGAGCTACTTGTATAACCAAAGTACACCTATAGAGCTACTTAGCTAAATAGTCTACAAGGAAACAAGCATGTCATGATTTTCACTTTAACCTATAACCGAAAGACATGGAAACAGGTGTAACATCCAAAGGAAAATGAGAACCAAAGGTCATAAACAGAACAAATCAAGGGAAAATAAATCCAATCACAAACAATTATCCTCTAACATGGTCAATTTACCTCTACACAAGCATACAACAAAGGCAGGAAAACAACAAGGGCAAATAGGTAAACACGCAATACCCCGTTCATGGGTATCAGTGGAAATTCGCACATAAAACTAAGATACTTTGAATGGTAAGGCACAAAACACATACCATGATCCTAGGATATCGATATACTTGAACCACGATAACTGATTCTCCCTATAATGTCGTAGATATGATAAAATGCACAAAACGTTCAACCTTAGATAACTTGAGAAGAAGGAAGAATTGGAAAACAAGGATCAAGAATAAGGGATACACTACTAGAAATTGGGGCTATAGCCACGGACCTATAGCCACGGTTTTATAGGTCCGTGGCTATAGCCCTTATTAGGCCACGGTTAAATTTTTGTCCGTGGCTAAATGACTTTCATCCTTTTATTCTCCCGATCTTTTATCGGGCTCCTCCTCCTCCCCGATCCACAGCCCTCCTCCCCGACGGCATCTCCTCCTCGCCGCGCCCTCCTCGCCGCGCCCTCCTCCTCGCCGCGCCCTCCTCGTGGCCGCGCCCTCCTCGTCGTCGCGCCCTCCTCGCCCCTCCTCCCCGACGCCTCCTCGCTGCGCTTCCCCCCTCCCCGGACTCACTCCTACGGAACCCTCCCCGACTCACTCCCCTCCCCCGATGCACTCCCCTCCCCGGACGACCGCGCCTCCCCCCTCCCCGGAAGACAGCGCCTCCCCCGACGCCGACGGACTCCCCTCCAAGTCTAAATCGTGATGGGGGTTTGAGTGAGGTATTATTCTCCAAATTCCTTCCTCTGAGTTGTTTCTTGACTGGTAGATGTTCAACTCTCTTTGAATCTATTGATTTGGCTTAAAAATACCAGTTCATCATCGATTTAAATATCTCTATTTAACAGTTGCTATTCAATGTTCATATTTAATTGAATTCTACCAGATTGTCTTTGTGTTGAATGCTGGTTTTAAGTCAAATATGATTTTTTTCAAACATCTGGTTCGGCGTTGCATCATTTTAATTTCTTTTCCACTGTTTTGTTTTATTAATTCAACATCAACCAAATTTTTCATCCTGTTTTAATGAAAAATATAAATTCAATTATGTATGTATTTAATTACCTTCTGAATTATGTTTTATACTTGCAGGTATTGAATTCTGAATTCAATTCTAAATTTTGTATGTATTTACTTGAAGATATGACTTATGTGTTGTAATTGCAGGTATGTATTCAATTCTGAATTTTAAATTCAATTCTGAAATCTATATGTATTTACTTGCAGATATGTATTATTTGTTATAATACTTGCAGGCATGTATTCAATTCTGAATTCCGAATTCAATTCTGAATTTTGTATGTATTTACTTACAGGTATGAATTATGTGTTATAATACTTTCATGTATGAATTTAATTCTGAATTCTGTATGTATTTACTTGTAGGTATGTATTCAATTCTGTATGTATTCTGAATTCATGTATCTATTTAATTCTGTATGTATTTTTAATTGAGGGAGGAATGGAGTCTCTAATTGCAGGTATGTATTCTATATGTATAGAGTCTCTAGTTGCAAGTATGTATGTATTCTATATGTATGGAGTCTCTAGTTGCAAGTATGTATGTATTCTTTATGTATGGAGTCTCTAGTTGTAGTTATGCATTCTGTATGTATTCTGTATGTATTTTGTATGTATTCTGTATGTATTCAATTCTATATGTATGGAGTCTCTAGTTGTAGGTATGTATGGATTCTCTAGTTGCAGGTATGTATTCGGTATGTATTTTGTATGTATTTAATTCTGTATTTAATTTTGTATGTATTTACTTGCGGGTATGTATTTAATTTTGTATGTATTCATCAAAAAAACCACTCGTTGGACAATAATAAGCAACTAGATGTGGTTTTTTCTTTCTAGACTGTAGTTTCTCCTATAGGGACCCTTATTCCCTCTACTGGAATGTGCTTTTTCGGTTGTAGGGGTGCTAAAATCTTTATCATTGGCTTCTTTATTTACCTGTACACACTAGTTGGCCTGAATTTGAAAGCATGGTAGTCTTCGCGACGTGCACGCGCAGACGGCACGTCAATCGGAGATAATTAAAATGAGGTGTCAATGAAATTCAGAATGCCAAATTGACTTTCAAAAAGTGTATTCACATCTAAATATTTCTTACCAACTATCATGCTGGATCATTTGAGTTATTTGTGAAAATCAATAATTAATCACTATGAGATTAATGGTTGTGCTGTTTGAATCCAGGTGAAGCTCTCAATAGGGTGTCTACTTAGCGTACAATTTTATTGGACCATCCGATGATCCTCCATTGCATATTGTATTCTCACAGCGCATATTCTTTCCTCTGATTACAGTGTACTCCATCCGATGATCAATCCGATATTCTCACTCTGCCCATTCGTGTCATTGCACGACCCCTTCCACCTTCATTTCAGCCCGCTGCCACCAGCATTCTAGCCCGCAACAGCCCCCCCCCCACCTTCGAATCAGCCCGCACCATCCCCCCAACACCTGCAACCAGCCCCCTTTCACCCACATTCCAGTCTCCTCCCGCTCCCTTCGCTCCTGGTCGGAAGATGCTGCCCCGCGGATGTCGCTGGATCGGGCCAACACGCCGCGGTCACGCCGCGGTCACGCCGCGGTCACGCCGCGGTCACGCCGCGGTCACGCCGCGGTCACGCCGCGGTCACGCCGCGGTCACGCCGCGGTCACGCCGCGGTCACGCCGCGGTCACGCCGCGGTCACGCCGTGATGTGGCCCTGCTCCAGCCACATCCAGCAGGGGGGAGGTTCAGCCCCACTTGCTCACAGGCGTTTCAGACGACCCATTTTTCAGCAAAGTCATCAGCCCGCTGCCACCAGCATTCCAGCCCGCAACAGCCCCCCCACCTTCGAATCAGCCCGCACCATCCCCCCAACACCTGCAACCAGCCCCCTTTCACCCACATTCCAGCCTCCTCCCGCTCCCTTCGCTCCTGGTCGGAAGATGCTGCCCCGCGGATGTCGCTGGATCGGGCCAACACGCTGCGGTCACGCCGCGGTCACGCCGCGGTCACGCCGCGGTCACGCCGTGATGTGGCCCTGCTCCAGCCACATCCAGCAGGGGGGAGGTTCAGCCCCACTTGCTCACAGGCGTTTCAGACGACCCATTTTTCAGCAAAGTCATCAGCCCGCTGCCACCAGCATTCCAGCCCGCAACAGCCCCCCCACCTTCGAATCAGCCCGCACCATCCCCCCAACACCTGCAACCAGCCCCCTTTCACCCACATTCCAGCCTCCTCCCGCTCCCTTCGCTCCTGGTCGGAAGATGCTGCCCCGCGGATGTCGCTGGATCGGGCCAACACGCTGCGGTCACGCCGCGGTCACGCCGCGGTCACGCCGCGGTCACGCCGTGATGTGGCCCTGCTCCAGCCACATCCAACAGGGGGGAGGTTCAGCCCCACTTGCTCACAGGCGTTTCAGACGACCCATTTTTCAGCTAAGTCATCAGCCCGCTGCCACCAGCATTCCAGCCCGCAACAGCCCCCCCACCTTCGAATCAGCCCGCACCATCCCCCCAACACCTGCAACCAGCCCCCTTTCACCCACATTCCAGCCTCCTCCCGCTCCCTTCGCTCCTGGTCGGAAGATGCTGCCCCGCGGATGTCGCTGGATCGGGCCAACACGCTGCGGTCACGCCGCGGTCACGCCGCGGTCACGCCGCGGTCACGCCGCGGTCACGCCGCGGTCACGCCGCGGTCACGCCGTGATGTGGCCCTGCTCCAGCCACATCCAGCAGGGGGGAGGTTCAGCCCCACTTGCTCACAGGCGTTTCAGACGACCCATTTTTCAGCAAAGTCATCAGCCCGCTGCCACCAGCATTCCAGCCCGCAACAGCCCCCCCACCTTCGAATCAGCCCGCACCATCCCCCCAACACCTGCAACCAGCCCCCTTTCACCCACATTCCAGCCTCCTCCCGCTCCCTTCGCTCCTGGTCGGAAGATGCTGCCCCGCGGATGTCGCTGGATCGGGCCAACACGCTGCGGTCACGCCGCGGTCACGCCGCGGTCACGCCGCGGTCACGCCGCGGTCACGCCGCGGTCACGCCGCGGTCACGCCGCGGTCACGCCGCGGTCACGCCGTGATGTGGCCCTGCTCCAGCCACATCCAGCAGGGGGGAGGTTCAGCCCCACTTGCTCACAGGCGTTTCAGACGACCCATTTTTCAGCAAAGTCATCAGCCCGCTGCCACCAGCATTCCAGCCCGCAACAGCCCCCCCACCTTCGAATCAGCCCGCACCATCCCCCCAACACCTGCAACCAGCCCCCTTTCACCCACATTCCAGCCTCCTCCCGCTCCCTTCGCTCCTGGTCGGAAGATGCTGCCCCGCGGATGTCGCTGGATCGGGCCAACACGCTGCGGTCACGCCGCGGTCACGCCGCGGTCACGCCACGGTCACGCCGCGGTCACGCCGTGATGTGGCCCTGCTCCAGCCACATCCAACAGGGGGGAGGTTCAGCCCCACTTGCTCACAGGCGTTTCAGACGACCCATTTTTCAGCTAAGTCATCAGCCCGCTGCCACCAGCATTCCAGCCCGCAACAGCCCCCCCACCTTCGAATCAGCCCGCACCATCCCCCAACACCTGCAACCAGCCCCCTTTCACCCACATTCCAGCCTCCTCCCGCTCCCTTCGCTCCTGGTCGGAAGATGCTGCCCCGCGGATGTCGCTGGATCGGGCCAACACGCTGCGGTCACGCCGCGGTCACGCCGCGGTCACGCCGCGGTCACGCCGCGGTCACGCCGCGGTCACGCCGCGGTCACGCCGCGGTCACGCCGCGGTCACGCCGCGGTCACGCCGCGGTCACGCCGCGGTCACGCCGCGGTCACGCCGCGGTCACGCCGCGGTCACGCCGCGGTCACGCCGCGGTCACGCCGCGGTCACGCCGTGATGTGGCCCTGCTCCAGCCACATCCAGCAGGGGGGAGGTTCAGCCCCACTTGCTCACAGGCGTTTCAGACGACCCATTTTTCAGCAAAGTCATCAGCCCGCTGCCACCAGCATTCCAGCCCGCAACAGCCCCCCACCTTCGAATCAGCCCGCACCATCCCCCCAACACCTGCAACCAGCCCCCTTTCACCCACATTCCAGCCTCCTCCCGCTCCCTTCGCTCCTGGTCGGAAGATGCTGCCCCGCGGATGTCGCTGGATCGGGCCAACACGCTGCGGTCACGCCGCGGTCACGCCGCGGTCACGCCGCGGTCACGCCGTGATGTGGCTCTGCTCCAGCCACATCCAGCAGGGGGGAGGTTCAGCCCCACTTGCTCACAGGCGTTTCAGACGACCCATTTTTCAGCAAAGTCATCAGCCCGCTGCCACCAGCATTCCAGCCCGCAACAGCCCCCCCACCTTCGAATCAGCCCGCACCATCCCCCCAACACCTGCAACCAGCCCCCTTTCACCCACATTCCAGCCTCCTCCCGCTCCCTTCGCTCCTGGTCGGAAGATGCTGCCCCGCGGATGTCGCTGGATCGGGCCAACACGCTGCGGTCACGCCGCGGTCACGCCGCGGTCACGCCGCGGTCACGCCGCGGTCACGCCGCGGTCACGCCGTGATGTGGCCCTGCTCCAGCCACATCCAACAGGGGGGAGGTTCAGCCCCACTTGCTCACAGGCGTTTCAGACGACCCATTTTTCAGCTAAGTCATCAGCCCGCTGCCACCAGCATTCCAGCCCGCAACAGCCCCCCCACCTTCGAATCAGCCCGCACCATCCCCCCAACACCTGCAACCAGCCCCCTTTCACCCACATTCCAGCCTCCTCCCGCTCCCTTCGCTCCTGGTCGGAAGATGCTGCCCCGCGGATGTCGCTGGATCGGGCCAACACGCTGCGGTCACGCCGCGGTCACGCCGCGGTCACGCCGCGGTCACGCCGCGGTCACGCCGCGGTCACGCCGCGGTCACGCCGTGATGTGGCCCTGCTCCAGCCACATCCAGCAGGGGGGAGGTTCAGCCCCACTTGCTCACAGGCGTTTCAGACGACCCATTTTTCAGCAAAGTCATCAGCCCGCTGCCACCAGCATTCCAGCCCGCAACAGCCCCCCCACCTTCGAATCAGCCCGCACCATCCCCCCAACACCTGCAACCAGCCCCCTTTCACCCACATTCCAGCCTCCTCCCGCTCCCTTCGCTCCTGGTCGGAAGATGCTGCCCCGCGGATGTCGCTGGATCGGGCCAACACGCTGCGGTCACGCCGCGGTCACGCCGTGATGTGGCCCTGCTCCAGCCACATCCAGCAGGGGGGAGGTTCAGCCCCACTTGCTCACAGGCGTTTCAGACGACCCATTTTTCAGCTAAGTCATCATCACTCTGCAAGCAGATGCTCCTTCCTTTCCTACTTACTCTTTTCTGCAAGGTGTCCTCTGTTATAAGGGCCGGTTGGTGCTGTCTAGTTCGTCCCCATGGGTGCCCATATTGCTGGCTGAGTTCCATTTGTCTCCGTAGTGGGGTCATTCTGGTTTTTGCCGCACGTATAGAAAATTGCCTGCCAATTTATATTGGGTCGGGATGAAAATACCGGTTCAACAGTTTGCCAATGGGCCAAATGCCAACGAAATAAATATTCCACACTATATCCGGCTGGCCTGTTGCAGCCGTTGGAAATTCCCCAGCTGGTGTGGTCGGGTCTCTCTATGGATTTTATCACCGGACTACCCTAATCCCGTGGTTGCACTGTGATTCTGGTCATCATTGATCATCTCTCTAAATATGGCCATTTTTTACCCCTAAAACACCCTTACACAGCAAAGAGTGTGGGAGTGTGGGCGAGGTTTTCGTGTGGGAGATTGTCAGTTTGCATAGCATTCCAGCGACCGCAATCCCATTTTTGTAAGCCATTTTTGGATTGAACTGCTCAAACTCCAAGGCACTGACTTAAAACTCAGCTTGACCTACCACCCGCAAACGGATGACCAAACAGAGGTGGTAAATCGCTACCACGAGACCTACGCTGTTCCATCAGAAATCTAGTTGCCCGCTGTTGCCCATGCACTGCTTGATCGTGGACTCAAATATTATTTGAGTCGGTCCCAAGACATCATGAAGCAGAAAACTAATACACTGCCGTCACCTTGCCCTCCATGTGGGAGATCCTGTTTCCGTACGCTTTCGGCCTCACAAACAACACTCTTTAACCTGCCAGATTTCTCAGAAACCTGCCCCTCGTTTCTATGGGCCATTTACAGTTCAGCGGAAGATCGGCCTGGTGGCTTGTTAGCTTGATCTTCCTCCCTCAGCCTGGGGGCCTCCTGAGGATTTCTTCTGTTGTTTTCCCTATTTCTTCTATTTTTCTGCTGTAATTTTCGTTCCCATCCTTTAATACAGAATTGCAGCCCTCATTGAGGGCTGGAAGTTTGAGAGGCTTAACAGAATTAGAGTATGACAGTGTGTCAAGTTTGAGAGGCTTAACAGAATTAGAGTATGACAGAAAGAAGCTTCGAGCCGAAAGGCTCTAAAGCCATTTTATTAAAAACAAAAGATGACATAAGAGAGGAGATGGGGCTAGACATTGATAAAACTGCCTTCATAATAAAGCATTTCGTTTTCATAACCCCCTCCCCGACGTCATCATCCCATTCCAAGTTGTAGGTAGATGAGCTATGAGACCTAGTCACCATCGGACGTGCGGTCTGCGCAGGAGGGCTCATTATGCGTTCTTTAAGCGTTGCGCGCGCTTGAGAAACGCGCGTGGGGGGTCCAAACGGGCCGAACGAATTGCGAATGGCCTGAAATCGGACGACATCAAAGGGTGAGTGAATTGTGATGTGGTCGAGCAGACGGCACGTCAATCGGACGTGCCGTGTGCCCGCGGTGACCGGGAACGCCGTTCTGGTGTCATAAACGGCCAAAACAGGCGTCTAACGGTCAAACTAATAGCGGACGACATCGGATTGACCTGAAATCACAGGACAACATTCAAATTATTATTCGCGACGTGCACGCGCAGACGGCACATCAATCGGACGTGCGGTCTGCGCAGGAGGGCTCATTATGCGTTCTTTAAGCGTTGCGCGCGCTTGATAAACGCGCGTGGGGGGGTCCAAACGGGCCGAACGAATTCCGAATGGCCTGAAATCGGACGACATCAAAGGGTGAGTGAATTGTGATGTGGTCGAGCAGACGGCACGTCAAACGGACGTGCCGTGTGCCCGCGGTGACCGGGAACGCCGTTCTGGTGTCATAAACGGCCAAAACGGGCGTCTAACGGTCAAACTCATAGCGAACGACATCGGATTGACCTGAAATCACAGGACAACATTCAAATTATTATTCCCGACGTGCACGCGCAGACGGCACGTCAATCGGACGTGCGGTCTGCGCAGGAGGGCTCATTATGCGTTCTTTAAGCGTTGCGCGCGCTTGAGAAACGCGCGTGGGGGGGTCCAAACGGGCCGAACGAATTGCGAATGGCCTGAAATCGGACGACATCAAAGGGTGAGTGAATTGTGATGTGGTCGAGCAGACGACACGTCAATCGGACGTGCCGTGTGCCCGCGGTGACCGGGAACGCCGTTCTGGTGTCATAAACGGCCAAAACGGGCGTTTAACGGTCAAACTCATAGCGGACGACATCAGATTGACCTGAAATCACAGGACAACATTCAAATTATTATTCGCGACGTGCACGCGCAGACGGCACGTCAATCGGACGTGCGGTCTGCGCAGGAGGGCTCATTATGCGTTCTTTAAGCGTTGCGCGCGCTTGAGAAACGCGCGTGGGGGGGTCCAAACGGGCCGAACGAATTGCGAATGGCCTGAAATCGGACGACATCAAAGGGTGAGTGAATTGTGATGTGGTCGAGCAGACGACACGTCAATCGGACGTGCCGTGTGCCCGCGGTGACCGGGAACGCCGTTCTGGTGTCATAAACGGCCAAAACGGGCGTTTAACGGTCAAACTCATAGCGGACGACATCAGATTGACCTGAAATCACAGGACAACATTCAAATTATTATTCGCGACGTGCACGCGCAGACGGCACGTCAATCGGACGTGCGGTCTGCGCAGGAGGGCTCATTATGCGTTCTTTAAGCGTTGCGCGCGCTTGAGAAAAGCGCGTGGGGGGGTCCAAACGGGCCGAACGAATTGCGAATGGCCTGAAATCGGACGACATCAAAGGGTGAGTGAATTGTGATGTGGTCGAGCAGACGGCACGTCAATCGGACGTGCCGTGTGCCCGCGGTGACCGGGAACGCCGTTCTGGTGTCATAAACGGCCAAAACAGGCGTCTAACGGTCAAACTAATAGCGGACGACATCGGATTGACCTGAAATCACAGGACAACATTCAAATTATTATTCGCGACGTGCACGCGCAGACGGCACATCAATCGGACGTGCGGTCTGCGCAGGAGGGCTCATTATGCGTTCTTTAAGCGTTGCGCGCGCTTGATAAACGCGCGTGGGGGGGTCCAAACGGGCCGAACGAATTCCGAATGGCCTGAAATCGGACGACATCAAAGGGTGAGTGAATTGTGATGTGGTCGAGCAGACGGCACGTCAATCGGACGTGCCGTGTGCCCGCGGTGACCGGGAACGCCGTTCTGGTGTCATAAACGGCCAAAACGGGCGTCTAACGGTCAAACTCATAGCGAACGACATCGGATTGACCTGAAATCACAGGACAACATTCAAATTATTATTCGCGACGTGCACGCGCAGACGGCACGTCAATCGGACGTGCGGTCTGCGCAGGATGGCTCATTATGCGTTCTTTAAGCGTTGCGCGCGCTTGAGAAACGCGCGTGAGGGGGTCCAAACGGGCCGAACGAATTGCGAATGGCCTGAAATCGGACGACATCAAAGGGTGAGTGAATTGTGATGTGGTCGAGCAGACGGCACGTCAATCGGACGTGCCGTGTGCCCGCGGTGACCGGGAACGCCGTTCTGGTGTCATAAACGGCCAAAACGGGCGTCTAACGGTCAAACTCATAGCGGACGACATCAGATTGACCTGAAATCACAGGACAACATTCAAATTATTATTCGCGACGTGCACGCGCAGACGGCACGTCAATCGGACGTGCGGTCTGCGCAGGAGGGCTCATTATGCGTTCTTTAAGCGTTGCGCGCGCTTGAGAAAAGCGCGTGGGGGGTCCAAACGGGCCGAACGAATTGCGAATGGCCTGAAATCGGACGACATCAAAGGGTGAGTGAATTGTGATGTGGTCGAGTAGACGGCACGTCAATCGGACGTGCCGTGTGCCCGCGGTGACCGGGAACGCCGTTCTGGTGTCATAAACGGCCAAAACGGGCGTCTAACGGTCAAACTCATAGCGGACGACATCAGATTGACCTGAAATCACAGGACAACATTCAAATTATTATTCGCGACGTGCACGCGCAGACGGCACGTCAATCAGACGTGCGGTCTGCGCAGGAGGGCTCATTATGCGTTCTTTAAGCGTTGCGCGCGCTTGATAAACGCGCGTGGGGGGGTCCAAACGGGCCGAACGAATTCCGAATGGCCTGAAATCGGACGACATCAAAGGGTGAGTGAATTGTGATGTGGTCGAGCAGACGGCACGTCAATCGGACGTGCCGTGTGCCCGTGGTGACCGGGAACGCCGTTCCGGTGTCATAAACGGCCAAAACAGGCGTCTAACGGTCAAACTCATAGCGGACGACATCGGATTGCCCTGAAATCACAGGACAACAATCCCATTATTATTCGCGACGTGCACGCGCAGACGGCGCGTCAATCGGACGTGTGGTCTGCGCGGTAGGGCTCATTATGCGTTCTTTAAGCGTTGCGCGCGCTTGATAAACGCCCGGGGTTCTGTGCAGGGGGGTAGGGGGCTGTATGGGGTTTGTCCGGGGGTGCACATGGGGGCTGTCCGGGGTTGCACATGGGGGCTGTCCGGGGGTGCACGGGGGGCTGTCCGGGGGGAATGGGGCTGCATGGGGTCTGTCCGGGGGTGCACATGGGGGCTGTCCGGGGGTGCACGGGGGGCTGTCCGGGGCTGGTCGGGGGGCTGTCCGGGGGTGCACAGGGGGTTGTCCGGGGCTGGCCGGGGGGCTGTCCAGGGGTGCACGGGGGGCTGTTTGGGGGTGCATATGGGGGCTGTCCGGGGGTGCATATGGGGGCTGTCCGGGGGTGCACGGGGGGGCTGTCTGGGGGTGCACGGGGGGGCTGTCCGGGGGTGCACGGGGGGCTGTCCGGGGGTGCACATGGGGGCTGTCCGGGGGTGCACGGGGGGCTGTCCGGGGCTGGTCGTGGGGCTGTCCGGGGGTGCACGGGGGGCTGGCCGGGGCTGGCCGGGGGGGCTGTCCGGGGGTGCACGGGGGGCTGTCCGGGGGTGCACGGGGGGCTGTCCGGGGGTGCACGGGGGGCTGTCCGGGGGTGCACGGACAGGGGGGGTGTCCAGCAGGGGGGGTTGGCAGGGGGACAAGCAGGGGCTGGGGGGGCTGGCAGGGGGAAGGGGGGGGGGGTGGCAGGGGGCAAGCAGGGGGAATGGGGCTGCATGGGGTCTGTCCGGGGGTGCACATGGGGGCTGTCCGGGGGTGCACGGGGGGCTGTCCGGGGCTGGTCGGGGGGCTGTCCGGGGGTGCACAGGGGGTTGTCCGGGGCTGGCCGGGGGGCTGTCCAGGGGTGCACGGGGGGCTGTTTGGGGGTGCATATGGGGGCTGTCCGGGGGTGCATATGGGGGCTGTCCGGGGGTGCACGGGGGGGCTGTCTGGGGGTGCACGGGGGGGCTGTCCGGGGGTGCACGGGGGGCTGTCCGGGGGTGCACATGGGGGCTGTCCGGGGGTGCACGGGGGGCTGTCCGGGGCTGGTCGTGGGGCTGTCTGGGGGTGCACGGGGGGGCTGTCCGGGGGTGCACGGGGGGCTGTCCGGGGGTGCACATGGGGGCTGTCCGGGGGTGCACGGGGGGCTGTCCGGGGCTGGTCGTGGGGCTGTCCGGGGGTGCACGGGGGGCTGGCCGGGGCTGGCCGGGGGGGCTGTCCGGGGGTGCACGGGGGGCTGTCCGGGGGTGCACGGGGGGCTGTCCGGGGGTGCACGGGGGGCTGTCCGGGGGTGCACGGACAGGGGGGGTGTCCAGCAGGGGGGGTTGGCAGGGGGACAAGCAGGGGCTGGGGGGGCTGGCAGGGGGAAGGGGGGGGGGTGGCAGAGGGCAAGCAGGGGGCAGGGGGGGGGGGTGGCAGGGGGACAAGCAGGGGGAAGGGGGGGCTGGCAGGGGGGCAGGGGGGGGCTGGCAGGGGGACAAGCAGGGGGCAGGGGGGGGCTGGCAGGGGGACAAGCAGGGGGAAGGGGGGGGGGCTGGCAGGGGGGGCTGGCAGGGGCAGGGGGGGGGGCTGGCAGGGGCAGGGGGGGGCTGGCAGGGGGACAAGCAGGGGGGTGGCCGGGGGGGCTGGCAGGGTGACAAGCAGGGGGAAGGGGGGGGGGGGCTGGCAGGGGGGCAGGGGGGGGGGGGGCTGGCAGGGGCAGGGGGGGCTGGCAGGGGGACAAGCAGGGGGGGCTGGCAGGGGGCGGCAGGGGGGCTGGCAAGGGGACAAGCAGGGGGGTGGCGGGGGGGGGGGGGGGTGGACTAACAGGGGGCAGTGGGGGACTAGCAGGGGGCAGGGGGACTAGCAGGGAGGGTGTCAGGGGGCAGTGGGGACTGGCAGGGGGGGCTGGCAAGGGGACAAGCAGGGGGGGTGGCGGGGGGGGGGGGACTAGCAGGGGGCAGTGGGGGACTAGCAGGGGGCAGGGGGGGAGCTGGCAGGGGGACAAGCAGGGGGCAGGGGGGGCTGGCAGGGGGACAAGCAGGGGGCAGGGGGTTTCCGGGGTTCTGTGCAGGGGGGATGGGGGCTGCATGGGGTCTGTCCGGGGGTGCACATGGGGGCTGTCCGGGGCTGTCCGGGGGTGCACGGGGGGCTGGCCGGGGCTGGCCGGGGGGGCTGTCCAGGGGTGCACGGGGGGCTGTCCGGGGGTGCAGGGGGGGCTGTCCGGGGGTGCACGGGGGGCTGTCCGGGGGTGCACGGACAGGGGGGGTGTCCAGCAGGGGGGGTTGGCAGGGGGACAAGCAGGGCGGGGGGGCTGTCCAGTGGGGTGCACGGGGGGCTGTCCGGGGGTGCACGGGGGGCTGTCCGGGGCTGGCCGGGGGGGCTGTCCAGTGGTGCACGGGGGGCTGTCCGGGGGTGCACGGGGGGCTGTCCGGGGGTGCACGGGGGGCTGTCCGGGGGTACTGGCAGGGGGGACTGGCCGGGGGTGGCATGGGGGTGTCCAGGGTGTGTCCAGGGGGTATTTTTTTTTTATGAATTTGGAAACCCTATAGCCACGGTTCAAAACCGTGGCTATTGATGTATTGCCGCGGTTTTAAACCGTGGCTATAGACATAATGCCACGGTTTTAAACCGTGGCTATAGATTTTGTCCGGCCTATAGTATAGCCACGGTTGAAACCGTGGCATTAGGTATACAGCCACGGTTTTAACCGTGGCTATAAACCTATAGCCACGGTTTGAACCGTGGCTATAGAGTTAAAGCCACGGTTTGGAACCGTGGCTATAGGTCTAGGCCTATAGCCACGCCAAACTTGGCCACGGTTCCTCAAACCGTGGCTATTACCTATAGCCACGGTTTGAGGGCCTATAGCCACGGTTTAGAACCGTGGCTATAGCTCGAATTTCCAGTAGTGATAACTCATCGTTTCACTTACAAGGCAATCGATATAGCTCGAATCGGAGAACCGATGGAGGGTCGGGAATCTGGAGAAGTTTCGCGGCCGTACGGTGTCTCTCGGTTGAACCAAAACTAAAAGAAGATGATTTTGGCAATTAGGTGTGACCCCAGTCCGTTTAATGAAAAAAAAGTACACGACATGTAGTGGGTTTTTCCGTAATCCATCAAAATCGGCCTCCATGTCACCCCCACACACCGTGTGTGTGGCCCGGACACGGCCAACACACGGCTTTGAGCGGGAAAAGAGTACACGACATGTGCTCAGAAAGTACACATCGTGTACTTCAAAAATTTCCAGAAACCTTATTTTTCCCAAAAACTCCAGAAAAAGGAAAAACATACTTGAAACAAAGATCTAAGTTCTTACAAACTTCCCCCCTGAAAAAAATTTGTCCCCGAATTTCCCTAGAGGGGCGTAGAAGAATAAACCTCGAACAGCTCTGGCCACTGTGATCAATCCTCGACATCCCTCTCTCATGTCTCGTCCTATACTCGCCCATGCTGCCATAGCACCCGTACCAAAGGAACAGACTAGCCATGGAGAAACTTCATACTATGATCGATAATCCAGATAGGATGCTCCTTAAATGATGCATCCGCTTCGAGCTCAACCTCATAGGGTTGAAAGACATGAGATGGGTATGAAAAGTAATGTCGGAGCTGAGAGATGTGGAAGATGTTGTGCATGGCCTGGTACCTCTTAGGTAGCTGAAACCGATAGGCAACCGGCCCAACTCTCTCCAAAACCTCAAACAGACTGACGTACCATGGTGAAAGCTTACCCTGTCTTCGAATTCTCTTGTCTCCCAACCTCGGTGCGACACGCAGGAAAACCTGATCTCCAACCTTGAACTCCAGAGGTCATATCCACTGATCAACATAAGACTTCTATCGAGACTATGTTGCAACCATCCTCTTCTAAATCATCTCTATCTGCTCAATGGTCTCTTGAACAAGACGAGGTCCCATCAAATCTGCCTCTCCTGACTCCATCCAGCATAAGGGTGATCGGCATGGCCTATCGTACAGAGCCTCGTATAGTTCCATTTTAATGCTCTCCTGAAAACTGTTGTTGTAGGTGAACTCCACAAGAGGTATGTGCTTCTCCCAAGAACCAATGAAGTCTAGAATGAAAGCTCAAAGCATATCCTCAAGCACCTGGATCGTGCGCTCGAACTGTCCATCAGTCTAGGGATGGTATGCTATACTCAAAAGTACCTGTGTACCAAAATCCTTCTGAAGTCCCTGCCAGAACCGAGAGGTAAAACACACATCCCTGTCTAAAACATTGGAGTGTGGAACTCCATGTATATGTACAATATTTCTGATGTACAGTCGTCCCAGATAATCAACACTGAAAGTCTTCTTGATCGGCAAGAAGTGTGCAACCTTCGTAGGGCTGTCAACGACAACCCAAAAAGCATCACTCCCCCGAGGTTACCTTGGAAACCCGGTCACGAAGTCCCTCGCGACATCGTTCCACTTCCACTATGGAATGGGTAACTACTGTAAAAGCCCTGCTGGTCACTGATGCTCTTCTTTCACCTGCTGACAAGTAGAACATCTCATAACAAAACCAGCAACATCCTTCTTCATACCTGGCCACCAGTATTGGAGATGTAAATCACGATACATCTTGGTGATGCCAGGATGAACCGCCCAAACTAAGGAATGAAAATCCCACATCAGCTCCTTACGTATGTCTTCTGGCACCCATACACATCCCTAGAAATTCAAGATTTCATCCTTGACCACTGTCTATCCAGGAAGAGGGTCCCCTTCTGACACACTCTCCCACAGGACTAAGGCCTCTGAATATGATAACTGCCTCATCCTTACCTGATCAAGAAGTACAGAGGTAATAGATACAGAATATAGGAAAGTCTATCACTACCTGTCATGCACTTCCAAGTGCATCTCAGAGAACAAATCCATAAGCTGCCACTCACTACTGGCCTCCTGAACTGCATGAATCTGAGTTCGTCTGCTCAACGTATCTGCCACTATATTGCCCTTTCCCATCATATAGGCAAGCTTGAAGTCAAAGGACTAAATATACTCGACCCACCTGCACTGTCTCAGATTCAGATCACACTGAGTGAAGATATACTTGAGACTCTTGTGGTCGGTGAAAACCACAAAATGCTCTCCCAGAAGGTAGTGTCTCCAACAGCGTAAGGCATGAACAACTGCTATCAACTATAGATCGTGTTTCGGGTAGTTCCTCTCGTGTGGCCTCAACTACTGAGACCCGTACGCAATGACTCCATCTCCCTACATGAGCATAGCTCCCAGCCTGATACCTAAAGCATCATAGTAAACAGTGTAGCCCTTTCCCGGCTCTGGCAAGAATAGTATCAGTGCTGACGTCAACCTCCCCTTCAGCTCTTGAAAGGTTGACTCACAAGAATCTGACCATAAAAACATTTCTCCTTTCTTGGTCAGACCTGTCAATGGTTCTTCTAGGCGCGAGAATTCCTGAATGAAGCATCTATAATATCCATCCAGCCCTAGGAAACTTCATACCACAAAGATGTTCTTCAGCTTCTCCCAGGAAACTACAGCTCTCACTTTCTCTGGGTCCACAGATACTCTAGACTCTAAGATGACGTGACCCAAGAAGTGAATCTAATCCATCCAAAAGTGGAACTTCGAGAGTTTATCATATAGATGATTCTCTCTCAGTGTACTCAGAATGATCTCAAGATGTGTGACATGGTAGTGTCGAGTACAAGAGTACACGAAGATATCGTCCATGAAAAACACGATGAAGGAGTCCAAATAAAGATGGAAAACTCGGTTCATTAGTGCCATGAAAACTCCGGGCGTGTTCGTGAGGCCGAACGACATGACTGTATACTCGTATAGACCATACGTGCTCCTGAAGACTATCATAGGTATATACGATTGTCTAACATGCAACTGGTGATATCCAGACCTCAAGTCGATCTTCGAGAACACCCTAGCTCTTCGAAGCTGATCAAATAGGTCATAAATCATTAGCAAGGGGAATCGGTTCCAGACCGTCAACTGTTTCAGCTTCCGATAATCCACACAAAGCTGAAGGGTTCCATCTGCATTTTTATCCAACAGGACTGGTGAACCCCAAGGAGAAGTACTGGGTTGGATAAAACCCTTTTCATGCAACTCCTCCAACTGCTTCTTGAGCTCTTACAACTCAAGTGTAGCCATCCTATAAGGAGGAATGGACACCGTTTCCACTCCTGGAATGAGCTCAATCGAGAATTCTACCTCACGCTTTGGAGGCAAACCTAAAAAGTCCTCTGGAAAGATATCTCCGAAACGATCCACCATTGGGGGAAAGTCTAACTGTGAAGTCCCCTGGTCATCTAGATAAAGACTGGAAATCTGGGTTGTAACTTCCCCTAGCCCACGATGCTTTGGTCCAGCTCTACTCGCCTAGACATCCCACTCGCCTATATGAAGAAAAGATCTACCCTCTGGTGATATGACTCTCACCGTACGGTGATAGCAATCGACGACTGCCTGGAAAGGAACTAACCAGTCCATTTTGATAATGACTTCATAACTCGACATATCTAGGACATAGAGGTCCCATAAGAAGTGACACCCTGCAACCTCAATAGGGAATTCTCTATACTGACGTATGCTAGATTTCCTCGTTCCCAATGGCGTGTCAAGAGTCAACAAGTCGGCAGATGAAAAGATACAGAGCCCAAGGCTCTCCACAACCGCAACAAAGATAATGCTATGGGAAGCACCAGTATCGAAAAGAGCTGAAGATAAAACTGAGGCTACTAAGATCGTACCTCGAACTGTGGAAGGGCCAAGATCCTGCTCCTGATAGGTGTGCTCCATGGTGAAAGACTGGCCTGCATCATGGCCCTATGCCCCTGGCTGACCGCTCTGAGCTGATCCACTCTGTTGTTGCTGATGACCTGGTGACTGACCACCATGGCCACGACCTCCTCCTCGGCCTGAATGTCCAGAAGAACTCCAGCTCCCGGACTGGTGGGAAACTGACGAAGCATCTCCAGAACATGGGGTCATAGAGGAATCCCTGCCACCAGCTGAAGGTGAGAAGATCTGACAAAAACGCTGAAGATGGCCCATCTTGCCCCAAGATTGGCACTCCATCGGATCTCTCTAGCACTGAGGCCTAGTATGACCACTCATACTGCACTGGTAGCATACAACCTGGCTTCCAGAAGACGCACCCCACTAACCCCGATCTCTTCAAGAATACTCTCTACGACGCTTATTATTGTTCGTAGGAGGAACACCAGCTCTGGATGACAAACCACCCTGGCTCACTGCTCCAGAATATCTCAGATTGCACTCAGTAATCATCTCCTGGTTGACGATGGAGGATATCGAAGTCAACTGGAATATATTCACCTGGGAATGGATCTCCTGTCTGAGACCGTCCTCAAACTTCCTAGCGAGGAACAACTCATCACCTGCTGGAATCGGTGTGAAATGTTGCAGCTCAGTAAAACGGGACGAGTACTCCATGACAGAAAGTGTACCCTTCTGCAGGCTCATAAACTCCCGGGCTCGATCGGCCCTTAGGGTCTCCGGATAGAATTACTCATAGAAGGTGCGTCGAAACTCATCCCATGACATACCCTACTGGCGCCCTGACTGTGAGATCACCTCCCACCTCCTCTTGGCGGTGTCTGGAGCATATAGGTGGCCAGATTTACCCTCTCCTCTGGGGGTATCTCCAGATGCTCAAAGATATTTAGGGTGGCCTCAAACCACAACTCTGCAGCCTGGGGTCCTCCATCCCCTGAAAAAGTAGGAGGATGCTTCTGCTGAAAAACCCTCGTCAACTCAGCCATCAACAGGGCAGGAGGTGGAACTCCCTAAAAAGTCTGCAACATCCTCAAGAAGTCCTCTCCGAATTGTGTATCGGTGCCTGCGACGGGTATAACTAATGGTTCCAAGGCTGGCACAACAGGAGGATCTGCAGGAGGGTCAACAGGAGGTCCCTAATCGGCCATATCCGGTGTCTGATCACAGTCAGGCAACTAACGTACAAATGGAGGACATCTCGGAGGCATAGCTCTAAAAGATCAAAAGCACACCTTAGATCAGAATTAACAAGGACTGAACACACAGGAGTACAAAATGGGAACAGGGGAGAAAGATTAAAGTTTTATGAGACATGACTACATGGTGTGTATAAAAATTACACGGCATTTCCGTTAAATCCATTAACATGGGCGTGTACCCCTGCCTGACAGGTTGTGTAACACCCTAAACTACACGGCGTGTTGTCCACACACATGGCGTGTACTTGTACTCTAAACCCCTACCCAATTCTCCTTACACGGCTAACCCACCTGGTCCAAACTAACCCCAGACTACACGGCGTGTTCCCTAGGGACACAACGTGTACTAGACACGGTCTCAGCGGCCCGTGTTGTTGGTTACACGGCCATCTACATGGCTGACCCTTACACGGCGTGTTCCGAACAAAAACGGCATGTATAAGAGAAGTTAACACCGACCCGTGTTGTCTGTGACACGGCCTGGTACCAGGTACAAGACTACATGGTGTGTTCTTTACCCACACGACGTGTATGGAAGAAGGTGACACCAACCCATGTTGTTCGTGACACGGACGGGTACCTGAACAAAACTACATGGCGTGCTCTTAACCAACACGGCGTGTTCTACTCGATTTCCATGTCC
Source organism: Viscum album (assembly GCA_963277665.1). Taxonomy (NCBI): domain Eukaryota; kingdom Viridiplantae; phylum Streptophyta; class Magnoliopsida; order Santalales; family Viscaceae; genus Viscum; species Viscum album. The sequence continues at coordinate 798,983,003 of OY728130.1, read as the reverse complement.
CTTGTTATTAGTGACACAGTCGGGTACACTTCTTGAAACTACAGGGCATGTACCTACCGTACACGGCGTGTTCCTGAAGGCATTTCTACTACAGCGTGTCCCTACTCACACTGTCAGTGACACGGTCTAAAAACTACATGGCGTGTAGTCAAAAAGTACACGCCGTGTATTCTGGGTTTTTCTGGGCAGTAGCTCAGAAACTGCATGGAAGCCCAGAAAACACAGAAACAAGGAAAAGAGGTGCCAAATTCCGATCTGTGAGGGCCCATACTCCCTGCGAATCAAAACTTGGCATCTCCTACAGTCATAGATAAGAGAAAACATGATTATGATCCACCAATTTCCAACTCAAGAGGGCCCATGATGCCTCAAGATTCAAAATTTGGTGTTCATTTATGCAAAGTACAACACAAAAAATACTTTAACAAAGTAGCAGATACTCTATTAAGAATCTATCACAATAGCATGCATAATCTACACAAAGTCTATCACAACAGCATGCAATCGATAATTCACCCTAGATGGAATGGTAAGAATTCATGGCATGTGATTTCTACAAGTGCCTATATGATGCATGAGATGGAATACCCTCATCTAATCGGGTTGTGATAGAAATAAAACCGTAATATCCAAAACAATAACAACACAAAGCATGTGAATCACTCTATGTGAAATCATATCAACCGTAAAATCTCAAAACCAGAAACTGCAATAACCGAGGTAGTATGGATTTTCCCTGTACATGGTTTAGATACTCCCGGGCACATCTTATTACTAAGTACCGAATCTATCCTATCCCTGGATACAGTCTCCAACCAGTAAATCAAGAGAAAAGAACTCCTCTGATACCACTTTGTAATGTCTCGGTTCCAGAAGCCACCTAGAGGCGCCCCGTACCCGGTAGGTCACATGGCCTCAAGCGCATTTCCCCAAATGCTAAAGGTTGCCGACTATTAGTGAGGGCCTTGGGTGTGATAGTGGGGAAACTATTCTCTCATTGTTAGAGTACACAGCGGAAGTAATAAACATGCAATAGCAGAAGTAGTAAATAACCAAAAATAATAAACATCAGAAGACTAAACTAACAAACTGGAGCACATATGTATATATATGAAATGATGCAAGATACATATCTAGGAAAGCATCAAAACAAGTCACAATGCTGAAAAATGCCATAGTACCAAAACAAGTACAAAATAAAAGTAAACAGCTCCTTAGCATCACAAGCCAGAGCTTGGTCCCTTGCTATCTTGCTCCAAGCAATTATGTACCAGAAGTCGAAGGGTACTTTCCCTTGTCTATACCTGAAAAAACATAGTCTGCTTGGGCCCAAAAGCATGGCCCAAACAGGGTGTGAGAAAAATCTCAATAGGCACCTGAAGATCTATGCCTAACAGTCAGTGAGTATATGGTAGGTAAAAGTACAGTAAACAGTAAACAATAACAGCAAAGCATTAGGCATTAAAAAGTAAGCAGTAAATAAAGATGATACAAATGAGTAATCAATCCACAACCAACAAAAGCAGTGAAGCAAACAGCTAACGAGCAGGAAACCCTCTGGGAAGTACTCGCAGTCATCCCCTCTGGTCTTATCCAAGAAGTACCACAACCCTCAGGGTAGTGCACTCAGCCTAACCCCTCTGGTTTGGTCATACGAAATTTATGAGACTCTATGGGGAATCTCACTTGGTCAATTCCCCTTATAGTCTAGGGTAGTCAGGGACTATCTGAGGAAGACCATGTGGTCTAACCCTCTTATCCCCAAGGTCCAGATACTCTCTGAGGAAGATATCTCAGTCAATTCCTCCTATAACCTTAGGTATACCACAGACTCTCTGAGAAATCTCACTCGGTCAATTCCTCCTCTAGCCTGGGAAGGTTATTTAAGAGAAACAAAAAATGTAAGACTCTGCGCCTCGTACTCGGTTTCTCACATGGTCTCAAGCGCATTTCCCCAAATGTTAGAGGTTTCCGACTAGCAGTGAGGGCCTTGGGTGTGATAGTGGGGAAATTATGCCCTCATTGGCAGAGTACACAACTGAAGTAATAAACATGCAATAGAGGAAGCAGTAAATATCCAACAATAATAAACAGTGGAAGAGTAAACCAACAAACTAGAGAAGATATGTATATATATGAAATGATGCAAGATACATATCTAGGAAATCAGCAAACAAGTCACAATGCTGAAAAACACCACAGTACCAAAAAAATTACAAAATAAAAGTAAATAGCTCCTCATCATCGCAAGCCATAGCTTGGTCCCTTGCTCTCCTGCTCTAAGAAATTAAGTACTACAAGTCGAAGGGTGCTTGGCCTTTTCAATACCTGCAACAACATTGTCTTCTTGGTCCCAAAAGCATGGCTCAAACAGGGTGTGAGAAAAATCCCAGTAGGCAACCACCCGAAGATCTATGCCTAACAGTCAATGAGTATATGGCATGTAAAAGTACAGTAAGCAGTAAACAATAACACCAAATCAGTAGGAAGTAAACAGTAAGCAGTAAAGCAGGATGATACACAATAGTAATCAATCCACAACCAACAACAGCAGTGAAGCAACCAACTAAAAAGTAGGAAACCCTCTGGGAAGTACTCACAGTCATCCCCTTTGGTCCTATCCAAGAAGTAACACAACCCTCTGGGCAGTGCACTCAGCCTAACCCCTCTGCTTTGGTCATACTAAATTTGTGAGACTCTCTGGGGAAGCTCACTCAGTCAATTCCCCTTATAATCTAGGGTAGTTAGGGACTATTTGAGGAAGATCACGCGGTCTAACCCTCTTATCCCCAAGGTCTAGTGACTCTCTAAGGAAGCTATCATGGTCAATTCCTCCTATAGCCTTAGGTATACCACAGACTCTCTGAGGAAGCTCACTCGGTCAATTCCTCTTCTATCCTGGGAAGGTTCTTTGAGAGAAACAAACAAGGTAAGACTCTCTGAGGAAGCACACTTGGTCTACCCTCCTGTAGTCTATAATAATCAAACTCTCTCTAGGATCTTACTTGGTCCATCCCCTGTAGTCTAATGTCCAAGACTCTTTGAGGAAGCTCTCTCAGTCTACCCTCATGTAGTCTATAATGTCTAAGACTCTCTAAAAAGATCACTCGATCTATCCCTTATAGTCTATAGCACCAGGTTCTCTCAGCCTCATGCCAGTCTGTGCATAATAATGCTATAAGGCCAAATTACACCTATAGAGCTACTTGTCTAACAAAAGTACACATATAGAGCTACTTAGCTAAATAGTCTACAAGGAAACAAGCATGTCATGATTTTCACTTTAACCTATAACCGCAAGACATGGAAACAGGTGTAACAGCCAAAGGCAAACGAGACCCAAAGGTCATAAATAGAACAAAGTAATGGAAAATACATCCAAGAACAAAAATGTATCCCCTAAAATGGTCAATTTACCTCTACACAAGCATATAAGAAAGGCAGGAAAACAACAAGGGAAAATAGGTAAACACGCAATACCCTGTTCATGGGTATCGATGGAAATTCGCACATAAAACTCAGAGACTTTGAACGGTAAGGCACAAACCACCTACCTCGATCCTAGGATATCGATATACTTGAACCACGATGATTGATTCTCCCTAGAACATTGTATATTTGAGAAAACACACAAAACGTTCAACCTTAGATAACTTGAGAAGGAGGAAGAGATGTAAAACAAGGCTCAAGCATAAGAGAGAACTCACCGATGTGCTTCCAACGCAATCGACAGAGCTCGAATCAGAGAACGGTTGAAGGCTCGGGAATCAGGAGAAGTTCCGCGGTCGTACGGCGTCTGTCGGTCAGACCAGACCTAGAAGAAGACGATTTGGGTGATTAGGCGCGACCCTAGTCTGTTTAATGAAAAAAAAGTACAGGGCGTGTACTTTTAGAGTACACGGCGTGTGGTGGGTTTTTCTGTACTCCGCCAAAATCGGCCTCTACGTCACCCACACACACCGTGTGTGTGGCCCGGATACGGCCAACACATGGCTTCGAGTGGGAAAAGAGTACATGGCGTGTACTAAAAAATTACACGGCGTGTACTTCAAAAATTTCTAGAAACCTTATTTTTCCCAAAAACTCCAGAAAAAGGAAAAACATACCTGAAACGAAGATCCGGGTTCTTACACAATGGGTGTATATTATTTATTTAACTTATCCCCAACCACATGAGATAAAAAATATTTTTGAGTAGGAATCAAGACCCATATAATAGATGTGATTTCCATTCAATGTTTGTATTTATCATTTCACTAATAAATGTTCATAGGTTGATTCGTAATATCAAACAAAAATACCTTTTTGTAGTAATGGATATTAGAGTTATATAAATAAATATAATACATTCCTTAGATAATAATAAAAACATTATAGTGAGATTATTGAGATTCTTAAGAAGTAAATTCCCACAAAATTCAATCAGAGAAGAATTGTAGACCTAAGATGAAATCATCATACCATTATTGTTTTTCACCACTAATTCAATATCTTATCATTATGATGGTACAATGATACCCTTTAAAAATTATTGAGATATAAATTAGTGTTTAGATCAAGAATAAAATAAAATATTTTCAGTTCTATAGTAAATATCAAGTTCACCTTTCTCCACTTCATTATCGTACCACACATCAATAACAATCATCATGTAGGATTTACCTTTCTATATAGTCTTAATAGGTTACTAATTTTGATCTTCATCATTAATATTTTGATTTGGTCACTAGTTTGGAAAATTCAGTTACACTTTACTTTTGAAACACTAAAGTGTGGATGGTTCTTTTTGTGGGTCTTTCTTTCCATCATTAGCCAACTTATTATTTCCATCACCTCAGTATTCTCACTAGTACAAACAAAGTATTTACATGTTGCCTTTTCTTTTACATTAGTAACAGTGCAAAGTTATTGAAATAGATTTTGTAAAAATTTAACATTAGCTAATAATAACAGACATTATAAATACATATTTTAGGAGGTTTTTCATATTAGTTATGAAAAATCGATGTGATAATGTATTTTTAACATCGATGTTTTTCAAACTCCAATAGTAAAAATATATTATCACATATTTTTTACGTAATGAATATGAAAATTTCGATCATAGATAGCTTTTATTTTTAGTTATATAAAACATAATTCAAGAAATACTATAATTCAATGTTTTTCACATCGGTTTTTATATAACCACGTGAAAACCTTATATCAAGTCAGTATCTTTGAAAAACTAATGTGATAAATCTTTTTTTATATTTTAATATCAGTTATTTAATAAAATAAATGAAAAAAATGAATATAAAATTATATTAATTCATCCTTCCCAATATTAAAACTTTATACCCAAAACCAATAGAAAAAAATAGTATAGTAGAAAAATAGAAATATCACAAATATTTACAGTTTGATCTTTAAACATCACAATGTATATTAAAAATAAACTAAAAACCAACAATAGATTTGAAATAATTCACCCATTCACATTCTATTTTTATATATATTTTCCATTAAAAGTTTTATGGTCATCAGAAATATAAAAATTAATAAGAAATAATTTATCATTTATTATGAATAAAACAAATAAAGAATTAATGGAAATCTTTATAACTAAATATTACCATTGGGATCTTTATAATAGTCTAGTACGAAATTATTTAAAACATAAATCTAAGAACATAGTATCTCTATTGCATAAATATTTCTTGTTGATGAAACTTCTTCTTTAAAATAACTTTTCAGTTATAAATTTCATTTCAACTAATTACATTTGAACTGTAGTAATTGTACATGAAAAATCACCTTTTATTTTACATATATGATCATTCCATTCTACCTTTTTATTCCATATCTAATGTAATCAGATTCACTATTTGAAAATAATGTGTATGAAATAAATTTAAATGTCATTATAATATATACAAGAATTTAAGTATTCAAACATATATTTTTAATACATTCTAAAAAAATTCTCACACATTACTATGCATAAAGTATACCCAGCAAAGTGTCTTCTCTCATGGAAAAAACACAACATATAATGGCCATTAGTATACAAGAAAAATATTATTTTTTTTCATTCTAGTAAGAGATATATTACACTTTATGATATATATGTTTCATCCTCCTAATGATAAGGAATTACCCAAAACTGAATAATTTCATTCTTTTTAAGCATTTTATTAATTTTAATTGTTCTTTATTCATTATTCATTATCCTCGGAATAGGTGAAATAAATTGTGGATCTATACATCCATATATTGTTTTTGTATCATGTTATATAAAATTTGTATAATGAAACCAAATACAAAACCAATATAGATATAAAGTCTCCATAAGTTAATCTTACTGAAAGATATATGTTAATTTACATAAATGGAAAAGAATTTAAAGTTTTGGATGTTTTACTAAACTGTAGTTAAAAGCTCTATGATTCATTTTTTTTAATATATTTAATTTTCTTGTATTCCCACAAATTCCAACTTAAATTGGAATTTTGAAAACTTGTAACAAAAAACTTGAATATATTGATAATATTTCCAGAGTTGAAAATGTTTTATCTAATGCTATTAAAGCTAGTATTTATTGTTTCTTATATATTATTTTTATAAATTTAAATTGTTCCAGGAAAAAATAGATAAATATATAAACATTAAAATTTTAAAATACAATAATAGTAGTATTAAATAAATATTATAATTTATACATACATCAATGGATATTTTTCAAACAGGTTTAGATAGCCACACTAAAAAATGTTTGATACATTTTTTAACTATACTAACATCATCAATAAGTCATTGTATTTTATTTGAACTATCTATAATAACCTTTATAGTGACCTTAATATTTCATATCTGTATCTATTTTTGTTGAGTTTTATAATAAATGATATATATCATCCCATATGTAGTAATTTAATGTTGGGTATCATTAAAAAATAACTTGAAATAAATGGAATGTTGTGGATGATGAGAGGTAGGAGTTAGATTATTAAGAGTTGGTGGAAGAGTGGGATCTATTAGAAGAGGTGGGGGAGTGTGATTAACATCATAAAATGGTCTTCTCATGTCTACAAACATAAATTATACCAAACACGTAATATGTCCTCCATAATGTCATGAATATCCTAAACAATATCTTCAAAAGAATCTATTTTTATTTTATAAACATTCCCCATTAAAGAACCTTCAAAATGGGGAAACACTTTTTTTACTGATAAACCCATCAGGTATCATTTTATATAACCAATGTGTTCATGATTTTCCACTTTTGTAATTAAAATATCTTCCCTACCCTCATTTATAATGGTCCCCGATGTGATTCTCCTCATTTAAATTAACTATAGAATATTTGAAAATATAATTTGTGAATCAAAATATATAAATAAATTATTTAAAATAAATAAATAAATACATTAAACATCTTACAATCCTCTTAGGTACAAACCTCAACTCTTCCATAAGATATTTTTCATTTTTTCTCATCTGAGCCCTCTTCCATTTTTCCTATCTAGCTAGGGGGAGAAGGGTAATCCTCTATAAAGCCTAATGGAATAGATCTTAGTTTTTCAAATCTTCTAGATATATTTGCTTCTTATAATAATGTATATCTTCCATGTGATAAAGTACGATTATATACGTTTCTTGATCGGATATCCTAATGTGATATATTCATTTATTATAAATTAATAATAAATAAATCATTAGTATGATCATTAATATAATGATACTTTTAAAAGATAAGATTTCACATGAAAAAAATGATTCATTTTTTCTAACTTCAAAAAATTTATTCCATGTATCTGAATCTAAAAAAGAATATATATCATAAGGTTTTTTATGTTTTCTATTCCTTAAAATTAAATTTTATGTGATGGTTTATTTAAAATCACTTAATCACCTAGAAACCAATGCTAAAATTTTCTTTCAGACTCCCCTAGTATTATGTATATCATTTAAAATCTGATAAAAATGGTTGAAACCTATATAAGTATAAATATTTCATGGTAAAGTATTATTATAACAGTCGAGTTTACCAAAATTGTGTCCCATAATTGAGATATTGTTATTTTTTCAAAACTTCTCCAATAATAAACCAAAATACTAACTTTTCTTTTACCCTACAGTAAAATAAAAGTCCTGAATTGTTTTTTATTTGGACCCCTATGAATATCATTATCATAAAATTCAACTAGTATCCCCTAGTACTAGATACGAGTAATTGATAATGTTTGTTAGTGTATAATACCACGTTTACCAAACCTCGAACTCTTTTTTCCCTAATGGATGTAGATGGATCCTATATAGAAGGATGAGTATTATCATCAACAAGAGTACATGTATGGTCTTCCATAAAATCATGTATATGGTCTTACCTAGAATTTTATGGTGGATCAGATGTTAGATTTGGAACTATCTAACAAATTAATGAATAAGAAAATTAGTTTAAATGTATAAAACCCATGTTTTACATAAAAAATTAAATAAAAAATCAATAATGATCAAAAAAATTAAACTAAAATAAAAACGTTTTTTAATATTTTTTAAATTCAACTAAAATACTAACAACATTAATGAGAGATTAAATGACATAAAATTGGGAAAAGATCCAAAATTGGTGTACTAATAACAAAAAATTAATATACGAATATAAAAACCATCTATTACATATATAATTGGCTAAAATATAAAGATTATCCCCCAAAATGAAAACTAAACTAAAATCATTTTAATTCATATTTCTTAAAGTATGTGACTAAAATAATAACAACATTAATGAGATATGATATGACATAAATGAATGAATAATAATCCAATAATAGGGTGTGGATATTAAAAATTCTTCAATATATTACATCATTTTTTATACAAAAAAATATTCTTTGAATATACACTTTTATAATATTTATATATTTTTATTTAACATATTATATTAAAAATATTTAATCTTCCAAAAAATTAAAAAATAGATAAGTTTAGTAAAATTAAACATGGTGAACTAAGAAAACTAAACTAATATAAAAAAAATACTTATAAGTTATAGTATGTGTTTTAATAAATAAAATAAAACTAATACATCTAACATTTTATTAAATTTAAAAATGTAAATAAGAAATAAATTTATATTTCTTATAATATTAGGAAATTAATAAAGTATTGTTCTACCAAATTATATTCATATTATTTTTCCATAAAGAAAAAACCATTTTAACAATGTTCACATCAATAATATTTGTTAATCCTTTCATGGATCTGGGTATATCACATAAATCACCGTCTTCATCAAGTTTTTCAACCCCAATATACTTTTGTTACTTGTAAAATGATATAATAATATATAATATATTTATCAATAACATATTTTTTCTTCATGTGTTCTCATGATAAAAGGATTGGTTGTGTATTCCAATCTATTCAAAATAACTTGTGTCATTATGAATTTATCTTGTCTCGAACTGTTGTAAGTGATAACCGATTTTTAGTTAAAAACTAAAACTCAAAATTAAATGTAATCAACCTCCAATATTTCTTCAATGAATCCATAATATTCACTTTTTGGGGATACATGTCTTTTTATTTATCACTTAAACATGAAAATCATCTATGAGCATCAATAAAATACTATTAATAATTTCACTTCTATTGTCCTGATATTTTTTATGAAAGTATATATACTAATATCATTTCTTTCCCATGTTATGAAATCTAAAAATTAGACTCCCACTAACCATCACAATTTTTATGATGCATTATATCTATGAGGAACAGTCTATTTAAACCATGGTAAAAAAATACTATCATTCCAAATCCACATATCTATCTTTTTTGGAAAATATTTCTCTAACACATTAATATGAAATGTTATATATGGTTGAGCATCAAAAAATTTATATATTTATAAATTTACATTTTCATATTTTCACCTATAATATATTTTACATTCAAGACACAGATCTCCATTCCCCATAACTAACTTGTTCATGGTAAGATATAGGCAAATGGATGTGATCCACTATAGACATGTATCTTGTGAAAAAACATTTCAACCTCCTCAGAAATATACTTCTAAATGATGGAGGCTTCTGGTTAACAGATATTCTTAATATACCGATTTAACATCATTATATAGATATAAAAAGAATACATCCAGTGTATATATATATAGTTATATAATGTATTATTTATCATGTAAAATGAACCATTAAATTCAATATTATATCAAACAAAATATAGAAGAAAATACATTTCTAGTTGAAAATTTCTAGAAAATGATTCATTATCCAAATTTTTTAATGAAATTCAGATCAATTACCTTATTCTAAATTGAATTAAAAAAATAACACACCTTCATGATAGATACTCTGACACGGATGTGAAATATTTCATATAATGCAACTAGTAGGAGTTAACGCATCATGATGTGACAATCATGATATTTTATACCTGTCAACTTCAAATATTTTAGTGAAAAAACCTTTTTGATATTTTAATAATAACCCTTCTTCACATTAATACCATATATACACTAAATAATTATAATTTTATTTCTCTTGGATAATGTATGATAATTTGGACGTAAGTATGTTCCCCTTCTATAAGGAGTGATAGATAAATCCAAACACATTTCCATCGAGAGTAAGTCTAATATTTCATACAACACATCTTTATTATTTCCTTTCATATTTAATAATTTTATAAATAAATATGTCATATATATTCTTCTAAACATGCATGAAATCCATTTTTTTCTGTACCTCATTACATATCCAATATGGTAACTAAAAATATATTTATCGTTTCTTCCAAATATTTCAACCAATGCCAAATTTTTATGCCTTTTTCTATGTCACATAATTGATTTTCACCCCCTAAAAATTCTAATTAGTTGAAAGATGTTTTATAGAAATTTTAAATTCTTGTGATCTGTTGAATTTCATTTTTAATATTTGATTATATTGATCTATAAAAGAAAAACTTTGAAGACACGTGTATACTATTTTTCTACCATGTTGTAGTTGACAATATGAAATCTGGAATTCACAAATTTGACAAGATTTATGCCTCTTAACACTTTATCAAAACATATTTCAATCTTCTGGGATGTTATTTACAACGAACATAATCATTAAATGAAATTTTAAATGATATATCTTATAATAATCTTATAGATTGATACCTTCTTCCCATTTCAAATTATTAATTAATTTTTATAATAATACATCAATATAATTTCCATGTTTTTTGTCCAGAGATCATTAAAATCAACATTACATGTTTTATCATCATATAAAATTCCATATATAAGTTCAAAATTTCACAATAAAATAGGCCATTAATGATGTGTGATACTAAAGATTCAATATGGATTTATTCTACAAATGCATCATCCAATTCTTCAATTTTCAAATTCATTTCCCAATGTAGGAAACTAATGATCAATTTTCTTCCGCAGTTGACATTCTGTTTGATAGAATAATTTTCAGTCAAATATATTTTCATCTCTATTCCATATTAAAATTGTTTTCATTATTTTAATTTGAAAATAAACATTTTAAATGAGGAATTATCGAAAGATACTGAAATTCCTTAACAGTATTCTTTGTAACTAATAAATTTGCTTGTTATTTTTCTTTAAACTTATCATGTGATGTCTCACATTTGTGCCACTTTGATAGATATTCATATTCCTTCCACTATAGAAAACATTCATTCGAGAACGCACATATTTTAGTGTACTAAAAACCAATCAAGAAATATATTTTCTTCACATTATAAATTGAATAAAGAATATCATCTTTTTAGGAAGTATTTCTTTCAATAGTTTTACAAAACATTAAAAAATATTGTCTCTCTATCAATTTTCCCAAAAAAAGGTCAATTAATTTTAACACAATCAAAATAACCATAAATTTCATAAAACCTGATACAATATTTTTTCATCATCACCATATAGACGATCAATTGTTAGTTGTTTCTCAATTTCCATTACATAAATATCACAAATAGTTTCTTGAATTTGATTATATTTATCATCTTGAAAATCATCATAGTAAATAGATATGGAATTATTACCTAGTTTCACCATAAAAAATCCATGGGATATAAATCAGATTAAAACCAAGAAAAATTAAATGATTTTTTATAACACTTCTTTTCAAATTCTTCATATGTAAACATTTCAGGAATGGATAGGCAAACATTTCATTGTTTGGGACATTTATTTTATAAAATTCTAAAAAATCATCGACATCTTTCTCATATTTCTCACTTTTTCAAAATAGAGTAATGAAACATCGACTCGTTATCATCTATAAGAATATAAAAAAATGAAAATAAGTTTTTATATTTTAAAATTTATTTAATTTTTTTTTAAAAATAAAAATAATAAATAACATAAATTATTTCACAAAAAATAAAAATAAACAAATTTTATAAAAGAAACTTCGAACATATTATATTATAATTTCTTAATAAAAATTCAAAAACCTTGAATAAAAAATAAAAAACATTAATTAAATTTTCATTATTTATATAAATTATCATTATTTAATTAAATTATCATATTTTACTAAATTATCACTCTTTAATGAATAAATATCAAACCTTAGTCTAAAATAAATTATTCATTAATTAAAAAATATTGGAATTGTGAATAATTAGAACTGAAAATAAAAATAGAGAAGATAAGGAGTCATCAATGGAAAATTGTAACAAAAAATAAAATAAAAACAACTTGGATGCATATAAAATAGAAAAAATATACACAAATCACAATTTGATATTAGAACTGGGATGATTGATAAAGAGACACCACTGAGAAGAAGGTGTAAGCAAACGATGATGATGAGTGATGGCGGAAGATGGTGGTGGATAAAAACTAAATTATAAATAAACATAAATGGAAATATGAATAGTATAAAAATGAAAATACCTTGTATTCTTGTAAAATATAAACAATAAACACAAACCATAAATAAGTATCATAACAAATAATATTGAGAAGTTAAACCCAACGTAAAGAGGTTGCAAGAGGCATGTGATGATGGGTGATAGTGGTGGATTCCATATCAATAGAAAATAAATATCAATGGAAAATTATAACATCAAATATAAATACCATGAAGGCATAAAAATTTGGAATAATAAACATGAACCAAAATTGAAATCAGAACTGGGATGAGGGATACCATGATAAAGAAAAATAATCAACGGCTAATAATGTGAGGTAGTGGATGTCAGTGGTGGAAAGCAAATAAAATATATTCAAATATAAATATCTAATAATTGAGATATTTTAGGGCATGGCTCAAATAATTAAAGGATTTATGGACAAAAAATGATGATTGATGTGTTAGGGTTCACTGTAGAAGAGAAAACTGAGGGATATCAGAGAAATGAATTAGAAAAATTACTACTCCCAATACCTGGTTAAAATTATAAATATTTTCAATGTTATTTATTTAATTAATCATGTGGAAATGTTTGTTTTTAAAATGATTATTTAATAAATAATTTGTAAAAGTAGTGTTTTTACATATGTTATTCATTAAGAGGAATGAAAAAAGTTGGAATTTTAACTTCCATGTCTGTTATTTAATAATCGATGAGAGAATAAAATATTTCCACATCAGTTATTGATTAACATGTATGTAAAATAAGATAGTTTTATTTACCATGATTATTATTATATAAATGGCATAGTGAATCAATTCATTATGTAGGTTATGGATAATTGACATGAAAAAAATGACATCATAAATCATGTTTGTACTAGTTTTTACTCTGGGATTACCATATTTTCCACACATAAAACATTTTAAAATACCCTTAATAAAATTTCCCCCATGATTACATCCCTAAATTAAGAATAAAGGAAATAAAATTTTATTTTATCTATCCATTTTATTATTAGAATTTCCTTTGAATTCAATCTTTCTTTTTTTGTCAAAACAATTATAAATATGGGTAATTCCATTCTATATATGAACTTTTATTTAACATCAAACAATTTGATAATATATACTGAAGTATATTAGGTTAATATCCTTTGGTGAATTTATTTTAATCCATTAAATAATTTATCAATGTTACATTCAGGTTGGATGATAATAAAGGAACAATACCTTGTAAGTCTTGTAAACTTTTCCTCAGAGGTACTAATGGATTCATCATATTTTTAATTTATCATAGTAACATACTTCCCCATTTTATTATAAATAATATTTGGAATATACTTATTGAAAAATTATACCTTAAACTTATCCCACTCTATAGATTAAATTTATTCTTAATACATTGTGTTCTTGAAAATATTCCACAACTGGTCTACATTTCCTCTTAAATGATAAACTACTAAAATAAATTTTTTATGTTCCAAACACTGGAGAACTAGAAATATAATTCCAATGGTATAGATCTATTTATTATAAATTATGGAATTAATATACCCAATAAAAAATAAGATTTTTTCTCATTAATGAGTCATCCTAATATTGATCCCATTTTTTCTATTTTTCAATATCAGCTTGATTCATAGCTTGAGAATGTTACATAATTATATGAACATGGTATTTTCCTTCCATATCCCATAAAATTTGGTTGTTCATAAAGAAAAACATTTCATTTTCTATCACATTTGGTTTTAGCATGATTCCTTTAGATTATAAACAATGAGTAAAAACAGAAAATCATTGAGTGAGAAACAATAATTATAGTGGGAAAACCATGCAATCAGAGAAAATAATTTCAAGGATTTCAAAATCATGAACCCTTCTTATCAATATATGGAACTATATGTTTAAACTAGGCTATCTATACTCATTACCAAAACATTATAATGGTTTCCTATATTCAGACTTATCCCTAGTGTTTTCACAAAATTTCTATAATCATACTATCAAAATATTAGTTAAAACCAACTATGATACCAACTATAGTATACCATACTATTAAAACGTAGATTTTATATCCTAATAGATTAATTTTAATTATATAGTATTATTCTTAAACGATAAATGTTAGTTCCTTCAATGTTTAAATTCATAATATTTTTTTTTCATGATAGATCATCAATATCTCCCACAATGATCTAACCATATTGTAATTTTCTTGGAAAACTATACGTAAAAACTTTCTTCATAACCTGGGAAAACAAAACATAAGTTATGGTAATACTAGATTCTTAGTAAGGAAAAATAATGGATGTATCAATGATTATTAAAAACTAGGATGATCATAAGGGAATGATAACATGATATTGACATTTCATAACTACATCCATCATATCATATTTCATATTATTGAGTCATGGCATAGAGATTGGATATTCATAATACTTGAATCATAAATGAATTAAAGAACACGATCTATAAGAACATAACATTGGAATAAGAAAAGATTTCTAGAATACCCATAATCATAGAAAAAAAATTATTTAATCAATTATTACATACATTAAAATCATAGTTTATTTTGTTCACTCCCCATTCTATCATATACTTATTCAAGGTTCACTCCAAATACTATCATAGTATACAAATTACCTTACTGAATTGGGTTCAAATATTTATCATCTCATGAGATATCTATTATTACCTAACTCGTTTGAGGGCTATATAATTTTAGGACCACCAATCTTATAATTAAAACCCCATATATGTGTAGGTCAAAATCATATAACATTCATCATATCATCATATCATAAACCATATAATGAAAATGAGTTTCATAAAAATTTCATCACAACACAACACAAATAAAACAAATAGGTTTCATAAAAATATCATCATCACAGTTATAATCCATCTCGAGAAAAAGTAAGGATGGTATAATAGGATCATATCACTATAAATAATAATTCATATCAAAGGATTTTATCATATATGAAAATTACATTAAATATTACTATAATATGTTTTGAGTAAAATACCATTTTCACTTTGAAATCAAATATTTTAAATAAAAATATTTCAAAAATATTACAGATTACATTTTATTTGAAAATATTATTAGAAAAATTTAAAGAAATATTAAAGTAATTTTGAATTCATAATGGTGATAAATCCCATTGATTTCATAATCATTAAAATAATTAATTTATTCATAGCTTTAGTAAAATATATCACATTTTGAAATTGGAAAGAAGTTTATTTTTATGATTTTTTTTAAAAAATTACACAAGGGTTAAAGTGAATTTAAAAATAATAATATAATATTTAAAATATTATTGAAAAACATTTCTTGAAAACAAGTACATTGAATAAAAATTATTTTTATCCCAAGAGAGAAATAATGTCATATTTATTTAAAAAAATATTTCTTTTGCCTATGGAGTACTTAACTAGAGGAAAATGAAATGAAAACATGTAATCTATAGAAATAAATAGATTATATAAAATTATATTCAATTCATTCTAGTTAGATCACAAAATTTATTCATTTTATACTAAATCACAAATAACATTATTAAAAATGAGATTATAAAACAAAAATATTACCTCATTTTCAACATTCTTTGAAAGCACTCTACCCTCATGTATAATAAAGTTAAATTTATTATAAATATATAAAATAATAATTTACATACCTATAAAATCATATATGGTCCTCTTATAACATTTCAATACCCATTTGTAAATACTTCCTTATTAAAATTTTCATTTTCAACTGTTAACTATTTCATTTTCCATGAGAGTTTCAGTTCGGATGTTATGGTCCTAGAACAACAATCATGGTTCTATATAATCCAAAATGCTAAAAATCATATAAATATCATTTAAATTCATTATATATATATATATATCCATAAAATATAGATATGAAAAATGACTTACACCATTCATGGAGATGGTAGCTGGTACGTCATATTAATGCTATTTTTACTCTTTGATGGATGGAAAAAAATAAGGAAATAATAATTCACCTTTAAGGAATAATTATTAAATCATATATTTCATATATATTTAATAAATAAATGTTTTATACCGTCTATGTAAAATGGAAGAGAAAAATGAATCACATCGCTTCATGACGGTTGTAGTCCACATGTATGTAACAGCAACGTTATTATTTTCTTGCAAATTGAATGAATATGGATAATGGTTGTTACATCATCATAATAAAAATTCATTATATTTTAGATACTCAATTAATTATTTTATAATGGTTATAATATATTTATAGGAGTAATAATAAGAAATAAAATATAAAATGATCAGTTAAGAGTTACACCTCTTAATTGAGATTCCCCTTTTGGATTAAACCTAAAACCGTGAAATGATGAAATTTTGAAAATATAGAAAGATATTGGATGTGTTAAAGGATTATAGGATGATATAATAAAACATATTTTCCATAATATAGTGCTCAATAATTTCTTATAATGAAGGAGATTATGTGCACTTTTATATGTTAAAGGAGGGGTACCCTTAGAATTACTTAAGAGTACAAAATTATTATAAACTAATATTTATGTTTAAATGTAACAAAAATTGATATAATTAGTATATAGGATTGATATTATGAAAAATAATATCTTTATATAAAATTTTTATAATTTTTGTGATGTTTTCACCATTATCTCATAGTTTTAACTCCAATTAACCATTTTTTTGAATTTTCATGATAACAAAGCTTTTTACTCATTAGTGGTATTGAAAGTTAATATAAAAGGAAAAGTGAATCATAAATGTATCATGGTTGAAATTTTAAATTATATACCATTCACTTGGAAAAAAAAAATTTCATGAATTTTAGATCACCATATTATTTTTTATAAAATATCAAAAATTTCATTTTTAAAACAAATCAGCTAATTTGAAACTGAAAATTACAAGATTGAATATGAATTATAACATAAATAAATCACACATTTATAATAAGATATATTTATCTCTAAAAATCATGGGACAATATAAATCACTAAAATTTATTACTTTTCGATTTTTTAAAATAATTTACTTTCCTTTTTTAATTCTAGCATAAGTATTGTGTAAGTGTTGTGTAAGAAATTAATATAAGTATTTCATCAATTAAAACTAAAAATAAATTACCATAATAAACAAAATTAATTATTATTTTAAATAAACATTTATATCTGAACATAATTTTTATTTATACCAATCACAAAATATCATAGCTATTAAAATCAAGGAAGTGACATTTTAACTTTATCTATTAATAAATACTACAATGTAAAAATCAAAGATAAATGCATACAAAGGTCATATTTTAGAATATTAGATTAATATATAAAAAATATACCAATAAAATTAATCAATGGAATGTTTTTTGATGAATTTTAAGCCTTATCACAATAGTGTTACCCCTAATTACCCCATTTTGCTTTTACCGTAATAACAAAAACTTATTGTAGTTACTATGCATATTAATAAAAAATTAAAGTGAAATATTTGACAAATTTGTTCAACCTGATTCCAAATATAGAATCCTTTTTTTCTGATTTTGTGACTACATTTGATTTAAATTAATTTTAAAATTAACCCACAAAATGTGATGAAAACATTTTTCCATAAAATATTTTCTATGTATTAAAATAATTTATACCAAAATCCACCATAAAATTAATTATATTAAAACTAATTGGATTATTAATATTGTAAATGAAATGATTTTTATTTTAAGATATAATGTACCTTTTTATATTCTTTAAATTAGAATATGTTTTTTAATAAAATTTATTATTTTTACCTATTCTTTGAAAAATAAATATTTTTAGAAAATTATCAAAAAAAGTTATTCTAATGTAATTATTACATATATATTTTAAAAAATAAATTTATCTTTGTAAATTAAATTTTCAAAAATTTGAAATATTTATTTATATTATTTTCTTAGAAAAAGAAACTGTTGACCTCACCTGGTTTGATAATCACAATCGTGTATTTATATGTTTTGATAATCCCAATTATGTGTTCATATTTTATGATATTATGAATTACTATTGATCTACACTTTAATTCTTTCAAATCAGTGATCCAGTTAATAATAATGTTTAAATAATTTCTGATTTATGTTAATCTCGATTATCCTTGTTTATACAAGCTTTGAAACAATTCTAAGTCAATTAGATGTGGTTTGCATAAGAGTTTTCAGAGCTACCGATAGCCAGAGCTACCGATAGTCAGAGCTACCGATAGCCAGAGCTACCAATAGCCAGAGCTACCGATAGCCAGAGCTACCGATAGCCAGAGCTACCGATAGCCAGAGCTACCGATGGATAGAGAGCTACCGATAAGAGCTACCGATAAGAGCTACTGATAAGAGCCACCGATAAGAGTTTGAAGAGCTACCGATGGAAGATCCTACACCGAGTCAACATTACACGTCTACAAACAAACGGATACCTATAATGAACTGCGGAGTCAAATCCTATATCCTCGACACTATTTGTTTATTATACTAACGGTTACATTTGTTACTTTTGATGCATTTAATGTTATTAAATGATTTGTGTTGCCATTTCAGGAAACCGTACCAAGTACGATAAAAAATCATAATCATTCCTTCTTCTCAGAAAAACAAAAACAAAGGGGCATAAAAGAGGACATCGTGTATGTATAAAAAGGAATTGAGAGAGACACTAGAAAAAAAGGAGATCAAGCACACAGAACACACTTGCGATCAAGCTCAAAACGTGCCAAGAACAACTGGAGAACTTGCACTCACGATACTACTACTACCAGCCTCCAGAACATAGAGCATGCATCGAGAAATCTATGCTAAAGAAGAACTACACAAAAGTCTTCATTCTTTGAGCTGATAAGCAAGCTGAACCAGGAAGTCAAGGAAACACATGATACTCTGTTTTCCAGAAAAAAACCAGAAGAAGACTCAGAACGAATTCTAATCAACAAAAGGAGTCAAGAGCTGCACGAAGATCACTAGAGCCATTTCTAAACTCTAAATCTTTATCTCTGTGATTCATTTTTACATTACGAGCAGTGTGTGTTGTCTGTTGTATTTTACACACACACTGTCTTTTGAACCTTAACTGGAGGATTTGTAAACCCTCACTCACTATCTTTTCGTTCATTTTCCCACTGTGGATAGTGGTAGAGGTCGTGTGTGACCTGGACAACTGGTTGCTGTTTTTTTGTTTCCCACAAATAACAATGGTAGAGGTCTTGGACCTGGACAGTTGTAAACTGTTGAACCCCAATACAGGGTGTGGATCATCTTTATATAAACTTTTGAGAGGACTAAGTCTCGGCTTGAGACTGAACCTCTTGGGTAACTCCTCTGTGTTTTTAGTTAAAGTTTATATCCATACAGTTCATATTTATTTCATATTCCACTGCTATTACTTTGAAATACAATTTATCTTCAAAGCTACTTTGATAGTTAAACTCGCAAGTGTTTATATTTATTATAAACCAGTAAGTTAGTTTCAAAAGTTAATTTAATCATAAGATTAAGTCAACTGAGAATTAATCAATCTTTGAGAAACTAATTGAATCTTTATAATCTGTATAAATTCACTACAGTTTAATTTGTTTTTGAAATTGGGGGATTTTAATAGAAATTGTTTTTAGCAGAAATTTTAATTGGAACTCAATTCACCCCCCTCTTGAGTGTCCACTCTGACCAACATTTGGTATCAGAGGTTGGAAAATATTTTCTATATTACTCTGTTTTCAACTGTGATTTTAATTTTATTTTAAAGTTCGTAAAATTTCTGTTATTTCTAAATTTTTATCTCTTTAAAATTCTTTTTGTGATATCATGGATAATAGACTAGTGGGTGTTTCTACTAACCAGCCACCTTTCTTTAATGGAAATAACTATGCTCAGTGGAAGCTCAAAATGAAAATCCATTTGGAAAGCATGAGTTTTGATATTAGGACTTCCATAGAATCTAAATATAAAGTTCCCACTACCAATAGATCTACTTGGGATGAACCTACAAAGACTGCTTACAATAATAATTGTAAAGCTATGAATGCTCTGTACTGTGCTTTAGGAGATGAAG
Source organism: Viscum album (assembly GCA_963277665.1). Classification (NCBI taxonomy): domain Eukaryota; kingdom Viridiplantae; phylum Streptophyta; class Magnoliopsida; order Santalales; family Viscaceae; genus Viscum; species Viscum album. The sequence continues at coordinate 798,962,017 of OY728130.1, read as the reverse complement.
AATTTAATAGAATTTCTGCATGTAAAACTGATTTTGAAATTTGGGATTGTAACACCCCAAGTTTCCTCGGTATGTTTCCTTTCGAATAATGCAATGGCGTGCATTGTACACAACTTCGAGATTTTAACACACCATAACCAATCAAACTAGCCGTTATAAATAGTAATACCTACTTTTTGAAATTTTATAAATTCTATATCTCAAAATGGACCTCATTTTTGGATTCGGAATATCGAATTTAGCCTAAGGTGAAATTTTGGTACATTTCGGATAACTTTCATATTTTGATGAATAGCGAAAATTACTAAATTTTAATTAAAAACAACTTTTTTAATCAAAATAATTAATAATGATAAATTATGAATTTTAGTAGTTTTAAAGTATATTTAGAATATATTTTTACCATTTAATATAATGTTTGTCATTGGACATAATTTTACAATTAAACCGAACATAAACAAGTGTCAATCTTTTGATAGTTATTATCTCTTAAAAACACGCTTTTTTGTTTTAACAGCGGGAATTAATTTTAAATTAATTTCTGCCACTTCTGTGTTTTGAATTTAGGAAAATGGATTCCATATTTGGAATCAGGATGTTCAAATTGTGTAAATAGGTAACTTTTATTTTTAGACATTTTGAATAATTACTGCGGTAAATATTTTATTTACCATGGTTAAGGGTAAATCCGGTAAATAAGGGTTAAAAAATAATATTATAATAATACTAAATTACCCTAAAACGGGTCTTAACCATATTGGTTGATACACGGTCGACCATGGACATCTTTGGGTCTATTTTGGGACCCCATGGATCCACTTGTAAGTGATAATGACACTTTATTTTAATTAAGTTAAAATGAATACAAAAATGACACAAGCATATATCTTTTAGAAAAACAATTGTTACATAGGGTTATATATGTTGGATTTTAGATTATAAATATTCCATAGAAAGATAAAAAGATTTCCTACATAATGATATTTTATTTATATTTTTTAGACATTAAATAATTTAATTTATTTATGACACAATGATGATGCAGTAATTACTATAATAGTGAAAAATAAAAATAATTGATATTAAAAATACCCAAATAAATATAATATGAAACTTTAAATGAATTAAAATAATTTTCTAGGATACTATGATATATTATTATTGATTTAATTGACCTTTTTCGAAGTAATCAATCTTTTATGAGTTTCACAAAAATCAACTATTGAATAGTGTCAAAATTGACATAAAAGAGTTTTTAAAACAAATATTATATTATTAATTGATATTAAATTCCTAAAAATCTAAGGTTCGGCCAAGAGACTTATATCATGATAGGTGTATCATTAATAGACCACTTGGGGGTCGCTTGTATGTATATGGTAAGTTTATTAACCATATAATATAAAAATACAAAGAGACATTGTAAAAGTGAAACTAATTAACTTAGAGTTAATACTTAAAGATAAGGTTAATATAAGTACCCAAACCTGTCTAAATTCTATTGGTTGAGTTGTTTTCGACCCATACCCACCTTAAACTTTGAATAGTCAACTTTGGATCCATTGAAAACAGAAAATGAATTTATTATAAACTAATATCTCTAGCTTTTCCAAAGGTGCCCCTCACCCCTCTTATAAAAGGGAACTCCTCCTTCTCATTTTTTTTACACCTTCAAAGTCCTTTGGTTCGGCCAAACCCTGCCCAAATACTATCTCAACTTCCCTCAATACAACCTAGAGGCCTTAGTTTGATCAGAAAGCCAACCTAAGGATCCCTTTTGATCAAATCAAAAGGAAGAACCCGAAGAAGAGGTAATGTTTTCACCACCCCTTTTCAAGTTCCTTTCTTCTTCCACTTCCTCTTTCTTTGTTATTTCCATTATAAAATAATAAATCCAGTATCATATATATACTGTGATGTTATTATAAATATGGTACAACCATATTCAGTATTCTATCCATCCTTTGAATAACATGTCACCATACGTGCGTACGTACGGCTTACCGTCTCCACGTCGTGGTGTAATTGTTATTCAATAAATTATTATTTGGATGGGTATAATAATGATGTGTAACTCATGTAAATAATAAATATAACATGATAATGATTCTGTATATATGATATAAAATCCAATTATATATTATTTTAATATCAAAATAATGATATTGTCGCTCGTGCGTATGTACGGACTACCGTCTCCACGAACGCGATGAGATTCATTGTCCATCATATCCATTCAAGTATAATTATCATTTGATGATTTAAAAATAGTATCTAAGGACTTGATATCATTCTGGATATGAATAATATACATCCCATTAATAACGAATATGTCTCACATAACAAAGAATATAAAGTAAAATGAACCCGATAACACCCGAAATGACGATAATTCTAAGATATTATTAACAAATCAATGTTAAAAGATCATATATGATATCATATTAAAGTAAATGATTCTTGTATAATTCAATAACAATTATTTCACCATTATACATGAGGTAAACCTACCATCGACCAAAGAAAAAGTACAAAGTAAGGGATTTTCTTATCTCACTTTCAATTCCGTGAGATTTCCATTTTTCGCCACTAAATTATTGAAAGTGGTGTATTGTGTACTGACATTTGATATATATTCATGATTCTATTTATATTCATGTTATTCTGTAAATAATTTGGTGGTTATTAACTTTTGGCCATACGACTCAGTTGATTAACGTGGTAAGGGGTTTCTTATCTCACTTTTAATTTCGTGAGATTTCCATTGATCACCACTTAATTATTGCATGTGGTGTATGTGTACTGCCCATGATTGTATTCATTGTGTAATATACTTTAATTTATGGGTATTTACATCATCATGGTATGATACTTCTTTCATGGGTGTATGTTTCGTATGTTACCTAATCGGTAAGGGAATTTGAGATTTCAATTCCCACTCATTTGGCTTTACGCATATTTCATTGATTATATTACTCCATGATTATGTGTGGAATCACTATTCATTTGATTATGTCATAATTTCCACTCCCCTTCCTGTGGATATAAGTTTGATACACATAATCACTCATTGGTAAATCTCAAGTCATTGATATGAATTTGATAAGAGTAATTTTAACTCATTCACCATTTGTTGAGTTAAACATCCAATTCGTTGGTGTTGTTTTTACAAGAATATGTGTGAATATCCTTTGATTGTTTTACACTGAATATCCAATCATATTTAGTGTATTTATATTTTTCACACATAATTATGTCGTTGATTTATCCTTAACCTAAGGATACGGCCTTTATGAGAGATTTCATCTCAATTTACATTCCATTGAGACTTCTTTGTTGATATACACCAAATCACTTTTATGTGGTGTATATAATGTACTTTGACATAGTATATCATGAATCCCTTTATTCTCATGATATTACAAAGTTTTGATTACCTCAATTATTTGTATTCAAGTGTCTCTTTTGGTTAGAATCTCTAACTAAAATACCATTTTTAAATGTTCTAAAGACTTATTCTTCTAAACCTTGCTCATTAATGTCCATGTTTTAAAAATGGTTTTAAGGATTTATTTATATGGACATTAAAGTTTTAGAAATTAAAACTCCTTTTAAAAAGTTTCAAAGTGGTATGGGAAACTTTGATTCAAAAATCTACTTTTAAATGGCTTCTTGACAAATAGTGTGACTTTTAAATGTTTTCAAGAAAAGGGGGATAATTCTCTCAAATAGTTTTGATGATTATTTTAATTTATGTCAACATCATTCATTATTCTTGATTGAGGTTAATGTGATACAATACAATCTTCCATATTGTATCGAATGAGTCATGTTTGACTGTGGATGCGCTGTTTTTATACCATTCATGGTTTGTGGTAAAAGTATTGACATTTCGTATGCTAGTTTTAATACGAATGTTTATGTTATGTTTAAACATGTTCATATGAGGAATGCATTGGACTTAATAAGTGACGGGTGGAGCCCTCTATATCTCCTCGATGCATCGGTAGGTCTCATGAGACAAACTAGTGTCTTGGCACAAGGCCTTGACAAAATCTTATTTGTAGTCTTGGCACGAGGCCTTGGCTAAGTGGTTATGATAGTCTGGCATTATGCATTCCAACATTATGAAAGTGGATATTGATATTGCATGTGATCATTCGACTAGTAGAATATCCATGTGAGTAAGTAAATGGAATTATTTCATTTTACCTTTGCCATTTTATGCTGAAGTTCAAGTTTAAAAGGCTTTTGTTTTAGTTATAAATTGCCTTTAAGTGTTTATGCTTATTTATGAAAGCTTCTGCTATAATGTTATCCTTACTGAGCATCTGAGCTCACCCCTTTCAATGTTTTATTTTTCCCAGGATTATGAAGAAGTAATTTATGAATGACCTGCAGGGATGGTATGAGGGGATATGAAGACAAGATGTTTTTTTATGATGTAATGTAAAAAAATTATGGATGTATCTAGTTATTCCAAGGCTACTAAACTAATCGGTCTTTCGAGACTTGATCTTTCTCGTGATCATGCCAATGTTATGTAATAATGCACCGACTCTAGGTAAATAGGGTCGGGGCGTTACAGGGATACCTTGGCTGTTTCTCACGAAGGAACAACTAATGTTAAAGAAATGAGATTAAACACTTATACTATTAAATATGATAATTTCAAAAAGAAGCCTGATGAACCTATTTTTGACATGTATCTCAGGTTCAATGAGATAGTAAACACAATGAGCTCACTCGGAAAGATTGTTCCTGCAAAAGAACAAATTATGAGAATACTGAGATGTTTTCCAGATAGATGGAGAGGTACATCCGTTTCAATTAGAGAATCCTGTGACATTGGAGCACTGCCTGTCAAGGAGTTAATTGGTAAGCTGATGATGTATGAAGAAGATCTTAAGGTAAATAAAGAATAAGATGAGGAACCCAAAAGAAAATATGTAGCGTTTAAAACTACTACCTTAAAGAGTAAAGACAAGGATAAACTACAAATGGAGACTGAGAGTTCAACGATTGAAAATTAAGAGTCTGACAGTGATGCCGAGATGGCTCAAATAGCCAGGAGATTCAAGAAGTTTTATAGGAAAAAGAAATTCTTTAGGAAAACAAATTACAAAGGAAAGTATGATCAACAAGGCAAATGGAAAAAGTATTGGAAGAAGGCTGACAGGACTGATGAAGTTGTCTGCTACGAATGCAAGCGAAAAGGACATATCAAAGCAGACTGTCCAAAGTTAAAATTCAAAATGAAATATGATTACAAAGACAAGAAGTACAAGAAAGCCATGAAGGATACCCGGAGTGCTTCAGAAGACAGCACTAGTGAAGCCTAATCTTCGGACTCTGAAAGAAATCGAGCCAACATGTGTTTCATGACAAATACTTCTGAGGTAACATCTCACACTCCTGTTTTAAATTCATATTATTCTGGAGATGATTCTGATTCGGAAAACATGTCAAAATCTGAACTATTTGAGTACTGTGATATGTTGGAAGAAACCTATAATGAGCTTAAAGACAAATACAAAGGTTTAAAGAAACAGTATGCTTTAAGTGTTAAGCATAAATCTGATCTTGATATAGAAAAGGAAAATAATGCTCAACTACTAAAAGAAAATACAGAACTGAAACTGTCAAATGAGCAGCTCAGAAATGACTTAGAAAAATTCAAAAATGGAAAGGATGCTTTAACTCAAATACTAGGAAAGAAAGTTGCACCTAGATATGCTACTGGTTTGGGATACCAACCTGGACAGAGACAGTTCACTAGAACCCGATTTATTCCTAAGTCTGAAAAAAATTCTGCTAGTTCCAGTTTTTGAAACTTGTATGCTTCAACTGGTTATTCACATGGTTATAGACCAAATAAAGTTTATCTTTCAAAATCTGTTGTTTCTGTTAATTGTATGGGACCCATAAAACAAATCTGGGTACCTAAATCCCTGATTGCTAACCTATCTGGACCCAAGAAAATCTGGGTACCAAAGTCATTTCCTGTTTAAATCTTTTTATAGGAGACCTGCTTGAAGAGCTGTCACAAGAAGATATGGTATTTAGACAGTGGGTGCTCAAGACACATGTCTGGAGATTATTCTTGCTTCAAGAGCTTAATAAAGGTTTATGGAGGTCATGTCATCTTTGGTGACAACTCTAAGGGAAAAACCATCGGCCTAGGCCAGATTGGTAACACTGACTCAGTATTAATTTCTAAAGTTTTATTCATTGATGGACTTAAATATAACTTGCTTAGCATATCTCAATTATGTGACGATGGTTTCAATGTCAAGTTTGAAAATGATTCGTGTGATGTTTTTAACTCCAAAAATTCTTTAGTATTTTCTGCTCTAAGGAATGAAAATGTTTATGCTGTTGATTTAAATTCTTTATCCAAACAAAATATTTCTTGTTTGAATGCTTTTCATAAAGAATCTTGGCTATGGCACAGAAGATTAAGACACTACATCATTCACTCACTTAGAAAACCGGCTAGGAAAATCTTAGTTAGAGACTTACCTAAGTTAGAATTCCCAAATGACAAAGTGTGTAATCCCTATCAAAAGGGAAAACAACACAAAGTTTCTTTTAAATCAATGAAAGAAGTGTCAACTTCTCAACCACTTGAGTTGGTTCACATGGATTTGTTTGGACCATCAAGAGTTTCTAGTTTAAATGGGAAGCATTATGTCTATGTCGTTGTAGATGACTTTTCTAGATATACTTGGGTATACTTTCTAGCTCACAAAAGTGAATCTTGTCCTTACTTTATCAAATATTCCAAGTCTGTAGAGAACCTTAGTGGACTTAATATTAAAACCCTAAGAAGTGATCATGGTCATGAGTTTGAAAATCATGAGTTTGAATCTTACTGCTCACACAATGGCTATAGTCACAATTTCTTTGCCCCTAGGACACCCCAACAAAATGGTGTAATAGAAAGGAGAAACCGAACCCTTCAAGAAATACCTAGAACCATGCTCAATGAATATGAACTGCCTATTTACTTTTGGGCTGAAGCTATTAATACAGCTTGTTATGTTATCAATAGAGTCTTGATCAGAGCTGTTCTTAAGAAAACCCCTTATGAGTTGTGGAACAATAGAAAGCCTAAGGTTAATTACTTCAGAGTTTTTGGTTGCAAAGTCTTTATACTTAATACTAAAGATAATCTGGATAAGTTTTCTCCCAAAAGCGATGAAGGAATTTTTCTGGGTTACTCTATTTCAAGTAAATCTTATAGAGTTTTCAATAAGAAAACCAAGTGTGTGGAATAATCAGTTCACATCAAATTCGATGAAACTGATCCACATGAGCCTAAAACCCCTCTTGAAAATCTTGAAGAAGATTTGTCTATTCTGGACCTTAATGATAAATCTAAAGAACCTGTTATAAAAACATCCAGTTCTGGACTTTTTCCAGAATCTTCTTCTATTGAACCCGAACCTATAGATGAACCTGAAGTTTCTAGTCCAACCTTTACCAAATCGACTAAGTTTCTAAAGAATCATCCTTTAGATGCTGTTGTTGGTAATCTTGATAGAGGAACACAAACTAGAGCTTCTCTAAGGAACCAGGCTGAACATCAAGATTTTCTGTCACAGCTAGAACCCAAAAATATCAATGATGATATCAATGATGAATTCTGGGTAATAGCCATGAAAGAAGAGTTGAATCAATTTGAAAGAAACAATGTCTGGGAATTAGTTGACAGACCCAAGGACACCCTGACAATAAGCACAAAATGTATTTTTAGAAATAAAGTTGATGAATCAGGAAACATAGTTAGAAACAAAGCTAGACTAGTTTCACAGGGATATAGTCAAGAAGAGGGTATAGACTGTGGAGAAACTTTTGCACCTGTAGCTCGACTAGAATCTATTAGGATCTTACTTGCATATGCATCACATCTGAATTTCAAGTTATATCAAATGGATGTCAAAAGTGAATTTCTAAATGGTTTTATAATTGAAGATGTTTTTGTGGAACAACCACCTGGATTTACAAACCCTCATTTTCCAAATCAAGTTTTTAAACTTTCTAAAGCTTTATATGGTTTAAAACAAGCTCCAAGAGCTTGGTATGATAGACTCAACAATTTTCTTATTTCAAAAGGTTTTACTAAAGGGATTGTTGATCCAACTCTTTTTATTAAAAGAATTTCTAAATATGTTTTAGTTGTACAAATATATGTTGATGATATTATATTTGGATCTTCTAAACACTCTCTATGTACTAATTTTTCAAAAAATATGCAAAATGAATTTGAAATGAGCTTAACGGGAGAGCTTAAGTATTTTCTTGGTTTTCAAATTTTTCAAACTAGAGATGGAATTATTCTAAATCAAAGTAAATATACAAAAGATCTTTTAAAACGTTTTGGATTGGATAGTATTAAGTAAAATGATACACCTATGAGTACTACCTGTAAGTTGGATACAGATGAAGTTGGGAAACCAGTGGATCAAACCAATTACAGAGGTATGATTGGGAGCTTACTTTATCTTACTGCTAGTCGACCAGACATTATGTTCAGTGTATGTATGTGTGCTAGATTTCAAGCAAATCCTAAAGAATCACACTTACTGGCTGTTAAAAGGATTTTTAAATATATTAAGCATACTGTAAATTTAGGTTTGTTTTATCCAAAAGGACAATCATTTGACCTCACTAGCTATTCAGATGTTGACTTTGCTGGATGTAAGTTAGAAAGGAAGAGCACATCTGGAACATGTCATTTACTTGGAAGATCCCTAGTGTCATGGTGTAGTAAGAAACAGAACTCAGTTGCATTGTCTACTGCTGAAGCAGAGTATATAGCTGCTGGTAGTTGCTGTGCACAAATTCTGTGGATGAAACACACTTTATTGGACTATGGATTTGAGTTTAAACATGTTTCAATAAACTGTGACAACACTAGTGCAATAAACATATCTAAGAACCCTGTATCCCACTCTAGAACCAAACACATAGATATAAGACACCATTTTCTGAGAGATCATTATCAAAAAGGTGATATTACTCTTGAATTTATTAGCACTGAACATCAATTGGCCGATATTTTCACTAAACCTTTAAGTTCTGATAGGTTAAGTTACATTAGGCATGATCTGGGGATGTTTAATTCTCACCGAGGTTGAAATTCTCACCAATGCTGAAATTCTCACCGATGTTGAAATTCTCACTGATGTTGAAATTCTCACTGATGCTGAAATTCTCACTGATGTTGAAATTCTCACCGATGTTGAAATTCTCACCGATGCTAAAATTCTCACCGATGTTGAAATTCTCACCGATGCTGAAATTCTCACTAATGTTGAAATTCTCACCGATGTTGAAATTCTCACCGATGCTGAAATTCTCACCGATGTTGAAATTCTCACCGATGCTGAAATTCTCACCGATGCTGAAATTCTCACCGATGCTGAAATTCTCACCGATGCTGAAATTCTCACCGATGCTGAAATTCTCACCGATGTTGAAATTCTCACCGTTGCTGAAATTCTCACCGATGCTGAAATTCTCACTGATGTTGAAATTCTCACCGATGCTGAAATTCTCACCGATGTTGAAATTCTCACTGATGCTGAAATTCTCACCGATTTTGAAATTCTCACCGATGTTGAAATTCTCACCGATGCTGAAATTCTCACCGATGTTGAAATTCTCACCGATGCTGAAATTCTCACCGATGATCAATTCTCACCGATGCAATGTTTTAAAACTTCTGTCTGCCGCCAAGAATATGAATCGTTTTATTTTTATGTTATTTTACTTTATTCATTTATTTATGATTCCTACATGATAAAACTAAGCCTAAACCGCTTCTCACTCCACCGGACCCAAAACCTTTCACCTTCAAATATTATCTCCCTATTCAACTGAGAACCCTAAATCTGCGATGGCAAAAACCAAGATTCCTGCCAGCAGAGATGATAGTGTAGAGCCTAAAACAAAGAAGCTGAAAGTGCAGCAAGAAGATAGTGGAAGTATTGTCAGAACTAGGTCGGGAAAGCGACCAGTAAACCCTCATTTGCAGAATAGAGATATTGTGATTGAAAAGGAGCTATGCGTAGATTGGCTGCTACCAAGCAAGTCGTTGGTGCTTGCAATTCTGGAAGATCAGAGATGGGTAGATTGTTTTTCAAATAAAAATGGTCCCTACTACCCGAAGTTAGTGAAACAGTTCTATGAATTCGTAAGCTTCGAGAAGTCTGAGAATGAGAATCGGGTAAGTTCTTTTTTAAATGGAAAAGAAATGTCGTTTTCTTCAGTAGAGTGGGATGAATGTTTAAAAGTCCCACATGAAGGTGTATCCGGGTATGTCTCAAGGGAAATTCCACCTACCAGTAACATCTTTGACTATGAGACTGCATTAAAAGAACTAACGGGTAATGGAAGTCAAAGGCAAGTGGTTGCTACTGAATTGGATGGAGAGAACAGATTGATTTTCAAATTTGTTCAACATGTTTTGATACCGAGGAGAGGAGATTTTTCTAATCTGAGATATCAAGATATTTATCTTCTACATCTGTTAAGACATGGTGTGAAAGTTAATCTGTGCAGACTGCTGTTGAGTCAAATGGAAGACATGATTAGGCCGAAATCAAAGACTAATGCTTTATTATTTTCCAAAATTATCTCTATAATGATAAAAGTGAAAGGGATAGCTGAGTCTCAAGATGAGACAGTTGTAGTTAAGAATAACTTCTGTATCACTACTACAGTTTGTAAGTACATGAAAATCAATTGTAACCCATGGAAAGGAGAATGGGTCAGTGATGACCAAAAGGTGTATGATAAATTTAATCTTGTGGATTATCCTTCAAGTCCAAAGGATAAAAGAGATCCAGGTTTAGGACCTGATGAAGAGGAACCCGAGTACAGTGATGAGTCAGAAGAAGAAGAAGAAGAAGAGGAAGAAACTCCTATGGATATTGGAGGAGATCCAGACTTGCCCCCAAGTCCTGTTACTGAGTTTGTATACTCAAGAAAAGGAAAAGTAGAAAAAGTGTTATCTATTCATGAGGAAGACCAACCAGTTCCTCAGCAAGAAGGAGAAAACGAGAATGTATCTGAATCGTCTGATTCTGCTAGGCTGAGTCTGAGTCCATCGATTGGAAACTCAGTTGTGCCTATTGATGAAGTAGAAAAAGAAAGAGAAGAAGTTGTACCTTTTACAGAAAATCTCCTTACTGTTGCTAAGATGGAAGTTGTTGTGGAAGATTCTGATGAAGAAATACCAGCAGAGAATGTAGCTTTTGTACATAGGAATGCACCCATTGAGGGGGAGCATCATTCCAATCTTGGAAATATTACAGTGACTATTGAGGTTGAAGACTGGGTAGAAGACCCAGGTTTTATAGTCTGTGGTTCGGATTATCCTGATTCGGATAATGAAGTATCATTGAATAGACTAAAGATCAGCTATGACATCAATTCTGAGTTATTACCTGATAATGTGGTCCGAGTACATGATTTAGATGTGCTGAAAGAAAATATCAAAGTCAGTTTTGTAGAAGAAGTAAAGACAATGGAATCTTGTTTAGTATCCTCGATTCAATCAGTCATGAATTATTCTGTAGTCAATTTAGCTTCTGCAAGAGTATCTACTACAGTTACTCTTACTGATTTTGTTATAAAGTCTGATCTCGAATCCCTAAAGCATGAGCTGAAAGAATCCTTCAATGCCTCATTTGCTGAGATGAAGCACTGTTTTAGTGAAGAAATGAAGTTTTTAGAACAAGCTTTTGAGATTTCTCTTAGTTTCAATCTGTCAACTTTTATGGGTGAGCTGATGGAAGCAGTCAAAGAGTGCCAGACCCAATCATCTAGAATAGAAGCAGATCTTGAAGCCTTAAAGAAGTCTGTTACTGCCTTAGATTCTTACATGAGCTCAAAGCCTCAAGCTGATAAGGATTTAGCCTATGTGAAAAGTGTTGTAAGCCAAATGGTCTCAGTATTTGAATATTTCAAATATTCTATAAAGGATCATGTTAAAAATCCGGACTCTCAACTGCAAACTCTGATTAGTGGTTTGACCAAAAGTTTCAAAGAAACAGTATCTTTCTCATTTGGTCCTCTAGCTTCAAAACCTGCATTTGATTTGAATCAATTACGAGCTATGATGAAGGAGGAGCTTGGTTCTATTTCAACTAGTGGCTCTGTGGACTCATCAGATCTAAGCCGAGTAGTGCTCTCTATAAGAGATTCAGTCAGGGAAATAGTGAAAATCTTCCACGACCATATGAAAGAGGCATCTGCCTCTCAGGTGGAAATCAAGAACAAGGTGGATTATTATTTCCAAAGGATTTTTACCAAGCAACAACTCAACCATCATTTCAAGCTGATGTTGGAAAACATGAAGTTTCCCCATGTAACTAAAGCCTTCCTAGAACAAGTGAGCAAGCTAAGGCAGCTGACTCCTGCCTTAGAAAAATTCATGGGGAACAAAGATGATTTTATATCTGCTATGGAAAGAGGAGGAGGAATCATTATGGATTTCAGAAATCTGTTGCTGCCCTTTTTGCATGTTGATGCCAGACCAGTTATTGTCCCTCCTACCTTGCCTGCCTCTTCCTCTACTGAGTCTCCAGTCCAGATGACTCCTGCTCAGGCCATCCGAAGCCTCACACCTATGATCACTCAACAAACTTCCCAATACAGGCCAGGCACTGTATCAGTGGCTCAGCCTCCTGTGATCATTTCTGGGATTCCAAAGCTCTCACCCACATCCTCACCACCTGCCTCCTCTTCTGATCCAAAAGGAAAATATCATGTTGAAGATCCGGATTGCTAAAGTGGCCAGGCTGTTTGATAGGAATTTTTTTTTCCTTTTCTATTCTGTTTATGTAAGTTTTTTCTGGTCTAATACAAATGCTTTTCTTTACACTATATCTGTTTATCAGTTTTCTATGTCTGCTTTCCCGCTTTTTGATTATCACAAAGGGGGAGAAAAATATAAAGAAAGGGGAAGAAAGGGGGAGAACATATAAAGAGAGGGGGAGAAATATCAAAGGGGAGAAATTTGAGCCTTTGATACTATTTCTTACATTTCCTTCTTTGGTACCAATTATTTCAAAGCTTATCTCTGATACTATTGTATTTAATACTAACTATGATAATTTTTGATCTCTCTAATTCTATTACTATTTCCTCTATTTCCTCTGATACTGATTTCTTTGAGAAATTAGAATATAAATGTTATATTCTCTTATACTATATTCTCACTATTTTTTTTGGTCATATCATAAGTTGTGATTATCAAAAAGGGGGAGATTGTTGACCTCACCTGGTTTGATAATCCCAATCGTGTATTTATATGTTTTGATAATCCCAATTATGTGTTCATATTTTATGATATTCTGAATTACTGTTGATCTACACTTTAATTCTTTCAAATCAGTGATCCAGTTAATAATAATGTTTAAATAATTTATGATTTATGTTAATCTCGATTATCCTTGTTTATACAATCTTTGAAACAATTCTAAGTCAATTAGATGTGGTTTGCATAAGAGTTTACAGAGCTACCGATAGCCAGAGCTACCGATAGCCAGAGCTACCGATAGTCAGAGCTACCGATAGCCAGAGCTACCGATAGCCAGAGCTACCGCTAGCCAGAGCTACCGATAGCCAGAGCTACCGATAGCCAGAGCTACCGATGGATAAAGAGCTACCGATAAGAGCTACCGATAAGAGCTACCGATAAGAGCCACCGATAAGAGTTTGAAGAGCTACCGATGGAAGATCCTACACCGAGTCAACAGTACACTTCTACAAACAAACGACTACCTATAATGAACTGCGGAGTCAAATCCTATATCATCGACACTATTTTTTTATTATACTAACGGTTACATTTGTTACTTTTGATGCATTTAATGTTATTAAATGATTTGTGTTTCCATTTCAGGAAACCGTACCAAGTACGATCAAAAAGAATAATCATTCCGTCTTCTCAGAGAAACAAAAACAAAGGGGCATAAAAGAGGACATCGTGTATGTATAAAAAGGAATTGAGAGAGACACCAGAAAAAAAAGGAGATCGAGCACACAGAACACACTTGCGATCAAGCTCAAAATGTGCCAAGAACAACTGGAGAACTTTCACTCACGATACTACTACTACCAGCCTCCAGAACATAGAGCATGCATTGAGCAATCTATGCTAAAGAAGAACTACACAAAACTCTTCATTATTTGAGCCGATAAGCAAGATGAACCTGGAAGTCAAGGAAACACATGATACTCTATTTTCCAGACAAAAACCAGAAGAAGACTCGGAAGGAATTTTAATCAACAAAAGGAGTCAAGAGCTGCACAAAGATCACTAGAGCCATTTCTAAACTCTAAATCTTTATCTCTGTGATTCATTTTTACATTAAGCAGTCTGTGTTGTCTGTTGTATTTTACACACACACTGTCTCCTGAACCTTAACTGGAGGATTTTTAAACCCTCACTCACTATCTTTTCGTTCATTTTCCCACTGTGGACAGTGGTAGAGGTCATGTGTGACCTGGACAGCTGGTTTCTGTTGTTTTGTTTCCCACGAATAACAGTGGTAGAGGTCTTGGACCTGGACAGTTGTAAACTGTTGAACCCCGATCCAGGGTGTGGATCATCATTATATAAACTTTTGAGAGGACTAAGTCTCTGCTTGAGACTGAACCTCTTGGTTAACTCCTCTTTGTTTTTAGTTAAATTTTATATCCATATAGTTCATATTTATTTCATATTCCGCTGCTATTACTTTGAAATATAATTTATCTTCAAAGCTACTTTCATAGTTAAACTCGCAAGTGTTTATATTTATTATAAACCAGTAAGTTAGTTTCAAAAGTTAATTTAATCATAAGATTAAGTCAACTGAGAATTAATCAATCTTTGAGAAACTAATTGAAGCTTTATAATCTGTATAAATTCACTACAGTTTAATTTGTTTTTGAAATTGGGGGATTTTAATAGAAATTGTTTTTAGCAGAAATTTTAATTGGAACTCAATTCACCCCCCTCTTGAGTGTCCACTCCGACCAACAGCAACAAATATTTTTTTGTAAAAAATAGTAATTTATCGCATATAAAGACTTTACTATAAAAAGTGGATATTTATTTATCAATGTATTTACATTATTTAAAACATTTACACATGATTTAAAAAAAATATTATTCACTTCACCAATTTAATAGATATTTCATGAGGATATAATAAACTTGATGGAATTTTAGAATGAAGTTTTTATATATCATAATCAATAGAAATGAAATTATTTTAAAGGGGAATATATCATAAAATCTAGGGGTATTACACATTTATTGGAAAATTATAAAAAATGAAAGAAATAAAAAAAGAGTGATGTGGTGAAGAAAGGTCTCATATAGTACATTGGTATGGAAGAACCCATGTGAAGAGAAATTTAATCATAGATAATGTAATATTCTTTTCTAGGAATGATTGGATAGAATTATATATCATTCGAAAGTCTAGTTACTAGGGAGGGATGACCCAACACCCCATAATTATTGTATTATATTTAAAATAAGAAAATAAAACTCTACCCTTTTGTAATAATATAAATAAAATTATTATAATAACTTATCGTGTACCCAATGGATCGCTTGTGCTCCTCCACCACTATATTACACATAGAGTTCCTAATGAAGGCCGAAATACTTTTTTTTAATATATTCCAAACACGTTTCAGAAAAGTGAGAAACCCAAAGTTGCTTTCAAGCCCACAAAACACATGCAAGGCTGAACAAGAAAACAAACACCCAAAGCAACCAACAAAAACTAAAAACCATAATCTTCATACCCATCATCGCAACAAACACAGGATCCCTCCTCTACGGTGTTCATTCCCCATTCAGAAGATGTATTTAAAAGCCTCATGAAATCACCATTATAGTCTTGCCTCACATCATCCAAAGTGATTCGGCTAAAACTATCTTGCTTGGACATGCTGCCTTTTTTAAAAGCCAGGGTCACCCCATGATCCCGCTTAAAGGAGGATCTGGTGCACAATGGTCGAGGAAGATAGGATTAATCCTTCCTGCCTTTTATTTTGGGAGTATCAAATGCCAATCCTCTATCCTTAGTCATGGTTATATCTCCACCTTGCACTATATCACTAAAGGAGAGATTGATCATACCACCTCTATTCTCCTTGTCACACATGGGAAGAATCCCCTTCCTCCCAAGAATTCTATACGAGGTTGATTCCTTGCCCTCCACATCTCTTACTCTCCTCTGATCAAGCGTGTTGCAGTCAATCCTAGACAAATAATTGCCCGTGATTCCATCATCATTAAATGCTCTTTTTTTCCCTTAAAAACATTTCCCAAGTCGGCAGATTTTCACTGCTGATAAACGTTATTCACCACAGTGGATTCCTCCACAACCTTATAGGAATCCTCATGGTTAGCTTATCCTACATAAATCCCGCACATAGATCTCCAAAGATTCATCTTGCTCTGCTGAAACAGAATTCAAACCCTCCTCAGCAAGTCCTTGGAACCTGTTACTCAAAGGAAACAAAGGCGTGGATGAACCACCTGGTGCCCCACTATCATGGCTTCTCCCATTCATACCCAATGCCACTGCCGAGGCACCTTTATCACTTTCCGCCCTCTCCTCCCTCATCTATATAGCATCAACCAGATGATGATCCCCCAACTTCTCCTCGACAAATGGGTCACCATTCATCTGAGAGCTCCAATTATTAGAATTCTACTGTCTTTGTCTCTTTCCTGCATCAGGCACCTCCAGATTGCATTGAGTAGAATCCTTGCCAACCCCTTCTGATAGCTGCTAGAAAAAAGGACCCAACGACTGGGAACCCCCATTTTCCCCTCGACATAAGTTTTACTTAACTCCAGACCCAACAACAGCTGGGGCACAAGGGTAATCCACACTTCATCCTCCCTCCTAACCGAGGCCTAGTACTCCTGACGCCAAGGTTTCAGCACCTGTGTTGATGAATGTCTTCGATGTCTCTATGGAAGATTTCCAAAATGATTACAAGTTAAGAAAAAATCATACCAGTTCTCATAAATAACCTGCTGTTTACACTTTTATTCCTCGCCAATTGTAATCCAAACAAATTCAAATGGAACCCTAGAAGCATCCACCTCAACACATACATGAGTTTTAATTGGATGACACACCGCTTAAGTGCGTTTGTCCGCACATAGAAATCTACCCCCAAGATTACCCAAAAATATTATAACAGAGGGACACTGAAAAGGTAAGGGATGATTAAGAAAACTGACCCAAACCGCTGTCGAAGGCGAATCCCGTCTCATATGAAAATCAAACGACCAACGAAGAAGGAAAAAATGAATTCCATTGCAACTGCGAGGAGCTCTTGACCAGGCTTGGATGAGGTCCGCTTATGACTCAAAATGAATCATAATATGTTGTCTATCTAGCAGCCTGACGGTCTCCCTTTCGTGAAGATCCTAAGAGGAGAAAACAAACCTATCAAACGCATCGACGGAAGGTCTCCTCTGTCTGAACCGAGCAACTAGAGTAAGATTCAGCAGCGATGAGGATTCTGTGAACTCAGATGTCCAAATCTGAAGATTAGGTTTTCCATCCAAAATATCCATAACTTTAGGGAACATGAATGCTTTCAGAAATAGAGGAAGAAAGTCAGGATTGAAGAAGGGCTGAAATGAAGGCCTTGATATCTCAGGAAATGACGATTCCCCCTCCCCCGAAAAGGGGGGAGGAGCCGGACTAGACGCCATCATCACCAGTAAAGGGAGAGCATCAGAGGGTTTCTTGAATAAACCATGAACTAAAACTATCAAAACTACACAATGTATTTTAACAAACATATAAACCATGAACCAGAACTATCAAAACCCAAAATTACAGCCATACACATATATTTCTATTGTTGTATCCTAGAATGAGTAGTGATCCCTCTCTTAAGAACCAAAATATATATTACCCTGTAATTTAAGAAATAAATTTATTTAGAATTTAATATACTTGATTAGTATTATTAAAAACTTTCTATTATAGAAATTTTCATCTCTAAAATCAAAAATCATTCAT
Source organism: Viscum album (assembly GCA_963277665.1). Classification (NCBI taxonomy): domain Eukaryota; kingdom Viridiplantae; phylum Streptophyta; class Magnoliopsida; order Santalales; family Viscaceae; genus Viscum; species Viscum album. The sequence continues at coordinate 798,943,949 of OY728130.1, read as the reverse complement.
TAATTTATTATTTCAAAAGTGGTCATCCCATTAAATATATATATCTCCCCTATTCTCCAACATCAATCTATTAATGAATACATAAGGTAAAAAATTAAAAATTAATATTTTAATTAATAATAATTAAATAATAATACCAAAATAGAAATCAAATAATATCACAAGAAACAAATAACAATTCTCCAAATTTCTATAAAATAACTTCCAAAATACCTCCCACTCATTCCTATGATATTATTCAAATCTATAAAATTCCAATAATCATCCATAACCAACATAAAAACTATTATATCAAGAGTTAATATCCAATATTTGATCCTAATGTTTAAAAATATTAAAATAACATTTTTGTTATGGTGAATAATAATATAAGAATTACTTAGGACATTCTTTTACATATCGTCCCTATATTTCAGTACATGAAAATTCTTTATTTATCAAAATCAACTTCAAAATTCCATTCCAAAATCACATTTCAAACACTTTTTAAAAAAATATCATATAAAACCCAATTTTCATCCACTAATAGAAAACAAATTTCATTATTACCTTTCACCACATCCATATATTTACTATAAAACCCCATAATGAATTCATTTACAAAATAATTTATTTCCAAAAATAAGTATATCTAATATGAAAGTCCCTATATTAGTTTTTAAAATTATTTGCCTATGAAATCCTAAATATATACAGAAAAATATAAAATAATATAAATATATAGTACTTGATATACAATACTAAACTAAAAAATAAATAATAAAAAAATTCGAAAAATATAGTAACACTAAATTAAAATTCACAATAAGAGCATAATTTATTCAATAATAGAACATAATGTAAGAAAAAAATATTTGGATAAAGTTAGGGAATAATATTATTATTGAAAACGTGTAACATAGAAGTATTGTAAAAAAATAATTGTGATATAATTTTAAAATGAATAATAATTATTTATGTGATAGTAAGATATCAACTGTGCAAGAGAATAATGGCCAATTAAGAACAAAACTAGCATGGAAAAAGTAACCAATAGAAAATATTTAAGTATATCAAGTGATAAAATAAAGGAATAATAAAATCATACAGATAAATAGCATACTAAAAATCACCAATGTGACTACCTTAACTACATAAAACACCCTTTATGAGGTATATATAATTGAGATTTAATATTTACTAGTTTCTTAAAATTAATTCAAGTTTCAAATCAGTTTGATCATATAGTTATTATTCATATGAACTGTTATCTCTAACCAGATTATCCATGATTTCATTAAATATTTCACTCCCATTAAAGCCTAAAAACACTCGAAAATTGAGTGACATCAAACTAATGGATCCTATATATTTTTGTTTCCTACTTAATAACTAAATCATCCCAAGTAAGTGGATTTTACACCATTTTGTAATCCCTTATTATGGGAAACTTATATTATCTAGACTATCCTGGATATTTTTAACTATTAATCATTTTTATCTTGATATATCTATGTTTGAAATGTAATAATTTTCCTTTATTTGACACCAATTTGTATCAATCATGGCCTGATTCACCCGAATGACATTGAACAAGTCCACTACATGACCCCATGGGTTGTCTCTAATCCCTTGGGGATAAAAACTAGAATCATGAGTTCTAATTCCTCATTTTGGGAATTATTTTCCTTCTAGAGAAATCATTTATGAACACAATAATGATAAAAATAATAAATATCAACTACACGTATGAATGTGTCAATATATCACTATATAGTCAAATCAAACCAATATGATATATCATAAACAATCAACTTCAATTGAAACATCAGTGGATATGTTCTCAACAAAATATCCAATATACATCCCTGAAATTAAGTGGGACATAGATCATTATCACATAAACATTGAGTAGTAACCAAAAGTATCCATTCATTCACTTGTACCAATATACACCTGTAAAAAATCACCAAGTTTTATGTCCATTAGAGTGTGCAAGTAGGGTGCGAGTTTATAATAATCAGTGTTAAATCACTATGATTAAAACATGTATATAATACCCTCACATGTATATTTATTATATATTTACTAATTCACATGAAAATTATGAATCACATCAATAAAATCAATAGAATCACAATTGTATTAAGAATAAATAATTATATTTCTAGACAATCTAAAAACATAACACCATTTACTAAGTTGGTTTATACTAGACATACATTCCAAAATCATAGTACCCAGGTTTCCAAATACGAAGGATAGGAAAGCCATGAAATCCATACCATAGATGATTTTAGTGTGAACCACCAATAATATTTTTAGAAATGATAATCATGTATAATTCAACTCGATAAACTAAATTAACCATCTCATTCGAGGATATGAATGGGGTATACTATAGTTAGTTCTTTTTAATCTCGTCTCATTTATCAACATCTAAATAATCCATAATTTCTCACAACTTATAAAATATCTATATGAACCTTCTTGCATTATCATTATATATCTAAACAGCATCCATTCTCAAGTAGACTTTACAATCTATAGAAATAAACATTATCAATATAACAAATTAACAACTTTCATAACATAACAATGAAGTAGTTAGGCTCAAAAATAATTTATTCATAATAAATAATATATTAAATACATTTTAAAATATAAATAATGGAATAATATATATATTTTTAAAAACCGACACTGTGATTTTAACTTCCATATTGTTAATACATAATCATGCATAGTTTATATACATCATATAATGGATTTCAAACATTTAAGAAAGAATTAAGACAATCATAGCATCAATTAAAAAAACATTAATTTTTTTATGGTTTTGATACATATTGTAAAACCAATTAGATAAATATACAATATAATTTATGGTTCTTTTAAATCTAGAAAATAAATTATCAAACTCAACCATGAATTGTGATTAGTGTGTGTTCTCTAATTATAAGGGGATTAAAAAAGTATAATTGTATCCACACCCAGTATATAATTGAATTGTCCTAGATAAAAAATATAGATAAGTTTTATGTGTTGGATTAAAAATTCCATTTAAGAATATAATTCATATAAATATAGGTTTCTCAAACATGAGAATTATTTTTAATGATATCATCTAATTTTGATTTAAAGTTATCAATGGTTTTTCCTGGAATAGTACAAACTGAGAAGAAAATGTAGGGTAAATAATATTCTATAATTGAATTAAATTTTTTAAATAAATTTATATTATTTAATTTATTATATGAATATTTAATTTAATGCAAGCAAACAACACACACTTAGGTACCATAGTGGGACATGCCCCATTCCATCTCATAAAGAATAGAAGGCACCCACTTGATATATTTCATTACTTATGATAAACTTAAGGCCCATTATCCCAAATTCAACTACATGAACTAAGAGATTTTAAAACCAAATTAAAGTATACCAATTCCCAAGGGAGGCCTAAAGGCCCCCCAATTAAGTTTCCCCATGGCCCACCCATGCCCTAGTGTTCTTCCTCCTTTGTATTTTCCTGACACAGCCCCAAGAGTCATGTTGTCCAACATTCGCCCTTCCTCCTCTCTCTAATCACTATCGACCTCTATAGCCAAATTCCCTCAGATATCACCCTAATAATTTAGAGGGCCCATAATCACTACTCAGTATCACACATTGTCCATATTTCATTTAATGTTCCTCTAGATCACCCCTATATATAACTCTCACTGATGATTGGCCTCTGACCTTCTCCAACCATCACGAGCCCTGCCACCTCTATTATTTTATATGTATTGGATTTTTTCTTTCCTTGAAATAATTTTTAATAATTTAAACAATATTTTTGGAGTGACTCATAGAGATATCATGGGTTTTTTGGGTCATTGTAGCCTCTATATTGATATATATAAAATATTAAATTTATTATATCATATAAGTATAATTTTTATTAAATAATGGAATAACACCATCATGGTGTTTTATGAGAGAAAACAATTGCCATCATTAAATCAGAGACATCGGTATTACCTTTGGATTTATATGAATTTAATATGTGTGGGGTGTTTTTCTAATTATAATGGCAAAAGAATATTTGATAAAACAAATGAATTTAAGGAATTTAATTATTTATTTTCAAATTGAATGTCTAACCATGAAAAAACACCTCATATATCCCTGTTATGGAAAAATATAAGTTTATAATCATACACCTAAGATATTTTAGGTGGTTTACCATAGGTATAATCAACATGTTTGATCAAGGAAATTACTGGATACAATTACCAAGAATACAAATTCATCAACAAACTCACATGTGAGAATTTCTTCACCAATATAGTTATTGGATCTCAACAATGATAGTGATGTGGAATCCTTTTTTGATAGTAATCAATTTTTTTAGTTATAAAATATATTTTGTTGTATTTTTCCTCATTATTTATTTATCCATGATGAATGTGAATAAATTATTTTTTTATAATTAACTCATGGATCTTTGTGGAATTATGGTTTAGTTTTTCTCAATTTTTGAACTTCATTTATTTTACCAAAAATCCCGAAGGCTATTATTTTTTTACATATTTTTCCCCTTTTTCAAGTGGGTTAAGGGGTAACCTTACATGGATCATAATCTCAAAGGTTCTTAGGCCTAATACAATGACCATTTTAGTTTAGGTAAAGACACTATAAGAGCATAACCTACCCAATATATATATATATATATATTCACAAAACTTCAAATATTGCAAGGATTCATATCTAGAATTACCCAATGCATGGAAAATTACATACCCTCTCATGCATCGCATCAAATATCCTTGTGATCCTACGAATAGTTTCTCTGAACACTCATCAAGATATGAACCATTAAGAATCCTCAAATTCTTCCACCCATGTCATTCCATCATGACTACCTCCATCCCCTTACACCCATAGTCAGTCTGATGACCCTGTCTCCAACACATAACTAACATAACCCCTACCTATGTACAATGAGCCCTATAATTGTCTTCTTCACTTGCCACTGACAGGACACTGCTACTTCCGACATGTCATGGATTTCTATCATCATCCACCTCTCAAATATGATGTTGACCCTCCACCCACTGAGGACCGCTGATACCATTATTATTCAATCCAACCCGCTACCATCTATCTACCTTCTTCCACCAAGTATTGTCTCATCACCTCACCCTACCATCTCCCTAAGGACCACTTATACCTTGTCATATTTCCTTGGGTATGCCACCACTGTTGTGGACTATCAACACTACTCCTTCATCCAGTTCAAACCACCCAGCTCCACATTGGAAAAAAAACTCCCCCCAACCCATTTTTTTGGGTACCAATATTATTAGATCATAGGCTTCATGCAGTATTATGGGGTTCCATTTCCACTAGATCAGACCCCAACTTCCTTTTTTCATTTATTTAACTATTATGAATGAAGAAATTATGAACAAAAAACAAAATTTATTCCCCACTCTTTGGTTTCTTTCTTTTCTCCCCTCATTATTTAAACTTTCATTATTGGTGTTTTGATTGATAGGTGGTTAGAATACTCTCAGAAACTGATCAATGTGAAACTTATTTTTTAAGAAATAGATTATTACCATTATGATGGATACATGATTGACTTTATGATGGAGTATTAATGATGAAAACAGAATATCGGTGGTGTTCCAACAAACATTGTTTTGATTATTTGGGAATTTTTTATATTTGGTGTGGAGGGTGGTGTTTTTAAAGTAAATAGGTTGAAAGAATCCATCGATTTAGGATGGATTAGGTTTATTAAACCTAAAATTAATACTTCACAAGAAAGATTCATTGATAGATAAGCAGATGTTAGTGAATTAGAGGATACACCTGAAGAATATTGGATTCCATAAATTCATGATATACATGGGATGTAGTTAATAAAAACACAGAAACCATGTCAACCTCCTTTCATGGATGTTATGGTTTATATGAAAATAAAAAAGATCACACGCCATGTGACCTCTTCAAAATTCATATGAATATTCATCCAATGACGCATCATTTACCCCATGTATGGTCTTAGTATATGAGAAAAACCAAAGTACATAGGTACGGGTCGGAGTACATGGACCTATAAACGGATTGAAATAAACTTAGGGGGATATAAAATGTATTTATTATACATTTTATGTTCCCCTGGATAGGTAAGTTAATTTCCTTGTTCCCCTCAATTCAGTTGAGTTTGAATTGGGTTTATTCTCTTTGTAAATCCCTATGAGTGTATAATGAGGAATATCATCCCTATTTATAGGATGAGTGATCCTCTCGATGGGTTAGTCCTAGATAGATTAGGTATCCCACGATGTGGAAAATGATGTAATCCTATATAATTCTTCCCTATATTGGGTTAGGCATCTCATCACTAACATCAGATCATATGATCCCCATCCTAGTGAGTTATTATAAATAGGGTTAGGTATTCCCCATAATCCATGGGTGTGATCCCCTATTTGTTTTTCAATATCTTCTTAGTTCCATCAAATACAGATTCGTGTCGATGACAGATAATAATGATCTATTTAATGATCTCAATTAGTTTTAAAAAGAACCAATGGGTGACTTATATTGGAAGATAATTACCTTCTATCCTATAGTGGGATCCTAGGATGGAAGTGAGGCCATGGAATAATTTTATGACCTGGTGTCTACCAATAATTATGTATGGGTTATTATAATCCTTTTTCTTTGAGATAAATCTCTATGATGTTTTATGTTTGTTGATTGTGGTGTGTCCTACTAGGTATGTCCATAATCACCCATGAATGGGATCTTACCACACATGTCTCTTATCATGAAAATTATAGGATATTTGATGATGTATTAAGAGGACCAGTAGCAGGTGAAGCATAGTTATACTAGAAATACCACAACCAGTTCCAAAATTTTAATCATGACATAAGTACCTTGATTTTATTAGTATTTTAGATTCTTTTATATTAGTTTTGTTCTTGTATTTTATTTATTTTATTTTCCATTCTCTTTCAATACTCAGATTATATATTATTTGTTATGTATGCATTTATAGTATCAATTATTTTTCTTTTCCATGTTATATAGGTGTGTGGTTATTATTGTGTGCATACATGTACTTTAGGACAAGTCCTTCTGAGTGTGTTATATTCTTACTCAGTTCTATTATCCAGCCTCATTCCTATTGGAGGTATGATTAAAGTGTCACACTTCGCTTACTTCTATATATGAAGGCATCGATAGTTCGTGTCATGATAGAGTGGTATCAAAACATAGGTTGTATTAGGACAAGATTTTGGAAGTAGTGTAACTATGAGGATTGGTTTGGAAATTTGGGAGATAATTTTAATTTGTATTGAGGTTAGATATCAGTCAAGGGAACCCGGTCATAGTTTAGAGGATAATTTATCCATTCATTGGGACTCTGATAATATGGAATCCCTCATTTTTATTAAATGGCTTTTCATTACATTGTACAAATAGAGTATCTTTTAAGGTTTGGTTTATAAAAAAAAGTACATGATACATGAAAATATAAAACATTATTCTAATCCACTTTGAAGAATTATTCATTGGTTCATCATAAGTATTTTTACTATATCTCATTAACTGGGGATATACATCAGAAGATATGGTGTGATAAGGCCTATTGAGGAATAAGCAGGGGAAACAATTTACATGTGATCTTGAGGGATATCAATAAAAATATGAGGAATATCATTATAGAACGAGAAGGAAAACATGAAACATGTAATAAAAAAATAAATCCGATCATAACATAGAAATGTGTCAAAAAAATTTAATTTAGACAGTCCTAATAATGTTTGCAAGGTTATCCACCAGGTGTCGTAAATGAGAAATACCAAGGTTATTCATTAAGGTATTGTAAAACATGACATCTCTAAGATTAAATTATTTAACCAATTAATTGGAGAGATATAAAAAAAATATTTAATATGTATTAATTAATTTTATCCACAAAGATCATAATTGAAATTTTTTAAAATAACCCACTAAGAATAAATAAGAGGTTTAATATGAAAAACATCTCATTTCAAAAGTTCTTAAAAACAAGATCATTATATCATTTTCAACCCATGGAAAGGGAATGCAGATTTCAAGAATATTAATCCTAGAATAAAATAAATAATTATTACATATAGTATAATACCATCGGTAATTAAATACTCTTGGATATTCACACAAATAAATTATAATATAATATATTAAATATAAGAGAGAAATTTTGAGAATTAAATTCGATAGCATACCTTGTATAAAACGTGTTTTTAGAAATGGGAAAAATAAGAGTAGAAAATTTTATACCATTTATTTAAAATAATTTTTTTAATAAGTGTATGATAATAATGATTTTAGAAATAATAAATCATAAAAATTAGAATACACATACAAAAAAATATTCTTGGATTTAAGATAAAGGAAGGATAATTCTCTTACATTGAAAATTATTCTTAAAACATGAGTATTTGAACATTAGGGTCTTGAGGACACCTTGGGATGACTCTTTAGAAGGAAATACCATCCTAAATTCATGGAGGATGGATTTTTAGTGAATATAAATGGAAAAATGGGATGATATGTATAGAAAAATTGGGGGATTTGATTAATAATTTCGAAATATGGTCATTGGAAATCTAGGTTATGTAAAATGAACAATTATAGGATTGGAAATGGTTATTTTCCAGGGTTTTGAAAATTTGTGACATATTTTATATTATTTTATCCCAAAAAAACTAGGAATTATTTTATATTACTTTTTTTGTCATGGAAAAATAAGGTTCCCACGAAATAATATTTTTACTGTTAAATTTTCCATTTTAGACTTTGGAAAGTAATTTATACGTTCAAAAATTGATTAAAATTTATTAAAATACTTGAGGTAAAAAAATAAAATATTTTAGGTTATTTATTTTAGTTAATTATTAAATCATTATAACCTAATTATGAATTAATTAAACATACAAAAACCTCAAAATAAATTTTTAATATTCATGAAAAAATAAAGTATTTTACAAAATTCTCATAATTTTACCCTACCCTAATTTCAACTTGAAGATTTCAGTAATTACATTTATTTTGTAATAATAATTTTCTAAGAATGAGAACATTAAAGTTTCGACAAAAAAAATTTATTTATTAAAAAAATAGTGTGTTGATATTGCATAGTCAAATTCCTGACACTTAAAATGTTTCAAGGGAATAATATAATTATTTCCTCATTTATATTTATATAAGAGTGTATTTAAAATAATATTTCATTTCAATAAATATTATTCATAATACCGTATTTTATTATAAAAAAATTATATCTTTTCTAAAAATTATTATTTATGTCTGAGAAATTAATTTATCAAATTCAACATATGTTTTATTAAAAAAATATTTTTAATATAGAATTAGTGGAATGAATTTTTTTTTATAAAATGTAATTACACTTTAAATAACTAATCCCTTGACACATAATCTTTCATAACACCCATATGAAACCGAAGAGAAAGGTGTTGGATGCTGATATATTCAGTGGGTAGCTTGGATAACATTGACCGAGTGGTAATTTCTGCAATATTTAACTTATCTCATAGGTGATTTCATTCTATCTTTACTTGTTGAATCCCTTCTTGGGATTGGTCAGCGGTGAACCTTAGTGATGTTACCTCCCTCCCATGTTCTAAAAAATGGGTTTTCCATAGCATGACTCTACTTGTTATGTCCATTTATACTCATTTCTTCATTAATTATTATTTATCATTTCTAATTGTAAAAACTAATTAAAAAATTAAAATATTTACCAAGAGTTTAGTTTTTAATATTCAGATAAACCAACGGTCATATAACGTTCGAATCTAGATGGTCAAAATTCACTTTATACTCTATCAAACCCACTTCACTTTTAAATATATATTATTTTATTTAATATAAAATAATATATTACACATTTTATCAGGAAACAAATACTATTTAAGAATTTGGGTTCATTACATTCCTACCCCCTTAAGAAATTTTTCCCCTGAAATTTTATTTTATACTATTGATTGAGAAAGGATGTGGGTACTTATGCCTCATTTTTTCCTATGGTTCCCATGTAGCTTATTCATATTTATGGTTTCTCTAAAATACTTTAATGAGATGGGTAGTCCTGTTACGTATAACTATGTCTCTATGGTCCAAGATCTCTACCTGATACTCCTCATAAGAGAGTTCATGTTCCAGTTGAACCACTTCCATATTCAGTACATGGGGAAGATCAGGTATGTACTTCCTTAAGAGATATACATGGAATACATTTTGAATGTGCACTACATTGGGTGTAAGTGAAAGCCGATAGACCACTTCTGCTATGTGGTCAAGGATTTTATAGGGACCAATGAACCTAGGGCCAAGATTCCCTTTCTTAAAAAACAGCATGACTCTCTTCCATGGTGATATTCAAATAAAAACATTATCACAGACATCAAACTCCAAGTCCCTTTTATGGTTTTCAACAAAGATCTTATCCCGACTCTAGGAAACCTTTATGAGTTGTCTGATAGCATGAACTATTCCTGCCATTCTCTTGCACAAGATCAGGCCCAAGTATCTTCCTCTCACAAACATCATCCCAACATGTATGAGTTCTATATCACTTCCCATATATAGATTAATAGTTTACCATTTGAATACTCAATTGGAATCTATTTTTGTATGAGAAATTGAATAATGGGTGGTATTGATCCCATCCACCATTAAATTATATTGAGCATTTTCTCAGTATTTCCTTGAGTGTGGGAATATTCCGTTGATATTTTCAATAATTTTGGGGTGATAGGCCATACTGAAATTCAAATTCATATTCAGATCATGAAGAATACTTTACTAGAATTTAGATGTAAATTGTGGTTCATGATCAGAAACAATATAAAGTGGTTCCCCATCTAGCCACACCACTTCTTTTACGTATATATTGGAAAGTTGTTCTAGTGAGAGATTATTCAATATAATGATTAAATGGGTAGTCTTGGTGAGTTGGTCCACTATAACCCATGTATATTTTTTCATTTGGATTTTCTTATGAGACCTATGACGGTGTCTATAGGGATATTATCCCACTTCCATGTTGGTATATGTAGTGGTTACAATACCCCTTTAAAAATTTTTCACTCTAACTACACCTGATAACATACCAAGCACATTGTAGTGTTGTCGGCAATCATACTTTTCATATTATCTCACCAATAATGATCACAAAGGTCCCTATAAATTTTCTTTCTTTATTGATGTATATAGAATGTAGAGTTATGACTTTTATCCATCATCTCCTTCTTTATTTATGGATTAGATAGGACACATAGCCTTGTATAAAATTTTATTAGACCTTCTTGATCAATATTGAACTTAGGAAACTACCCATTCCTCACAGACTCTATCTTAATTTTTAACAAACAATATTCCATTTGGCTTCCTTGATCTTCTCTACTAATGATGGATGAAAATTAATTTGGAATAAATTTGATGATTTCCCTTCCTTCATGATTCCCATGGATGGACTTTTAAGGTCCTTGATCAATGGATCTCCAAGAATCTTCATCATTGCTAGAAAAATAGTTTCTTTCCCACATAAGTCATTAGAATCATTGTTTGATCTTCCATGGTGATAATTAATTGAAAATTCACAGTATTTAAAAAGTTCCAACCATCTCATAAGAATCATGTTAAATTCATTTTGAATTAAAATATATTTAAAGCTTTGGTGGTCTATATAAATATAAAATTTATACTGATAAAGATAGTACGTCCATATATTCAGAGAAAAAATAGTTGTAGCTAGCTCCAGGTAATGTATAGGATAATTATGCTCAGGATTCTTTAACAATCGAGATCCAAAAGCAATCAGCTTTTCATTTTTCATGAGGGCATACTGAATCCATTTGATAGATTCTTCGTTAAAAATAATAAATCCTTCTCTTATAGAGGGTTGAGTTAACACGGGTCTAGTAACCAATCTCTTCTCCAGATCTTAGAAAATATCTTCATACTCTTTTATCCATATGAACTTAGCCCCTTTCCAAGTAAACATGGTTGGTGGATTAGAAAGTTGAGAAAAGTTTTCCACATACCTAAAATAATATCCTACTAATATAAGGAAACTATATATATTAGTCACTTTTATAGAATGAGGCCAATCCTTCACAATCAATATCTTGGTAGGGTCAAATGAGATTCCTTCATTGGTTAAAATGTTCCTCTACAAAGAAACATTTTTATCCAAAATCCACATTTTATAAATTTTTAAAATAGTATATCCTTCATTAGAGTTTTCAATATAACCCAAAGTTGATCCTAATGATCCTCATTACTTTTGGAATATTTTATTATATCATCGATAAAAACTATAAAAATTTTATCAAGGTATTGCTTAAAGAATTAATTCATCAAATCCATAAATATATTAGGATAATTATTCAAGATGAAAGGAATAAAAAAACCATAATGTCCATATCTAAATCATAAGGTTGATGTTGGAATATATTTTTTCTTCACCCACAATTGATGATAACCAGATCAAAGATAAATCACAGAGAAGAATTGAGCCTCTATGAAGCTGGTCAAATAAATTATAAATCCTTATGAGATGGATCTTGTTATTCACTATGATCATGTTAATTTCTCTATAATTGCTTCAAAACTGCATTGATCATTCCTTCTTTACAAATAGAATAGGATATACCCAAGGAAATACACATGGTTAGATAAACCACTTCTCAAAAATATCTTGAATTTGTATCTCTAATTCATCAGGCCCCACATTTAATATTCAATTCAATGTCTTTTATATCGGCTTAGATCCATGTATGAGTTTAATGAATAACTCTACCTATATTTCTAGGGTAGGTCCAGGTATTTATTTAAAAAATATTTCAATTTATTCCAGATGTATAGGTAAATTTTCAATCATAATACTTTCCTTTATTTATTCCTTTTAACTAATAGTCTTCATATAGAAGGACACGGTAGGTGCTTCGTGACGATGCGTGGGTCAGGTTATCTCTCCTTTGAAAATGATTGTAGGTTTTACATTCAAGATTTATAATATTTAATTTCTTCTATCATTGATCTTATCATTAGACATTGAGATATAGTCCATCCCTAGTATATCATAGAATTCTACCATGGGAATAACTACTAGATTGGTGATGATATTGTTCTCTCCAAAGTCAATACTAGATTTATTATACACTATTTATTCTTGGATAATCCCTTTATGAGTATTAGCTTATGACTATAATTCTAGATGTTTATGGATTTATTCTATATTATTTGAAAAATATGATGAGATAAAGGAATTCATAAAACTAGAATAAAAAAAATAATGGTTAGCTTTGAGAGAACAATGAGAGTACCTTCCAAAACGTCATCTGGAGATTCTACTTCAGCTATCATGATAGAAAATGAGTGAAATTTCTCCCTTGGCCTTAACTAAGGTCCATGGTGATTCACATCCATTGCCTTTTAATATGGATAATTATTAGAAATGTTCCCAAGTTTTCGACACTTCAATCATTATACTTCAGGTCGGGCCTGTGCCATTTTTTGTTTTTAGTTAGTGTCGAAAAGTTGAGGATTCACCTCACTATGATAGTTCTAACCTATATTTCCATCTATTCCAAACCTATATCATCATCCACATATGATAAATAAGTTCCTTGAATTCTTCTTCCCACATTTTATGCATGTGGATATTTTCACTTGAGTTCCTCCTCCTCCTTGATCAATGTTAGTCCCTATGTTTGGCTCCAAAGATATATTTTTTGTTTTGATTTATGTTACCACTGTAAATTCCCAAACTCCAATTGAACTTTCATATCACTCCACTCTACATTCTCATAGTTTTGGTAATCTCAATTGGATAGTTTAACTACTCGAAAACCACACTATCCCCATAGATCTATAACCACGGTTTAGAGAAACAATAGGTATAGAGAGTATTCCCAAACCTATACCCACAGTTTTGAAAAAAAAACTAAGTATAAGGTGAGCTATACAAATATTATTTTAAATGTGGTAATGGTTCTTTACATATCCATCCCCGCTTGGGATCCTCCTCCCCCACCTAATTTGAAGCACTAAATCTCCTTCAATATCCCACACTCACCTCTTTAGTAAATCTTTAGCATCCCCCCTTCTATCCTCAAGCGATCTATAGCATCCCCCACTCCACTACCCTAATTTACCTCTCACCCAAGTGAGATGTGATCTCCCATATCCTCCGCCGATCTCTTATATTTAAATAATTTTTTAATTCAATTATTGTTTAACATTCTATAAGTGAGTTGCGAATATTTTTTATCTCATGCTTAGTATTTTTTCACTTTTATCTCTATAATCATGAGATCAGCCTAAGACAATTTTTGTTTGTATACTGGTTCAACATATATTTAGTGATATTTGATTCCTATTTTTACATTATATATTTTATGATTTTTTATTCATTCTATGAATTAAACCATTCCCACTCATTTAAATTTTTATGGTTTTGGATTGATTTATTTTTGTTTTATGAATTTTTCTAGTTTACCTAAGTTTTTACATTATAGATGTTGTTTCTAGTACTTCTACTTGCAGTGGTAGTGTGTGCGGATTTTTTATTATAGGTATGCTACTTGCAATGTTTTGGATATTTTTTCGAGTTTGGTTGGAAGTTGTTGTGTCATTATTATTGTGATGGTCCCACTAATCCCCAAAAGGTGATGTATTATGTTATAAATTTTCTAAATATATAATACCACTATATTTTTTAGTTTTTCTTATCTATATTTATCTTTAAAAAAATGTAAAAATATTTTTATGAGATATGGTTTATTAGAAATAATATTTTTTGTAAATTCCATATACTATGTGTTTTATAAACTTTTAATATTGTTTAATCATAAAATAATTAATATTTTATTTTGGTACTGATTTAATAATAATTAAAAAAAATAGTACAATTTTTTAATAAATATTTTCCAATTGTATAATGTTGTTTTTCTTATTTCAAGAGAGTTTTATTTTCCCAATTCACATTATTTGTATTGTTTCCCCTTTCATTTTATGATTTATCATGATACAAAATAGTGTTATAAAAACTAAATATTATAGGATTTAAATATGAAAAATGGGTTATTTAATTTAAGGGCTATTAAATATGAGGTGAGTAGTTTTTAAATGTTTTTATTGTATTTATTGATTAATATGTTTAGAAAAAATCATAGAAGAGAGTCCAGTACTTAAGGAGGTTCTAGAAATATGTATAATTTCATGTTTATGTTGCACATTACCTATATTTTTCACAATTTTAATTACAATCATATTAAGATAGACTAATTTAGGATTATTCTTTGGGTGGTTCCTTTTGGGATACCCTCACTAGTTTAGATTATGCACCAGATAGTTACTTCACCTCGGTTTTAGGAACACTCGTTAGTTAGATAAGTACATTTATATTATGTATTGATTAAAAGGATCATAGATATACTTTCATTGGTTCTTTTGTTATTCATCGATGATGGTAGGAAATAAATTGTGTAATATAATTATTTAATTGATAAATGCATTTATGTGAATGTTTATTTTGAGTAAACATGATTTATATGTGATTTTATTTTGTGAAATTTAATTCATATAATTAAATGGTTTCCTTTAATATATGAACTTCAAAATAGAATTTCATCTTTTTTACTAAAGTTTTTGCGTAGATATTTTCATGGAATCTTAAAGGGAATCAATTCTAACTACTATAATACAAAATTTGTGTGTATATACACTTGGTCTCATTTCATGAATGTAAAGAAAATGATATTCCTTGATAGAATAGGAATTCAAATTAATTTTCATGATTGGATGGGATAATAGATGGGATATTCATACTTGAAACATGGATATGGGTAGACGTAGTTTGTTTTCTACTCTACTTTATATTTTTTACATTTCAATGTTTACAAAATATTTTTCTTCAAAACCCCTTTACCAATTGTTTTATAAGTTTTCTATGATAGTGGAATATATTTAAAATATAGTGATTATGTTTATATTTGATGAATTTATGTTTTACAATACATTTAACAATTTGATATGTTATTATTTTATCTTTGAATATTATTTATTTCAAAAACATTTATTTCATATTTACTAAAAAATATGAAGTTTTCATCCTAGGTTCCCTGATGTATTTTTTTTGTTTTATTTTAATTTAGTAAAAATAATTTTAATTGTGTAATTTGGTGTCCTAGTAACATTATGTTATCCCATGTTGATCCATAATGAAATTTAAGACTTGTGGTATATCTGATTGAGTATAGGGATAGATACCTAAGGTTGGTTTATTAAAACATAAGTGAGTATAAGGAAATAATATGAGTTATATTTTCTCAAATTTTTTCAATTTATCCACCATGATAGTGAATTTCTAAATTTCAGGTAAACCCACCTTGGTTCATTATTTATAGTCATCACTTATAGAATATACTATTTCGTGGATTCTTTGTTTCAATAGCTACTTGTTTGCTTCAATGACATTCATATTAAAATTATATATAATGAATTATTTAATTATGGTTTATATTTTTTATTGGAAGATAATTTTTTCCCTATAATCTAATTCATAGAAGATTGATGTATCATACAGATTAGATTTCAACCAAGTTTCAAAAGAATTTGGATTTTTTTTTATTTTTCATTCAACAATGATTTAGAAAGAGGTTTTATATATTTTCCATGCAATAATTATGTTTTAATACCATGGTTAACATGGGAAGATTTAAATACCATATAACGAAAGATAGATTTCAAAAAAACTATTATTTTTGGTATCACTATAGAGAGATGGTAGAATCTTCAATTGTTAATGAATTAAAAGAAATAAGTTGTGTGGAGAATTTGATATTGGATCGGTTTCCTTTTGTACATATTTATGAGAGAGATAGTATGCAAGTGTAGAAAGGAAATTTTTTAAATACACTTGAGGAAAATACTATAGATGATGATTTTGAGAGTGTGAAAAATTTAATGGATGATTCTAGAACTCTAGTATCTCAAGAATGTACTAAAATGACCAAGTTATAATTTTTAATGTGTGTATATCATTGAAAAACCGTGTATAGAATTTAAAATACCAAAATTGATTATATTCTTACCTTCTTGAAGAACATTCTTCCTAAAGGTGTCGATATTCCCTCAAAACATTATAAGAATATATGTTAATTAAGAATATTGTATTTTATACTGATAAATTTCATGTCTATCCAAAATATTTTAGTTTAATTTGGGAGGAAACAATTATCCTTAATGACTACAAGGAATTTGGTATTTCTCTATAGAAGGAATATGTAGATGTAACACCATCTCATTTTCCACAGAAAGTCATGGGTAACTTTCCATTGATTCCATGGCTCCAAAAACTATTCACGTCAATAGAAATATCATCCAATATTTGAAGGAATTATGTTCAGAGAATTAAAGGTAATAATGAGTTTGTTCATCCTATGAATGTATTAGGAAGGAAAACATTTGATGCAAACCATCCTGATTTAGTAGTTGAGGTATTTAATATTAGGCTGGGTTTATCTTGTGATAGTTTTAATCTATTTGGTTTTATGTTCACTTCTCACAGCACATGGATAGTTTTTATTCACATTTATAATTTTACACCATATATTTGTATGAAAAACCATTTCACTTTTTTGATGATACTAATATCTGGACCTTCTGATCCAAACACCGATATATAAATCATCTTGAAAACATTATTAAGATTGTTGAAGTAGGTTTGGGATATGGATGTGTGTATATTCAATGCTTGTTTAAAAAATATATTTCATATGCATTCTTCCCTTCAATGGACTATAAATTATTTCCCTACTTATGAAATGATGTCTTATTGGAGCATAAAGGGAAAATAGCATGTCATATTTGTATGAAGAATAGACAATCTAAAAGGATTAAATATCATTTAGTTTTAGTTTCATGGAGAATTAATAATTGTTTCCAATGAATCATTAATGGAGAAATAATCACCATAGGTTTGATAATATTGTTTACACTAAAAAACCCCCTCAACATATGTCAGGAATTTATGTTATTAATGAATTTAATGGTATTAGTTTTTTATTAGGAAAATTATAGATGAAATCTAAAAAGAGAAATAATATTGAAACTAAAGCCACTTAATATTATAAAATGAGAATTATCAACATTATGTTTACATATTGTTCTACCAATTTATTATGTAATTTTTTAGATATAATAAACATTTAGAAAAAACATATGTGTGAAATTTTTCTTTTAATTCTTCAAAATATCATGGATAATAAAAAATAAAATTTTCAATCTTATCAGGACTTGATGGATTGTTTTATTCAACCAGAACCGAATTAAGTGTGTATCGGTGAAAAAAATGAAATTTTCTTTGCGCTTCTTATGTTATGACACCGTTAGAAAAAAAATTATATAAGTATTTTAGAATATAAAAATTCCTAATGGATATTCCAAAAACATTTCTAAACAAGTCAATATAATAGATTTTAAACTAAAATCTATAAAAAATCATAATTATCAAATCCTTCTTCAAAAATTGATTCCAATAGAATTTTGGAATTTTCTATCCAATAATGTTTTGGTGAAAGTGATTCACTTGTGCTATTTTTAAATAACTTTGTTCTAAAAGTTTTTCCAAGTAATTCTTGATAAAAATATAGTAAGAGGTTCCATTAATTCTATGTCAGTTTGAAAAAGAACCTCTATTATTTTTCACCTTCTAGTAAATTTAATAGTTATTCTTCCAACTAAAGCACTTATTGAGAGAAAGTTTTCTTTTTTTTTGGATTTATCCTATTGAATGAAATATTTTCACAATGAAATTTTATGCTCGAAATAAGTATTATCCTGAAGGTTCAATTATGAGAGGTTACCTAGTTAAAGAATTTATGATTTTTTTTCAATATATTTGTCTCATGTTATCACAAGACATAACCAGAAAATGAAAAATTAAGATGACTAGTATAGGTAAATTGAGCCCACTATTCCATCTCTTCCCCAAACAAGAGTAATTCATGGGTCATATACATTGGATACATTGATCCTTAAAGTGCGGGATATGTCACATCCCATAGTATTGTTTAAATTTTGTTTGTTTGATAACAATGTCAGCTAAGTTATTTGGATATTTATATGTTATCTCATACTATGTAATTTCTTATATACCCAATAATTTTATTATCATTTTATGTAAGGAACATAAAAAATTATAATTAGAGTTCATCGATCTCTGCCTTTAATAAAGAGAGAGGCTTTTCATAGCCTAGTGTTTTTGTCATGGTGAAAATAAAAGGTATTATCAATAATTTATTTAACATAAAATATAGATAGAATTTAATTTTATTATTCATAAATATTTTAGGTATTGATTTTACCTATTGACTATATTTCTCAAGAATTAAGAGTGTTGGATTTTGGTCACAATTATTTTGTTCATGAATGAAAATATTTAATAGAATTTTTTATAAATTTGTTACAAATGATGGAGGAGTGAAAATTAGAACACAATGTGATGGTGTTACGTTAAATGCTACAATGGACTATTATGATAGTGCATCAGATAATTGGCCCCAATAATAAGATGTTCATTATTATGGACTTTTTTATAAAATATTTTTATTGAGTTAATACTATCAAGGTTGACTCACTAAGATGAAATGTAAATAGACCGATTCAATAACATGATAGGGTATATATTTTTATGATTATGGGTTCATAGTTATTGACATGAGTAATTTTCTTACTACCGATCAACCATACATTTCAGCATCAATAGAAAATAAATTTTTTTAGTGAAAGATCATTGAGACCTAATTATGGTGTCATTAATGATGTAATACCAAGACATATTTTTCGTGATGCTCGAGATGAAATCTAAACTATTGATTCCCCCATTGGTTTTGACAAAAATATTGAATTTTATGACTCAAATTGTTCCGTTGTGAGCGTTGATGATAAACCCAAAGTAGTGGCGGGTAATATATATAAGCAACTATATATGTTGACAGTTCATTCAGTTTACCTTGACATGAGTTTCTAGGGTTGCTTTTACTATAATTAATTTATTTTTGTTTCATTTTTCGATGATATTAATGTTTTATTATTGTTAGGTTTTATAAAATTTATTTATATTTTCTTCAATTCATAAAACCTGGTTGATATAGGTTTTTAAAAAATGTATAAATTGGTTTTTAATTACTGTTACTAAAACAAGTTTATGACTTATTTGAATTATAACTTGTATTCGTGATTTTTAAAAACTATTTCTAAACATTTATATTTCCTTCTTATTAATATTATGAAAAATAATTCAAAAGTTTGAAGGAATATATTATGTAATGTTATTGACAAATATTAAAGCATGGGGTTTCTCCTCTACTTCCCTTAGTGATTATAACAATTTTAATATTTTTCTCTTGAATTGCATATAATTCCATCCTCATATTCGTTATCAATTTTTTTTGTGATATTCAGTTGCACATGATTTGATTCCTCATTATCATAATAGCATGGTTTTGAGTGAGGATGCTCTCAGACCTAGAAGGGGCACACATATTACACATTCTTAAACTAACCCACTAGTGGACACCGCATATACCACACCTTTACATCCTCTACATGAGCCTCTAAGGATGTCCCTCCCCATGCCTCCATTATTATCTCATTTTTCTTCTTCTTCCTATACCAAGTCAATATTTCTTGTAGGCATGTTCTTACCCATGCCTCCATCATCAACTCATTTAGCCTCTTCATTTCATACCATGTCTACATCACCTGTAGGGATGTTCCTACCCATTCATCCTTAATCATATCATTTAGATTGTTGTACCCATAACATATCTACACTACCTACATGGATGGTGGAACATTTACTATTTACATATCTTTTGATGATTCCCCAACCATAATACTCATATCCTCCTATGACTATATTTCCAAAATTTACTTATATCCATCTAGGATCTAATTATTCTATTCCATCATCACCCACTCAAGTGCGTGAATATAACCTAAATCATTCATTGTAATAGACAAATCCCGAGACACTACTAATCTAGGACACCCCAAAGATCTATCAGAGCCTATTTTGTACTTGCATCTAGTTTTCTTATTATAACTGTGTCAAATTAAATCATTTAATTTTTTCATGTTGTAACATGACTTAATTATTCTTTTCCCACTTTTCTTTTATTTAGTGTGATATTTTAGTAGGTGTCATGGGTGCATCCATATATGGGAAGATGAGAATGGACAAACCCAAATAATGGTGGATTAAAATGAATAAAATAAAATGATAGGTCAAAATTTCAGGCAATGTGGAATTTTCACGGTCACTTTATCCAAGTACCATGATATCATTCTAGTGGAACTGGTCTCATGGATACAACTCAATAATGACATCAAGGATAAATTATGGTCCCAGATATGGGTAAGAAAATTTTATAAATTTATATCCATATTATTGTTTTGTTTATATAAATTAACATGTTTTTTGTAGATTCGGTTTAACATTCACATTGATGAAACTACTAAGGTTTCAAGGTTGATGTATCTTGGGGCATTATGGTGATCATATAAGCATGAGTTATATGCTGGTTGGAGGAGTTAAGTTGGTTATGATTTAGAAGGTGTACGAATATTCCCCGACTGTCCAAAAATGAAATATCAAAAAATGATCACATATTAGAAGGCTGATGAGTTTAAGGTATTCCAAATCTTTAATAGTTTTCATATAAAATTTAATTAGTATTACTTGAATTGAATTATTGTTTTTAATAAGTGTTAGGAAAAAACAAAAAGAACAAAGATTCAATGAAGTATCTACACACTTTGAGGTGCACTATAATGCCTGAGCATGAGAAGTATGAATTAATTTAATATGAATAGATAAAATATCCTTATTTAGAGTGTTACATAGCTACCAATGTATATTTTCATGTCTTATTTTATTATTCATCATTAATTTTTTATATTGTAAATCTCTAACATAATTGATATTGTGTTATTAAATGATTATCATATACAATAAAAAATATTAATTTTAAACATGATACAATGTTTCTTTTCATAAAGAACTAAAAAATAAGATAACTATTTTTTAAAACATGATATATAATGATATTTTAACATGAAACAATCCCTTTGGAAATGTGATTTAGGTTCCATATCTTGGATTACTTAGGATACACCTTCCTTCATCTAATTAAAAAGTTAACATTTATTATTAGAATCTTTATCAACATCATGGGTTCCAAAATTCATATTCCACTCTATGAGTTACATATTATGATATGGTGTAAATATCTTAGATAGTTACTTGTATTAAATTTTATAGTTTTGTTATTCAATAAAAATATCATTAATCATATTCTATTCTTTCTTTTTTTTGAGTTCTTACTAAAGAGTTATTATGGTGTATGATTTCTTGTCTCTTTCTTTCATCTTTATCTATTAAGAAATATATTATTACATGATTCTAAATAAAGGTTATATAGTAGACATGTATGGAATTTAGTTATCCTTTTCATCTTAAATTGATCACTAAGACTTCTTATTTGGATTTGGGGATTCCATCACTTTATTGAAATATTAATTTAGTTTTGTACTGAACAAGAGACTAAAAGTATAAGGCCCCATCCTTAAACATTACTTAATCTTGATTTATTTCAAGAATACACATTGAGGATCTTTTCAGGTTTAGGGTTTCAGAGAATTAGATCATAAATCATGCATTACATTCCACATTTAAACAAGGTGGTTACATAAAAGACAGTATTATTTTTTCCCATCAAAGGAGACATAATTAAAATAAAACATAGATTCTTTCGTGACACTTCGTCGACACCATAAACACATCATGTACCTTTCCCTTGACCTGTGAAAAACATTTCAAAAACTTGGGATGAGCATAAAAAGTTCAGTAAGGGATATAAAAGTACGAAATGAAAACATTAGTCCATGTATAAATAAGAATTAATGAAATCATACATTACTCATAAAGCATAAGGACTTTAACATACCTCATCAAATCATGAGTAAATCATAGAAATCATAAGAAATAAAGGTAACTTGAGGAATTCATAACATTCTTACATAGGGAGTAACTCTCATGGTTACGTTTGTAATACTCATCACAGTATATTCCCTAAATCTCTTTAGAGAAACCTTAGCGTTTAACCCTGTCGTGTTACCCAACGCATTGGAGAGCTATATCGGGCTCACCCTCCCTAATTTTATCACGGAACCACCCGTCTTCATAAACAATGCCCAAGAACCATAACATAATCGTATCACATAAAACATGCATAAAGGAAACAAAAAATTTCCAATTTTCATAAACAAGATATCAATAACACATTGATATAATAAAAACATTATCAAAAACTTTTTTAATACCAAAATAAAACAAAAGTAAAACATGGTATTTATTTTTCATTTAAAAAAAAGTTAAGGCTTGTAGAGGAAGTCGAAACTCAAATAATGGTCATGGCGGTGGAAAAGTCATTGTCGCTACATACGTACGACAAAAACATTCCCTTTTGTTGTTCAGTAAAATGATTCGTATAAAAAATATTCCTTTTGAATAAACGTAAAATTCAAAGGGGTTTATACACCGTATAAAAGAAAGATGTGTATAAAACAAAATATGCCTCAATGAAAGGATATTGAGACGAAGTCCCTTACCTCGTGTCCAACTTGACTCAATCATTATTTAATCTCATGAATAATAAACTTTAGTTAATTTATACTTTCTTAAGAACCTTTTTCAAGTTCATTATTCCTTTTATATCACTTATTACCATGTTATAAACACTATGTAATTATTGAAGTTAATAACGGTCGTTTTGTCGATTATTGGTACTTGAGTCAAAAATAAACTCCTTATAATTACAAGTTGTCCATGTGGTAAAATATCCATTATATCCAGAATTATATTCATGATGTATATATCATATATATCTAGTATATACATGCATTTATAATATTACATAACATTTAGAGGTAATAAATGAAATGCACCGTTCATGGAGACGGTAAGCCGTACGTACGCATGAACGCTACTTTCATTTCTATTTCATATTTAATGGAATTAAATCATAATGATATAAAGGTATATTATAATTAAAGTATAATATCATATACAATATCATTAACTCAATCCTTTATACGTCTCACATATGGCATTAACAAATCAACTCACTTTGAGGGGGCGGTAGTCCGCACTTCCTAAAATGAAGATATCACATTTACCCATAATGGAAAGAATAAAGGTATGCCATAAATGAAAAATACATAAGCATAAGGAAAACATAAATATAATATATATCATATATAAATATAGTGACAACTTAATGGCCACCATGAAAGGTGTTAAAAGAAGATTGAACAATCATCGTTTCGTGAGGCAGAAATTTGCCATCCACAGAAACAGTATGTTCTTTAACCATTAGAAGAAGGTGTGTGTAAGTGTATCTAGAATAATTCTTATAAAAACATCATAGTATGTTAGAGATACTGGTGTTGTTACAAAATAAAGGAATATAAAGATTTAGGTGGTTGGATAAGCAAAATAAAACAAAAGAACAAAAGTAAAGACATTACCTTTAAATCGGGTAACTCCTCTTGGTTTGAACCAAAAGGGTTTCTTGAAGAGCTTTCTGTATAAGGTAAGGCTTCTAGGATGAACAGAGGGATGTAGAGAGATAAAATGATCAGATACTTTCCAAGCCAATGGTTTGAGAGTTGTGGGTAAGGAGGTAGAGGTGGGGGCCTTTTATAAGAGGGAGGAGGGGCACTCTTGGAAAGTTAAGAAATGTTACTTTATATTAAAATGAGTTTCGGAATTTAAAGGTCCCACATTGAAATATTTCGAGGCTAAGGTGATAAGGGTTCGAAATATACTCATCCAATAAGTTTTTTACAAGTGTAAGTCTTATATTTTACATTATATTTTCATTTTATTTAAATCATTAATGAATGTGGTAATTGTTGCATCATCATGGTGTCGTAAATAATTTAATTTATTTAGTGTCTAAAAATTATAAAATAATACTATGATGTAGGAAATATTTTTAGATTTACAGTTACTATCTATAGTCTAAGAGATAATTTACACAGACAAAAATAATTTTTTTTTACTTGGGTGATACATACTTTGGTTATACTTTCCCTTTAAAAAAATAATATAATAAAATGTCACTATCACCCAAAAGTGATTCCATGGGGTCCCAAAGTTTGGAACAAGGCATCCCATGGTCGGAAATGACCCAAATAGTAGAATTATGACACATTTTTTGGTCATTTTTTATTATTATGATATTATTTTATTACCCTTAACTACCCGATTACTAATTAATCACAATAATTAAAGATAATTATCGTTGTTACTATTCATAATGTCCAAATACAAAAGAGTATTAATTACATAATTTGGAACTTCTGATTCCAAAAATGGAATCCATTTTACCAAATTCTAAAAATATAAATTGCAGTAATTACTTTAAAAAATAATTCCCATTGTCAAAACAAATAGCGGGTTTTTTAGAAACAATTTCTATCAAAAGTTTGACAATTATATATGTCCAATTTTAAGGTGAAATTAATCCCAATGACCACCATTGTATTAAATGGTAAAAATATATTATATTTACACTTTAAACATAATTAAAAATATAATCTAACCATATAATTAAATTAGATGAAAAAGTAGTTTTGAAGTAAAATGCAGTATTTTTCACTATTCATTAAAAAATGAACATTGTCAGAAAAATACCAAAAATTTATCCAAAGTAAATTTCAACGTCCCAATTCTAATGAATAAGTTTATTTTGACAAATAGAGCTTCTAAAATTTTCAACAGTTTGATTTAAAAATGGTTTTCCATCAAAAGGCGGTAAAACAATCTTGTAAAAAATATTAGAGTATTCCATGCTTAAGATTGGATTTATTCTCATTTTAAACCTATAAAACACTATCTAATTCATAAATAGACATAGATAAGAAAATATATTATTCATTACTTACTTGGGATGTTACATCCTTCCCCCTTTTGAAAATTGTGTCCCCACAATTTATTTACTTATCAGATAAGTGGGGGTATTTATCCCTCATTACATTTTCAGATTCTCATGTTGCCTCTTCAATCATGTGGTTTTTTCACAAAACCTTTACTTGATGAATCACCTTATTCCGTAACACTTGATCCCTATGGTCAAGAATCTAGACTGGTTGTTCTTAATAAGATAGATTCTCTTCCAACTGAACTACCTCTGGACTCAAAACATGCGATGGATCTGGTATGTACTTCCTTAACATTGAGACATGAAAAACATTGTGTACCTAAGATAAACTCGGAGGTAAAGCCACTCGGTATGCAATTGATCCAAATCTCTCCAGAATTTCATATGGTCCAATGAACCTTGGACTCAGCTTTCCTTTCTTACCAAATCGTATCACACTTTTCCAAGGTAAAACTTTGAGGAAGACATGATCACCTACCTCAAAAGAGAGATCCTTCCTCCTATTGTCTGCATAACATTTCTACCTACTCTGAGCTGTTCTCATGTGTTTTTATATCAGCGGAACTTTTTCTGCCAACTCTTCTACCAATTCTAGTCCCATCAACTTCCTTTCACCCACTTCATCCCAAAAAGATGGAGTTTGACACAACTTCCCATATAATGCCTCAAATGGTGTCATCTGTATACTAGAATGAAAACTGTAATTATAAGAAAACTCAACCAAAGAAAGATGTTGGTCCCAACATCCCTGATAATCCATCGAACAAGCATGTAGAATATCCTCCAAAGTCTGAATTGTTTGTTCTGACTTCCCATCTAATTGACGATGAAAAGCTGTACTAAAATTTAATTCTGTACCCATCGACTTCTGAAGGTCTTTCCAAAAGTTAGAAGTAGATCTGGGATCAAGATCAGATGCAATGGAGAGGGGAAGTCCATGTAACCTGACTATCTCTTTAAGATAGAAATGAGAAATTTGATATAGAGAAAAAGTATCTCGTATAGAAAGGAAATGAGCAGATTTAGTCAAGCAATCAACAATAACCCAGATTGCATTATTACCTCGAGGTGTCTTCGGAAATCCCACAACAAAGTCCATGGATATATTCTCCCATTTCCAATCTGGTATTGGTATTGGCTGAAGAAACCCCTTCGGTAACTGCCGCTCTGCTTTAACCTATTGAATAGTCAAACACTTCATAGTAAAATCAACAATATCTCTTTTCATTCCATCCCACCAGTAGTACTCCCAAAGATCTCTATACATCTTAGTACTACCTAGATGAACTGAAAAAGGAGAACTATGAGCTTCACATAACAACTCTCTCTTCAACTGTGAATCACACATCACACACAATCTCTTCCCAAATCTCAAAACACAATCATTATCAATGTTTAATTCAAGAAACTTACCCTTTTAAACCAGCTCTACCTTTTTCTGCAACTCACTGTCTTGCTTCTGTGCTTGCTTAATTCTCTCTGATAGAGAAGATTTCACTAATACCTAAAAAACATAAGAACATCCTCTACCAATAACTTTTATGCCAAAGTTCATCAAATCCTTAACCAAACTATCACATTCCAAATGCAACATTGTTAATGAAGCACTACTTTTTCAACTCAAAGCATCAGCCACTTTATTTGCTTTTCCCGGATGGTAATGAATTCTACAATCATAATCCTTGATTAATTCCAAACATCTCCCTTGTCTCATGTTTAGTTCTTTATGAGTGAAAATATACTTTAAACTTTTGTGATCGGTATATATTTCACACTTACCTCTATACAAATGATGCCTCCAAATTTTTAAAGTGAAAGCAATAGCATCTAATTCCAAATCAGGTGTAGGGTAATTTACTTCATGGGTTTTCAACTAACGTGAAGCATAAGAAATTACCTGATCATTATGCATTAGGATGAAACCAAGTCCTTTCAATGAAGCATAACTGTAGATAACAAACTCACCATTACTAGAAGGTAGTGCCAAAACTGGAGCATTCACCAATCTTCTTTTCAATTCCTGAAAACAATCATCACATTATTTTGTACAGATAAACTTAACACCCTTCTGATTTAGCTTAGTCATTGGATTAGATAACCGTGAAAAATTTCTAACAAACCTTCGGTAATAGCCTGCCAAACCTAGAAAACTATGAATCTCAGTTACATTTGTGGGTCTTGGCCATTCTTCAAGAACCTTTTTTTTTGTAGGATCAACAGTTATTCCATATTTAGAAACAATGTGACCAAGGAAAGAAATTTGTTGCAACCAAAACACACACTTGCTGAATTTCCCATAAAATTTCTTTTCTTTTAAGGTTTGAAAAATAAAACTTAAGTGACTTTCATGCTCCTCTTTACTTTTAGAAAAAACCAAAATATCATCAATGAAAACAACCACAACTTATCCAAGAACTCATGCAAAATTCTATTCATAAGGTCCATAAATACAGCAGGTGCATTTGTTAGCCCAAAATGCATTACTACAAATTCATAATGGCCATATATTGTATGAAACGCGGTCTTTGGAATATCTTCTTCCTTTACCTTCAACTGATGGTACCCCAATCTCAGGTCAATCTTTGAAAAATACTGAGCTCATTAGAGCTAATCAAACAAATCATCGATATGAGGCAAAGGATATTTTTTCTTAACAGTGATGTTATTCAAGTCTCTATAATCAATGAAAAGTCTCATAGAACCATCTTTATTTTTTACAAATAATATAGGATCACCCCATGGTGATGTGCTAGGTCGAATGAAACCTTTATCTAATAAATCTTTCAATTTCTCCTTCAACTCTAAAAGATCAATTTGAGCCATTCGATAAGGGGGTTTTGAAATTGGCTTAGCATCAGAAACTAAGTCAACAGTAAATTCAACTTCCCGATCTGGTATTATTCCAGGAAACTCATTATAAAAAAATCAAGATACTCATTTACCACTGGCACATCATTAATCTGAATGGTTCCTTTGTTTTCAACAATATGTTCAAGGTAACATTCATTTCCATCTTTTACAAGTTTCTCAGCGTCTTGATATGTTATCAATAGTAAGGGTTCATTCGTGTACACAAAATGAAAGTCTTTCTGAAAAGAAACTTCTTTATCTCTACAATCAATCTTAGCAAGGTAAACAGAGAGCCAATCCATACCCAAGATAACATCAAACTCTACTATATGTAAAACAATAGGGTTTGCAAGTAGGTTCTTTCCACAGATAAGGATATGAAGATTCTTATAAATTCTTTTTGCCTCAAAATTTTCCCCAGGTTTTTTTACCACAAGTTTAGGAGTCATTTCTTGAGATGGAATTTCCAATTTACTAGAAAAGTTTTCAGATATAAAGAATGTATAGACCCCGAATCAAACAACACATTGGCATAATCTGAGAAAACAAACAAAGTACCTGATACCACTTCATTTACTGGCCCAACAACTACTGAAGTAGTTGCAAAGGATTTCACCACTCCTTTTTTCTTGTAGTATTAATGCTTCCCATCATTTGAGCTCTTTGTCGAACACTTGTTTTCATAATGACCCATCTCATTGCACTTAAAACGTTTCACTAACTATAAATCAAATTTGGTCTTACCATCACCCTGATCTTTTTCAATGCAATCACGAGCCTTATTCCCATATTACCACATCGGTAGAACTTTCCAGAATTCATAATACATTCCCCAACATGCCTTTTACCAAATTTATCACAAACTGGAAACTTAGTTTTCTTACCATCAGTCCTTTATGAATAATTCTTCCCTTTCTCTTGCCACCTCGGTCTCTTCTTCTGTTGGTTGTTATAGAACACTTGATCATCAGAAAACTCCATTTCCACCTTCTCAGCACATCGACCAAGCTTTTCATAACTCTTTAACTCGCGAGAAGCTAAAGCCCTTAGATATTTTGGCTTTAATCCTGAGTAAAAACGATTGATTTTACTATCAAGGTCTCGGATAAAATTTGGAGCATACCTTGCCAATCGAGTGAAACATTCTTCATAACCAGCCACTGAGTCGTCCTCTTGCCTCAATTCCAAGAATTTTATTTCCATCCTAAGTCAAATAGCCTTAGGAAAATACTTCTCGAGAAACATACCATTGAATTCATCCTAGTCAAGAGCATCAATCTCAAAAGCATCCCCGATATTTTTAACCATCGACCACCACTGATCTGCTTCACCCTCTAAACGGTAAATTTCAAGACTAACCTTTTGATTGTCTAAACACCCCATGACATCGAAAATTATCTTCGGTGCTTTAATCCACCATTCAGCTAGCATAGGGTCAGATGATCCTCTGAATGATTGGGGATGTTGCCTCATGATTTGTTCCACAACTGACATGTTCCTATGCAGTTGATCTAGCTGATCTCGTGCATGGATACCACCACCATTTATCGCTTGAGTCAATTGCACCATTACTGCAACAAACTATTCAGTTCAAATTCCAACCATCTTAGGATGCTGATTCGGAAGGTCATTTCCTTCTGTATGCTTTCCTAGAACTACTTCCTTGTTTCCTCTATGGAAAACCATTCTGAACAAACTTGTCTTAGATGAAGCAACATGGTAATCTTCAAATGCTATATCATTTCAATTTGACCTTAAAAAAATATTTTTGTATAATCATTTAATATAATTCTAACTCTGAAAGTTATCTAAACCGAACTTTGATACCAACTATAAGGCCCTAGACTTAAAAATTACTTAATCTTGAGTTATTTCAAGAATACAAATTAAGGATCTTTTCAGGTTTAGAGTTTTAGAGAATTAGATCATAAATCTTGCATTATATTCCACATTTAAACAAGGTGGTTACATAAAAGACAGTATTTTTTCCATCAAAGGAGACATATTTAAAATAAAACATAGATTCTTACATGACACTTCCTCGACACTATCAACACATCATGAACCTTTCCCTTGACCGGTGAAAAACATTTCAAAAACTTGGGATGAGCATAAAAATCTCAGTAAGGGATATAAAAGTACGAAATGAAAACATTAGTCCATGTATACATAAGAATTAATGAAATCATACTTTGCTCACAAAACATAATCACTTTAACATACCTCATCAAATCAAGAATAAATCATATAAATCATAAGACATAAAGGTAACTTGAGGCATTCATAACATTCTTATGTAGGGAGTAGCCCTCATGGTAACGTTTGGAATACCCATAATAGTATATTCCATAAATATCTATAGAGAAACCATAGTGTTTAACCCCTTCATGTTACCCAATGCATCAGAGATCTATATCGGGCTCACCCGCCCTTAGTTTATCACAAAACCACCCGTCTTCATAAACAATGCGCAAGAACCATAACATAATTGTATCACATAAAACATGCATAAAGGAAACATAACATTTCCACATTTCAATCACAAGATATCAATAACACATTGATATAATAAAAACATTATAAAAACCATTTTCAATACCAAAATAAAATAAAATTAAAACATGGTATTTATTTTTTATTTTTAAAAAAAGTTAAGGCTTGTAGAGGAATCCGAAACTCAAATAATGGTCACGGCAGCGGAGAAGTCGTTGTCGCCGCATATGTACAACAAAAACATTCCATTTTATTGTTTAGTAAAACGCTTCTTATAAAAAATATTCCTTTTGAATAAACATAAAATTCAAATGGTTTTATACACCGTATAAAATAAAGATGTGTATAAAACAAAATATGCCTCAATGAAAGGAGATTGAGACGAAGTCCCTTACCTCATGTCCGACTTGACTCGATCGTTCTTTAATCTCCTAAATAATAAACTTGAGTTAATTTATAATTGATTAAGAACATTTTTTAAGTTAATTATTCCTTTTATATCACTTATTACCATGTTATGAACACTGTGTAATTATTTAAGTTAATAACGGTCGTTTTGTCGATCATTGGTACTTGAGTCAAAAATAAACTTCCTATAATTACAAGTTGTTCATGTGGTAAAATATCCATTATATCCATAATTATATTCATTATGTAGATATCATATATATACAGTATATACATGCATTTATAATATTACATAACATTTAGATGTAAGAAATGAAATGCACTGTTCATGGAGACGGTAAGTCGTACGTACGCATGAATGCTACTTTCATTTATATTTCATATTTAATGGAATGAAATCATAATGATATAAAGGTATATTATAATTATAGTATAATATCATATATAGTATAATTAACTCCATCCTTTATACATATCACATATGGAATTAACGAATCAAATCACTTTGAGGGGGTGGTAGTCCGCACTTCCAAAAATGAAGATATCACGTTTACCCATAATGGAAATCATAAAGGTATGCCATAAATGAAAAATACAGAAGCATAAGGAAAACATAAACATAATATATATCATATATAAATATAGTGACATCTTAATGGCCACCATGAAAGGTGTTAAAAGAAGATTGAACAATCATCAATTCGTGAGGCAGAAATTCACCATCCACAGAAACAGTATGTTCTTTAACCATTAGATGGAGGTGTGTGTAAGTGTAACTAGAATACTTCTCATAAAAACATCCTAGTATATTGAAGATACTGGTGTTGTTACAAAAGAAATGAATAAGAAGAGTTTAGGGGGTTGGAGAAGCAAAATAAAATAAAAGAACACAAGTGAAGACATTACCTTTAAATCAGGTAACTCCTCTTGGTCTGAACCAAAAGGGTTTCTTGAAGAGCTTTCTGCCTAAGGTAAGGCTTCTAGGATGAAGATAGGGATGTGGAGAGATAAAATGAGCAGATCTTGTCCGATCGAATGGCTTTAGAGGTGTGGGTAAGGAGGTAGAGGTGGGGGCCTTTTATAAGAGGGAGGAGGGGCACTCTTGGAAAGTCAAGAAATGCAGTATTTTTCACTATTCATTAAAAAATGAAAATTGTCAGAAAAATACAAAAAAATTATCCAAAGTAAATTTCAATGTCCCAATTCTAATGAATAAGTTTATTTTGACAAATAGAACTTACAAAAATTGTCAAAAGTTTAATTTAAAAATGGTTTTCCATCAAAAGGAAGTAAAACAATCTTTTAAAAAATATTAGAGTATTCCATGCTTAAGATTGGATTTATTCTCATTTTAAACCTCTAAAACACTATCTAATTCAAAAATAGACATATATAATAAAATCTATTATTCATTACTTACTTGGGATGTTACAAAAACCCTCTTCCAAATTTCTTCTGCGGTGGTAATTATAATTTTCATTGATTGTTGGTAGTGTTCACATGGATTTTATTTCCATTTTCAGCATTAAATAATATGTTATATTTATAGAATTATTACAATGAGTAGATAAAATTATACGGTATTTATGATTATATGTTATTTTTGAATTTTTCATCATTTTTATCACATGTTTTAATTTATGAATTATTCATTTAATTAAAAGTTATTCTATATTATTATTATTATTTAGGATTATAAAATGTTCATATTCTGAATATGTGTACACTAGTCAATGTCCTTTGTATCAAGCGGTATTGTTTATCGAAGGTCGTGTGACTCGAGAAAAATTATTTTTCTCGTGTAAGAAGAAAAAATATATAAGTACAGTAAATTCATAGACACAAGAAAATATTATAAGTGTTTCCATTTATATTTAATATATTTATATGAAATTATTAATTAAATATCTTGTTTATATTTTCTGTAGTCTTCCCTAGAATCCCTCAAAGATAAAGAAGATGACAAATTCATCCTAAATGACCATTTGAGTCAACTATTAAGTGAGGATCACCAAGGGATAATCTGATGTAAAACAGGTGACAACATAATCCCTTATAGTTATAGGTCCAAATGAGGCTCCTCTCATACCTCTCAAACCCCTAAGATACAAAATACTCATGAAAAAACAGTTGAGGAAAAAAATTCGCTTTACAGAAGTATGAATGATGTAAGATGTTCACAAAATACATACTAAAATCTATGTCATTTACAATTCAATCACATACATCACAGAATAATACTAATTTTGATTCACATATGACATAAATGATCTTTTTAAATAATTATCCTAGTGATTCCGATGAGGTTCCTAGTGGAAGTCGATATGATGGTGGTGGTGGTGATGTTGTTGATGATGGTGTTTCTACTCAAGATAATGATTTTTGTGATATGTATGTTAGTGATGGGGGTGAGGATGTTGGTGATGGTGATAAGGATGAAAAAGTTAGTAATGGGGGAAATATTGATCCCCTCTATTTTTTACATAGAAATAAAGAGACTTGTTGAACTTGTTTAATTCCTTGAATTGATTGGTTGTATAGATGTATATATATGTTTAATTATTGTAAATGGTTTGAAAATTATTAAAAAATTTGGTTGAATATTGAATATAAATAATTTTTCTACATTGAATATGTAGTATGTGTTTTATTTGATTTACATGTTTAGAATCTAGTGGTAGAGGTGATGGGGTTGCTGCTCCCAAATGGGGACAAATACATATACCCATAGTTTGGGGAACTATGGGTATAGGTTCCCTTTTGGGATAATCTATACACACAATTCACTAAACCATTGGTATAGATATATACTGACTGTTTTTTATAAAAATATGTCTATTATAGAGTCTCTAGGGACTATACCCATAGTTTTATAGATACCATGGGTATATGTCTATACACATGCCTCCATCAGCTATGGCTCTTAATTTTATGGGTATAGCCTATACCCACAGTTTTAGGGGATATACACATGATTTAAACCCATGGGTATAAATTGGTTTTCCAATAGTGATTCCTCCATAGACGGGGTCTTAGTCTACCAAAGAATCTTTGAACCCTTCCATTAGGATCTATAACAAACCTAGAGGTGTAACAATAAAGTCTTTTAAAGTTTATCTCATAGATTCACACTAATTCATTTTCATTTTACTTTATCTCTATTAATTCCTTATCCATTATTATTTACATTGAAAGGGGGAAATATTTATTGAAAATGATCCCAAAAATCTTCCCACTCCATAGAATCAATCTCCCTTATTTATTTCATGTATTTAATTATTTTCCACCATTAATAATATTCTCCCTATAAGAGGTACAGAGCTAGGGTGGATTTATCTTATTCCAAATAATGGATTATAGAAAAATATCTTTTCTGTAGAGCTTATCAATTGTACATAAATCAATGGCTCAGTAGATCAACTGAAATAAGGTGGTTCTTGATGAATAAAGGACTCAATGGAAAGTTGTTCTCTTTGAGGTGAATTTTTTCTCTTCTCTTGATTAAAGTTATTTTTCATAACTAGGGTTACTTTATTAATCATTATTAGGAAGTTTTCCAATCTATCTTCCATCATTGGGTTGTTATATCATGATCTGTTCCACTCATCATTTACGAAATTCCTCTTTTTTTATTTTATTTTTATAAAGGAGATAACCTTAGTGAAAAATATGTTTCTTTTGAGAATATTATAATTATAAAATAATTTTATGTCCTAAAATACCATTCTTAAATATGTTATTATTTAACACTAAAAACATTTTATATAAATCCTTTATAATTGGTCAAAAAAAGATTGTGATTAACCAGACTTATCCCCATGGAGTGTTCAACTAGGATTGCAGTTGGTCTCATTGTAATGAACCATTTCAAATTCATGTCTAGCTAAAAATGGTCTTTTTGGGTGTTACCCCTAAATACATCTTTTCAATAGCAATATACACTTGATCACATATAGGCAGGGATTTTTTTTCTGAAACCACATACTTAATACTTCACAAAAATACCAGGATCTTTTTCTATGTTAAAACCTATAACAACCTAATATTAGAACACATAGACATTACATCACTTTTTCATAATACTTAAAACATTAAAAAAATAGACTCCGAAAGACTGTACTTGTTTAGTGCCTTGGTAAACATGGAAACAAAAACACTGGAATGTAAGTGAGCCATATTATAACCCACTAGGTTCATTATAACTATCAACCTTCTCAGACATGTCATAATTAATACATATCTTTATAAAATAAGTAAATAAACATAAAAAGTGGTGAGATCATATGCTCAGTAAGGGATAAAATGGATATATGTAAGTAAAAAATTGAGTATAGTGATATGGTAATGTGATCAAAACATTAAAACACCATACCCTACATATAAAATATTATTAACCTGAATCGTGGAATAAAGCACAGTAGTTCATAAGACATGAATCAAAAAAATATAAAACATAATCCATTAATTTATAACAAAGGAATAAAACATTGAATTATGGTAAACATATAATCATATAATTTGATATCTATAGTAGTCAAGACCTTGCTTCCATGACTATCTTAGTAGTGTGGATTAACTCCCTATACCATCTTGGTAGTCATGGTTCACTCACATGGCCATATTAGTATCTTGATTTCACTCCTCATACCATAATGGTAGTTATGGTTCACTATCATGTCCATTTTAGAAGTCAAGGTTCACTCCCAATACAATCTTAGTCTATCTCATGGATATAGTTCCCACCCATCTTATAATAAAATCGTACATACATGTGCCACAAAATCATAAATAATAATATCATAACCCATGAAATGAAGTGGAAATCATAACCATGTAATAATATCATGACCTGTTGAAAAATATACAAGTTTCATAATCATTCCATCAAAATCATAACTTGTTAAATGAAATTGGTTTCAAAGGCATATAACCCGCAAAAGAGAAATGTGTTTCATAAACAACATAACAAAAAAACATAAAACATTTATAGAAATAATATGAATGTAAAAATGGAATTATTTCCCAAAAAATTGAGAGTAACGCCAATTTATGTCTTTTTAGATGGTAAATAATTTTAAAATATCTTTTAAAAATCATTTTGTGAGAAAAATATCCTTTATGCATTAAATATTATTTTTAAAACAAATCACTTTTTTGAAAACATTTTTATTTATATATAATTGAAAACGAATAAAATAATATTTGAAAAAGATAAAACATTTCTAAAATCCCTTTTCTATTAAAATTATCTTCATGGATGATTTTAAAATATTTTACAAAACTTTTTCAAAAACATGGTTTTTGAAATAAAATAGATTTTCGATATAAGAGGGAACTATGGTCAGATTTTTCTTAACAATATTTTATTAATTATCATAACTACCGAAGAGTGGTAAAATTGTTCTAATACATGGAAAAATATTTAATTAATTGAGGATTAAAAAATCTATGACTATTCATGATATATAGATCATGATATTTCATCTATGGAATCATAAACATAAATAATCTAGATAAATGATGAGTATATTTCAATAAAATCTTATCTCATGTTAACATGGGTTCATACATTCCATGTAATAAAATGATATTACATAAATATTAATATATAATTAAATAAATTATATTCATGATCTAAAATGTAAAATGGAATTACATACACCTAAAAATATAATTTAGGTTCAAAATCAAACAAGAGTCTCAAATAAGGTAAATTCAGACAACATTGTATAACAGATTTGGAATCTTTTAAAACATAAACGCCCTGAAATAAAGATCATATAATTGATATTTAAATACCAATAAAATTAATTATAATAATATAATTCATTCATGGTCAATATATACACCGTACAAAATAAAATAGTGGTGAACACGGTATGTATCTCATTGGTATAAAATAAAGTGCGATGAAATTCCCTTACCTTGTGTCATGACTCTCATCGTACTCGTAAAAAATTATTTTATAATAAATATAAATTTATTACACATATTTTTTATAACCAAATTTTTATATCTTATACCATATATAGTTTGATTATGACTTTATATTACTCGTTGGTTAATAATTATATGTTGAGGTTTCACTTTGGGTAATATCTTCTTTGTTCTTTACATGTGTCTTAATTTTTTATATCTTTGGTCCATATAATAATATCATGATTTCTATAATATATACCATTGTATAAATATTTATTATATTTGTTGTATAATAATCTATATAATATAGAAGTATAAAATGAAATACATCGTTCATTGACACAGTATGTCATATGTACGCTTGAACGCTATTTTCGTTTATCTATTGTATTGAAAGAAAAAAATAAAATTGAATATATATATAATATCATTAAATTATAATTATTTTTTAATATATGTTATATTATTTAATTAGAAAAATCATTAATATATTCCTTTTAGTGTGTGAAAGAATCACATCACTTTGATGGGGTGGAAGTCCACACTTCCTCAAATAAAACCATCTTACTTACAAAGAAATTGAAATTGTAAAGGTATGTATTATAAATGAATAATAAAAGAAAAAAAGAAATAATATATATCATATATATCATATATATGCATTGTTTTCATCATAATTCCTTTCCATGAAAGGGGGTAAAGGAAAAATGAACAGTCATCATTTCATGAGGCGATAGTTCGCTGTATACGTAAACAGTATGTTCATTTCCCATTAGATGGAAGTATATGTAAGTGTATGATAAACCATTAATATAATAACAGGTCAGTATACTGAGAAAACCTTTTTATTATATAACAATCTAATGAGGATTTGTTTAGGCAGTGTAGGGAGAAAAAAATAAAGGACCTTGAGGAAGGATGTTACCTCTTCTTTGGGTAACTCATTTTAGTTTTCACTAAAGGGCTTTCTTGGATTGTTTTTTTCCAAAGTTTAGGATTATAGGTTGAGCGATGGTATGTTCATGAGATATATAAGAATATCTTTTTTGATACAAAGTGGCTTCAGAGGTGTTAGGAAGTGGGAGGAGACACACCCTTTTATATTAGAGGAGGAGTGACACACTTATAAATTTTGGGAAAAAAATTACACCCACATTTTTACCATGTCAAGTAGATCCTGTAATAGGTCACATTCAATATTAGGTCTGTTATTGTCGAAATATGTCCATAAAATGGTTCTTGGGAAAATTTCTTGGTCATTTTGGGTCTTAAAATTATGGTTTAGTTGTTAACCTTATTTTTCTCTTAATCGTTGTAATTAATTTTAATCACATTAACTAATATTTTTTATCAAAAGTAATTTGACCTTAATAGATATTATAAATTATTTTTATTCTAAATATGTAATCTATTTTTTCAAATTTAATCACATAAGTGGAAGAAATTAATTTAAATTTAGTCCTACATATGGGACGAGAATGTTAGTTTTTAATGTTAAAATATCCAAAAGTTTTCTAAGTTTTTATACCAAATTTCAAATGGAAATTCATTTTAATGACCTAAATTAGATTAATTAATAAAAATATGATCTAATTATACTTTTAAATTAATTAAAAATATAGTTTAACCTTATAAATAAATTACATGAAAAGATAGTTATGAATTAAAATTTGGTTTTCTTCACTATTCATCTAAAAATATATTTTCTCAAAAGAATCACAAACATTAAACCTAAGATAATTTCAACATTTTAAATTAAAAAAAATATTTTTATCAAATTAAATTTATAAATGTTTCTAAAATTAATTTTATTATTTTTCATTGAAGAGCATGAAAATCAGTTCAGTTGAGAAAATAGTATTTTTAAACATATACAGACTTTATCAAAAATTATATCTTTCACTATAAATATGTTTTATTTGTATAAAAACATTATAAATAATATTTGAAAAGTAGTTATTATTATTCATATTACTGGGTTAAAATTATATGTCATAATTATTTCATTTAAATAATTACAATAAAAAAAGATGTTTTGTAGAAACTGAGTGTTGCATGTAACGCATGCCTAGTGGGTGTTTCATGTAATGTAAGCCAATTCGGTGTTTCATGTATCATAAATCATGTAAGTGTTGTGTGTAATGAATTCCATGTCGATGTCTTGTGAAATGAATGTTTGAATTAGTGTAATGAAATATATTAATGAAATTTTAATTTATCTGAGACATAAAAGTCAATAAAAACTCATGGTGTTACATTATAGCCCCATTAAAATGAATTTCACCCTGGAAATTTTTCATTCCAGTAAAAAAATTAGGATAATTTTGATTCATCGTATCCTCATGTCCTCACATAGCTTCCTATAACTGGTAAATTCTCCACAAAACATTAACAGGTGAGTGGTCTTATTTCATAGAACTTTCTTTATATGATCCATAAATTCAACTAATTGTTCCTCGTAAGAATGATCCTAATCTAGCGGTATGGCATTAGACTTTAGTACATTCTAAGGGTTAGTTATTTACTTCCTTATGTGTAACACCCGAGACTTTTATGTGAAATATTTTTTTTTATGTTATATAAATCATCAAAGGAATCTTTCACTACACACAACACAAGCTTGGCTTGCTTTACACGCAACCGCGGCCTTCCTCGATAGCTTGCGTCGTACGCAATACTGAGTTTCACTAAACAATAATATGCTATTAAAATATTATTAAAACTAGCCGTTATGAATAGTAATAACCACTTTTTGAAATTTTATAAATTTTATTTTTCAAAATGGACTTCATTTTTGGATTCGGAATATCGAAATTATCCTAAGGTGAAATTTTGGTATTTTTCTGAAAACTTTCAATTTTTGATGAATAGTGAAACTAAGGGGTAGTTAAAAAACTGAATTTTTCATAAAACTTAATTTTACCGCTTCTGTGAGTGAAATTTTGAAAATCCGAGAGACACGGTTGATTTCAGTAAGTAAAATGTGGTTCAATGAGATGAAAATAATTTTTTGGTGAATAGTAACTTTTTACTTTTTTTTACCACGGTTAAAAGTAAATAGGGTAATTAAGGGTAAAAATGATATTATTATTACCCTAACACATGTCCTAATTCTATTTTAAAAGTGTAATTCGACCTAAAACAACCTTAGGAATAAAATATGACCATTTAGGCCCACTTGGATTAGATTAGGACTTTTATTATTAATTTATTTATAGAAGGGTTAAAATAGTTAAAATCAATGTTTAATAAGTAAATAATTTTTAATATGGGGTTATACATAAGATAAATTAGACTATAAATATTAATTATAAATCTAAAAAGATTTCCTACATAATGGTATTTTATTTATAATTTTTAGACACTAAATAAATTAATTTATTTAGGACACAACGATGATGCAGTAATTATCTTTTTAATGAAATATTGACATAATTTATGTTATAAATACCCAAATAAATGTACTTTGAGACTTTTTATGAATTCCACTAATTTCCTAGGTTAATATGACATGTTAGTATTGATTTAATTAACTTTGTTCGAACTAATCATTCTGTTATGATATTCACAAAAATCAATTACTAAAT
This sequence comes from Viscum album, assembly GCA_963277665.1. Taxonomy (NCBI): domain Eukaryota; kingdom Viridiplantae; phylum Streptophyta; class Magnoliopsida; order Santalales; family Viscaceae; genus Viscum; species Viscum album. Next base: position 798,902,617 of record OY728130.1, on the reverse strand, counting down.
AGTGTCAAAATTGACATAAAATAGTTTTTTAAAAAAAATATTATATTAGTAATTGTTATTTTATTCCTAAAAATATAATATTCGGCCAAATGACTTAGATAAGGTTATATATATTAATAATAAACAACATTTGGTTCGTTTGGCTGCTTATAGTAAGTTTATTAACCTTATAGTATAAGAACACAAGAAGACACAGTAAAAGTAAAATTATTTAACTTAATGTTAAATCTAAATGATAAGGTTACAATAGGAACCTAAACTTGTCTAAATTCTATTGTATGAGAGGATTTCGACCCATCCCCACATTATATTTGAAATAAATCAATTTGGAGCTATTTAAAACCAAATTTGACTTTATAATAAAATAATAGTTTTTGTTATTCCAAAGGTGCCCCTCTCCTCCCTTATAAAAGGGCACCTCCTCCCCCTCTTCCTCACACCACTTTGAGCCTTCAAGCTCGGACAACGCCTTCCAATTTCTCCTCTCCACTTCCCTAGAAACATCCTAGAGGTTCTGGTCTTCTTCAAAGACCTATTTTAGTGCCCTAAAAGGAGGTCTCAAAGAAGCACTTCAAAGAAGAGGTAATGTTCGTTACCAGTTCTTTCATCTTTATTTCTTCTTCCACTTCTTCTTCTTTAGTTGTTTCATTATGAAGTAATAACATCAATATATCTCATATACTGATATGTTATTATAAGTATGAAACAACCCTATTTCACCATCTATCCATCCTACGGAAAAAGAAATCACCGCGCGTGTGTACGTACGGAATACCGTCTCCACGCCGTGGTGTAATCTATTTTCCACCACCACCTTACTTGGATGGGTATAATGGTGTAAATAATGACTATATATGACTATTATAAAGTGATATTGATTCTGAAATAGTATACATACACTCCAATACAATTCCACGATCATAGGAACGATATCATCACCCGTGCGTACATACGGAATACCGTCTCCACGATGTGATGCGACTCGTTCTACATGATCTTCATTGATTATGATTATATAAATGAATTTAATGAATAAATATGATATATAGTACATTAATACCATTCTGGAAATGATTTATCTATAACCTAAAGAGAATAATAAGAATTTATTCGACAAAACACGCATAAGAACAAAAAGTTATAAACACCCGAATAACAAGTAGCAATGAAATTTTACTACTAAGAAGCTAAGAATATGACCATATATGATATCATAACAATAATTATGATTCTGTAATAAGTCAATAACATTATTTAAATCATTATACAGGAGGTTCAGACACTTACGAGGCAAATCGGACCTAAGGTAAGGGAAATATCACAATCTCATTTTTATCCGAGATTGTTTATACTTTAGTATTTAATGGGGTGTATTTTATCATCCAGATACATGTTTCCTCAATATGTAATATTATTTCCATCCACCTACAGTTTTTTAAATCCAATTTTACCCTTCGGTGAGTTTTTAGTAAAGGATATGAAAGGAATCTTTTGTCGTTTTTCGTACGAGGTACTTTTTGACTTTTCCGACAAAAATACGAAGAATGTTTTTTTAACTTATACGGCATGAATGGATTTTTAAAACATTATTTCCAAGAAGCTTCCTTTACAAGTTTTCAAGTTTATTTTTAATAAAATTCATTTAGTTTATAATTGTACGACATGTTAAGAAAGGAAAAGTGTTTTTGAAGCAGAAAGGATATTTTCATCAAGAATGGAGTTCAAGTGTTTTATCAAAATTATTTTCCATCTAAGATAATAAAGGGTTCTGTTTCCATCCCTATTATTACATTTATTTGATTATGTTGTGATGGAATTATATTTTTATGAATTCCTTTATCTTATATGAATTGTTTTATGATGTCACGATGCTTAAGATTCTCATTTTTATTACATGGGTTATGCAATGATGTATAGATTCTGATTTTGTGGCACACATAAGAATGGTATCATTATGAGATGGGTGAGACCTATATCTCCCTCCAATTCATTGGGTAAATATTTTATATCTCATGAGATAGACATGGCTAGAACGGTAGGTTAAACCGGTTCAGTGAAACAGGACTGAAACGAGAGTGACTCAGCACAGAAATGGACTTTGTCCACTAAGATTGTCTTGGCAATGAGTCTTGACTAATAAGAAATTATTCTCTATGATTATGTGTGTATGACACAAAGTTTCATGTTTTAAGTTATGATTATTGGGATTACATTTCACTACTATGATTTATCCCATGTTATGAAATTAAGATTTCTTTTCCAGGTTAAGATTTAAAAAATGTTATGTTCTTATGAATATGATGTGATTGATTTTTGTTTTGTTTACCATTACTGAGAATTTGAGCTCACCCTTTTGTATGTTTTCTTTCCCCTGGGTCAGGAAGATTGTTATTAAGTAGGATATTCCAAAAGGGACTCTAGATATGATGAAATAAATGGGAGACAATGTAGATGCTTTATGAACCAGTTGTTTATGTTTCCCAGTTTCTAAAGAGACTATACCTATACGGTCCTTTCGTGGTTTTGTTAAATGTTGTAATAAGTATGCTTCAATTTTGATGTAGTAACAATGTATATAAAGTATGGGTCATTATATTATGAGAGATACATGGAACACATATGTATTTTAGAGAGATTTATAAAATGTTCCTAGAGATGGGCTACCATCCGGATACGATCAAGAATCTCCAAGGGATTGATATACCTAGAGATTAGTTTCACATTATTTTTTAACCTCATAACCCACTTCCAGGGAGATATCCATAGAAATACCTTCTCACAAATTGAATATTCATGATATTTATATAAATTATCATTATAAAATTTATATTGACTATGAGCCACCTTAATACGTAGCAAAATGGAACAATCTTTCTCTATCATTTATTCAGTGATCTCAAGTGCCAATAGATTTATTTCTCCAACCTCATCCTAGAGTGTTTGAACTCTACATTTAATTCCATATATGGATTCATAAGTTTTCTTTTGAATTATTTATTAAATTTTATTATTGTATGAAAACTCAACTAGAGGACGGTGTTGAACCCAACTTCCATTGAAACCCAAAGAATAAGATATCAACATATCTTCTAGGGTTTGAATTTTTATTATAGACTGAACATATATAAGAGGATAATAAATAGTGATGAAACTTAATTCTTTATTATGTTCTTGCTTAATACTTCTCTAGAAATTAGAGGTAAGCCCCATTTCCTGATCTGATATTATATAATGTGGTAATTCATGAAACCTTTCCACTTTTCTAATGTATATCCTAAGAAGATGATATAGAAAGGAGTCTTATCTGATTGAGATTAAGTTTGCTTACTTTGTATGGTGATAAACTACCACCCATATATCATTAAACCCTTTATAGTTTTTTGGTAGTCCAATGAAAAAATCTACTGTGATGTTCCCTCATTTCCATTTAGGTATCGGTAATGGATGCAACATCCCCTTTTACTTTTTCCATTTAATCCTTAACATTTTTTAATTCCATGCCCAAGATACAAACTCTATGATATCTCTCTTAATTCCATATGACCAGAATTATTATTTAAATTCCCTATGCATCTTCATACTTCCTAGATTAATAGAGAAGGAAGAAAAATGAGCTTCCTCTAACATCTCCTTCTTCAAATCTAGTATGGAAGGAACACATACAAGGTTCTTGAACCTTATCATTCCATCCTGGTAAAATATAAACTTAGGAACACTTCTAACATTATTTTTTAACTCTTCATATTCCTTCTACACCTCTTTAAAATTCACTTGGATAAAGGGTTGAAAATTCATTTGAGAAAGATAATATTTTTCCCCTTCTTTCAGGATTTCTAGAACCATCCTTTGAAAATTGGAAAAAAAAATAGATCTATTTTGATCCTCATCACAGATAATCTAGCATTATCCTTTCGACTAAAATTATCGGCCACTATATTCTATTTTCTATGGTGGTAATGTATTGAGTAGTTTTAATCCTTTATCAACACTAACCACATTCTCTTCCACATGTTCAACTCCTTCTATGTGAATATATATTTCATACATTTATTATCAGTATATATATCACACTTTTCTCTATAAAGATAATTCATCCATATCTTTAATGAAAAAATTACCACTTCTAACTCCAAATTATGAGTTGGGAAGTTTTTCCTAAATCTTCAACTACCGTGAGGAATAAGTGATAACCATGTTATTATTCACAATAACCCATCTCAATCACTTACTAGATGCATCACTATAGATTAAAAACCTTTATCCACTATATGGTAATATAATAATAGGTGCGCTGACTAACCTTATTTTCAGTTCCATAAATTTTTTCCCACATTTATCTATCTAAAAAAACATGGAACCCTTCTATGTTAACTTGGTTAAGTGATTAGATAGTTGTGAGAAATTCTCCACAGACCATCAATAATATCTAGCTAAACCAAGAAATCTATAGATCCTAGTCATTATGGTTAGTCTAGGACAACATTAATTAGCCTCCATTTTTTATGGATCTTTTGATATATCATCTCTTGAGATTATTTGGCACAAATTGAAATTTTTTCCATCCAAATTTCGTAGTTTGTAAATTTTTCATATAGTTTCTCCTTACATAGTGTCTTTAGTACACTTATCAATTGATATGCATGCTCTTACAATATCCTTTAATAGATAATAATATCATCTATAAAGACTACCAAAAATAGTTAAAGGTGTTCTCTAAAAACGTTTTTATTAAATACATTATTATAGAAAGAGAATTCGAAAGGCCAAAAGGAATCAAAATATATTCGTAGTGTCTATACCTTGTATGGAATTACATTATGGATTTATCCTCAATCTAGAACCTCAATTGATGATATACACAACAAAGTTCAATATTGGAAAGTATTGAGCTCCGCACAATTGATCAAATAATTCATCAATACAGGGGAGAGGATACTTCTTCTTGATCGTGATCTTATTCAACTCAATATAATCAACATATTGTCACATTGCTCCATCTATCATTTTTACAAAAAGAACAGGTGCACCCTATAGTGACACACTTCGTCAATAAATAACTTATCAGGGTTTTCTTATAGTTTCTCCTTCAATTATTGTAACTCAATTAGGACCATTCTATCGGGAGTCATTAAAATTGGGGTGTATCAAGGTATGGGTTATATTAAGAACTCAACTTCTCCTTTTGGTGGAAGTCTATGAAACTATTCGAGAAAGTAATTCAGAACTTCTCAAACAGTAGGCATATCATTGATGAATCTTTTCTCCCCTACCATTCGAGATAAGCAACCCCTCTGAATGGGTAATACCCATACACTCGATATAATCTATATAATAAGTTCATTATTATCATCACTTTAATGGATGATCATAGTAGGGTTTGAAATATCAAACATAATTTCCCTTCATTGACAATTGATATGTGATTTATGTAGATAAATCCAATCAATGCCTAAAAAGACCTAAAATTCAACTAAAGGAAGAATGACAAGATTTGCAGGAAGAACATTCCCATAAACCTAAACTGTAGATGAATCAAAGACTTGGGATGAAATAATCATACCATTGGTGGTTTAAATTTCTAATCCCACGTCTAATTATTTTTTTGGAATCATACACCCTTACAAAAATCATTTGATATGAAAGATTGGGTAGATATATAATCAAATAATACAATAGCAGTTATAAATTATATGGTATGTGTACCTTTCACCGCATCATTATCATAACCCTTTTTATAAATAGTGATTGCATGATATTTCTTCTTTTACCTAGTCTTAAAAGGGTATTTATGTTGTTCATCATCACTGGACATTAGGTTTTGTGATGGTTACAATAATTCCCATTCTCTTTACACATGTAGCATTGAATTGTCTGAGGTTCATTTTTCACCACTTTTTCTCCACTCGAATCATTAGCTAACTTCTTCCCATCACTTCAGAAATAAAATTCTTGAGGGCCATCTATTCAACACTTAAACCATTTATTATACCCATTAAGTACTTTTCCTCCATGAATCTTCCCACACATAGAGCATAAAGGAAATATCATCTTCTTCTCTTCCTGGTTTTTAGATTTTCCTTTAAGTTCCATCATCCTTTTTTTCAAGACCATGTGATTAATACGTGAATCTAACCTAAATTTCAACCATGATTACACAATGAAAAATTTATTCAAATACTATAAACTCTCTTATTCCCAATACCCTTCTAATACTTGGCATTAATATGCTATAGAATGTAACAACTTTACTTTTGGTTAGATGATAATTCCTAAAGCATACCTCTCAAGCCTCTTGAAATTATCCTCGTAGGTACCAACAGATTCGTCATCCCTTTTATTTAACTCAAGGAACTCCTTCTATATCTTGGTATGAAGAATCTGAGGAGAGTACTTATTGAAAAATAATTTCTAGAACTCTTCCCAATCTATGGATTAAATATCAACTGTATGCCTCGTATTCATGATTAACATCTTCTAATAGTCTTCTTCGCCTTCAAATTGATAAACATCCTGAATGACTTTCTCGTGCTCTGAACACTTGAGAATAATGAATATCTTTTCAATAGTACTGATCCATTGTTATAAACAAGTTGATCAGAAGACCCTATAAAATAAATTGTATGTTTCCTCATTAACCACTCAAAATAATATTATTCACTTATTTTCTAATTCGGATGTCCACCATGATTCATATCTTGAGATATTTGAGTGATGATTGAAATGAGAGTTTTCATTCCTGCTCCCACGTCTTGAGGTTTCTCGAGAGGAAAATAATTTCATTTTCCATTACAATTACCATTAAAAAAGTGCATTCAGGTTCCATCCCTTTACTAAAACCAAAAACAAAGAGTAAGAAATGGTTATCATAATGAGGAAACACATAATCAAGAAAATTAACTTATTGTTTGTTAACATTACGACATATTCTTTAATATATGACACCTTAGGTTTATCCTATTTTATTCATATCCAAATTCTATTTAAATACTTTATGGTGTTTTGTGAAGATTTTTTGAATTCCCAATGCATATCCTCTGGGTGTGTCAAACCAAGTGTGCAGCAAGGCCCATTATTGTGTACTAGGTTACACTGAGTCAGGCCTGAATCCACTTTTTAGAGTTGTTACTCCGAGGTATATCTATTACAGAACCATGTCCACATGTAATATCTATCCATGTATTTCTTTCTAAAAAACCACTCACTCTATATTTTACCAAATTTAAGGATGTTTTCATAAACTTTTACTCATCATAAGATAAATCCCTAGATATATCTTTAAAAATAATATTAGGAATTTCACTAAAGTTTTCTCATCCTAGTTTTCAATTTTTAACTAAACCTTCACTCTGATATAGACTAAAATGACCCAGTATTGACATAAATAGAAATGAAATCACTTTTTTGAAATACTTAAAACATTACACAAACAGATGCAGAAATACTGTAGTAGTTTTGTGCCTTTGAAAACATAGACACGTAAACACTAGTACATGATTGAGCTACATTATATCTTACTATGTTATTCATGACTAGAACCCTTCTTAGACACATCATACCTAATACATATCTTTGTAACCTGACGAAGGAAACATAAAAAGGGGTGAGAACATATGCTCAGTAAGGGTAAACAAGGGATGCATGTAAATATAAACATGAGCGTTGGTGTATGAGAACGTGATAAAAAAATTATATGATTATACCCTAAATATCAAATATCATAAACATGAATCATGGAATAAATCATAGTAGTTCATAATACATGGATTTTAAGGTAATAAAAACGTAATACATGAATGAATAATAAATGAAAAAACATGGAATTGTAAAAACACATATGAATAATATATGATTTCTATAGTAGTCAATGCATTACTTCATAGACCATCATAGTAGTATGGGATCACTCCCTATACCATCTTGGTATTCATGGTTCACTCCCATTTTCATCTTAGTATCATGAGTTCAATCCTCATACCTTCTTGGTAGTCATGGTTCACTCTCAAATCCATCTTAGTAGTCAAGTTTCACTCCCAATACCATCTTAGTCTATCTAATGAGATATAAATATTTTCCCAATGCATTGGATAGAGATATAGGTCCCACCCATCTCAAAATGAAATCATACACACATGTGAAATAAAATCATAAAAAAGCATATCATAACCCATGATATGAAATGTGTATCATAAATATGTAATAATATCACAACCTATGGAAAAAAGATATAGGTTTTATAATCATTTCATCAAAATTATAACCACTAAAATGAAACTGGATTCAAATAAATATATCTCATGAAAGAGAAATTGCTTTAATAAACATAATTCCAAAAAAAACATAAACCATTTAGAGAAAGAATATGAATGGAAACATTGAAAAATTTCTCTATAAAGGAATGTGTAATGACAATTTATGTCATCTTATATGGAAAATATTTTTTAAAGAGCTTTTAAAGAACATTTCTTGAGTAAAATATACTCTATGTACTAAAAAGAACTTTTTAAAACATAAAACATTTTTAAAAACATTTTTCTTTGAAAATGGATTTGAAAACATATAAATGAATCTATGAAAATAAAAAAAATTCTAAAATCATTTTTCCTTAAAATTATCTTAAAACATTTAAGAAAAAAATTGAAAAAATGGCTTTTGAAATAAAGCATATTTCTAACCTAAGAGAGAAATACAGTTAGATTTTTTATAAAAACATTTTATTAATTAACATAAGTACCCAAGAGTAGTAAAATGGTACTAATATGGGAATAAATATTCAATAAATAGAGTGGAATGATACTCATGAGTGTTCTTGATAGATGGATCATAATATTTCATCAATGGAAGCATAACCATAAACAATCATGATAAATGATGAGATTGTTTCAATAAAATCTAACTACATGGTAACTTGGGATCATACTTATAAAAACCTTATATTTATGTACATATATGTTACATAAATTTTTTAGAATATGTAAAACATTATTCAAACAAATTCCCAAATACTGTATTAGTTTAGTGACTTTTGAAACTATGAAATATAAACAACTAGTTCATAAGTGAGACAAATTATCTTCTAGTAGGTTCTTAATGACTAGAACCATTCTTAAACACATTATACTAAATTTATATCTTCATAACCTAGGTAAGGAAACATAAAAAAAAGGGTGATCCAAGATTCCTCATAAGGTGATAAAAGGGAGACATGTAAGCAAGAACAAGAGCATAGGATTATGAGAACATGTTCAGTACTTCCATACCCTTCTTATCAAAGATCACAAAAATGATTCATGTAATAAGTCTTGATAGTTCATAATACATGAATCATAAGTAAATAAAGAATATAATCCATGAGTGTATAACATAGTAATAAGACATGGAATTATAGCATACACATAGTTATATAAAATTAGTTCCATGGTAGTAAAGAACTGCTTTTAATTCCATATCGGCAGTATGGGTTCGATCCCCATACCATCATAGTATTCCAGTTTCTCTCCCATTACCATCATAGTAGTATTATCTCACACCTCATACTATCTTTGTAGTCATGGTTCACTCCCACAACCATCTTAGTATTCAATGTTCACACCCAATACCATCTTAGTCTATCTAATCAGATATAAATCTTTACCCATTGCATTGGATTGAGATATAAGTCCCATCAATTTCATAATTAAATAAACCATTAGTGATCCACATGAACATAAATAATTCATCATATAAAAACCCATAAAAATAAATGGGTTTCTTAAACATCATTCAATCATAGCATAAACCACAAAAAATAAATGGGTTTCATAAATAAACATAAATCATTCATAGAAAGAATAATAATAGAAATATTGAATAATAAAGCCATTAAAACATAAATATCATCAAATATCATAATCATATTTTGAAAAACAATTTTGATATATCACATGAAATCAATTCTTGAGGAAAATATCATTTCTACTTTGAAAATATTTTCTATACTTGAAATGCCCTGCAATTTTAGAAGAATATTTTTTTCATTGAAAATAAACATGTAAGATCGTAAGGGGAGCTTTAAGGAATTAAGTATTTATGAAATCATAAAAATCCATTCATTTTTTATATGTCAAAGAACATTATTCTCATGATTTTTCCAAAAAATAAAAAAAGTACCTTGCTACAAAAAATAAAAAAAATATTCCTTTCAAATAGAATAATAAAAACACATACTTTAGTAAAAATAGATCAAAATAATTTTTGAATAATAGTAAAAATATTCTGTAAAATGGTTTTCATAAAAATGTACATGGATGATAAATATAACCTAGTAAATAATTATGTATAAACAATATTGAAAAGTAACGGGGTTGTGAAATTAACCATGTTTTCTTTGAAAACACTTTTTAGAACATAAACTTTTTTAAAAACGGTTTTTTTCAAAAATATATATGGAAACATATAAATTATGATTTGAGAAAAAAAAGTTTAAAACATAAAAAAAAAAATTTAGAATCATTTTCCTTGAAAATGATCTTTACAAATACTTTGAAAAATTTCTTAAGGAATATAATCTTCAATCATTTCAAAGTGTCACATCCTACTTTGAAAGATTTGATTCAAAATACCCATGAAATAAAAACATTAAATAAATATTAAAATGTAATTAAAACAATTATATACCTGATATATAATGTCAATTGGTAGTATTTACATCTCTTAAAATAACATAGGTTCTTAATAAAACTTGTGTCTCAAAGAAGGCTAATTGGGACAAAACTACCTTACTCATTTGGTATCTTTTGAACAGTAAACCCCCAAGAAAGAGATATAATAAAATGTATATGTAAATAACCATAACTTAAAGTATAAAATTCATATAATACATTCATGTTTAGTATTTACACCACACAAAATAAATCTGTGGTGAATAAGGCATGTATCTCATGGAAATAAAAAGTGAGATGAAATTCCCTTACCTCACATTTGACTTCATTCAAACGTGTTCAAACCTCCTGTATAATAATTATTAGTTTTTTATTTGTCTATAAGATACCCATATTCATATATATATACATATCATACTTTATATTATTTATTTAGGACATTATCTTACTCGTTTCTTATTAACTTTGTGTTTATGTTACATTTTGGGTGATATTTTCTTTGTTAATCATACATGTTTTGACTTATATTCTTGATTATAAAGATTTAATTATTTATAGAATATAAAAAATTATATAAATATAATATATATTAAACATATAAGTATTTATAATAATAATTAAATAAAAACTAAAATCACCATTCATGGAGATGGCTGGTCGTACGTACGCATGGACACTATTTTCGTTTTCCTGTCATATTAAAAGAAAGAAGGTAAATAGAATATATATAGTTATTATATAATATATAATTAAATTAGAATTAATATTTCATTAATATCATATATTTGTTATAAAATTTTCCTTAATAAATTCCATGTGATGTGTGACCGAATCACATTGCTTTTAGGATGTGGTAGTCCACACGTCCATAAATAAAGTTATCAAATATCCCCAATATGGAAAGCATGAAGGTATTTTTAATATATTATTCAAAAAATATTAAATATTTTATAATAAAAATATTAAATTATTATTTAACCATAAAAAAATTTTAAATCATCGATGAATGTGTTAATAGAAAAAGAACAATTAAGATATGTACTTAGGGAAAATTACCACTTGTATATTACCTCATGAGAGACCCTTGAGGACCTTGGATTTGGTATTTTTTGAGACCAGAAGCACCTATACATAGGTATAGTAATTAGGAGAGGTATTTTTAGATATTTTATGAGCTACAATACTTTGTGGGTCAAAATGGGGGGGTGATGGGTGCTATTTCAACTTGAGGAGAGGTGGGTTTAAGTGATTAAATAATGAATATTTTATATTTTAAGATAAAATTTTTGATGTGGCATAAAATTAAATGAATTTTTCTATAAATTAATATTTTTGAATCCATTTTTATTTGATACACATATAAAAAAACGTTAATATTTTATTTTTTATGTATTTTAAGTGTTTAACCTTTTAACTTTATCATGTTTCATTTTTTTCCCATACATCGGTAAATATTTTTTTACAATGATAGCATTTTTAAACCTAAAAATGAAATTGACCTTAAAAAATAATTTGGACATTATGATTCCAAATATGGATTCCATTTTACCTAACACAATTTACATAATTAGAAAAATTATATTAAAAATTAATCCTACTAACAAAACGAAAAAGCGGGGTTTTAAAGTGAAAGTCTCAAAGTATTGAAATGTTTTAATATCTGATTTTAATTTTAAATTGATTCCAGTGACAAAAATTTGATTTATTGATATAAATTTTAAATAATTATACATTAACTCCAATTTAAAATATTCTTTAACTGTATATATAATAATATTAATAAGGAGTTTTCAAATAAAATGTAGTATTTTCACTATTCATCAAAAAATGAATCTTATCAGAAAAATAAAAAAATAAATAAGTGTAAATTTATTATTACACATTCAATGGAGAAGTTTATATTTTCCTAAAAATTCTAAAATATTCAAAATTTATATTTAAAATCGGTTCTCCATTAAAAGGAAGTAAAATTGCCCTTTTGAAAAATTTAGGCTTTTATGAGTAAAATTTGGTTTTCCTTTATCATATGCCTATAAAATATAATATCTGAATATAAAAATGTTTTATTCAATATATAAAATATATATTTAATTAATATAATTCCGTGATTTTATTTATATTAATTTATTAACAAAAAATAACTTTCAGAACATAAAAAAAACTATTTCATTTATAATTAATTGATATTTATTATCATTTCTAATTAATTGGTAACCAATGAATTCATATTATAAACCTTATATTTTAATAATTTATTTAATAATATTAATAACTTTTAATTTAATGGCTATGTAATATCTTACTATATATATAATAATTATATATTAATAATATATTATTGTTCGATAAAACTCAGTCTTGTGTGTAACACAATCTATCAAAGGAACTCATCATTGTTTATAACACAAGCCCAAAATAGTGTTGTGTATATCTCAAGACAATATGGTTTTACTTGTAGCAAAATATTATCTTGTTTTTTCATATAATGTAATAAAAACAAAGTTTTTGTCATATAATAAAATCTATATTTATTATTGTGTGAAATTCAAAATATCAAAAGGATAAAATTAATTCAAAAAAATATATTTCACAATATTTTGGGTTGTTATATTCTACCCCCCCCCCACACACACACACCCACACACACAAACACACACACACACACTTAAAATTAATTTCTCCCTCAAAATTCATCTAGGTTATTAAATGATTAATACTTGACAATTTCATTCATAAAAACCCACATCGTAAAAACGAATACTAAAACATCCTTTTTAAAAAGGAAAAGTTAGAAAATAAAAGCTACCTTACTTAAATAATAACTAGGATTATACAAAGGATAAAATAAGAGAATATTTGGGAATTAAAAAAACATAATTAGTCATAGATATTGATAAAGATTACCGATCACTAGAAACTGGGTGATCTTGAAAATTTTAACAATCACAATACCATAAAATAAAGAAGCATGAAAGAGGTCTTTGATATAATCAATAATGATTATAATTGGTTAAAATTTAATTTTGATACCATTTTCCTAATATTGAATAATTTTCAGGAGAAGATATACTTTCTTGGTTTTCAGAAAACCTCACCATTTGTTGTACCATGATCGATTCCCACTTTAACTATTATTCTAAGAAATTAAGTTGATTTTTTCATTCATGAAGTGTTAGAAGATCATGATATCCATAAATATAATGATCATTAATTATATATGACTTTATCAAAACAAATAGGATATCATAATTTATCAAATATTCATAAATCCTTAAATGAATAGATAATACTTTAATATCTAAAACCTCATCTGATGTTTAACATAAACCATTCAATAAATTGTTGATAATATAATCCTTCTAAACACTAAAAATATAAAAAATTATAAATAAGTGTACTAAATAATCACAACATTTACCTTCCATATATCATAGGTATGCTCTTGGTGGTCACTTTACAAATATGTGAATACCTTCATCAAATATTCTCTTAATTCATGGTAATAACCTGAATTATAATGCATCATTATTGAAAACATGCATGTTTCCTTATTCAAAAGTTTATTGGATATATTCCAAAACTCACAAAAAGTTTTAAATTTTATCCACGAGAGAATAAACCACTTTTCAAAAAATACTTAAATAACTAGTATTGTCCAATTTACTTATTCATATCCAACATATCATCATAAAAACATCATTACCCTAACACAAAGAATGTATTAAGGGTTATATTTCCCTTAATAATTTTTAAATCATCAATTATCTAGTCCATTATAACATTTAATATATTCATGAAAATCCTTAGATAAAAACACATAAACTACAAAACCCTTATATATTTCCTAATTATTAAATCTAAACACTTTAATCTGTCTTCTTCAAAGATTGGCATGGAATAGTTCTTTCCTTGGTTTAAAAGTAAATTCTTATGTTAGGGAATTGATTTGGGTAATTCCAGTGTTCTACATAGATAAGGAATTGAACTCCATGATATTTAATTACTCTATAACCATTTTCCTACAAAAATAACATATTACCCTACATTTGAGTTATTCTTCAAGTTTCTTCTTCCCTTATTATTGATAGGTAGGAAGATTAATCTATTTTTCTATATGTTATTCACCATATTCACATGCATAAAATTCCATATTTCTCCTATTAACTTTTTTAGGAATACCACTAAAGTTTACATTTTTAAGAAAATATTGTGATATCTTATTTGGCATAATCAAAATATATTTATCTCCAGTTATTACCTAGTCATGTTTCTCATTGCCTACAATTTTTTCCTCAGGTTCAATATTAAAAAAATCCCTTTTAGTTCCCTCCATTGACTAAAATAAAAAATCATAGAGTAAGAAACATTTATCGTAACTGAAACCACAAATTCATGAAAAAAACTTATAGGATTTCTATATCATGATACCAACTCTTACTTATGTGAAACCTTAGGCTTATCCTTAAATACATCCCCAGAAATACCTTTATAAATATAACTAGTGATCCTATTATGTTTTCTTATCTTATTTCCAAAGTTTGAATAAATATTTTATTTGATACCATATATAATGTCCCAATATTTATGTACATGGAAATTATATAACTTTTTCTGAATAATTAATACATTCTTCAAAAAAAAACTCTTATACTGTATAAGTTTAGTGCCTTCAAAAACATATAAAGATAAACAACTAGTTCATAAGAGATATACATTATATCCCACTAGTTTCTTCATGACTGGAACACTTCTTAGACACAACATAATCAATAATTATTTTTGTAACCTGGGGAAGTAAACATAATAAATGGGTGAGCTCAAATGCTCAGTAAGGGGAAACAATGGAAACATATAAGCATGGACAAGATAATAGGGGTTATAGAACATGATATTAAATTCATATTATCATACATTGCATATAAATGATCATAAACCTGAATCATAGTATAAAACATTATAGTTCATAAGACATTATTCAGAAGGAAACAAATAACATAAGCCATGAAAAAATAACATAGGCATAAGACATAGAATTTTGGCACACACATTAGCATATAAAACTATTTTCATATTAGTCAAGGAATCACTTCTAAGGCCATATCAGTAGTATGGGTTCACTCCTCACACCATCTTGGTAGTAATGGTTTGCTCCCCTGACCATCTTAGTAGTGTGATTTCACTCCTCATACCATTTTGGTTGTTATGGTTCACTCCCATGGTCATATAAGTAGTCAAGGTTCACTGGCAAGACCATTATAGTCCATCTCATAAGATATAAATCTTTACCAATATCATTGTAGGGAGATATTATTACCACCCATCTCATAATAAAATCATACATATTTTCTCCACAAGAAAAAATGTCATTCATCATATAATAAACCATGAAAATAAATGGGTTTTTTAAGAATCATTCAATCATTACAAAACCCACAGAAGATAAATGGGTTTTATAAGTAAACATAAATCATTTATTGATAGAATAATAATTTAAAGATTGAATAAAAACACCATTAAAACATAAGTAACATAAAATAACATAATCCTATATGGAAAATAATTTTTAAAGATATCACTTGAAATAAATTCTTGAGGAAAAAATCCTTTATACTTTGAAAACATTTTCCTTACTTAAAATAAAGTGTCATTTGAAAAGAAAACATTTTTATTTTAAAAATAAACTTGTAATATTATAAGGGAAGATTAATTTAATTAAAGAATCAAGAAATAATAAAATTATATTCATGAATTATATGTTAAAAAAAATAATCACATATTTTTTCTAGAAAAATACCTAATGTACCTTGTTAGTAAAATGACAAAAGATTTCTGTCAAACCGTATAACAAAAAGTCATACATTAAAAAAAATGAATTCAATGAATTTTATAAGAAAAGTAAAAATATTTTGGAAAATATTTTAAATAAACATTTATATTTATGATCAATATACCTTAGTAAATACTTATGTATAAATAATCTTAAAAAGTAATCAAATTGTGAAATTAACACCTTTTTAATTGAAAAACGTTTTTTATAACATAAAACATTTTTAAAAAAAAATTTCATTGAACATATATTTTTATACTTGTAAAGTTATATTTTAAAATAACAAATTAAAACATAAAAAATTTCCTTATATTCCTTTTCCTTGAAAATGATCTTAAGAGACCTTTTCAAAAAGTTTCTTGTAGAAAATAATCTTAAAACTTTATAAATATACCATACCATGTTGAAACATTAGAATAATAATTCCCATGAAATGTTAAAAATAGAATAAGATTAAAATATAATGAAAATAAAGATATTATTGATATATTATTTCAGTTTTTAGATTTTACACCTCATAAAAAACATAGGTGCAGAACAAAATATGTGTCTCAAAGGAGTAAAATTGTGACAAAACATCCTTACTCATTTGGTAACTTTTGTACCACAAATCCCAATTAAATATAGATAAAAAATGGATATTAAAATAACCATTAATTAAAATATAAAATTCATACAATACATTCATTATAAGTATGTACACTGAACATAAGAAATGAGTGGTGAATAATGCATGCATCTCATTGAAATAAAAAGTGAGACAAAATTCCCTTACCTCACGTTCGACTTCCTTAAAATGTGTTCAAAACTCTGGTATAATAAATATAAGTTTAGTTTTAATATATAATACAACCATATTAATATATATTATACCATATATCATTTACTTAATACATTATATTACCTTTTAATTATTAACTCTATGTTTAAATTACTCTTTGGGTGATATTTTATTTGTTAATCAAACATGGTTTGACTTGTTATTATTGATTCTCATGATTTAATTATTTAAATAATATAAATAATTATAAAAATTTATTATATAGTCAATATATAATTAATTATAATATAATTTATATAAAAACAAAAAAGGTCGTTCATGGAGATGGTTGGTCGTACGTTCGCATAAACGTTATTTTTGTTTTCTTATCATATTGAAAGAATAAAAGTAAATGACATGTATATAAATATTTATATATATATATATATAATATCATTAGACTATAATTAATATTCAATGAATATCATATATTTATACTAAAATAATCCTTAATACATTCCTTGTAAAGTGTGAATGAATCACATCACTTTAAGGAGGTGGTAGTCCACCCGTCCACAAACAAAGTTATCATATACCAACAATATGGATAGAATGAAGGTATATTTAATATAAAATTTATAGAATATTAAATAGATAATAATATAAATTTGTAATTATTATTTAACCATAAAAATAGTTTTAAGACCATCAATATAGGCGGTAATGGAAAAAGAACAAAAAAATTATTCATAGAGGGGATTAACAGACATAACTTATGCAATAATTTCATTTATCTTAATAAGAGGAGATAATAAATAAAATATATGAGATATTCTGTTATAAACATAAGAATAAACTATATAAATTATTCTAGAGTTATCATGCATTAATGGATGAATTAGGTGTGGAGAAATTTGAAAAAGAAAAGAAATTAAGAGAGGTACTTCGGGAAAATTACCTCTTGAATATCACTTCCTTGAGAGACAATTGAATACCTTTTATTTGATATTTTGGTGATACCAGAATCCCATGGAAATGGGTATAGTGTTGTGGAGATGTCTGGGTAGATATTTTAGAAACTAAAATTTTTTTTGGGTCAAAATGGGGTGATGAATGGTGGTATTTATACTTGTAGGGAGATGAGTTTAAGTGATTAAATAATGAATATTTTTTATTTAAAGCCCTCAATTTTGTGGTGTCATTAAATTCAAAGACATTGTCTAAAAATTAATATTTTTAGGGCTGTTTAGTTTCGATAAACTCTACTACAAAACTTTAAATTTTTTACTTTTTAGCTATTTTAATCCTTTAACTTTTTAGCTTTATTGTGTTTCATTTTTTCCCTATATCGTGGTAAATAATTTTTTTAACATGGTGAAATTATTTTACCTAAGAACAAAAATGAAATTAAAAAATAATATTGAACATGAAATTCCAAATATTGAATCCATTTTAACTAATTAAATTCACATTATTCGAAAAATTATATTTAAAATTATTCTCAGTGAGACAATAAAAAAAACAGGTTTTTAAAGTGAAAATATCAAAAGATTAAGATGTTTTAAAATATAATTTCAATTTTAAATGGATTACAATGAATTAAATTGGTTTTTATGTATAATTTAACTAATTATACTTTAAAACCAATTTAAAATATAATTTAACTATATAAAAAATTAGATGAATAAGAAGTTTTGGAATAAAATGTATTATTTCTCACTATTCATAAAATGAATCTTATCAAAAAAATACCAAAAATTAAACCATAGTGAGTTTTTATACCCCATAATAAAAGAATAAATTTATTTTTTCATTAAAATTATATAATTTTTAAAATTTGGATCTAAAATTTGTTCTCCATTAAAAGGTGATTAAATTACCCTTTAGAAAAATATTGGATTTTATGCGTAAAATTGGGATTGTATTTATCTTAGGCCTATAAAATATATTTTATAAATATAATAAATAGTTGAATGAATATATAACATATATGTTTCATTAATATCATTCAATAATTTTAATTAACTTAATTTATTAACATAAAATAACTTTAGGATCATAAAAAACTATTTCCTTCATAATTAATTAATATATATTTTCATTTCTAATTAATTAGTAACCAATGAATACATATTATAAAACATATATTGTTTTAATTTATTTATTAATATTCATAAACTCTAATTTAATGTCTAGTATATATCTTACATTATATATAAAAATAATATTTTAATAATATACTATTGTTCGACAAAACATGGTCTTGCGTGTAATGCAAGCTATCAAAGGAACTCGACATTGTGTGTACCACAAGACAAAAACACTGTTACCTATACCACAAGATAATATATATTTTCATGTCACACAATATTATCCTATTATTACATATAACACAATAAAAATGTCTTCTTCTTCAAATAACAAAATCTATATTTATTATTATGTGAAACTCAAAATATCAAAAATATTAAATTAATTTGAAAAAATATATGTCAAAAAATATTGAGGTGTTACAATACTCTCCATGTAATAAAATTAAATTATATGAACCATAAAATATCATGAAAATAATTAGATTCATGATATAACATGTCAAATGGAAGTATATAAGCCTTGAACAAAAAATTGGTGCACAATAAAACAAGAGTCTCAAGGAACGAAAATTGAGACAAAATGATCTTACTGATTTTTTAACATTTGAAATATAAACCCCATGAAATAAATATAATAAAATTTATATGTAAAGACCTATAAATTTTATAAAAAATAATATAATTCATTCACAGATAACATATATGCCATGAAAAAGAAAAGAGTGGTGAAAATGGAATTATCTCACAGATATAAAAAAATTAGATGAAATTCCCTTACCTTGGGTCTTGACTCTCATCATACTTGTACGAACAACCTTTATAATAAATATAAATTTATTTTACATCTATCATATAACAAAAAATTTATATCTAATAGCATATATCGTTTTATTATGACTTAATATGACCCACATGTTAATAATTCTATATTAATGTTTCACTTCAGGTAATATCTGATTTGTTCTTTTCATGTAACCTAATTTGTTATATATTTTGTAATTATAATTATATCATTGTTTATAGAATTTATGAAATTTCTCACCCCATATCATTGTCTTGAGAGGGTGTTTAGATGTTACTAGGACTTAAGCAACATCCTCAATACGCCAAAGGCTGGAAATAAATGTCGAAGGGCTTCAATAAATGTGGGGGAATAATTACCTTTTCAGAACAAAAAAAACTAAGAAAATAAATTAATATATGATACATTATAAGAATGAAAGAAAAATAAGAATTTAATTCATCAAATATTACTAAATTCATATAATATAGTGGAAGAAAATAATATCAAAGTAAATAGAGAAAGCCAAACTATTAAAACTCCAAGACAATCATAGGACTAAAAAGCTTCATAATATCCTTGCTCCAACTTCACTAAACATCCTAAGTATCATGAGGTAGTATTAAAGACGTGTGATACTTTACCATTTTCCATGTCTTGATCGATGACATATGTAAAATAACTATAGTCCCAAAGTAGGGGTGACTACTTAAACTTAGTAGGTTTCCCCCCCAATGACTTCCCAACTCATGCCACTAGGATGAAAATGTTTGAAACATTTATATAAACCAATTTATATAAAACAATTTTTAATACATTTTATAAATAAATATAAATAATAATCATATCAACCAATTTTCCCAAAAAAACATTTTTCAAAGAAAGAAACCAAATAATGATTTAAAACCACTTCACAAGTTCTATTTGGCACAACCATTCCATTTGACATATCCAAACATGCACATTTATTTATGATAGTTCCGCACTCATGAGTAGTTTCTCATCGATCTACAAGTTCATTACAATGTAATTAAATCCCATGTTCTATTAAACCTTTGGCACTGAGCATAAGTTCATATTTTTACAAAGCCTCGTAAATGAAATATGAACACACACACCAAGTATGCACAAAAACCATGCCAATACAATCATTCCAAAAAAAATCAATAAAAAATTTATTTTTTGAAAACATTTCTCAAACAATACATTTCAATAATCTAGCAATCCATATTTTAAATAAACATTTTAAAATCAATAAACCAAAGCACTTTGCACAAAAAATTATTATAATTCCATAACATCACCAAAAAATCATAAATCATCACTAAAGAGGATTTAGGTCATTATTTTCAATCTAATTTTACAATAAAAATCAAAAAATTAAACAAATTTGATATTAATATAATCAATTCTAGCAATAGGATTCAAGATTGAAGCCACATACCTCAATATTTTTGGTAAAAATAATAAACATCATGAAAAATGTCCTAAAAACAGGTTAAATCTTCATAAACCCACCTTATATATCCTACCTTATCATCAAAATGGATAAAACTAAATATATTTGGAATCCAAAACATTATATCTACCCACAGAGGTCATATATCTATGAAACTGACAGAGAGAAAGTATATTGTAACATAAAGAATTTGACACTTTAGTAATCTTCAATCGAAATCCAAGAGATAAAATAACTTAAAATGAAACATTAAATATCATAAACATAAGGATATTAATAAAAGTAAATAAAAAATTGTAATATATACACCTCATAAGAGAATATATTTTCATAACATAACATATGTCTCAAAGAAAATTATTTGGGTTGAGAAACCCTTATAGTGATCATAACATTGAAGTGAGAGTTAATCAATGAATATATTAAATTTATCAAAATTAAAACCATATTAAAAAAATTAAATAAAAAATATGATAATAAAAAATTATTACACCCATAATATTTTAATATAAAATATAATGAAGAAATAATATAACACAATGAAAATAAATTGCGTTATGAAATTCTTTACTACTTGGTAACATTCAAGTAAAATTCCCAAGTATGAATTAATTAAAACTAAAACATAAAATACCATTGTGTGTTAATTATTCATGATATTAAATATAAAAGTGGTGTTACATAAAAAATATTAAAAAATTAGGTTTATAACATTACAATATGCCTCATTGAAAGGAAATTTAGACGAAATCCATTACCTTAAGTCTAGAATTTCCATGTACATCCTATAACTCATGTATAATAATATTGAATAAATAATTTAACTTCATAAGAACATTTTATAGGTTTAATAACATATAATTAAACAATTTATTTTATTTATTATAATAAAAAAATTAAATAATTAATATGTTAAATCCATGTTGTGTGTTTTCAGAAAGTTGAGTTCATTGTTTCAAAACTGCTTCGGTATATAGGTAGAATTCAAGTAGGACTATATTTCATCATCTCAAAAATAATTATCATGAAATAAATATATTTTTATAAATCAATTATATTTTTAAAATCATCCCAGAATAATGGTTATGAAAAATTAATTATTCTACGATCAAGGAGATGGTAGGTCATACGTACACATGAGTAACATTTCCATTTTTTTATGATCATTATAAAGATAAGGTAAGTATTATTTTATATTTAAATAATTAACATAATATCATGAATATAATATTATTTATTTAAATAATGTTATATATATCATCCAAGTTATGTGGTTATGAAAAAATTATTATATCTCTTTAAGGAGGCGTGAGTTCACTCATACGCACGAACGATGTTATCATTTCTAAGTGAATGGAAAGGAAAAGATTATATGATATATTATCATTTACGAATGATAAATATTTAGTTAATATTTTAATTATTAAATATGTAATTCATATATTCATTAAATTTATCCTTATTACCTTCCATGTAAATCCTTATTGATGAACGAATAACATCGCTTTGAGAAGCAGTAGTCTGTCATGCGCAAGAGCGACGTTATCGTATCCCCCCAAGAATGAAAATTAATAAGGTATGTGTGATATCATAAATATATAAGTGAAACTGTGTTGAAAGAACTCATATATTTACATTAAATACATCATTATAACTGGTCATAAGTGGAGGTGATGGAAAATGAAATACACTGATCTTCCAGGTGGTAGTCTTATGTATGCATGAATTACGGTTTCATATCCTACATTATGGAAGATGAGATAGGTCTATGTTATTTAATTAAAATAATAAAATATAATTAATTCATGATATTTTTTTATTTTAGCATGGTATAATAATATTTTAGGTAGGTGGAGGGAGAAATAAAACAAAAAACACTTGGTTAAGAACAATACCACTTCTTCGGATAGCCTCTTAAGGTTTTCACTAAAAAAATATTATATTGGTTTTATAGTCACATAAAGGCCTATTGGATGTGGGTATGGATGTAAGGAATGTATTTTGGTTTGGATTTTTAGATAAAAATTCTTTTACGGTGTAGAGAGGAGAGGGTTAGGGGTGACCTTTATAACTGAGGTGAGTGCAACACTAGTAATTTCTAAAAATAAAAAGTGATACCCACATTTTTCATGTGAAAACATTCTCCAAAATGGAAAATTATCAACCTTTAGAAAATATAAGGTAGATATATGGACATATAATATATATTTTTACAAGTATTTATGTTATTTTGACCCATAATTATTTAGTTTAACCCCTAGTAATTCTTTTTATACCTTAACCATTGTAAAAGATTTTTACTATTTTCACTATTTATTCTTACCATAAATTAATTTGAAATTATTAGATAAACTAAATTATGATGACTAAAAATATAGAATCTATTTTCACAAAATCAATTAATATAATTATCAGAAAATAATTTAAAATAAAACCTACATACATAATGAAAAAGAAGTTTTTCAAGAAATATATTTTTCAAGAATAAGATGATTTTATATTAACCCAGTGACTAGTAATAATAATTGTGTGAAATTAAATAAATATTTATTGATTTTTAATATACACATTTAATTTAAATCATTTCTAAATAGGGGTCTTTTTAATTAATTAATATGTAAAAATATTATTCACATTAAAATAGTTTTAAGAAAAAAACTTATTTGTAAACCCAATTTTAAACTTATAATAAAATCCAATATAAAGATTATTAAAAATTAATTAAGTGGATTATATTTCACTAAAAAATGTTTTTTACTGTGAATCATATTAAAAAATTAAGTGTACTTTCAAATTACTAATTTTTTTTAAAATAAATGACAGTTTTAATTAATTTTATTTTTAATTATTCAATGGAAAATCAATATCCTACAAAAAATACCAAATTTTCACCCAATTTACATTTTTGTATTTTGATTTAAAAATGATTTTAATTTTATAAAATATCTAGAAATTAGTTATAATATTTTCTTCACAAGAAATAGTAAAAATTGTTTTAAAAAAATATATATTATTGAAGAAAAAAATTACTTTACTAAATATTAATTGATTACTTACTATAAATTTATCAATAAATTCATAATAAGTTTTAAATTTATATATATATTCTCATAAAAAATTTTATATTATTCAAACTAGCTAATTTAATATCTAGGTTATAATGGTCATATATTTCAAGGGATGTTTAAGCTTGGTATTGCATGTTTAATACTCTATTGAACATAATTTTCTTATTTTAAAATATCCAGCCATTACTATTGTACCAATAGATAAATTATTTTAACTTATAAACTCATAAGCTGAAATACCTTTATTCAAACTAATGACCCCTTTGAAATGTCCCATGATCCGACACTCTCTCATATGGCCAAATTAGGTTGGCTGCAGGACCTAAAGAACCTCTCTATATGCCATAGGCTACCAATAAGAAGTGGGGGTATGATGAATATAGTAAGGAAACTATACCCCATGGTTTAGAGTTACAACATAGTATAAATAAACAATATAAATAAATATCATCGTAATAGAAATAGAAAAACATTATACCTTATGACTGGGATGTAAAATGAGGAACCAATAAACCATTAACAATGAATTAAGTAATGCCATCTAGGAATGTATTTAATGTAAAAAACATTAATAAAAATAAAGGAATAATCTATTATAAATAAACTCAAAACACCTTATCCCTTAACCCCATATCATTTTTGTCTCCAAACATCATCCCCTCTAGCAAGAAAAAATCTTTAATAAGGTCCCTTTCCCTTGTGTAAACCTGTGTCCAAGTGTTCTACTTTGATACCAAAAAATGGACCAATATATTGTGAGTAAAACGTAGTAGGTCGAAACAACCATTTATAAACATAAAAAAGTGTGATGATAAGTTCATGAAATAAAGAAATTAACATGTGTATTAATTAATCAACTTTATAAAATACAATAAAAAAACTGATTTGGCACAATACTACAATCTCTAAGAATGTTTAACAAGCATACCAACCATAACCAAAAACCATAGAATAATAACATAACTTAGAAAATACCTATGTATAAGTATCTTATCC
Source organism: Viscum album (assembly GCA_963277665.1). Taxonomy (NCBI): domain Eukaryota; kingdom Viridiplantae; phylum Streptophyta; class Magnoliopsida; order Santalales; family Viscaceae; genus Viscum; species Viscum album. The sequence continues at coordinate 798,876,996 of OY728130.1, read as the reverse complement.
TCTAAGAAAATCCCTTTATTTGAACATTTCAGAGTCAACTGATCCAAGCACACTATATAATAATTTCAATATATAGGTATATCCATCTATATATGAATCACAACATGAAACTAGGTCAATCCCTCTATATAAGCATTGGATCATGAAACTGGGCCACAAACACTATATAAGTATTAAAACATGAAACTCAACACATGCCATAAAAACTAGAATATCTTAATATCATATCATAATCCACAGTGGTTAATTATTACAATTACTATTTTTATTTTAATTACCCATTCATTCAATAACAATGTAATCTATTATCCAAGGTGGTTTTATCACAAGAAAACACCATAGGTACCATTTCATACTAAACACACATTAATCCATTATCTAATTCAATATTATTCCAGGTTTCACTCACATAATAGGTAACCATAAGATAGATACCACCACCATTTAATCCAAATGGATCCACATAGTAATACAATACTTTATTTATTTTCATTTATCATTAAATTAATTAATATGAATGTTGGTTGGTGAAACTAAAAATATTTCATAGACATAACAATTAAACAGACTATATAGTTAGGTTTTATACCCCTACCTTAAACTGGAAATCAAACCACACTTCCAATAGGTTATTCCAATAAGAACTATGTAATAGAAGGTCACAAGAATAAAACTAGATCCAACAAGATTTAGATCAACACCTCGTTCCATGATAGTCAAAATTTTACACTGCTACAATGGATAATAAAAGAAGATAAGGGAAAACCTAAGCATAACAACTCATTAGAAATTGATTTCTTGAATGGGACATATGTAATTGAGAATGGTACTATAAAATCACCTGGAGTTTTCCTAGGGCTTGAGAGAGGAGAGGGTTGCACCAAATGAATGACAATTATAAGCATCGCCCAACCTAAAACCACTAATTGCATGAAATAAACTATGTCTATACCCCTTTCATGACATGTAATTTATATTTAAGATTTAATCCATATTTTTTTCACCTTGGATGAATTAAACCAAGATCAAACATTAAACTTCAGGTAATATACATTCATCGCATGTAATGATTTCATATCATGAACCATCTCACGGATTGTAACCCTTTCACAACTTCTATCTGGGGACAGTTACATATCATGTAATATATATACAAAGTGTGTAAGATTCATGTGTACATATTTAATCCAAAAATACACATAAGATCCTAAACCACCTTTGAATCCTTTTAAACTTCTCTAAAAAACTCATAATCACATTTAACACGTTGATACCAGGACACCACTTACTCAAAAAACATACATCTAAGAACATAGGTCATTTTTCCCAACAAAGGTTATCCACCTTCAAGAGAGACTAGACCAGAGAGGTTTAAAGACAAAGGAAAATTCCAAACAAAATATATTTAAATCAAACTCAAATTGGTACATACCTATAAAAATATTGGGTCTTATAACTTCCTCACTATATAATAGCTTTTCTCCAAGCTTCTCCAAGAATAACTATTGTATCAAAAAAAAAATTATGCCCATTGAGCTTGAAAATACGACTCCCTCTCCCATGTATCCTCTTAAACATGCTCATGCTTCCACTGCACTAAAACTAGATGAATATTTATATCCCAGAGATACTTCTCACTATGTTCCATAGTCTATATTAGATGCTCCTAAAAGGATTCATCTATAAGAAGCTTAGAACCTTCAACTTCTACCTCATTAGAAGGGTTGGAATGATATCTATGAACCTGTGATATATGAAACACATCATGAAAATAACAATAGAACTAAAGAAGGAATAATCAATACACCAGTAGATCTACCATATCCACTATCTCAAATGGGCCAAAAAACATGGGTGTTATCTTTCCCTATTTCCAAATATGAAATTACACCAAACTAGTAGACACCTGAAGGATAAAATGACGAAAAACCTCAAACTATAGAGGTCATTTATGATGATCATCATATGATTTCTTACAAATCTTTGTGGTCCCTTACCACCTCTTGATCATAAAAACCATCTAAAACATTTCATACATGAGACTAAGTCCAACAAGCACTGACTCACCTAAATCTAATCAACAAAGAGGAAAATAGCATGACCTTTCATACAAATCCAAAAAAGATCCATAAAAAAATTACTATAAGTAATTATTATATAAAAACTCTATGAGTTCCATATGCTACCCCCACAAAACACCAAAATCCATAACATAGGTTCGTAAGTTATGCTCCAGAACTAGAATAGTCAACTCAGATTAACCATCGGGCAATGGATGATTGGATATCAAAAAAAATACCTATGATCCCATAGACATCTTAAGACCATGCCATAATTAATACATTAAATGAGGATATCTATCTAAAACAATAATCCTTATAACACCATGCAACCAAACTATCTCATACACATAATGACTACCCATATCATAAGTTTTAAAGGTATCCTGATAAGAAATAAGTGTTCTACCTTTTTTAGTCGATCTATGGTCACCCATAATGGATCATTCTTATAGGTTCTCTTGGGAAATCCCTTCACAAAATCTATAGTGGAAATATCCCATTTACACATTAGAATGGGCAATGGCTATAATATCCCAATAGGCCTCTAATGCTCAAATTTCACCTACTGATAGGTGAAAAATCTTTTCTCAAATTCCACTACCACCCTCTCCTTTCATGACCACCAGTACTATTTATGGAGATAATGATACATTTTTATCAACCAAGGTTGTACCTCCCTTCTAGAAGTATGAAGCTATCTCATCAACTCATCACGCAAGAACATAAGAACCCATACTCATCCATGGAAAAAATAGAATTTATAAATCCAATAGATCATACTTATAGTGTATCCAAATAATATAAGTTGTCTCTTATAAATAATCCCTCCAAATCAGATAACTGCACTATCTTGAATCGGTCCAAAAGAAAGGGTATAACAGATTTTGAAGTCAAATCTACTTATCCATGGGACTCCTGAACATATAGATTAATGTTTTTAAATATTTCCATCATCCTATACTCATGAAAAGACATATACAATAATTATGTATATGTATTTGAGATAAATTCATAAACAATGAATTTTCCCTTTCCTAGTGTATAATCCATCTCTATGTTTAAAGACTATGGATACTCGACCCGCCTTCTCATTCCAAGGTTGTTTTCCCATTGAGAAAAGATGTACCTGACTCTCTTGTGATATATGTACACCACAAACTTGTAACCCATAATATGATTTCTCAAATATCTATGAAAATATACCACTATTTTTAACTCTAGATCATCAGTAGGTTAATTTATATCATGTGATATCTGTTTTCTAGATCTATAATCTACTACTTTATCCTCTTACATTAGAAGTACTTCGAGTCCAAAACTAGATGCATCACAATACATAGTATATGATTTACCCAACATATGTATAGTGAGTATAGGTAAAGAGGTAAAAATGAAATTAATCTCATGATAATATCTATTACATCCATCTAAGTAAACATAATTCTCCTCATTCTTGGTTGTCTCGAAAATTAGTGCATTCGTATAGGAAAATTTCATGATAAAACACCGATAATAACATTCTAATCTCTGAAAACTATGAATATTTAAGAAATTCATGGATCTCTCCCAAAATTAAAAGGATACTACTTTCTATATGTTAAATTAAAATCTTTCCACTATGATAAAATTTCCTAAGAAGTGAACCTTTTCGATTGTAAAACTACATTTAGTTAGTTGAGAGAAAATCTGATTGTCTCTAAATGAACTCAAGATAATGACATGATGTTTGGTATACTAATGTACTAATTGGGATTACACTAATAAATCACCAAAAAAAGAAACCAAAAATTGATCTAGAAAAAAATTAAATATATGATTCATCAAGTCCATGAATATAGTTGGTGCATTCTTTAAATCAAATGGAATCGCTACGAACTCATACAAGCCATACATTCCCCTAAAAGTGGTTTGAGGTATTTCTGATAGCCTTACCCACAATAGGTGGTATCCTAATCTTAAAAAAATCTTGGAGAAGATCTTGGAACATCTTAGTATTTTGAAGAGATCATCAATACACAAAATGGATTCTAGTTCATGGTTTTCATCTGGTTTAATTTTTGATATTCCACACATAAGAACAACGTCTTGTCACCCTTCAGGTAAAAATAAACTAGAGAACCCCATGGATACATATTAAGCCATATAAAAAATTATATTTGTAATCATCAAATTAAAAATTCATTTCTTGAAAATCTATTAGTTGCATGTTTTAAGGTGATATAGAAACTTGTTCTTCTCCCAACACCAACTCGATTGTGAGTGTAATATCTCACTTGGGATGTAATCCATAGAACTCATTAGTAAAGACATCATAAATATGGTATACTAGTGGGGGAATGTATCATGTGGAATTCCATCATCATATATAGAAAGACCTACTATTTGAGTTGTAAGATAACCCAATCTGCACTAAATTGGTCTTGTATGACCATTCTGAATATTCCACTCTCCCTAGTGAGAATAGAAGCCTCCTTCTAGAGATAGAAATTTAGCAATCATGTGGTAATTGTAAATATGATATTGGTGTTGAATTATTTGATACATACCATGACAAAAATAAAAATATATCATTTCCAGAACAAATGGTTCATAAAAGAAATAGTAATCACCAATTTCTATAGAACACGTCTTGAAACATTTGATATTCTATCGATATACCTCCACTGGTGTATAAATGGTCAAGATACCATCCAAGATTTCAAAAATGAATCCCAAACTATTTGAAAAAGGTAATTTAAAATTTAATGTGATGTTCCTGTATAAAAAAAACACAAGAAATGTTAGATGATATAAGAATAATCCCTCTAGTAGTTGATAGTCCTTCATCCATACTAACTGGAGTAGTCTACATTGTGTGAAACTGACTGGCCACTCTGTATTGGGTTCCTGTGTTCCTCCCGTTATATTTTCCCCATCCAGGTACTGTTTCTCTTACACTGGGGTACCACATCCCCTATCTCGACCTAAATGTCATTTGTAACTCTATTTACCTATCTACTGAGGTGTAGTTGAGTCCTTCCCAAACTCTGTTACCTCCCCAAATTCCATGTCACTTATTTACTATGTTGGTTTCTAAAAAACATTAATATATCACCTACTTGACCATGATAATGATAATCAAATGTAGGGTTTATACCATAAGGCTACTTGTGGCCCAACATTACACACTGTTATAATAGAAATAAAACCCAGTCTGGAGATGGATTCACACAACCCAGAATGATTATACCATTGCTTCCAAGATGATTACTTTCATTGCAGTTCTTATTTGTACTGAATGAAGATCGTCGATTTCTCCTTGGAAAAATAACATGTCCACTTCTAAGGGCATCTTTCATATTTCCTTACATAATGATTGCTTGGTTCATCACATATAAAAATCAACCTGAACAAAATATGTTCACCTTCAACCTGATCTCATAGTGAATCCTATACTAAAAAAATTTCCATAGATATATTATTATCTGCTAAAGAAGACACAAACAGTTATAGGCCAGTGAAGCATCTTGTGTCATCCATCACTAGAATTCCCTCACGTATTAGATTCACGATGTTGTGAGCCTTCTCATACCTCTAAATATCAGGATAAAAGTATCTCAATAACTTTTCGTTGAAGTCACTCCAATATAACTTCTCTTATTAACCATACTACTCTATAACATACCACCAACACTTATCACGTCCATAAAGCATGTACACTATAAAATTCACCCTCATATTTTCTTTCATATCAATGTACTTGAAGATAATATTTACTGACTCAATCTAAAACCTGATTGTTGGGAAGCCTCCCTCCCTTGTAAATGTATGAAGATGTTTTAGCTGAAACTCTTTAATCAAATAATACATCCAATTAATAGTAAGAATATTCTCCCATTCTATGGATAACATTAACCTTGGGAAGATACTGCATCGCTTAACTTACATCTGATCCTCAGAAGCTATAGGAAGCTCTGGATCATTAGCATTAAGAGAATTCTGATTTCCAGCCTCCTCATTCTCAACTCAAAGATGATGATGAGTAATTTTCTCTACAATATGAATATATTCATTAAAACACTAGATTATATAGTGTCAAACTTAGAAGGTGATAATAATAGATAACCACAAGATCATGGTCTCTCTAATAATGGTTTAAAATTGTTTTAGCATGACATAACAGTTCATTCATTTTAATTTATCAGATATAACAAGTATTTCATCTAACGGTTCATAGAGAAAATTATATACCACATGTAATAAATATATCTCTATCATGTAAAATTCAAGTCAGTATATACCCATATGTTCCATTCGTGATGCATGAATACTCATATTATGTTATACCAGCCCATGAGTATAAATCTCAAGAAACAATTAAATTATACAACATGAAAATCACCATGGGTGAAATAATATCAACCATAATGACAAACATCAGAAACAACAATCACATCCTAGGGAACTCTAATCTCCCCCATAAATGGGTTAGATACTCCCATACAGAGGCTCATTACCAATTCCTAACCCATCATAGTATCCTTTTTACCTTTTCCAAATAGTAAAAAAATAGAAAGAAAAACTTCTTCTCATACCACTTTGTAACATCCCCAAATATGGAACTCTCTCACATGACCAAATTAGGATGGTTATGGGACATCAAGAAAACCTCCTCATACTCCAGATTCTACTGACTAGAAGAGGGGTGTGATGAGTATAGTGTGTAGACTATAACCCCTAGTTCATGAAAGGTACCAGGGCCAGCAGCGGAAGCCGGTGGGGCGGGGATTTTAAAATTTATCATTGATGGGCCAGCGGGACTTGCTGATGCTAATGACCTGAGCCCCAAAAAGGTCTGAGGATCTCACATAAATTATAAAGATCAAAAAATTAAACGAAAAACATACCATTATAGATCTAAAGGCGTGCTCGACTACTACTTGTGGTTGGCGATCACTGCTTTAAGAATCCATATCAGGATCCCTCTAGATCGTCCACACATGCTTCAAAAATCTATTGGAATGTAAATTGTCAAATTATGGTTGTTAGCGCGATGATCTGAAGATGTCTTCGACGTCCCGACGATCACCACAATGAGATCCCTTTGATTCTTGAGAAATATGTTGATCTGAACTCTTGGATCAAGTGATTCTCTCTCTAGAGAGTGGGTGGAGGAAGATTATTTGGATTTCATTCTATGAAATGAATGAATTAATGAATAGTTCCAAGGAGAGAGAGCCTCCCTTGTATTTATAGTGGATTTGGTAAAATACGCAGTTGGGTTCCCTGACCCTTGTTTATTTCAACGTCCACTAAATAAATAATTTTGACGAACTTAACTATGTCAATATTATTTGTAATTTTATCACATACTTTATATATATATATATATATAATATTACATGATAAAAACTGATCCATTTAACTCAACTCTCTATCCCTCTTAATGTTAAACAAACCTTTAATATTAAAATAATATTTATTTGGTTAATATTATCTTTTATTTACTAAACTTGTAAATAAATTAAATAAATTCATTCCCAAATATTCATAACTTGAATATTAATTAATTCATTAAATTATTTTGGTGATCAAAAATGTGGACAACACTCAACCCCCATGGTGGGGCTCACTATGTCCATATACATATTTGACTGAATAGGGCGTATTCATGAATATTCTATTATGTGTGACCCGCTAGGCCCTCATCTCGATAGCAATGAATAAAATACATAGACCAAGAGCAGATTCTACTAACCCTTGATGGCCTCTAAATAGATAAGGATTGTCATAGAAACAAAAACTGACCTACGAACACTGAATGTGTACGATAATCTCTCTATCATTAGATCTCTCATAAAGCAGTATGAACACTTGTGTCATCATCCTTTTTCTTGATTTATTATTTTTTGATCTATCTAGATTGGATTTTCTATTAAAATTCTTTGGCCAAAGACTTATAAATGTAGCACCATCCTGATAAACCAGGACTGGGATATAAAAATTCCTAAACATGGAAGTGAAAAATCATTTCTTGACCATTCAATTAATTTCATACCACCAATGACGCACCCAACACAGGCTACCTCACCATGATTTCAATACCATGGTTTTTCATTACATCAATGTACGCAATAAAATGGTACACACTAGTAATGATCTCAAGTTCGGAGACAAATACACATGTCTATGGATAGAAACAACCAATGACACCCAAAATATGTGGTGTTCTTGTTGGTGGGTCTTTCCTCGTGATCTCACTACTATAGATCACTATGTGTGAACTTCATAAAAAGAAGTCTCAATCCTTATGAACCCCCAGCAACTGATTTTCAAACATCTATTGTGTCCAGTCAGTAAGATGTATCTAGACCGTAAAACAAATATTTAATATTAATTTCATAGTATCTTGAGGTTTTCATTATATCATGGGATCTTCTATAAACTCTTTATATGATAATTAATATTTGGAAATTTCCATTATAATAGTGGACGCAGAATATTCTACACTATAATCATAAGATGAAATAATATATAACTAATTTTTCACAAGATATAGTAATCAAGAGGACAATGTAGTTGGGTCTAGGGCACCCACTATTTCAACACTCCCAATTGAACTAGATCAAAAATACTAACAATACTTGTTTGATAATCACATGATAAAGATCATGCTTATGCTGAGTTATGGATTTAACTGTTGGGCTAGATAGGTTTTCACCATGTCGAATATCTACTGTAGCTGTCACTGTTCGGCACTGTAGCAGTTACTGTTCGGTACTATAGCAGCGGGAACTATTCACCTGATTTGGGCCTTCGGGCCACCGGTTTGGGCCTACGGGTCTCCAGGGCCTTCGGGTCATCAAAGGCCTTTGGGCCACAGGGCCTTCGGGTCACGTAGACCATGGAGGAGCCCAGTTCACACAAAAACAGGCCCATAAGAGGATCAGAGCAACAAGAGTAGCAGCCACCAGATGCAGAGCTAACCAGATTGGAAGAATGAGAGGGTATGGTAGCCGCCATCAGGACCAGGCACCGTGCAGCTTTGTACGGGGCAATGATAGCCGATCAGCAATGCATGGTGGGGATCTCAGGAGATCAATGATTCAAGACGCTGGGGAGGGGCAGTTCTAGTGGGCTGGACCTATGGGTCATGTAATGGGCATGGTATGCCTCTGGGCCTACGGGTCATGTATTGCGGGTCATGTCGGGCCTTGTTCCTTGGGCCTACGGTTCATGTACGGGTTCCCCTTCAACCCTTAAAAGGGGGATTATCTATAATAAAATAAAAATAAGGCCTTCGGTCCATTTGGGAAAGATGATAGTTCTGACCGAATCACTGGCAGTGCTCCTGGATATCATTGATATCTACCTTCAATAAAGTATATCTTGGAAGTATCAATTCTTGTACATATTATGGAATACATGGTTGATCCATCACTGGAGCATATGGAACTCAACCTGTAGCTTTAATCTCTAACCATGTTTCAAACATGTCAACCTAAAGAGATTAAGCCATGTGACATTGAAAACAATTCTGAACCTGAATTGTTCTGACATGTATTTTTTAATAAAATGTCACTTTATGTATGATTGACTAGGACCAAGAAAAATATATATCTACCTCAGTGGATCATGTTCTCTAGAAATAAGGTTTCTATATTAACTCAATCATTGGAGAAGTACTTTTAACCTAGTATTATTTAACTATAAGACCAAGATCTATTTTCCATATGTTTTCAAAAAAAATTCTTGGAAAATATTGGTGCTCCTATAACCTTTGGTCAAAGCAAGGAAAATATTCATTCAAAATGAATGATATAAGATCTTATTGCTTACTTTAACCCAGAACTAGATTTCTGTAACTTGAAACCTGCATTGGTATTCAATGGTTCATCATCCCTTTCTGGTTGCATCGTATAGACACCTTCCACAAAAGTTGATTTTGACATCTAATGACCAATATAATGATCTTAGAATTTTAGATATGACAAATAAATTCTAATAGATTGAGGCATACCAACTTCATATTACTAATAAATCCTTAATGGTACTACTCTTTTACTATCCATGTATCTATTTACTTGAATACCCACCGCAATATTCAATTTATATTCCCCTTTGCAATTTGATACATGAAATCCATTACTAAATTTTAATTCGTCTTATCAATCTTATCTGACTTCCATATACTTATTACTTTTAGAATTTATTATTCATAATGAATAATATATCATTGGCCATAGTGAATATAAATCCATCACCATGGTTTCGTCCTTCCTACACATTATGAGTCGCTATAACATGCTTCTTCCACCTGAACTTGTGAAACAATTTCATATGTCAACCATTTGTGCATCTTGAGCATTGACTAAGTCCAAGTCAATTCAGATACCATAATCTCTAATAGAGATGTGCACCCATATATAGAAATGTAGTATAATACTTGGCTACATCTTCTCAATCTTAGGGATTTATGTAATATCATAAGAAACTGTTAGGATAATTACTTAGATGTACCATTTTTTTAACTTAATGCATGTTTGTTTTTATCTTAACAAACGCTTTTCATGTTTTACACATGTCCTATAACATAACGTATTTCCATCATACTATAACTCGAATGATATCCATTGTTCATTTTAGTTGGCATATTTGTTATGGGTTTACACCGTTATTTTCAAAGCACATATTGAAATATAATGGATGTTTCTGTAGGTTGTAACATTTTCACAACTTATATCATAACATTGACGCATAAAATCTGAGTTTAGGAATTACTCCATGCTACATTTTGTTGATCAACGTTAAAATTTAATACTCATCATTGATCCTCTTTATGAACATCAATACCATGATGAAGATAAGGTAATGTGAATTTAGGAATTACTCCACGCTACATTATGATGATCGATGAATGCTTGTTCAAGATATTCTTCGGCATGCCGATCCAAAGTAACTCATATATTCTGAACATGCATATAATTCTTTATTACATTCCTTAATAACTTAAAGGAATATTCTTAAGTATCTTTACATCTAGCTTTCCCTTGGAATAGTTCACACTCACTTGTTGAACTAATCCCAGAATCTTTGAGGCATACCTTTATTTCTAATGGTTTTTTTTGTCTAAACTAAGGATGTTAATAATACTAAAGGTGTTTAGCTATGCCAAACCAAAATACAAAACTGGGTATATCATTAATGTCCACTTTTAATTTTACTTTTCAAAGAATCATCTTTTCACAACTGGGTAAGTCTTACATTTTATATCAATCAGGTATACCCTTTAATTCCAGTATGTCTGAACTATTTGTTGAGTACGTTATACCACAAACAACATTTATTCCTAAACTTGGAATAAAGTATCATTATGAACAAAAGGTAATGTGAGATAAATGTTTTTTTTAGGCTTAACAACTTTTTAAATTTAAATCAATCACTTGGAAAATTGAAGTTATTTGTTTCTCACCATTGACTTAGGAATCACCCTTTCATAGCTGCTTGGAGAAGATGTTTTACTTCTTATAATGATCCTATACATACTTGGTTATTGTATCTAAATACACATATTTTATTATCATATTGTATTCAATACCCAAGAATTATGTTAAAACGTTAATTTATATTGATGAATATACCTAAACGGGAAGTTGGTACTTGCTTCTACTATTTAATTTCGTTACATTTTAAAATTCCACAAATTTATTTCAATATGTGATGAAAATAACCTATTGTTAAATAACCAACCTATTTTCTTTGAATGAAATCACACAGGTGCCTTTGAAGTAATTTCCTATAGTCCTTTTCACCATGTCATTCAGTATATTCTCCATAAGAACAAAAGATAGAGCAATATTTAGTATTCTTATTAATTGGTGAATGTTCCATTAAGGGTAATGAAGCACTTACTCTATATTTTTTATTTATATCCTTAAACAAAACCAGAGTAATTTGGTGTAAAAGTTATAAGAATGGAATGGCGTGAAAGATTGTGAACTATCTTTCACTTTATAAAAATCAAGTACAATCATCACATTCAAATCTTTCTTATCTTTCTCCTTGCATGGATCTTGGAGATGAGACCCCATGTAACATCATCCATGTCATGATGTAGATACCACAACTAACATCAGACGTTGATGATAGCATTAGGATAGAACCATCATATACATGATTCATGAGCCTCCTGTAATCAATTATAAAGTCTCACTTCCTGAGGTGGCTTAACAGGTTGGTACACAAGCACCTTGAGTTTTTGATATATTAGTAATGTGTGTGGTCCTCTATACTACTCTTTAAAATTATTTCTAGTTTGGACATTAACTTTTTCCAATATTAATTTCAGTTTTATTATTAGTATTACTTTTCATTCTCTACAAATAAACATTAGCATATTCATACTTTTTATGTTGATTACCGAATGTGACATTACAGATTAATTTAATCATTAAATTTCTCCCACTAATTTATCAAATTCTAAGGACCCTTTGTACTACAATTGGAATACACTATCATTGGAGTATTCTAGTGGAAAGGATCCATGAACCTCCCTCATAGTCTACAATCAATTTCTACGTCACTACTCAAAGGGTTCAAGGTAGGCTTTTGGCTAGCCAACTGCATTAACTCGTAGTTCCTTGATCTGTTCAGTGAAGTCCCAACTTCAAAAATCATTTCTTGATTTACTCAATTCTTGCATCTAAAATTACAACAAGCTAGATATGGATATTTCATTACTGAAATTTTTAGTTAAGTTAACCCACCATTCTTATAAGAACTCCCCGGTAGTAAGAGGCATCCTTAGCTATGACATGACCAGCACTCCAAACACCATGTTTTTTTCAAACTTGAGTGATGGAAGTCTGTTATGACTTAATATTTCATTGAGGGTTTTATGTTTTTCTCTTGATGAATGTAATCTATTTCTATTAAACTTTTTCATCTATGTTATCTTTCTGACAACCGAACATTAATAGAAAAACATACACCACTTTTTTATGCATTTTATTATCTATTATTTTGTATATTTCTCACACTATTTATAAATACATAAAATAATAAATAAATGTATAAAGGTAAATACTACTCGACATGTTTTGAGAATCTAAACAACCTAAGGAAATCGTACATGAGTCGAAGCTTCACTCATAATGCAACTTTCCCTAGTCTTGTATGTTCGATTCTCTTCTGAAGTATCATCTTGTCTTGGTATGGTCCACGTCACATCTTGAGTACCGCCTCATCTTGGCAGGATCCATGTGTTGTCATGTACCATCTTGATCAACATGCACCACCTCTTCTTGGAGGGGTCCACATCATTCATCATCTTGATCCGAAGTACAAATATACTCTTGCATAGGCGAGGGGGGCTATAGGTATAAAGTGCATCAGGAAAATTGGACACGTAGACCCTTATACATTTTAACAAAAAATAAAGATGATTTGAAGACTGTCATTTAATTAATTACAATCATCACATGCAGTTAAATAATTAATTTAATAAATAGAAACATACACAGGTTGGTGCTCAAGACCAACATGCGGGTAAAATGTGCAATAAAATTAAATTGAATTAATTAAGTATGATGGTAACAAATAAAAATAAATTAATTTAATAATTCAAATAATTTAATTATTTATCGTTCTCCTTATTAATTTAATTTTAATATCAAACTTAAATTAATTTAACTTAATTAAAGTTTATAATAAAATTTAATTAATATTATCAGGGTATTAAAATCATTAACCGAAATTAATTATAATTAATTTAAAAAAGATACTAAAATTAAATTAATTTATTTTGATTAATTTAATTTTTCGGTCCCGGAAACACGACAACAGGGCTTGTGCGGGTCAGAACAAACCCGTGAAAGTCCCTACCAGGTCATGCAAGGTCCAAAAGGGCCGGACTGAAGTCCAAACCGGTTTTGGGTTGGCAGATCCACCCGGACCGTTTGAGGGCCAATTTTTCCCTGTGAAAATAACTTCAAGGCAAAAAAGCAGGAGTACGTGTTGTGGTAGCGGTTTCAAGGGGGGAAACGTGAAGAAGGTGGTCGGCGTGCCTAGTATAGGAACCAGTAGGGAAAGAAAACCATAGGGGTCCAGTGGGGTCACGACCTACTGTAGGTGGGATAGAAGGTGGATGTTGGGACCGGGGCAGGCGGCTGGGAGTCGGGCTGCTGGTTGGACAGTGTGGCGCTGCGGGAGGTCTATGGTGTGGGAGGAGGCCAATGGCGAGTGGCTAGCTGGGTGGATGGCGGAGCACTGGTTATGGAGATTGGGGCAGCTGGGCGGCCGGTGGGCGGCCGGTGGGCTCCGGTCAGGTGCACGGTTCACCTCTAGTGATGCACACAGGGGGCGCGCGAAACTCCTTCTGAGAGAAGAGTTGGGCTGCTGCCCTGGAGGGTCCATCGGCATGGAGATGGGTAGTGTTTCCTGCCGTGGGGATGCCTCTATTCAGAGGGCATGAACAAGGCCGGCTGGCGGGGAGGTACGGCGGGTTGGTTTGGCCATTCCAAGCGGAAGTTGGAGACCGACACCAGGGAAATACTGTTGGGAGGCGGGGTGCGGTCTCGACAGGATGGCAACGGCGCTGGTAGGGTGGTGGCCAACTCCTGGAGTGCTAGTGTCTGGAGGTGCGGCAGCCTCTGCCAAGGCATGCCGAGGAAGCTGCGCCGGGGCTCCGTGTGGACCTCATTTTTTGGATTTTTTTTAAATACATTTTTCTTAAAAAATATTTCTGAAAAACGGCCTAGGTCAATTTTTTTTAAAAATACGCTACAATGGAGGCATCTGCGATGCCGCCTTTGGCCCGGATTGATGACATGGCAAAGGCGGCCGGGGGGAGGCCGCCTTTCGCCTCAGGGTAAGGCGAAAGGCGGCATCGCGGAAGCCGCCTTTGGCCATACGCAGAGGCGAAAGGCGGCTTCCGCGATGCCACCTTCGCCTGAACTCCTTATAAAAGGGCGGCCACCCCCCCCCCCCTCTCCTCACTTGCTCATTGCATTCCTCATTTCATCTCTCCGAATTTCTCTCTCTCTCTAAAAAATTCCTTTGCTGTGCGAGCTTTTACGAAGCTTCATTTAGAGGTATGTTTCTTTATTTAATTTAATGTTTTTATTTATTTAATTTAATTTTGTTTTAGTTTTAAATCTTTCATTTGTTAAGCAGTTTAGGTAGTTCTTAATATTTGGTTATTTAGTTTTTGTAATTAGTTATATATAGTTTTAAATAATTACTGTTAGGTAGTATAGATTAAGTATAGATTAATTTAAGATTAAGTATTTAGAAATTTTGGTAGCTTAAAGATTATGTGGTTATCTACGCAATTAAATTCCTGTCTGGATACAAACAAGTGGATGGGGCTCTGGCACAGATGTATATAGGGGTAAAACCCGAAAACACCGCTTCGAGCTAGACTCGAACGGGAACTGGTGCACGATAACGGGCCTTGCTGCATCCTAGTTTGACACTCCCGGGGAATATGCTTAAGATGATTCATATTTTCTTTATAAACTACTAAAATTTCTAAGAGAATAAAAAGCAAATCAGTATATTTATCAATGATAAATGATAAATATAATGTTATAGAATGAAATAAGGACATAAGAATTAACGAATTAAAGTTATTATTAGTTAATTATAAAATAATAGAATAATTAATGATTAGTTGTTATTAGTTAATTTTAGAATAATTAATAAATAACATAGGATGAAAACATGAATTCATATAATGATTAGCTAACGATACTAATGATCAGTATATTTATCAATGATAAATGGTAAATATAATGTTATAGAATCAAATAAGGACATATGAATTAACAAATTAAAGTTATTATTAGTTAATTATAGAATAATAGAATAATTAACGATTAGTTATTATTAGTTAATTTTAGAATAATTAATAAATAACATAGGATTAAAACATGAATTCATATAATGATTAGATAACGATACTAATGAACATATAAAGTGAAATGAAGAAGAACAAACAAACTAAATAAAAAGGCGCTCTAAAATTACATTCTAATAAATATCATATGGTCAAAAATCAGTATCATAGTTTATGGTATAGAAAGGCGCAATAAAATTACATTATAATAAACATCATATCGTCAAACATAATTGTTAATATTTTGTTACACTATTATAATTTTGATGAAAGAAACATTTTTGACGTAGAGAGCCATGTTTGCCTGTGTGTACTGTTATGGGGAGATTATTCAAACTGAGCAAGGAGCTTCTTACAGTACACAACCAATTACGGTGGTTAGTACAGTTGATTGTGTTACCATAAGTGACCTTCAAGAGAGAATTCATGTTTCCTTAAATCTGGGACCCGATCAAGAGATAATGTCTATGAGCTATAGACATTTACAATTTCCAACAACACTGTGGCATATAGCTTGTCCATTGGTTGCTGATGCGCAGTGGGTCCAAGCAATTAATTTATTTTCTCAACGGTTAGATGGTACCATGATGGAGTTATACGTTGTTGTTGCCACTGTACAACAACAACGTCCACTTGTACAAAGACGTAGAAATACAAGAGTGGTTGAAGATAGTCTACCCCATGACATTAAGCCTATTCCAAATGATGCAGCAGAAGAGGACAACCTAGATGATCTTCCGGATATACATGTCAATCCGACTTCTGATGAGGAGTTTCGTAATGATGGATCAGATGGCGACAACAGTGCTGATGAGGAGGGACCAACAGAAGATAGAGAGGAGGTTTTGAGAAATGCAATTGTTGTACATCAACCTCGGTCAATAAATCATCCACCATTATTTTCATCTTGGTCAGAAGCAATGACACGCGTGCCTAAATTCGAAAATATTGTTCTCACACCGACAACTGAGTTCCCTGGAGTTGTACCAGATAGGTTTAGTGAGGTGGAAAAAACCTTATATATTGGAAGGAATTTTCCCAGTAAAGATGCCTTAAAAAGCACGTTAAAGATATTTCATATTGAGAGAAACGTCAACTATGTAGTTCACGAATCATGCCGTAGTAAATATGTTATACGGTGCGTGAAGTATGGGGATGATTGTAGATTTCTCTTAAGGGCTATTCCAGACATTACATTTGGAGGTTGGAGAATCTCAAGGATTGAGGCGGCTCATACTTGCGTTCAGCCAAGTCTCACACAAGATCATACTTCATTGGATGCAGAATTTGTGTCATCTATTGTTGTTGAGATGATTAGTACATGCCAAGATGTTCCAATATCCCTTGTGCAAGAGAGGATTCTACAGACATTCGGTTATAAGATTTCCTATAATAAGGCATGGATGGCGAAATAGAAGGTAATTGTGAAGGTATATGGTGATTGGGATGACTCATATCGAGTATTACCGCAATTTCTAGCCATACTGAGGCATCATAACCAAGTTGTTTTCCATCTGGATACAAACGAACATGTGTCTCCTGATAATCGACTTGATCCATCTCGTGTTCAATTTCATCGGTTGTTCTGGGCATTCCTTCCTTGTATCTCTGCATTTCGTTTTTGCAAACAATTTATTCAGATTGATGGAACATTTCTGTATGGAAAATACAAGGGCGTATTGTTGATTGCGGAAACCCAAGATGGAAACCGTTCACCTCTTCCGCTTGCCTTTTCCATTGTAGAGAAAGAAAACTATGAATCATGGAGTTGGTTTCTGGAATGTATCAGCAACCATTTCACCAACATTCAGGGAGTTTGTTTGATATCTGATTGCCATCGAGCAATTAATGAGGCAATCAATGCAGATCATGATACATGAAGATACCCAAAGGCACATCATCGGTTCTTCATTAGACACATTGCTAGCAATGTACATAAAAAATTCCACAACGAACCGATGAAGAAGGCAATCACGAGGCTTGGTACGTATTTTATTCATTCTGTTTTACTGTTTCAATATAAATATAAAATCAATTTATGTGAAATATAATCTACGTTTTGTAGCATATGAGTCGGACCAACGGCGATTTGAAGAACGTTTTGAACAAATTCGTCAGGCTAATCAAGAAGTTTATGATTATATGATGCGGATTCCAAAAGAGAAATGGACATTGGAATACGACGGGGGAAAGAGGTACTGACACATGACGACAAACATTGTGGAGTGCATCAATGGTATCTTCAAAGGACTTTGCAAGCTACCTATAACCGCATTAGTTCAGGAGACATTATATCGATGTGTGAAGTACTTTATGGATAGAAAAAAACTAGCATCAGACAGAATACATCAAGGGATAAGATATGGAAGACACTTTCAACGAGAGATTGAAAAAAATATTGAAGAAGCTTCTGGTTATCACGTATGTCTCTTTCGAAGAGAAGAATCCCGATTTTAAGTTCAAGAGCGTTCAGACCCCATCACAAATCACGTCGATGAAAAAATGGTGGTATTACTGGAAACAAGGAAATGCCAATGTGGAAAATTTCAGGCCTTACGGTTTCCATGTACACACGTCATCGCAACATGTGCCTCTGTGAACATCTCATGGGAAGCATATGTTGATCCAGTGTACCAGATGGATATCATTGCCAACTGTTATGCTGCACCATGGACACCTATTAGGGAGTATCGTTATTTCCCAATGCCTGAAGGCCATCCGATAGTGATACCTAACATGAATCGGTTACATCCTCGTGGGAGACCAAAGGCGAGTAGGATGCGTAATGAGATGGATTGGCCTCAAGAACAAGGGCAGAGTTTGCGATGCACAATATGTCATAAAGAAGGTCATAACCGGAAGCGATGCCCTAACGTTGTTGGGTCGACTTCACAGTCTCATTCATAATGATGTATTGTCTTCATTGTGACATTCCCATATTGTAAACTAAATGTTGTTATCTCTTTTTTATTCCTTGGTTTTCTAAACCCCAAACATCTGAGATAAGTTTTCATATTAATATTGATGCTTTCAAGAAATAACTTTAAATATGAAATAATAGAATTTATTTCAAAACTCTGAAAGCGGAACACTTAACCCATATTGAAAAGTGTATGTCAGCTAACCCATTAACATTTTTCCTGGACGTTAATATTAAAAAATTTAACCCTAAACCCTCCAACCTAAACCCCAATCTAAACATGCAGGATATTTTAGAAAACTGTTCTATAACAAATTTATAGTATCATAATAATTAGCATAAGATATTGAATACATACAATTAGATAAATTCTAAAAACATCATTACTAATTGACATGGTTTATCTTAATCCAGTCCATAAGTAGTTAATCACAAAGCTCCCCCAAAATATGTGTAACAAAATTCAAGACTCAATATTTTAGATAACATAACTTATTTCATATTAATATTCATGATTTCAAGAAATAACTTTAAATATGAAATAATAGAATTTATTTCAAAACTCTGAAAGTGGAACACTTAACCCATATTGAAAAGTGTATGTCAGTTAACCCATTAACATGTTTCCTGGACGTTAATATTAAAAATTTTAACCCTAAACCCTCCAACCTAAACCCCAATCTAAACATGCAGGATATTTTAGCAAACTGTTCTAAAACAAATTTATAGTATCATAATAATTAGCATAAGATATTGAATACATACAATTAGATAAATTCTAAAAACATCATTACTAATTGACATGATTTATCTTAATCCAATCTATAAGTAGTTAATCACAAAGCTCCCCCAAAATATGTGTAACCAAATTCAAGAAATAACTTTAAATATGAAATAATAGAATTTATTTCAAAACTCCGAAAGCGGAACACTTAACCCATATTGAAATGTGTATGTCAGTTAACCCATTAATGTTATATTTACATTTTACACTTACGACTCATTTTCTTTGTTTATATGCAGATGGATGATACCATACTACTCACTCAGCAGCCTACCCATATTTCGCAGGCCGTGTTAGAGGGTCATACAGATCGATTTGTGAAGGTGCGTCGAGCGCACCATTTTCATCACATGGAGCCTCCACATGCCATTAGACCTTACTTGCGCTGTGCTGGATTCTATGGCCTTGCCGTATCAGATTTCACATTTGTAGATCATTACCTACTTACTGCCCTCGTTGAGAGATGGAGACCAGAGACACACACATTCCACTTGCCTAAGGGGGAGATGACCATCACCCTCGAGGATGTCGTAGTTCTTCTCGGTCTTCCTATCCAGGGGAGACCCGTTATTGGACCCACTCGTGCATCTTGGCCAGACCTTGCTCAACGCTTGTTAGGCGTTGATATTTTCTCCAACCGTAGGGCTACAGATGGATCGTCCATATCTATGCGTTGGTTGGAGTCGCAGATTCCACATTTACAGGATGATGATGATGAGCAGACCGTCATGCGTTACGCCCGTGCATATATCTTATGACTCATTGGTGGGACCATGTGTACTGATCACTCGGGGATGCACGTGCATATGATGTATCTACCCCTACTAGAGGACTTTGATCGGGCTGGGACGTACAGTTGGGGATCAGCCTGCTTGGCATACACGTACAGATCATTATGCAGACTATCCCATAGGGACCGTACAGGTCTTGGAGGATGCGTCATCCTTATTCAGATGTGGGCATGGGAGCGCATCCCATCATTCTTCCCTGACCATGCTGGTCCACCAGTCGAGATGGAGGTGCTGCATGACGCTCCGCGTGGACGCTAGTATGATAAGTCATTTCTATTGGTTTTTTATTCTACTATGAGTTATTGACTATAATTTCTCATTATTTGTCATTATCGTTGTATTTTACAGGTGGTGTTAGCGACACAATTTTGACGTGGTTCTGAGACAGCATTTGGGTGTATATCGGCTACAGCTGGACTGTCTCTTACCTGATCAGGTATGTATATACAATCTATCACTGTCTAACATTTTTAATAATAACATCAATTTTGGTTTTTAGTTGGGTGTTTGTTTGACAAAATCACTTGTCATTTCAGATTTCATGGCTTCCATACTGGAGTATTATGGACCAGTTTCCAGCATACTGCACTGTTGGGATTGAGGATGCTATGGCTGTAGTGCCCCTCATTCACTATCATATTATTGAGTGGCAGCATCCTGACAGGGTCATGCGAAATTTTTTTCGTACTCAGCTGATTCCATTACCATCTAGACAGACAGACAAGCTTCATGGGATGAAGCTGACAGGGAGGCAGGATGATGACTGGTCCCAAGTACATGCAAGTTTTATCGACTGCTGGCACAGACGTGCAGAGTTACGTATTCAAGGTGTTCCTACAAATCGATTCTCTCTTTCAGAGCAGGTTGACTATGCGCCATGGTATAGACTGAAGTCTATACTGTATCTTACCCAAGCTGGCATAGAGATGCATAGGATGGTAAGTTAATAAATTCCTATCAGTTTGTTTATTGAATTATTTTCTAATTCCATTTGAATCTACTTACAGGGAAGTCACACAGAGCAGCTTGTTCGCATGAGCGATGAAGAGGAGGAGGGGGTCTTTAGCCGGGAAGCCGTCCATGCTACAGCGCTGGAGGCGAGGGCATCTTTTCATGCGCTTTCCGAGAGCATCTTCACGCGTCTGGCTCGGAGACAGGAGGTTCCTTCCCCAGAGGAACATCCTGCAGCTGCTGCTGGTGCTGAGGAGCCACGACCACGGCGACGTAGACAGCGTCGTGCTGCACGTGAGGCATCTCCTGTTCCACAGGCAGAGGTCGGGCCTCTAGTAGTCCAGGATCAGCCTATTCAGGATGTGTCTCAGGTGGCATGGGATCCGTCTTTCCTAACAGGATATCCGCAGTTCTCTCCATCTTGGGTTCCAGATCCTTCACAACCTTGGATTCTAGAGCCGTCGTCGTCTTGGGGTATAGCTCCATCACAGGCGTCGTTCCCCTCTGCGATAGAGGCAGGTCCTTCTACCACCCTAGTGGGAGAAGGACCCGAATGGCAGTACAAGATGAAGTTGAAAACTCCTCCAACTGACACACAGATGGAGGATGCGACGGTCGACGTTTCAGTGCCCGAGGATCAGCCTTCTCCAGGTCATCAGACTCCACTACGCACTCGACGCGGACGTCCTATTCGCAGACCACCATGTGGGATGGAATCTCCTCGCCACAGACATATGCATTGATTGTACATTATTGTTTACATGTTTTATGTGTACTGAAATCAAAATACTATTTTTACTTGTTGGTCAGAGTGGAAACTCCGGCGGGGGTAAATTAGGTTTTATTTATATATATTTATATAACCATACGAACATAATAATAAAACATTAATAATTACTAAATACCTAATTAATAATTATATAATTAATAATTCTATTACTAATTAACTATTTAATTAGTATATAATTAATATTTATATTACGAAATAACTAATTAATTAGTATATAATTTGTAATTTGGTAAGTAGTGTTTATTAATCATTAATTATATAATAACTAATTAGTTAATTAGTAATAAAATTATCAATTATATAATACTTAATTATTACATATATAATAAATATTTAGTTAATTAGAAATATAATTAATAATTATAACTAATTAATTAGTAATTGGTAATTATTAATTAGTTAATCAGTAATATAAATATTTATTATAATTATTCATTATAATAGGGTTTGCCCTGAAAATCATTCTGCATTTTCGATGTGGGATTCAGGTTCTACCTTTACTGCGCAGTACATTCTGCATTTCCGATGTGGGATTCTGTTTCAAGTACGTGACTTTGAAAAACCATAAAACATAAAATAGAAGACCAATATAAATGAAACGTTAAACATTGATTAAACATATACGAAATAGTTGAAAACAAAAGCAATTTTCAAAAAAATGTTAATGAAAAATAATCTATAACCTATCAAAACCGCCTACTTGAAACTTAAAAATGTTTCAAGTACGTGAATTTGAAAGACTGTAAAATATAAACTATAAAACGAATATAATTGAATCTTTAAAAATTGATTAAAAATATTATAAATAGTTGAAAAAAATGAAATTTCCAAAAAAATGTTGATGAAAAGTAATTTATAAGCTTTCAAAACCGCATACTTGAAACTTAAAATTTTTCAAGTACGTGACTTTGAAAGACCATAAAACATAAAATAGAAGACCAATATAAATGAAACTTAAAACATGGATTTAACATATAAAAAATAGTTTAAAATAAAAGCAATTTACAAAAAAATGTTAATGAAAAATAATTTATAAGCTTTCAAAACCGCCTACTTGAAACTTAAAAATGTTTCAAGTACGTGACTTTGAAAGATTATAATTATATTACTAATTAACTAATTAATTATTATATAATAAATAGTTATATTAATAATTAACTAATTATTTATTATATAAGTAATAATTAACGAGTAATAATTAATAATTAATAATTTAATGAATAGCTATAATTAATATTTATATTACTAATTAACTAATTAATAATTACTAATTACTTATTAATAATTATAATGAATAATTATAATAAATATTTATATTACTAATTAACTAATTAATAATTAATAATTACTAATTAATTAGTTATAATTATTAATTGTATTTCTAATTAACTAAATATTTATTATATATGTAATAATTATATTACTAATTAATTATTATATAATTAATGATAATATTACTAATTAACTAATTAATTATGACATATTTAATTATTAATAATTACTAATTAAAAATTAAAAATTATAATGAATAAATGTAATTAAAAATTATATTACTAATTTACTAATTAATTGTTATATAATTAATAATTATATAACTAATGAACTAACTAACTATTATATAATTAATTATTAATAATTAATAATTAATAATTATAATTACTAATTATAATTAATATTTATATTACTAATTAACTAATTAATAATTACTAATTACTAATTACTAATTACTAATTACTAATTACTAATTACTAATAATTAGTAAGTGGTTTTGAAAGCTTATAAATTATTTTTTATCATCATTTTTTTGTAAATTTATTTTGTTTTCAACTATTTTTTATAAGTTTAATCCATTTTTTATGTTTCATTTATATTGGTCTTCTATTTTATGTTTTATGGTCTTTCAAAGTCACGTACTTGAAAAATTTTAAGTTTCAAGTATGCGGTTTTGAAAGCTTATAAATTACTTTTCATCAACATTTTTTTGGAAATTTCATTTGTTTTCAACTATTTATTATATGTTTAATCAATTTTTAAAGTTTCAATTATATTTGTTTTATAGTTTATATTTTACAGTCTTTCAAATTCACGTACTTGAAACATTTTTAAGTTTCAAGTAGGCGGTTTTGAAAGGTTATAGATTATTTTTCATTAACATTTTCTTGGAAATTGCTTTTGTTTTCAACTATTTCTTATATGTTTAATCAATGTTTAACGTTTCATTTATATTGGTCTTCTATTTTATGTTTTATGGTTTCTCAAAGTCACGTACTGGAAAAATTTTAAGTTTCAAGTATGCGGTTTCGAAAGCTTATAAATTACTTTTCATCAACATTTTTTTGGAAATTTCATTTGTTTTCAACTATTTATTATATGTTTAACCAATTTTTAAAGTTTTAATTATATTCGTTTTATAGTTTATATTTTACATTCTTTCAAATTCACTTATTTGAAACATTTTTAAGTTTCATGTAGGCGGTTTTGAAAGGTTATAGATTATTTTTCATTAACATTTTTGAGGAAATTTTTTTTGTTTTCAAATATTTATTATATGTTTAATCAATGTTTAAAATTTCATTTATATTGTCCTTATAGTTTATATTTTATTGTATTTCAAAGTCACGTACTTGTAACAGAATCCCACATCGGAAATGCAGAATGTACTGCACAGTAAAGGTAGAACCTGAATCCCACATCGAAAATGCAGAATGATTTTCAGGGAAAACCCTCTTATAAAAGGGAGGCCTGGGTAAGAGTTTCTGTCAGAATCCAGACTGCTGTAATGGCTGTAGCGCTGGATCTTTAATAGCAGAGAAATTCTGCTGAATTTTTTTGTTTTGTTTATATATATATATATATATAAACAAAACAAAACAAAACAAAACAAAAGAAATAAAAATAAAATTTTTTTAAAAAATATTTTTTTAGGAGAAAGGCGGCATCGCGGATGCCGCTTTGCCCCCGAAATGCAAAGGCGGCATCCGGGATGCCGCCTTTAAGGTGCATTTTTAAATTTTTTTTTGCCGAAAGCGTTTTCTGGAAAATATTTTTTTTTAAACGTAAAAAAAAATCCTCATTTTTTCATCTTTTTTTTTGCTTGCTTTTCCCTATTGCGCCGCCCCACCCTTTTTCTTTTTTCTTTCTATATATTTTTTTCCCTCTTATTAATTCACTCCCCCCTTTTTTTAAAGTCAAGTCCCCCCCCTTTTTTTTAATGAGTCAAGTCTCCTCTCAAAAAAAAATCACACCCATAATTTTTTCTAAAGGCTAAATCACAACCTTTTGATTTAATAATAATAAAATTCTTATAATAAAATAATAATTTATTATTATTTTATTACCATAATAATAAAATACATATTATAATAATAATAAAATTATTATGCAAATTAGAAAAATGTAAAATTTATAATTTGCATATAATTTTAATTATTTCCGATTAACTGATCTAAACTTGACCGATTCTTCAGAATGAATAGAAAATAATACCCGTGACCAAAACAAAAATTTCCATCCAATCCCAAAATTTAAAATCGCCATTACTTGGTCGTTCGAGGTTAGATCGATGTGAATTTTGAACCACAGTGACCTTTTTTGAACCCTATACTTAATTGAAATAAAAATTTAATTTTCTAGACTCAAAAATTCTACGTGATTTCTCTAATAACACTGAAAGGTACTGGGGCGAGCAGCAGAAGCTGCTGGGCCGGGGATTTTAAAATTTTTCATTGAAGGGTCAACAGGACTTGTCGATGCTGACGATCCGAGCCCGGGAAAGGTCTTAGAATCTTGCGTAAATTATAAAGAGCACAAAATTAAACTGAAAACATATCGTTCTGGGTCTAAAGGCATGCTCGACAACAACTCGTCGATGGTGATCGCTTCTTGAAGAATCTAAATCAAAATCCCTCTAGATCATCAACACGCACTTTAAAAATCCGTTGGAACATCGATTGTCAAATTTCGGGTGCTATCGCGATGATCTGAAGACATCTTCAACATCCTCTTGATTAATGAATCGAGATTAGTTCGATGCTTAAGGATGATCACGATCCAAACTCTTAAATCGAGTTCTTATCTCTCTAATGATTAGGTGGAGAGAGATGCTCTGGATTTCATTCCATGAAATTAATGAATTAATTAATGGTTCTAAGTAGATAAAGCCTCCTTTTTATTTTATATTGGGGTTGGTAAGATACCTGGTTGGGTTCTCTGGCCCCCGTTTATTTCAACGTCCACTAGATAAATAATATTTGTGAACTAAAATGCATCAATATTATTTATTATTTTATCACATAATTCTAATATATATATATATATATATATAATATTACATGATAAAAACTGATCCATTTAACATGACTCACTACCCCTCTTAATATTTAAGAAACATTGAATATTAAAATATTATTTTTTTGATAAATATTGTCTTTCATTTACTAAACTTGTAAATATATTAAATAAATTCAATCCCAAATATTCATAACATGAATATTAATGAATTATTTTAATTCTTTTGGTGATTGAAAACTTGGAAAACACTCAGACCCCATTGTGGGTCCCACTATGTCCATATACCTATTCGACTGAATAAGGAGGATTCTTGAATACGCTATTGTGTGTGACCCTCAAGGACCTTATCATGATAATAGTGAATAAAATACATAGACCAAGAGCAGTGTCTAGGAACTCATCATGACCCCTACAGAGATAAGGATTGAAATAACAAAGACAACCAACCAATGAACACTGACTGTGTACTATAATCCCCTTGTCATTAAATATCTCATAATTCATGACGCAAAATTGTTTCATCGTCCTTTTTCTTGATTTATTTCTTATTGATCTATCCATATGGATTTTCCTTTCAACTAATTTGGACAATGACTTATAAAGGTAGCCCCATTCTGATCAATCAGTCCTGAGATATACAACTTCCTAAACATAGAAGAGACAAATCATTTCTTGACCATTCAACCAATGTCATACCCCCAAAAATGCACCCAACACAAACTACCTCACCACAATTTAAAAACCATGGTTTTTTCCTTGCATCAATGTATGTAATCAAATGGTACACACTTATAATGATCTCAAGTTAGGAGGTCAATACACATTTCCTTATGTAGGAAAAACCAATGACGCCCAAAACATGTGGGGTTCATATTGGTGGGTCTATCCTCATGATCTCACTACTAGAGATCACCAAGTGTGAACATCATGAGAAGAAGTCTCAGTGATTATGATCCCACAACACCTGATAGTAAAACATCTACTATGTCTCGTCAGTAAGATGTATCTAGACCATAGAACATATATTTAATTTTAATGTCATCGCATCTCTAGGTTCTTGTTATAGCCTGGGATCTGCTATAACCTCTTGACACGACAATTAATATTTGGAAATTACCTTTTTAATAGTGGACGTAGAAAATTCTACAATTTAATGGTAAGATGAAATCTTTTATAACTAATTGTACAAATGATATGGTAATCAAAAGTATGACATAGTTGGGTCTAGGGAACCCACTATTTCAACAGTTCGGTGTTATAACACAGAAGAGATAACTAACATAAATAAATATCAAAGTAATGGAAATATATGGTAAATTAAAACATTCAATTGTGAATTAAAAGGAGGAACTAATAATCAAATAATAATGAATCATGTAATTCTAAGTTGGAATGTGTCTAATACCAAATTGAAAATGACACAAATTAAAAAAATCAACTAACACAATAAACTCAAAATGACCTGATCATAAACCCCTTTTTTATCCCATTTCTAGACATCAGGTGTTACGACCCATCCCACAGGGCCTAGACGTGACTACCCCAAGCCCGCCTTCCATAGGCTATGGGTTGGTGACTAGAACTTGAAGGCTTTTCCCGAACAGTGAAGGAATTGCCTTAGAGATCTGTACATAGTCAAAAAGGGAAACTAAATTAAACAACCAACACAAGTATGGTATAACCACGAGAGTGAAGTACAAACACAAGTACAACTGTAAACTGAAAACATTGGGCCAAAATACGAGCCCTATAAACAGAAAATAAAGTAAACAGCAGTCGCATCTACCCTGGAGCTCTACCTAGAGGGTAGTAGCTATAATTCTGAAGTCAAAGAAGATGATCTTGACTTCTACCATCGCACCAAGCTCCACCAAGTCCTGAACCTCCAAAGTCTACCTTGGAGTGTCAGTAGTCTGCACTAAACACACACGTGCGGGAGGAACCCTTGCAGGGGTGAGTATAACAACTCATTAGGGGACCCCGAGACCCACAAAGGTCTCTCAATAATCCACAAAGAAAAATGTCATAAGAAATACCACAAATGGAATATCATAAGCATGATCTAAATCATGAAGCACAAAGAAAAAAAGAGATAGCTCACTCTAACTGTATAACTTCAAGGTTACTGGGATAGGGATGACTGGTTGTAAAGTCAGATCATCCTATCTATAGTAACTCTACTGCTAACCTGTATAGGTCATTGTATGCTGACCTGTATTGGTCGCTAGATGTTAACCCGTATTGGTTACTGGTGCTGACCTGTATTGGTCGCTGGTGCTGACCTGTATTGGTCGATGGTGCTGACCCGTATTGGTCACTGGTACATAGGTATGGATGATTAGTCGTACAACTAGATCATCTCACTCTGGATTTTCTAATGTTGACCAGTATTGCTCGCTCTTCCTTTTCATGTCAAATCTAGCCACTGGATTCCCGCACGAAGCTCACCTGATTTCTGAAAGAATCTTCTCCTCATGCCATCGGTCATATTTCAACCGGTAGGAAGTCTTGTAAAAAGCATACCCAAGGGACCAACCCATTATAGGGGTCCCAATGTGTAGATGGTGCGTTGATCGGATGCCCTGTCTGTGAGACATTGGAACTTTTGTAAAAAGGCCCTAGTAGGATTCAAGCCTGATCCAACCCAGGTTGCACGTCAAACTCCATAAAAACTCACTTATAGTTTCTCCAAATTACCACCTTGTCACAAGGGTCCTTATGCCATAGATGGTGTGTTGATCGTACATATGGTATGTTAGTTACACCCCTTTTCGTGAAACAGGGGTGATCGCACCTCAGTCTGGCCCGACTCGGTCGGGCCCACCAGAATGTGACAATGGGACCTCTTCCAAAAATGGGGTCCCCAAACCACTGATGGTATGTCAACCGGATACTCGGTTTTTTAGTTACTGGTGTTTCTTTATTTGGGGGTCGGTTGGGTCTGGGCCAGGTCCAACTCATTCAGGTCGGCCCAACGCAACCGGTCTTGGGGTCTAGCTGACCTCGCTCGGTTCAGGCCTGTTAAGGGTTGGCCCGGTTCATTGGGTCCGGCCCATCGGGGTTGGCCTGCCTGGTTCGCGGGCATAGGCCGCGGTTGGCCCGGCCCACCGGGTTGGGCTCAACCCACCCGCAGGTCCGTCCCACTGGCCTACGGGTCCACCCGACCCACTAAGCGGGTCCGGTCCATTCGACCGGCCCGCATTTGGCCCGGTCTGCCTGAAGGTGGACCGTGTATCCAACTGTTCCCATGGACGAGGGTTTGTTTCATCTGACCGGTGGGGCACTTCCCTAAAGAGAGAAATGGCCAGCCAGGTGGCTGACAGGTCTCTAATCGACGCGGCACGATGCGAGGCTGCGCCGCCCCTCCTACTGCGGCTTCTGCCATTGCCAGTGCATGGGGATGCCTCCCTTATCCTGTGTGGTCAGCTCAGGCCAACCGCCTCTAGACACCGCGGCACATGACGGCACGCCGCCTTCCCACTGCCCGCGGTCGGTTGCCGCAGGCCTCCTCCAGCCACCTCTAGCAGCCGCCGGCATAGCGCACCGGCTGTTCTTTCCACAAACCATCAGATGTTCTCTGGTGGTCCATTCTTGGTGCCATCTGTACCTATGAGTCTCTCAAGTCACTATCTCCATTGCGGGACCCCTATCCTTTCCTTTTTGTCACATTTCATGACCATGCACGGTAAATACAAGAACAACAAGATCAGTGGAGGTTCTGGGCCTTCTTCGGATTGGCCTGTGCCTTCTGCATTAGCGTTTTAACAAGGGGTGTTAGAAATAATCAGAGAATTTAAAAATAACTCTCGACTTGTAACCCTGCATCAACCTCCCATCTTTAATGAAAGATCTATGGATCAACCCGTTGTTCGGTTGATCTGCGTTCTTCGTATAAATCAAGAATAGGGAAGGAGGAATATAACAATATCAAAAACAAAAACCCCTACTTGGAGGAGACTTCTGCTGACGACGATTGACGGAACCTCCATCATAATTGTCGTCAATTTTTGATTCGGTGGTTCTCGTCACCACACACTGAATCTGGTCTCGTCCTTTAGGTGGGTTTTCACCGGTGTCTGTCATTTTTCATTGAGGAAGAAATCTGGCAGCGTTTCATCGGAGGTTCTCCCACATTTATTCCATTCATTCACCAACAAATAGTTATAATTAAAGAGAACCCTCCCAACACTGTGTTCATTAATGAGGCGCATTAATGAACCACAATTAAAAGGGTGACATAACCAAACAAGCGGTGCGGTTACGCAGTCAAAGGGTAACATGTCATTTATTGACCTGTAACGGTTCCATCTCTAGAATTCAGTTACGCAGCATTTCCGCTCAGCAGTTACAGAAAATAAAATAAGTTTATATTATTCTTTATAACAAAATTTTTCAAAAATAGCTTTCTCTATTGACCATCACCGATTAATGTTAGGTCCCCCTTAGGTGAAATTCAATATTTCGGATTCAACAGTGGCCTCGGATTTCTAATCCGGGCACTAGTTAAAAAGTTAAGAAAACCTACTCGCACATTCACTGAACGTACATAAAGAATTTTCAAAAACGTATTTCAGGCACCCCAATCCTCAGAATCATTTTCCTTCTCAGATCCTAGTCTAACACTCACTTCAACAAATCACGATTTTTTTTTGAAAATTTCAGGTTATTACTTTCTCCCCAACTTGGGGCTTTACGTCCCCGAAAACTGAATATGGATACACAAATAATGATGGGTATTGGGAAAACATATGATCCTCTTGCTCCTGTGTGCTCTCCTACATATTCCCGTTCTCCCATAGAACACGCACCATAGGTATTGACCACCCATGAAGGATCCAGTCCTGTCGATCCTATATCTCCACTGGGTACTCTACAAAAGTTTCATCATCATCAATCTCTTGCTCTCCATAGACGATGAAATAGATGGGTCATGCATGTATCTCCTAATTAGGGATACGTGGAACATTTCGTGCACCCTCTCCAACTGCGGTGGTAGTACCAAGAGGTATGCCACCTTTCTAATCCTCCGAAGTAAAAGGAATGGTACGATAAACCTCAGTGAGATTTTTTTTCCTCGGCCAAATCTCCATTGTCTCCATCGATGGGAGACTCACAAGAATACATGGTACCCCTCATGGAAATCTAGTGGTCTCTTTCACCTATAATCATAGGACTTCTGTTGACTCTGTATAGTTTTCATCCACTCTCAGATGACCTGTACCTTTTTAGTGGTAGCCCATACCATCTTTGGTCCCATGAGTGCTGGCTCTCCTGGATCCATCCAGCACAAGTTCAATCTGCACGGTCGTCCGTACAATGCCTCAATAGGGGGCATACCAATGGTGAAGTGATAGATCTTATTGTAAGCGAACTCCACCATGGGTAGGTGGTCATCCCAACTACGACCAAAATATAGGACACATGCACAAAGCATGTCCTCCAAGGTCTGGATGATCCACTCAGTGTGACCATCTATCTCCGGGTGAAAATCTATGCTCAAGTAAAGTTGAGTCCTAAAATCCTCCTAAAATAATTTTTAAAAATGAGATGTGTAGCATGAATCATGGTCTGAGACTATCGTCTAAGGCACCCTGTGAAGTCACATGGTCTCTTGAACGCAGAGACGTCCCAAGGTCTCTATCAAACCCTTCTCTCGAATAGCAAGGAATTGGGATGACTTGGTGAGTTGGTCAACGATCACCCAGATGGTATCGTTCCCTCTAGAAGTACATGGTAAACCCATCACGAATTCCATTAATATCCATTTCCACTTCCACTCTAGTATCTCGAGGGGTTGGGTCAAGCCTTCTGGTACCTGGTGCTCGGCCTTCACTTGCTAACAAGTGAGGCGTCTAGAAACAAATTTTGCAATAACTTTCTTCATCCTTGGCCACCAGTACTAACGCTGGAGGTCCTGATACATCTTTATCATGCCTGGATTTACTTCTAAGGGGGATGTATGGAACTCCCTCGACACCTCCTCTCGCAGCGCCACTAGTACAACTATACGTCCTGTAAAAAGGATAGTGTGCTCCCCACCTTTAGAATATCTGTCAGGTATATGGCTTGAGGATATCTGAGCACATGTAGTATCGCAACTGCTATCTCCAAGTTGTGCCTCCCTGACTCTCTAAAGGAGTGGAGGGGCTACTATCATTGACTAGAGGTAGGCTGTCTCATCTCTATCCACATAGGATATCTGAAGTGAGGATAACTACTCTGAAGCCTTGTTTAGTAGTTATGAACTCGATCTCCGGCTAAGTGCATTTGCCACTATATTCCCCTTCCTAGGAGTACAGACTATCTCAAAGTCATAGTTTGGGAGGAACTATAGAAAACATTGTTGTCTCATATTCAGATCTTTCTGTTTGAATATATATTTGAGACTCTTGTGGTCTGAGTAAACAATGAAACACTCTCCCATCAAGTAGTGTCGCCACATCATCAGTGCAAAGACTAATGCTACTAATTCCATGTCATGAGTTGCATAATTCTACTCATGAGGCCTCATATGTCATGATCCATAAGCAATCACTGCATAATCCAACATTAGGATGCAACTGAGTTTGGTCCCTGCTGCATCACAGTAAACCATGTAGTCAGTGCCTTCCTCCAGCAACCTCAGGAAGGGAGAACTGGTCAAGATCTGCCTCACTTGTAGAAAGCTTTGTTGGCATGTCTCGGACCATAGGAAGGGTTTCCCCATCTTTTTCAAGGTATTCATAGGTGATGCTACTCTGGGGAAATTGGGTATAAACTTCCGATAGTATCCTATTAATGCAAGGAAGATTTTCACCTCAGTAACACTCTTGGGTAGATCCCAAGCAAGTACCTCCTTGATCTTCACTGAATCCACTGCAACTCTAGACTCTGAGATGACGTGTCTCGATATGTGGACCTTCAGTATCCACAAATCACACTTCCAGAGCTTCCCATATAAGTGGAGCTCCCGGAGTCTGTCTAGAACCATCATCAAGTGTACAACGTGCTCTTCCTCGGACGCTAAGTACACCAAGATGTCGTCGATGAAGACCACCAAAAATTGATCGAGGTGTGGCTGGAAGATATTGTTCATGAGCCCCATGGACACAACTAGAGTATTGGTCACACCGAAAGGCATAACCAAGAACTCATAAGGGTCAAACCGACATCTAAAGGCTATCCTTGGTACATCCTCATCTTATACAATGAGCTTGTGATAGCCTTATCTAAGGCCTATCTTTAAAAACAATCTCCCTTTAGTTGGTCAAATAGATCATCGATCCTCGGAAGAGGATACTTTTTCTTCATGGTCACCTAGATTAGGCGTCGGATGTCCACACATAGCTTCAAGCTTCCGTCTTCCTTCTTGGAAAACAACACCAGGGATGCCCGTAGAGATACAATGGGCCTTACGAATACCCTCATCCGTAAGTCCTCCAACTGTACCCTCATCTTCCAGAGCACTGCAAAGTCCATTTGATATGCTGGTGTAGATATCAGAGTTGTTCCTTGGTACATGTCAATGCAGAAGTCTACCTCTCTACAAGGAGGTAGTTCGGGGACAACATCTGGAAATACGTCCTCATACTCATCCACCACCACTAGGAATTGTGGACTCACCTCATCCACCATGTCGAAAGTCATACAAGCTAGCTGATATGTAATCAGTTGCACCCTCTTTAATGCAAGTCCATCTCATACTTCACTATTTTCCATCTCACCAATAAAGGAAAATCGGCATCCATCTCTGCGCGTACATCGTACTATACATATCATACAGTCAATCTGTGTGTGAACTTCTAATATCTAGTCCATGACTAGAATGACGTCATAGGGCTTGAACACCACTACTAAATGATCCCATCTTAAACTCTCTCCTCCAAGAGTAAGATCACACTATCGACACCAGTGTGTGACCACTGAATATCCTCCAGTAGGAGTATCCAAATGAAAAGGTCGAGCTAAAAGCTCAATCAGAATCTCAGAGTCCCGAAGTAAGTCTATAACAAGGAAAGAATAGCTAGCACCTATGTCAATAATCACTACTGCTGATGTAGAAAAGATTCAGATTGTACCTCGTATCATCTCAGGGACATGAGGACCATGAGCCTCTACTACATGTATTTGGGCCTGCCCCCATCCACCTGCTCTCTGAACTCATGGTGGACTGCTTGGGGTGGTGGTGGTAGTTCCTGGGGACCCCGACCACCTCCCATTGAACATCTTGCTCCCTTTCCCCATTCACCACCTGGATGAAGCTCATGCTCCTGCCACTTCCACTGTCTCGGTGGCCCCTACACTGAATGAAAATCATCCATGCGAGGTGTCTATCAGTCACGAGCTATGTGACCCTATCCCCCGTAAGAAAAATAGATCATGCATTGTAGTTGGTTCCATCAGCCTCTCAAACCTCTCACCTCTGACCCTGCGTCCCAAGGTCTCCCTCCAGATGGTCTAGCCAGCTTCACCTTCTGTGTTGTCTGTCTTCTGCTAGTTGCAGATGACTCTGATATTTGTCATCTGGTAGGGGATATCACTATCGGTGCCTACTTGAAAGGGAATTCTCCATCATCAAACCTCACTCTAGCACCCCATCCCGCATCAGGATGCTGCGAGAAACTGTCGCTGCTCTAATATCTCACCGGAGCCCCTGGTCAAAGTTTCAACCCCTAAAATTAGGGTCTCATACCATGTTGGTGGAATACCAGGAGAAGTCAGTAAATCTCACAGAGTACTGTGCCATAGTCTGGCTGCCATACTACAGATGCAGCAGCTCATGAAGATGCACATATCATAGTGTCGCTGGCACGAACTCATCCCTAAAAAGGCTCTCAAAGTCTGGCGAAGTGAGGGTCTTCTCATCGTGAACCTGGAGCATCGATATCCACCATCATCCTGTCAAGCCCTGAAGAAGGATAGCGGCCAAGATCACCATCTATTTGGCAGGTGTCTCTACTAAGCGAAAGACTCATGAAACCACCTCAATCTAGTCCCCTTCTTCCTGGGGGTCTGTCTCGCCTCAAAACCTCGGAGTCCTCTGTCTCTGGAACTCATGTAATGTGCTTAGCCGGTATGCATGGTCCACTGGTAGAATATGCTTCTCAACAGATGGTGGTGCTGCTGGTACACTGCCCGAAGGTTCCATCACTGTTAGTTGTCCCTATACCGACACCTCGTCACTCAGTGGATCACTGTTATAGTATCTAACTGGAATCTTGTCTGGTTGTCTTTGTGGAGGCATCCTATAAGAAACATATGTTCCATGGTCAATATGTTATACCTGGTGAGCTTACTCAAGAAAGATCAAGAAAACATTTCAAAACACTAGAAACATGGGCTTTCATGTACCAAGTTGAAATATAGAATTCTGGATCCTGGTGTATGGATACGGTGGCCGCCGCACCAACAATAGACTCCCTGTACTGAAAACCGAACTCAAGAAACATTACACCATTTCCTCATTAAAAATAGACTCTTAGTTCTTCTGGTATAATCCATCACCCTCTGATACCACTTTGTCACAACCCGTACCATGGGGCCTGGACGTGACTACCCCAAACCCGCCTTCCATAGGCCAGGGGTTGGTGACTAGCACCTAAAGGATTTTCACAAATAGGGAAGACATTGCCTTAGAGATTTTTACACAATCAAAAAGGGAAACTGAATTAAAAAACAAAAAAAAAACTAAGGTATAACCACACTAGTAATGTACAACCACAAATACAACTATAAACTGAAAATGGTGGGAAAAAATATAATCCCTAGAAACTAAAAATAAAGTAATAGCTATTTCATATTCCATGGAGCTCTACCTGGAGGGTAGTATCTGTATGTTTGAAGTCGAAGAAGAGGATCTCGACTGCTCCTGTCGCACCAAGCTCCACCAAGTCTTGAACCTCCAAAGTCTGCCTCAGAGCATCAGTAGTCTACACCAGACACACATGTGTGGGTGGATCCCATGAAGGGGTGAGTATAATAACTCAGTAGAGTACCTTGAGAGCCCCAAAGTTCTCTCAGTAATCCACAAAGGAAAACATCACAAAAAATACCACAAAGGTAATATCACTAGCATGATCTGAATCATGAAACACAAAGAAAAAGAGACATATCACTCTAACGGTATAAATTCAAGGTTATAGGGATAGGGATGAGTAGTCATAAATCCAGATCATCATATCTATAGTAACTCTACTACTGACCCGTATAGGTCACTGTATGCTGACCCGTATTGGTCACTAGATACTGACCCGTATTGGTTGATGGTGCTAACCTGTATTGGTCACTAGTGCTGAACCGTATTGGTCGGTAGCACTGAACCGTATTGGTTTCTAGTAAAAATCTAGGTATGACTAGTTGTACAGCTAGATCATCCCACTATGGAGTTTCTGATGTTGAACCGTATTGGTTGCTCTTCTTCTTCATTTCACAGCCAGCCACTGGATTCCTACACGAAGCACGCCTGATCTCCGGAAGATTCTTCTCCTCATTCCATCGGTCATATTTTAATTGGTATGAAGTTTTTTAAAAACACATACCCAAGGGACCGTCCCGTCAAATGGGTTCCAACGTGACTGACGGTTCGTCAATCGGACGCTCGGTCTGTGAGACATGGGCACTTTTGTAAAAAGGTCCTGGTTGGATTCAAGTATGATGCAACACAGGTTGCATGTCAAAGTCCATCATAAATCACATATAGTGTCTCCAAAGGACCTCCTTGTCACAAGTTTCCTTATACCATAGTTGACACATCGATCGGACACCCGGTCTGTTAGTTACACCCCTTTTCGTGAAACGAGGGTGATCACACCACGATCCGGCCCGGCTTAGTCGGGCCCATTGTAATATACTAAAGGGACTGCTTCCAAAAAAGGGGTCCCAATTCTAGTGATGGTGTGTCAAACGGATACTCAGTTCATTAGTTATGGGCATTTCTTTATTCGGGGGCTGGTTGGGTATAGGCCCGGTCCCACTCGGTCAGGCCGGCCCGACGCAACATATCCCAGGGTCTACCTAACCCCGACCAAGTTCTGTCCATTAAGTGTTGGCCGGGTTCATTGGGTCCACCCTGTCGGGGTCGCCCAACTAGTTCACGGGACCGGGTCGTGGTTGGTCCAGCACACCTGGTGGGGTTTGGCCCACCCGTGCTGGCCCATTGCGCCGTGGGTCCAGCCCAACCCGCTAGACGTATCTGGCCAATTTAGCTGGCTCGCGTCTAGCTCGGACCTCCTAAAGGTGCACCATGAACCCAGAAGGCCACACGGATGCAGGGCCGTTTCATCCGGCTGGTGGGGCGCGACCCCACCACGTACAATGGTCAGCCAGGTGTTCGACTAGTATCCAGCCAACATGGCGCGGTGCGGGGCTGCGCCGCCCCCTCCTACCGCGGCCCACTGCCCGCGGCTACTGCTGCCCTTCTCCTGTGTTGCCAAATCGTGTCATCTTCCTCTAGCCACTACGGCGTGTGACGACATGTCGTCTTCCCACCACCCGCAGCTTGTTGTCACGGCCCTCCTCCGGCCACCGCTGGCATGGCGCGATAGTGGTTCTTTCTGTAGGCCACCTGATGTACTCCAATGGTCCATTCATGTTGTTGTCTTCACCTACGCGCCTCTTGTGTCATCGCCGCCACTACGTGACCCCTATCTCTACATTTCCATCACATTGCTCGGTCGTGCATGAGAAACACAAGAACAATAATATTGGAAGAGTGTCTGGGCCTTGTTCGGATTGGCCCGCGCCCTCCGCATTAACGTTTTAACAAGGGGTGTTAGCAACTATTAGAGAATTTAGAAATAACTCCCGACTTGTAACCCTCCATTGACCTCCCTTATTTAAATAACAATATGTGAATCAACCCATTAATCGGTTGATCCGCGTTCTTCATAAAAAACAAGAACAGAGAAGGAGGAATGTCACAATATCAAAAACAACAAACCCAACCTAGATAAGACATCCGCAAATGAAGATCGAAAAAACCTCTTTCATTGTTGTCAGCAGTTTGTGATTTGATGGCTCACGTCCCTGCTCGCTGAATCTAATCTCATTCTCCAGGTGGTTTGTCAGCGACGTCTGTCATTCTTCGTTAAAGAAGAAATCTATCGACGTTTCATTGGAGGTTATCTCATGTTTAATCCACTCATTCTCCAACGAATGGTTATAATTGAAGAGAACCCTTCCAATATTGTTTTCATTAATGCGACGCATTAATGAACCGCAATTAATAGGGTTCCATAACCACACGAGTGGTGCGGTTATGAAGTCAAAGTGTAACGGGTTATTTGTTGACCCGTAACCGTTATGTCTCTAGACTTCCATTATGCAGCGTTGACACTCAGCAGTTATAGGAAATAAAATAATTTTATTTTAACTTTGATATAAAAGGTCTGAAAAATATCTTTCTCGTTCAACCTTCGTTGATCAATGTTAGGTCCCCCTTAAAAGAAACCCAATATTTTGGATTCAACGGTGCCTTTGATTTTAAATCCAGGGACCGGTTCAAAAGTTAATGAAACCCGCTTGCACGTCCACTGAACATACATAAAGAAAGTTTCGAAATGTATTCCAGGTTCCCCAATCCTCTGAATCACGTGTCATCTCAGAGCCTGGTCTCACATTCATTTCAACAAACCGTGATTTTTTTTTTGAAAATTCTGAGTTATTACACTAATCCCTCTAATAAGAAACAATTAGAAGAAAGGTCTCATTCCCTTGTCCAAACATGCATCCATGTCATCCACCCAAGTACCAAACAACATCTCGAATAGGGTGTGAATAAAACTTATTAAGTCAAAACCACCATGTCTAAAGGAAACCAGTTTGATAATAAGTTCATGTAATAAAGAAAACGGTTTATTAATTACTCAACTGTATATAATACAAAAAACAACCTACTTTGATACCATACAAGAATATCTCTGATCATATATTAGAAACATGCCAACCATATCCACAAACCATGATGAAATCAGATAACTTGGTAAATCATTATGTATAATCATTCTATCCTCCACGATAAGCCTAATATATATCATTTATACATTAATTAGGCCTAGAATGCTATATAATAATTTCACCATCCACGAATATGACTATATATAAGATTTACCACATGAAACTTGTCTAGGACCTCTATAAAAGAATTAAAGAATGAAACTGGTCAAATCCCTCTATATAAGCATTATAGCATGAAACTCATCACATGTCATAATAGCAAGAATATCAAAATATTATATCCTAATCCATAATGGTTAATTCTTATAATTACCATTTGTCTTTCAATTACCCATTCATTCAATAAACTTATAAACCATTATCAAAAGTGGATCTATCACAAAAATATACGTCATGTCCAATTTCATTCTATACGCACTTTAATTCATTAGATAATTCAATATTATTTAAGGGTTCACTACCCTAAAGATTAACCATAGACTAAGTCACAAAAATATTTAATCCAAAGGAATCTAAGGAAAATCCAATCCATGATTTATCATCATTTTTCATTTAATTAATTAAAACACATGTTATACTGAAAATTCACAATGTTTTAAAAACATAGTAATTAAATAGACAAAAGGGTTTAGTTTTCATCCCCCAACATTAAATTGGAAATAAAACCACACTTCTAATAGGTAACTCCAATAAGAATGATGGAACTAAAGATTTCAAGAATAATACATGATCAAACAAGATCCAAATAACTCATGATTCCATAATGGATGAATGGATACACTGTTATAGGGAATAAGAAAGGAATAAAAAGAAATTCTATGAAAACAAACCACTAAAGATTAATTTCTTAAATGGAATGCCCATAATTGAGGATAGGACTACAAAAACACATGGTAATCACCTAGGTCTTGAGATAGGAGAGGGGTCCACTGAATCAATGTAAATTATACGCGATTCCCAACATAAAATGATTTATCATGAGAAAAATGCGTCATGTAAATACCTTTCTCATCCTATAATTTTTATTTAATAGTTAAAAAAAATCAAATTTCATTGAGTGAATTAAAACCTACCTAAACATTACTTGTCATATAATATAGGTTCATGGAATGTTATTAATTCACACCATTAACTAGTTTATGGCATATAACCCTTTCATAAACCTTTCATGTAACTAGTTACATGTAGTGTAATATATATAAATGGAATGAAAATTTCTTAGAAGACGTTTTAATCCCAAAATCCTCAAAATATAACAAACCACACCCTATGTCTTCTAAACTCTTTGAAAATCCTCATAATCTTGTTTAACATGTTTATAACAACACTCCATTGATTCAAAAAAATATAAATCCTTGAACATGAGTTTACTATCCCAAAAAAAAACTCTATCTCCATAATATACATGACTAATGAGGTTTAAATAAGAATTAAAACTCAAAAAAAAAAGGTTTAATGCCAAACTCAGAGGGGTGTACTTGAAAAAGAATGGGATCTTATGTCTTTAGTTGATAATAATCTTCCTAAAATCATTATTTCTGATTAATTTTTGGATTTTAACTTCATAAAAGTTTCACAAATTCATAAAATATAGGAATATTTTCCGTAACCTTGGATTTTACCTTATGTTTCCCCATTGCATTCATCATTTTCACATTTCATTGTTTTTTGGATTTTATATAAAAAATTAAAGTAACAATGGGTGTCAGTTTTTTCTTAAGTGAATTAATCATTGTATTCTAATTCTTGTGACCATTCTCATTGAATTAATTATAATAATTAGTATCTAGAACAATTGTCATATTATTATTGGAAAATATAAAAGTTACTCATTGAATTCAACAGTGTTTTAACAGATTTACAAGATTCACTAATTTCATTGATAGAATTAGGAAATTAAATTTGAGATTTCTTTCTAGGTACCTTTAGTTTGAATTAGAATTACCTTATGGAAATTTAACTCTTAATTAATATAAATTTGATTAACTATTTAAATATTAATCAACAATTATCTTATTTTAATAATTTTATTTCTCTCTAATCATGACCATGTATATTTATTTCCTATCAAAATGTTCCTTCATATATGATTCACAAGCTTTTTATCTAGTGAATCTCTCTCCTTTATTATTTTTTTATTCTCTTTTGAATCTATTATTTTCTTTTAAGAAAAATAGAGTTCTATAAAAAACTGAAATTATTTTTTTGTATCATTTTCACGTATTTCCTCTTTGGTACTATATTGTTCTTCATAGAAGGTATCATTGGTATATTTTATCTTTGTTACACATTCATGAATCTATTAAAAATTTAATCCATTTTATTCTCATTATCTTTACGCATTTCATGTTTTAAGATAAAATTCAATTCCCTTAAAAAAATTTATTTCCCATTCTTTTTATAATTTCCCTCTATTTTGAGCACTTTCCCCCTTTTCCTCCTTGATTTTCTTTTAACGTGACAATCCAACTCAACTTCATGATCCTTATCAGTGAAACTAGAAAAAAATGCTAAATACTTACATAATTAAAGCACATAAATAGTGGATTTATTTTGTATTTATCTTCATCTCACTCCACGAATTTCAATAAAAATTATATGAACTCCTTTAAATTCAAGGAATATTGCTAAATATTTGATTTTTCCTCATGAAATAATTTATTCATTAAATTTTTAGAACATTTTCTTGTTTTAAAATTTGTGTCCAATCTTGACTTTCCTTTCAAATTTGTGGTCATCCCTTCCTCATCTCATAGGATATCAATATATTTATGATCTTATCAATGATAAAATTTTCCAAATTCTATTTCTTTAATATATAAATTATTTTATTGACCATGTGATGTAGTATTATAATCATTTTAATAACCTAAGTGGAGTATTTATGAATTTTTTTGTAATATTTTATGAAGCTCATAAAATTATTAAGTTTAATTCATAACACTTCCAATTAATCTTATTACTTGATGAAAAAAATTTCAGTTTCAGAAAGAAGTGTTTATATTCACACCTCTTTTACTTTTTTATTTATATATTTAATATCATGAGTCTTTTCAAAAAAATTATTCACTATTTAGATTTCATGTATCATGTCAACTATTTCAGTGAAACGAATGATTGAAATGCATTTCCATTTCTCATTTCATCTTCATTATTATACTTATAATAATTTTATAGACTATCATAATTTAGAAATTTTTATGCCATTATCATTTATATGAATAAATTATACGTCAATATATTGAATTTA
The DNA here is from genome assembly GCA_963277665.1 of Viscum album. Classification (NCBI taxonomy): domain Eukaryota; kingdom Viridiplantae; phylum Streptophyta; class Magnoliopsida; order Santalales; family Viscaceae; genus Viscum; species Viscum album. Next base: position 798,834,348 of record OY728130.1, on the reverse strand, counting down.
TAAAACCATCATCTACTTCTATATGTTGAATATTTTTCCCTTGAACACAAGAACACCCTTATTAATGAAAAAATCACACTCTCTATGGAGAACTCAATTAAAATCTTTATAAGATTCGAAATACATAAAATCATATAGAAGAAACTTATCTTTGACACTAAATAATGTTTCATAAGAAAAAACAGAATGGATCACTAAAATTTGGTGAACTAATTCTTCCAGAATGATATAATTAATCAAATAACCCTAGATTTATCATCCAGTTAATGAATAATACAAATAATTTAAACAATAAATGATTATGATATATAGATGAAAATAAATAATGGTACCAACACCAGATATTTAGAATATTTATAAACTCTATTATTTATTTAATAATTTATAATGTTAAATTATTTTAATTTATCTATCTACGTCCTAGTATTTTTATCAATAAAGAATATATGAAGAAAAAATGTAGAAAGTTTATCCTGAACTACAGGTACAATAATGATCAAAATGATTTTCAATAAGTATATTGATCTTTAACAGGAATCCTCATGTTACTCCAAGGTTGGATCAAGTGTACATCTTCATTAATATCCTATACATCAAAAAAAATCTTTGGAACACACTTTGTAATGGTTAGTATATTATTATAATATGTTTTTACACATTTCAAAGAAAAAATACTACATAAATAAGCATGAAAATAACAGTGTGTTCGAGGATCATTGAAGCATGGTTTAGTTGGTAATGTACTCTTATTGTTTTTTTAAAGCATATTTTATGGGGTAATTGGGAAGCCAACTTAAAATAAATTAAAAAATATTTAAATACTAAATATGATTAAAACAAAAAAAATATTCACAATTTGATCTGAAGAAACCTTTTTAAGCATCACAGGTTGATCGTAAAATGAACGTATATTGAGCCTAGAACCTCCTCAGGACTACACATAACCATGAAACTGTGTGGCCACCATTAGAACCACTATCATAATTGTCCTTTCCATCTTCATTTTCCATTAATGAACTAGGGATTAACATCGTCGCAAACCATTCTATCAATAATGGGAAGTAAAATAGAAGAAACACATCCAACTAAACTACTTACAAGCGATTTCCAATCATCAATATTAAAAAATAGGGAAAATAAAAACCTTGACTATAAGCACCAGCCGATAACACGTCTTCATCAAACCCCAACCATAGAACTACAACATGTTTTTCCAAAACCACTTGAGGTCAACACCATGCTAATAAATCACTAATTCCAATGAATAATAGGTCTCCAAAAAACATACAAAATGGATTCCCTCTATATTGACCAGAGAGGCAATATTAAAATAAAAACAATAAAATTTGGGGAATCTGAAGCATACAATAACCAAATATAAATTATATATTTAAAAAAGGGATAACCATAACAAAATAACCTAAATTCTATGAAGACAAATAAAAATTAAAACCACCAACCCTATAAATCAATTAAATGAAACCCAAAAGAGATATCAACCACACTTTACTACTAAAGTAAGCATCATTGAAGGACCTGGTAAACTTCAGGTCATGATAAACAATACATCATGTGTTTTTTAAAGAATTAATGCCAAAAAAAAACATATGGGACCACCTAAAATGAAACAATAAACTTCACAAAATAATGTCCATCATTAGGGTCTTTCCTCTTATATGGGACTTGAACTGGGGAAACTAATGTTTACTAATTCATGATAAACCCTCATCAAAGTATGATGAATAAGGGTTAATAGCATTCCCAAAATATTATAAAATAACAATGAGAAGGAATAAAAGGTTAAAAGTATAGCCAAGAACAATAAAGGATCAAATAAGAATCAACTCAAAACTTAAGAAACAATCATGTATTGGAAGGGGATGGGTTTTGTGTAACATCCTGACTCATATTCCACTAAACTCGTGCTATGATATTTTGGGTTACAAGGTCTAAAGAGTGCCTCCTTGTACTCTAGATGTTGTTTACTAATAGTGAGGGCCAAGGATGTGATAGTGGGGAGATTATTACATCTTATTAGAGTAATAAATAGTGAATAAATAGCTTTCTATCATACACAGTAGAATGAAAACATAGTGAGGAAGTAGTAAACAAATTAAATAGAACATGTTTTAATAATAACTGAAATGTTGTAAAAATCAAAAACAACTATTTCATACAATACAACACTGGTCACCCAGTGGAAAAACCCATACATACAAGTACAAGAGAAACTAAAGTAAAATTACATGTATCTACTATAAAATTAGAGCCAAACCACATACCCATTCTCCAGACACTATCGAACTACACCAGCCCAAATAGAAGAACCCACTCGAGCAACTCTGCTTGATCATGCAGCACGAGGCCTCATCCCCATCGACTAGGAAAATCATGCTCAACCTAAAATATGGACATAAGGTCTACAAATACACCAAGGTTCATGTTCAGGCATGAGAAATAATCTCAGTAGGCCACCCCAACAAGAAACCTATAATTATGCTGGTAAAAGTGTATGCCAAAGCAGATTGCTTAGCCTCATTGAGACACTACAAAAGAAATTAAACCCAACATGAAACCACAGTCAAACCCAGTGTTCGTAATCCCTATCAACTGGGAAAGTTTCACCATATATATCCATAACTATATACGTACACATGTATAGTCCCATACCTATACATATATATATTGATATTAATATTCATTGGTATATGAATAAATAACAATAAACCACAAAATAGTCAGTCCTATGGTCCATAATCCCAGTCAAATGGACATCCAATGAAAGGGAATTGATCTGGATGTAGTGAAAATCAATCCATATACCATTATGTCAATCTTTGGGTCTATAATCACAATTGAAATATACCTGCTTCGGCCAATGCGAGAAAATTCTCTGAGCAAGTTACGTCACTATAAGAGAATACACATCTATCCCTAGGTTCACACATACTCTCCTCCAATAACTGAAGCAAGGATTCCATAAACCGGTGGTCAATCCTATAAAATATGATCTTAGAGAATACTTTATGACATCCTATGAGATTCCACACTACATCCCTCGTGTCTTGTAGCTGATCTGGAAGAGCACCTTCATTCTGATCATATTTTAACCGACCTATGAGTCTATCCAAGGCATTCCTACAATGGGAATCCAAGTATCACTCAAGGTGTAGAAGTCTTCAACCCTTCGAGACAGTTGATTAGTCACTTAAAGTGGCTAATATTCATTGTTAAGTTCTTAATATTAATGTTTTTAAAAGTTCATAAACATCAATTTTAGTCCAATTCAGAAATTGAACTTCATTTCCCATCATTGTGCCATTCATGCTTAAAATGTCAATTTGGGCCCACTCAATAATGTGCTCGTGGAAATTACAATATTCATCATTTTAATTTAAAATTTTGGGATATGATTTATCACTTTGTTTGGAACATTTTATCTTTTAGGTCCGATGGATGAATCCCAAAGGAAGATGGTGAATTTTGCGCCTGAAGGCAGAAACTTGCTGGAAAAAGCATAATGGGCCTAAGGCCCATCAAACAAATGTGGGGCCCAGAAAACAAGCCCAATGAAGCTCAACTTTATACAGTAGAAAGATAAAAATATGATGATCATTTTATTCAACTGTGGCCGGAGCTAATTATGATGTTTTCATGATGATAGATGGGTATGAAGTTAACATTTAAATGGTGGACTTGTCATTAATGCAGAGAAATCCGTCCCACCATTTCGACCATAACTTCCAAAAGGCTGAGCCAAATTTCCTGATATTTTTAGAGCTTCTAGAAGACACATGGACGAAGATAGTTTATATTTATTACACCTTCGGATTCGGCCATATGAAGTGTCAAATTCACACGTCAAAATGGAGGACGAATCTGGACAGTTTTCCGGGTCAACTTCGAAACGTCAATTTACTTTTGATTCTTCACCCTCCTTTTGACTCTCTTAATTGTTGGGGGGTGAATTTAATGTTGGGGGTGGACATAAGGCTCATAATATGCCTATATAAGGATCTGGTGGTGAAGGGAATAATCATCTAACATTTTTCCTTGAATCTAACATTTTTCCTTGAATCTAACATTTTTCATTGAATCCATATTTTCCTTTCAAATGTAATTTTCTGCTTTCCTTTTGTAATCGTATCGTCAATTTTTCCCATGTAAGTTTTTCTTTCACGTTGAGTATCTTAATAAAATTTGTTCTTCTTCTTTATTGTTTATTTTTATTTTATTCACACGTTGATACCGTTGAATCTAGGTGTGGATTTATTCACACCCGCACTTGTGATTTCAATCACACAACGGTGGAGTGTTCATTCTTTTAATAATTTTATTCTTCTTCAATTCCGCCCCCATAAGTCTACATCCCGCTTCCATTGGTAGAATAGCATCAATGGAGGGCTAACCTCTTAAGGGTTGATCCAAGGGAGTAGCAAGGTCATGGATTGAATGTTATTTCATGTACTTATTATTTAAATCTATTCGTTATTTTAGGATTTCCATTTGATGAGTTACATTCTTTCTCATCTTTGCCAACTTTAACGATGACACATTTTGAGTGCTAGTACGATCTATTTCCTTTGAGTGCTCATTAAAGTGATCCTCAAAGTGAATTAGTGATTGGCCTTGGAATTGTGTAGGGATTAAATTGGTGAATGATTTGGAAGAATTATCTCATTGTTTGGATATGTCTTGAATTAATGACATGAAATTTTCTAAGAAAAGAAATTCATCCAATCCACCCCAAGCAAAACCCTAAGAGCAACCCACCATCAATAATTGTTTAGTTCACATTGTTTTTTATTATATATTATTTAAATTATATCTTTAGTTCTTCAATTAAAATCTACCTCAAAGTTGGCCACTTCATAGCCAATCCATCAATAAATCATAGTGTCTCAAGGTTACTTTTTCGGTCCCTGTGGATTCAATCCCTAATTGTACTTCAACGACCGCTTTTACCAGTAGGGTAAATTTGGGCGCAACCGAATTTTGGCGCCGTTGCCGGGGACCCAAGTAAGTTTTCTTAGACACCCACCTTCTATTCTCACCTAACTTCTCTTTTCTCACCTCTATTTCTCTTTTCTTTTCCCCTTTCTGTCTTCCCAAAAAAAATAAATCCAAATCCAAATTTCATTAAACTCCAATGGAGTATCATCAACAATTTCCTTTCATAAAATCGGGCTGGAATCGAATAGAAAATCAACATTGGGAATCCCCTCACATAGTAAATTACTTTGATCAACCTTTAAATGAATACCCCACACCCGATAACATGAACGATCAATGGGATGCTGATTTTTTAAAGGATCAATTTCCATACCTATGAAAGATGATTGAAGAGATCAAACTTAATGATTATGATGATGTACAAACAAAAATCAATCCTAATTCTGAAACAATTCTTGAACATTTGTGTGAAAAAATGGTTAAAATGAATTCAGAAGTTTCATCACTGAGATTAGAAATACAAAACATTGAGACTTATAAAGAACCCATTCCCACTCAGGATGTCCTTTCCACATCACTTATAGAAGAATCTTGTTTACCACATAACTCATGTGAATTTAGTGATGAAACCACTTTAGAATCTTGGAAAATAGAGTTGGATAATGAAGTGAATTGGTCAGGTAATTTTGAAAGTCAAGCTAATGAACCTGAGGGAATTGTTAACGAGTGTTTAAATCAGGATGAAATTGATTTCCTGAATTCACAAGAGGGAAATTTTTCTTCAAAGATTGAATGTTCGGAATATTTCTACAATGATGATTTTTCAGAAACACCAATCACTGAACCATTAGGAGAAATCACAAACATCAAACCCATACCCATTTATGAAACTCATCTAGAAAATTTTGGGGTGGAATCTTCAATTCAAAGGGAACCAATTGTGCTGGGAAATTTTGAAAATGAAATTGATATTGATTCTAATTCCTTATCTATTTTTGAATGTCCTATCCAACCTGAACATAAAATCAATGTCCTTACTTCCCCACTCGGGCATCCCATCATAGGGTACAAACAAGACCTCTCAGTTATCATTAATCCATCTCATGAAACCAATAATGTTGGAATGATCCTTGGTGTCTTAGGAATGACTATAGAAACAACTCGATCAACAATTTCAGATATTCCTTGGATTTTACCAATCATTGTGGAAAATATGATTTTACAAGAAACAAATTTCAAAAAAATAATCAATCTCAATCTTATTGAAGTGGAAAAAGATGGGTTAATAAAAATGCTGAAAGTTGGAATTGGATAAGTTGGGGGGTAAAAGTCGAGCCAATGACGTTAAACAAAAGCGCTTCATGGGAGGCAACCCATGGTTTTCATGTTTTCTAATTATTTTGAATCATTTAATTTTTCATATAATAAATTACCATAAGCTGTTGACCTGTTATTCTTTTATGAGTAAGGATGGATATGAATGGGGAGCGCCATATTCATCCGTGTCACGTGGTGTGATCTCTGAGTAATACCTTACCCAGAAAATATAAAGAAGACAATGTATCATCAGTTTATTTTGTTTTGTTTTATTTTTATGTTTTTATAGGTTAAAAAAATAAAAGGACATGTCGTAAGCCATAAGGAAAATCCATTCACCACCATCCAAGCTGCTGAGACTCAAATCCAGGATTGAAGGGAGACTATGGCATGCACTATCATCATCAACCACCAGGTGACTTCATTCCATGATTTTTATTTTAAATTTTTTCATTGAACTCCTCTCCTACCCCCTTCTAACTTTTCTATTCTTTAAACACTGGGGACAGTGTCATTCTAAGTTGGGGGGAGATAAAAAATGATTTTTTTTAAAAAAAACATGCATGAAAAGAAAAATTCCATTAACCATAAACATGATAACACACATTGCAAACTCTAAAATTGGATATCAAATAAATTTTGAATGCCTTGATTCTGATTTTAATGCAAGTTTAAGTTCATGAGCATAGTTTTTGGAAAGTGCGGTTGTCCGATGTGATTTTTCAATGTTTACATTTTCATCCTCTTAATAAAAATGCCACAATGCACGTCTACTGGATCATGGGTGTAAATTTGAGTTCTCGGGTCCCTTTCATTATAGCATAGGGTTCTGGGGTCACTTTTAGTTTAATTTGAGTATCCAAAAAAAAAAACAAAAACAAAACAAACAAAAAAAAAACAAAAAAATACAAAAAAACAAACAAAAAAATGACCACATAGAGCAATGTTTTGTCCAAATGCGTGGTGTCCGGCACTTGGGGATCGTAACTCCATAGTTGTCTTGCCCAGAGTTAGGCTTTATATCTCTATTGTAGAGCATGAAATTGACAAAATGCGTGGCGTCCGGCACTTGGGGATCGTGACTCCATAGTTGTCTTGCCCAGAGTTAGTCTTTTCATATCTATTGTGGTTAAAAAAATAATAAAAAAAATCAAAAAAATCAAAAAAAAATTGGATACTCATTTTAAGGTTTAATGTGATTCCCACCTAGCGCTTCCATTTTTTCCCCTTGAACAATAAAATGGGCCCCATATCTTTTATGATGCACAACACTTTATCATGCTTAATTGGAATTGGATGAAATGTGGCAATGAATTTGAACAAAGGAATGGGCTTGGGCTTGGGATATGCTTATGGACCTAGCTTGTTTAAAATGATTTTGATGGGTTTTCATAATTTTTTTGGTATTAGATATTTGGGTGAGTAATGTGTATTTAAATGTTTTTGGAAAATGGGATTTGGATTTCATATTTGTAATTTATTTTGCTCGGGACTAGCAAAACTCAAGTTGGGGGGTGTGATTAGTCACTTAAAGTGTCTAATATTCATTGTTAAGTTCTTAATATTAATGTTTTTAAAAGTTCATAAACATCAATTTTAGTCCAATTCAGAAATTGAACTTCATTTCCCATCATTGTGCAATTCATGCTTAAAATGTCAATTTGGGCCCACTCAATAATGTGCTTGTGGAAATTACAATATTCATCATTTTAATTTGAAATTTTGGGATATGATTTATCACTTTGTTTGTAACATTTTATCTTTTAGGTCCGATGGATGAATCCCAAAGGAAGATGGAGAATTTTGCGCCTGAAGGCAGAAACTTGCTGGAAAAAGCATAATGGGCCTAAGGCCCATCAAACAAATGTGGGGCCCAGAAAACAAGCCCAATGAAGCTCAAATTTATACAGTAGAAAGATAAAAATATGAGGATCATTTTATTCAACTGTGGACGGAGCTAATTCTGATGTTTTCAGGATGATAGATGGGTATGAAGTTAACATTTAAATGGTGGACTTGTCATTAATGCAGAGAAATCCGTCCCACCATTTCGACCATAACTTCTAAACGGCGGCGCCAAATGTCCTGATATTTTTAGAGCTTCTAGAAGACACATGGACGAAGATATGGTATATTTATGACACCTTCGGATTCGGCCATATGAAGTGTCAACTTCACACGTCAAAATGGAGGACGAATCTGGACAGTTTTCCGGGTCAACTTCGAAACGTCAATTTACTTTTGATTCTTCACCCTCCTTTTGACTCTCTTAATTGTTGGGGGGTGAATTTAATGTTGGGGGTGGACATAAGGCTCATAATATGCCTATATAAGGAGCTGGTGGTGAAGGGAATAATCATCTAACATTTTTCCTTGAATCTAACATTTTTCCTTGAATCTAACATTTTTCATTGAATCCATATTTTCCTTTCAAATGTAATTTTCTGCTTTCCTTTTGTAATCGTATCGTAAATTTTTCCCATGTAAGTTTTTCTTTCACGTTGAGTATCTTAATAAAATTTGTTATTCTTCTTTATTGTTTATTTTTATTTTATTCACACGTTGATACTGTTGAATCTAGGTGTGGATTTATTCACACCCGCACTTGTGATTTCAATCACACAACGGTGGAGTGTTCATTCTTTTAATAATTTTCTTCTTCTTCAATTCCGCCCCCATAAGTCTACATCCCGCTTCCATTGGTAGAATAGCATCAATGGAGGGATAACCTCTTAAGGGTTGATCCAAGGGAGTAGCAAGGTCATGGATTGAATGTTATTTCATGTACTTATTATTTAAATCTATTCGTTATTTTAGGATTTCCATTTGATGAGTTACATTCTTTCTCATCTTTGCCAACTTTAACGATGACACATTTTGAGTGCTAGTACGATCTATTTCCTTTGAGTGCTCATTAAAGTGATCCTCAAAGTGAATTAGTGATTGGCCTTGGAATTTTGTAGGGATTAAATTGGTGAATGATTTGGAAGAATTATCTCATTGTTTGGATATGTCTTGAATTAATGACATGAAATTTTCTAAGAAAATAAATTCATCCAATCCACCCCAAGCAAAAACCTAAGAGCAACCCACCATCAATAATTGTTTAGTTCACATTGTTTTTTATTATATATTATTTAAATTATATCTTTAGTTCTTCAATTAAAATCTACCTCAAAGTTGGCCACTTCATAGCCAATCCATCAATAAATCATAGTGTCTCAAGGTTACTTTTTCGGTCCCTGTGGATTCGATCCCTACTTGTACTTCAACGACCGCTTTTACCAGTAGGGTAAATTTGGGCGCAACCAACAGTCAAGTCATTCCTAAAATAGAAATATAAGTATCACTCAGGTCGTATAACTATAAGCATCTAGTGATCCCATCCAAGGCATTCCTCAATTGGATCTATCTATCGCTCAAGGGATAAGCACAAACCACTATTTAGTCCATCCCTAGCATCCCTAAACTAGATCTATGTGTCACTCAAGTTATTCAAGTCATAAATCCACTGATCCCATCATGGAATCTCACAAAAAGATCCATGGGTCAATCAAGGATTAATTAAACCACCACTAGGTCCATCCAATAAATCCTTCAACAAGATACGAGTATCACTCAGGGTGGAAACAACAACCCAATGAGCCCGTTCAAGGAATCTATCTACCATATTTAAGTGTCACTCCGTGTAACATATCCAAACATAGAGTTTTTCCCTGGTATCCCTCAAAAATATCTATGTATCACTCAAGGTTTAATTATCATCCCACTCAGGGATATAAATTAATAGCCTACTGAGCCCATCTAAGGCATTCATAAATCGAGAATCCAAGTATCTCTCAGGGTGAAAAAATACATAGGGCTAATCATCCAGATTCCATGAATCACATCTAGATATCCCATAAAATATATATATCACAATATATATAATTAGGCTCAATATCCAACTCCCATATAATAACTCTGGGTATACAACAAATATCAAAAATAACATGGCTCAGAAGACATATCCTATGAAATCATTTTTGAGTATCCCAATAAGCAATATAGATCTGAAGGAGAACATCTAGGCATCCTAAAATAAATAATGATGCCTCAAATCAGGCTCAACATCCACAAACCAGGAATCACATCTAGTAACCATCGCTTCATCATCAATAACCATGTAATGATATAAAAAATTAGTGAGGGTGGCCAAAATACCAAACCCAATACTCCATCCATAGCCCCCATATTACAAGTTCGGCACTGGTTCTAGGTGACACTAGAACACCATCTCTACCCAAACCTGACGTAACAACTCAGGGTCTGTCAGACAACATGAACCCGTTGGGTCCCTCAAGTCAAAAACTAAGAGAAACTCTACTCATGATCCTCCAGGTGAACAAAAATGAATCCATCCTACACAGGATCCTTAGCTATATGTCACGGTAGGAATCCTACATGGTATCCTAGAATAATAACAATGAAGGAATCCTATAATGGCCCCTCAGAATGATACAAAAATATATGGATCCTACAAGGGACTCCCTAGATCATCGTTTAATAAAATACATCTCTTAGGGTGTCCTAAGAAGCAACAAGTCTCATGGTATCATATTCTATATGATCACATCTCACTAGGGGACCATACTAAAAGAAAAATGTCAAGTTAGATAGCTTATAGCTCATCTCAGATCAATGGTCTCCACTAAGTTGGTTCAAACAACCCACCAATCATTCACATTAAAGTCTCACATTCAAGAGGCAACTGGATTTGATAAATGGAAGGAGAACCTATAAATTTAGATAAAATCCCCAAAACACCCATTATGATTCCTCAAACCACTCCATGGGTTTCACCATCGCTATCTATGTAGAAAACTACTCATATTGGACTACTCACAAGTCCAAATCTGAAACTGATTCTTGAAATAAGAAAATATCCTCAAAGAGTACCAAAATAGGAGTACATGGTATGTAGATACCACACACTTCATGTACCCTTGAGTTCCCACATGGGCATGTACTTCCCCTGGCATGGGTGTGTGAAAACCTTATGGACACGAAATGTGAAATGGGTACACGGTGTGTACCCAATACAGCGTATGTTCCCTTGTCCCTCAATTGGATTGAACATCCACTTGGCCAAGACATGTACTTTTACATGTCATGCTACCTACATGGTTCAGTCTATGTACTCTACATGGCCATGTACCACTACACGGGTATCCATGCTTAGGTACTCGACCACACGACCAAGTACCAGTACACAACATGTATACCCCATATAAGGTGTGTACTCCTTAAAACATCATATTCCTTGAATGGTAATAACATATGGCATGACACCTCAGTCTACATGCCATTTCACTTAGTTTCCCTAAATAGGAAACCCTCAGATTGCCCAAAAACACCCTATTTCGACCATAAATCCACATATTGGTCCTCAAAATGCCTCAAGAAAGCAACATATGTCTATAAAAACATAAATAAACTGATTAAAAGGGGATTTACAGAATAAATTTAAAAGGTCCTACATTCGGGTGGAAACCACAGAAGCTTCGCTTGATTTCACCATCCCGAGATGTTGCACATTGATTCAGCTCGTCGAGTGCTTCACGGAGTCACCTCCCTCTTCTTCCCTCTCACTCTTTTCTCCCTTCCCCCTTTTATCCCATGGTTGAATAGTGTAAGAGGATCCATAGGAGAGGAATGCTCAAGGAGGAGAAAATAATAGAAAATAAATAAAAATAAAGTAATGAAAAAAAGGAAAAAGAAGATAAAGGTGTTTGGGAAGGCCCCGATGCCCAATTCTAGTTTATGCCTCACCTAGGGTAAAATACATGTTCAAGACTAAAAGGTGATGACATAATTTCAATCCAATTTTCCTTTCAGAATTTATGGTCAAATAAAAATGTGTGAATAAATTAATCTTTAATTTAAAAAAATATTAAATATTAATTATTCATCCAAAATTTGAACAACTCTTATTTCTACAAAACTCATGTCCTGTGGTAAACACCCGATTCATGGACCAACAGAGTTGTCAGAAAAATTATTTGAGATTATCTTCTAGGAGAAAGATACTATTTTACCATTTTAAAAGCATCCAAAAGAAAAAATTCAATTTTTTTCTAAAAACTACAATCCAGAGAAACACAGGTTCTTACATCGTGAACATTATTTGGTTGAAACTCCACCTTCCATCCTTTAGTAATAATGATCATCTTGTTCATGGTCATTTTTATCCTAAAATATGAAATAATATTGATATGAAATCTATAATATAGCTTACCATAATTATTTTCATGACATATAGAAAAAAATATTCCCATACATGGTTGTTTTTCCTTCAACACATCATTAGCTATTTATTCCTACAATCCACAACATATAATGAAAAGAACAAAAATTTTATTTGTGTCTCCTCATAAAATTTTCACTCCCTAACACCATCTAAAAAAATTAATGAGTATTCTATCAACCTTTCATAAATTTTTCAAAAAATATATCTTTTAATTACATAAAAAACTAATTTACAGACATCTCAAGAAACTAGTCATTGAAAACATGCAGTACGAGAGTTATCTAAAAACCATACCTTGTAATAAAATAATATTTTTATGATTTCTCCAACTGCCAGTGTAAAGTAAAATTCTATTTTAACCAAGTCATAGTTTAGGTCTTCTGAACTACACCTTTTTACCTTCATTTAATTGGGGTTTTTAATATTTATCATATCAAAGGTCTTATAATATAAAAATATATAAGTAATACCGTAAGAAATTATTTTTTCAGAAAAAAGATTAATATCCATACAAATGAGTTATTATAGTATCAAGATCTATTCTTTTTTATTTTTTGGAACTCAATTGTCAATTATAGAAGTTCTATTTTTTATCAAGGATTGTAAGTGGATATTTTACTTATTTTTTATACATATTTAGTTAAACCATCATTCTTTTCAAACCAAAAAATATCTAAATTTCATTTGAAAAATACATTTTAATATTCAAATAGTTATTTTACCTCATTTCCATTACATATAAAATGAGGTATAATTCCCCAATCAATAACCTTAAAAAATTAACCTTAAATCTTATTTAGTTCTTTCTATCATTAATTGTCTTTTATAAAAAAGACTATTAATCATGTCATATTGATTAAGATTTTATAACTCATTCCTCTTAGATGAAAACTCATTTTTAAATAATTTATTGATAACTCTATATTAAGTGATCTATGAATTTAGAATCATCCTTTCCTCAAAGTTTCTAACTTCCTTGTTTGAAAAGTTTTCTTATTTATATTTTAATTTATTATATTTTTTACTTAGACAATTTTTTCTCACTCTTTATTTCACAATTTATCTAATAAAATGAATCAAGTTATAATATAAATATTTTCACAATATATATTTTTTTATTTCTTCATCTTCATAAATTAATGTATTTTAAATCATTTGAACATATTCAATAAAGGTTTTCTGTATTTTTGACTTTATCCATTTTTGGTTCACTCTTGAAAAATAATTTTTCCTCCATGTCATCTTCCTTATTATAGTGAATTCATTTAAATTTTTAAAAGGATTTATTTTATCTAGAAATAATAATTTATTCTATTTATAATTGAAATGATTATTATCATTAAATTTTAATATAAATTCTTTTTTACCTTCGTAACAACATTAATTTTCATTGGATAATATATTTTAATATTTCTTGTGATTCCATAGATGAATCATTTCAAGAAACATTTTCCATTGTACTACTATTTTTTCATTTTTATTGTTCTGAGAGGTAAGATAAATTTGATCAATATGGTTTTATTCATGTTATATAAATCCATAGAATCCCTAAAAGATTCATCATTTTTTCCCCTGAATATTTGTTTCATAATAGACTTAAAATAAAAATTTTTATAAATTTTTATTATATATAATATATTTTATATAACTAATAATAAAATATTATACTATTAAATTCATCAAGGGATAGTTAGATCAAATCTAACCCAATCAAAAAAAACTCTCACAAACAATATCTAAAAGTTTCATTAAATCCTTTTATTTTAATCAAAATAAATTTTACTCTTATGATAAAATTATAAATATTTTCATAAGTATTTATTTTTATACATTAATACAGACCTATAGAAATATTTAATTGAACTTATCTTGATTTTTTATTACATTAATATATATTTTCTTCTTTATTATTAATATCCTTTGTTTTATTCTATCCCATGAACTTGGTGAATTAATTTTCAGATAAAGTGAATAAGAATCATTTAAATGATTTCCCTTAATTTTAAATATTCATTATATAAGTTATTACTATTAAGGACTAACTTGATAATTGGTGTAATCAAAAAACTGGTAGTATTAATAACTTCAAACAAAAAAAAATGAATTTAGGGTTCTATGTATTTCTTCACACATGATAATTATTGTAATGGTAAATAATTTATTACACATTAATTCATCATTTATAACATTAAGGTACATATAATACAATCCCAAAATATCATGAATCCTAGTGTGTTTTTAAAATTAGGTACATAGTATAAAAAATTTTAATATGAAAAATGACCTTATTGAAAAGTATTTTAATATGCTCTTAAAATTATATCATTCTTCTAAGACTGTATGGGATAACCTACATATTTACATAAGAAAGGGATGAAATTTAAATCCTAATAAATTAATAAGAAACTCATATCATAACTTTAATTAGAACATGTGATCAATGAGTCGTATCAATGTAATATAAGAGGGGTGAGGGTAATAATTTTGAACTATGAGTCATGATATAACAGTATAGCCTAATGGTAACATGGGAATGTGGAAAAAAACATGTCATAATAAATATATGTCAGGGCTAACCAAAAAGACAACATAACATAGTGTTATTAAGACAAACTCCCATGAAACATACTTTTCATCTAATGATATTAAATCATTACCAACTACATTTAAGGGATATATAATTTTGGCCCCACCCATCAATTATATATCATGTAAATGCATAAGTTTTCCATATATATCATAAAAAATAAGGATATATTTAATCACTTTTGATATAATGATCATGTGGTGTAAAATAAATATATGTAAGTTCCTAATAAATTAATTATAGGTTAATATATGAGAATATCTTTGATTATAAATGAGGATTGTTATTTACTACACAATTGTTTGGCATGAAAAAGCATAAGATGAGTTCATCTGCAGAACAATGATATGTAATAATTTATAGAAGGGATTAATGAGTTTTAAAGTTGTATATAATCACTTGGAAGTAATAAATATAGTAATGGGGATGTGTAAGAATATAATCCAACATGATAAATTCTAGATTAAAATGCATAATATATAGAATGTGCTTGAATAAAGATTAGAAGGAGAGGATCCCTTACCATGAAAAGGAACATCTAAAATATTAGAATAATATTCTTAAGAGCATGGGGAAACGTTGGGAGGAATCTAGAGAAGGAAAGGAATAGTAATTTCATGATAAAATGGTTTTGAGTGAAGAGGAATGGTATTTTGGGTGGGTTTATACATAAAAATAATGGAGATTTATTTATTAAATTCCAAACTTAGGTTTGTGACTCTATATGATAAAGTAATAAAAACCAAAATCATTCCCTTGGGGTTTTACCATTATTTTTACCAAATTGAAGTGGATTATATTATTTTAAAATTTTAATAACCAATATTAATAACATAATACCCTTGGTGATGTCGAAGTGAGTCTTGTTAAAAAAGAATTGTTTTTAAAACATTAAAATATAATATTGGTTTTGGGGGATTCATTAATTGTTTATAAAATTAATTAGATAACATAAATAAGAAATAATTTTAATAGGTAAATGTATTTTTTCATGGATACAATTTATGGAATATATTATATCAATTTTAGGTCATTATGATGTCATAATGCATACCGTATATTTATATTTTATTTAGTTCTTACTCAAAAATCATGTTGTCTCAAAAAATTATAAAAATATCATCATAGATTAATTCTAACATGATGATTTAAAAAAAATATTTTATCAAAATAATTCTTTAAATATGATAATTTACACATTTAAATCCAAATACCTATTTATTGAAAAATGTCGGTTTTTTTAAATACAAAAGTTTTCTAACCCTTAGAACAATTATATTTGACTTCATAAAATTATATTATCAATTATATTTATTAAATGTTATTTATTAATAATTTTATATTAAAATTTCATTTATTTAAAAAGATTATAAAATTCCTAAAAAAGAGTGTCTTGATTGAAAAAATATATTTCCCAAATAATTCAGTTTGTGTGTCATCATATGAGAATCTAATTTTTATCAAACACATTATTTAATCACTAGTACTCACACATTCATTCTCATGGATCTATAATTCAATGATTATTTTCAATAGAGGAATGCTATTTTCAATTATTATAATTAAAATTAGTATTTAATGTATGTAAATCACAAATAAATGGTAGATTTTATTGTAATACAACTGGAAACTATTGAGACATCATCAATATAGTAGAAAACATTAAGGATAAATTTAAAGGAATGAAAATTTATTTTTAGCATATAGAATTCAATTATATGAATTGACCTAAATTAAGAATATCATTCACAAAAACATTTGTTTTTACACTAAAATAAAATAAAATATAGTAGGATTTCAGCTTCACTAAAGGTAAGAAGATAATCAATATTCAAGTATTGGTATTGTTTGAAGTTGAAAAAATCAAGAAGAGTCTCGATAACCATTAAAATAAAGAGAAAAATAATACATGAGACCAAGATACCAAATAATATAAGCCAACAATGAATGATAAACTAAAATCAATATAATAACAATAATTTATTTTCATTGAATAAAATAATTCAATTATGAAGAAGAATGAAGATAGTTTTGGAAATTATACATTTCAATAAATATTGAATCCCAGTTGATGTTAAAATTTTCAATGCAAATTATAAAGAATCATATAGTACTACATAGAGAAACATTATAATTTTATGTAGGTATATTGAAATTCATACATTACAAAGGCTGTTAAAGTCATAATATATCGAAGTAGTCAGATTTAAACTACATATTACATTATTATTAACTAATACATAATAATGATTAAGACAATGCATATTGTACATGACTTGGAAGATTGAAATTTCAATTATAAATGACACTATACATGATAAACACTCTTAAATACAACATATAATAAAATTTTTATTATATATTATACATAAGAAAATAATTTTATCTCATTTTGAAACTGCATATGAACTCAAAGTGACACAGTCTTCATTTGGGTTGAAACTGTATAATTATATGAAGATTTTTTATTACTACACTTAATCAGATCATATAGTATAAGAATAAAAGATATAATATTCTGTAATAATTTATGTTTATATTATTAAATAATCATAATCAAAGAAAAATGAATGAAAAAATAAAGGAAGAATATGGTTTAAATATAACACAATGAGAGATGAAAAGCTCGAACAAATAATTAGTCTGGTAGATTAAATGAGCTTATATAAAAATAATTGCAGGATTTCCATATAACTAATTAAACTTAACAGACACTTTCCCCTACAAATACTTGTTCTTCGATGCGTCCCCATCTCCTAAAATTAAAAGAATCCAAAAATTTGAAACCATACAAAGGAAAATCCTTGTAAGTTGAAATTATAGAAAAAATGAATCTAAAAAATCCAATATGCAATTACACATAAAACCATGAAAAAATTGAAGAGGTTTTTAAACCAACAAAATATCTCAAACAAGTAGTCATTTTTGAATATTGATGGAGCATACATAGAAAGCAATGATAATCCCAACATAATAATTAGGTACTAACTTCATATAAACTGACACCTTCCCATAAAAATACATATTTTTCAATGTGAACCCAATTCCTATAATCAAAATAATCAATACATAGAAAGCCAGACAAAGGAAATAATCCAACTAACTTTCCCTTAGTGAATAAACTAATCGAAAAATCTATCATGCATTAGGACACATTTCTAGGAAGAAAGTGAAGATAGGTTTCTACCAGTAAAAATTTCAAGATTCATCTTGATAACCTTAACTTCCTTGATGAAGTTATCTTTAAGATAGATCAATTTAAAAATATTATGGAAGTTGGGAGAGGGTCTAGGAACCCAATATGAAATGCTAAAGGTGGAGGAGTTAGAGTCGGTGGAGGAAGAGTAGTAAGAGGCAGAGGATCTGGAGGAGGAGCAGGAAAAGTTGGAAGAGGTGGAGTACGTGGTGGGGGAGTAGGAAAAGGAGGAGGAGCTAGAGGTGGTTCAGGTGGAGACAGGGTAGGAGGAGGTGGCAGAGGTAGAGTCAGAGTAAGCAAAGGCAAAGGAGTCATAGGTAGAGGAGCTGGAGGCAGAGGATCTAGAGGCGGAGGATCTGAAGGTGGGGGAGATGGATGCAGAGAAACCAAAATAGGTGAACGGGGAGTAGGAAAAGGCATATTATCCATAGGCATGGAGTAGGTGTAGCCATAGCAGCTATAGTTACAGAGAAGCCGTAGGAGGAGCAGGAGTGGAGAACCATAGTAGTAGAGGGTATTCTATGAGGTAAAGGGATACAAAGGTGGAGGCAGAAACCCTTGGTGTAAAGGATGGAAAATGGTATAATTTAGGATATATTTTGTTGTAAATGTATAGAAAAATTTATTTATAGGGGAAATAATTCATGAGGTGTGACACATATACAAGATACCATCGAGATTTTGTATATACTTGTATTTCCCTTGTGCAATTGTGAAAAATTTGATGTGTATTTTTACATTAAAAAAAGGTATATATTATGAATTATAAAATTAAAATAATAATTATTAAAAATAAAAAACCATGGTATATTTTTTAAGAACTAATAAAACTCATGAAAAATGAGTTATAGGAGATAAATATAAATCTATATGATCTTAATTAAATAAATTCAAATTCAAAAAATTATATGTGCCTGCAGTAAAAAAAATATGTCCAAAAGAAGTAGGGGAATCAAAATAACTGAATATAATTTTGGAAGTAGAAGAATTAAAATAATTAATTGTTTTAGGTGCATTATAATTTTGAAAATAAATCAATATATAACCCTATTAAAAAATTAAAAATGGTATTAATAGAAAAATAATAATCTACTTAGACATATTCTTTGATTTTTCTTAAATTGTAAGAGAATTTAATAAAAAAATTATATATATTAGTATAATATAGACTTTTTCATTAAATTTCATATGATTTAAGGATACATTGAAGAGAAATTAAAACAAAATATCGAAACTGTATATTTTTATATGTAAACCAATACATAAAAACATTTAATAAAAGTACATTTGTAAAATAATTAGTACTTTGAGATGCCATAAAATTATTGCAAAGTATAAATAAAAAATTCTACTGAATTCAAACTACATATTTGTGTTATGAAACAAATACATAATAATATGTAACATAAATCATTTAATATATAATTTGATACTTCAAATACTACAAAATTATTGAATAGAATACATGAAAGAGGCTATTGAGTCTAACATAAATGTTGTATGAACCAAATTATAGATATCTAATCCCATATTCATGGGGGGTCTATATCCAATTGTGTCTAAGTCATGGTACTCATACTCATGTCTTGGGGAACAATTCATGATAATCACATTCAGAGCTCAAAGAAAACAAGTTTCCAAAATTTCTTGTATAGAATAGGGAGAGCTTATATTAAATGAAATCAACATAAATTTTAAGGCTTCAAATTGAAATCATTTAATAAAATATAATTTGACATCAAATTGAACTAAATACTAAAATATGTACAAAATTATGTACAATATAATGAATATTCCGTAAAAGAATATATATTAAAAATAGATAGTAGTACTAAAAAGTTTATATTTCAATGGTTGTTGAATACCAATCCCAATTTAAATTGTTCAATGTATATTATCCAAAAACATGTACAATATGATGGTAAAACATCATAATTAACTAAAAAATGTGATTGTTTGTATAATATATGGCATATTGAATTTGTATATTCAACCCGCATGTTAGCATTATTAAAACAATACATAATCAAATGCTTAACAATTCATTTTTTACATTAACTGTAAAATAAAAATACCACTTAAGTATTTTAATGAATACATTAAAAGGCTACTAAATCAAAATTAAATTAATTTTATAACAAATTATAGATATCCAAAACCATAGTCATAGGGGTTTGTACCATGTTAGGGTGCAATCCATGGAATATTATCCTACATGATGAAATGTGATTGATATTTTATATCTCCAAAAAATTATACTATTTATTGAAGGATAAATATTCTAAACTGTACAATTAAAATTCTATAATCTATTATTAGTGTCTGTGAAAAAATAGTAGTTATTATTTACATTGAATATGTAAACAAAAAGAAAAAAAATTCATATTCTAATGAAAAAATTGGAATAAAAATGGTTATACCAGCACGACTGAAAGACATAATGGTTTTTTCCTAGTGGCGAGAGTGGATAAAAGTTTATACCAATAATGAAAATATTCCTCAGACATTGATGAGATAATCAAACCCAATGAAAATCAGACAAAAAATCAATGATAACATAACTAATTAAATAATTCAAAAAATTAATCCCTATCTAAGATAAATCTTACATTTAAGAAGACAATAAATAGAAAAAAAATAAATCTTACCCATTGAAAACAGGGGAGACTATGGTTCTCAAATCAAAGAAACTCTGATTGGATCTAGAAACCATAGGGTTTATGATGAATTAAAACCACCATATTATATATTTTATAAGACATGACATGATCATGTGGTTGTTTACTAGTGAAAATAAATGTTAATAAAAACCACAAAAACAAAAATTGAATAGATATTTGAGTAAATATAACAACCATTATTCAAATAAACTTGACCATATTCCAATCATAAGTGGTGATTCATGGAGTGTTAACTGATAAGATATATAGGATTTCCTAGAATTTAGGAAAACTACATAGACATCATTCAATGAGTTGAGGAGGTGGATAACATGGAGGGGGAGGAAAATATGAAGAAGTATACATGGGCAGTGAAGGGAATACATAGGTAGAGGCGAGTATCCAAAAGGTATATTCAGGTATCTAAAAGGTGAAGGTAGATTTTTGTAGTGGCAGGAAGATATTTACACCGTGACTATAGGAATGGGGAGTGGTGAAGAGGGGACCTAGGGGGTATAGAAATATGAGAGGGAGATGGGGACTGGGGAGATAGAAAGGGGGTAGGGGATCTTGGAGAGTGTAGGGATTCCAATAGGGAAAGGGGTTAGTAAGGAAGGGAAAAGGAGGGGAATATGATATAGAAGGAGTAACACATGGAAGGTAGCTACAACTTTTAGTATAAGTAAATGATTTTAAATATAATAATTAAAATTGATAAACATAATCATATATTTAATTAGAATACAATATATAAATTCATACTATGAGGGTCTAGATACAGAGCTCTTTATTACATCAATGAATTACCTAATTGTAAGGTCTACAATGGTTCTATTTTCATAGGGTGTTTCGACGAACATGGTTTGGGATGAGTTATCGATGAGCTTTAACATCTACCCCAAAGAGTTTTTTTCAAGCATTAGTTATTAAATTTGGATTGGTATTGATAAAGGGAAAATCCCAGTGATGTTATCTCCCCCATAAACTCTAATGACTGGGATTCATAGGGTATGATCCTGTTGGTTGAGGTCATTTCTTCTTCTATCTATGTCAATTGTATTTTATCATAATACTATATATATATACTACTAATAATATCAATGTGTAAATGATATATTGTCAATATTTATAATTCCTAATATAATATTAAATTTATAATGATATAACATTTTAAAATAACTAAATAAGTGCATGTTTTTTATATAAATTAATTAATTGATAATTCATTTATTCATTAAAAAAGATGAAATTTCATATATTAAATTTGGGGTGGTTACCTTATTCCCCCTTTTAAAAATTTTGAACCTTATATTTCAGTTCATACACTAAAATAGATTATGGTACATTTATTTCATTACCTCTTCCAGTTCCCATGTTACTTCCTTAATCTTGTGGTTCCGCCATAACATATTGTCCAGGTAAGTTTCCAAAGATAGTATTTTAGAAAGACATGATCACCTTCCTCAAAAGAAATATCCTTCCTTTGGTTACACCCACAACTTTTCTACCTACTTTTAGCTATCCTCATGTGTCCCTAAATCAACTAAACATTCTTTATCATCTCCTATGCCAACTCCAGTCCCAGTAAATTCCCTTTTTCTATATCATACAGAAATATTGTTTTTTGGAACCGCTTTCCATATAATTTCTCAAATGGTTCCATTTGTATACTGGAATGAAAACTATTATTATTGAAAAACTAAACCAAATAAAGATGTAGATCTTAACATCCCTAGAAATCTAGTGAATTATAAGTAAGAATATCATCCATGTTTTGAATTTTCTACCCCTAATTTCAATCTGTTTGAGGATTAATGTTGCATGGGAATTTAATTTAGTACCAAATGACCTCTAGGGACATTTAAAAAAATTATATGTGAACTAGGGATCATGGTTTTATATAATAGAGAGATAGGCACTCTGTGTAACATGACTATCTCCTTTGGACACATTCAAAAAATATGATTTAATTATATTATGTCTCAAATGGGAAGGAAATATATAAATTTATTTAATCGATAAAAAATAACTAAAATCTCATTATTAACTTGATAAGTAATTGGAAATCCTACCACAAAATTCATTGATGTATTCTCACATTTACACTCTGAAGCTAAAAAATGTTGAAGAATCACGTTTGATAATTCTCATTCTAATTTAACCTACAAAAAATTCAAAAAATTCATGTTAAATTCATAAATATCCCTTTTTATTCCATCCAATTTGTAATTCTCCTAAAGTTATCTATAAATGTTTATTCTCCATAGATGAATGGAAAATGGAGACCTATTATCTTAAATAAATAATTGTTTCCCCAACTAGGAATCAAAATAAACACATAATATTTTTAAAAATCATAAAACACATTCTTCATTAATATTAAAATCCGGAAAATAACCCTTCCTAATGAATTATGCATTTTCCTACAAATATTGATTCTAATTTTATGCTCTTTTAATTATTTTTGAAAAATAAGACAATAATAAATCCTGAAACAAAATAGAGTATGTCACTACATCCATAACATCTAAGCCAAAATTCATCAAATCATTAACTAAAGGGTCACATTCCAAACGTTACATGGTTACTGTAGCATTAATTTTTTTACTCAAAGTATCAACCACTTTGTTTTTTTAGGATGTTAATTAATCATGCAATCATAATTCTTCATTAGTTCTATCCATATTCTCTATATCATTTTCAATTATTCTTATGTTAATATATACTTCAAACTTTTTTGATTGATATATATTTAAAACATTACATTGTACATGTTATTCCACCAAATTTTTAAAGTAATAACCATGATATCTAATTCAAAATCATGTGTAGTGTATTTTTTATGAGGTTTCAATTAAAGTGATGAACAATAAATTACCCAATATTTATACATTTAAACTCAATCAATTCCTTTCAATGAATCATCACTATAGAAAACAAATTCTACATTTATGGATGTTAGGTTCCAAATTGGTGCATTTACCAATATTATTTTTAGTTCTTGAAAAAAATGATCACATTATTTTTTCCAGATGAAATTAACACCTTTTTGGAGTTATCATTGTCATTGGCATAGAAAATCGAGAAAATATTTCAAAATACCGCTAGTAGTAACCCCCTAATACAATAAAACTACGAGTCTCTATGATATTTGTTAGTACTCCCCAATCTTAAACCACTTTAATTTTAAAATTTTAAATAGTTGTTCCATATTTAGAAATAATATATCCAGGTAAAGAAAATGTTTCAACCAAAATTAATACTTCTAAATTTCCCTTACAGTTCATATTCTTTTATTGTTTTTAGGACAATACTTAGGTGTATTTCATGTTCTTATCGACTTTTAGAATATACCAAAATGTCATCAATAAAAACAACCATAAATTTATCCACAAAATCATGAAAAATTATTTTCATACGACCCATAAATATATGAGTACCAATAGATAGCCCAACTAGAATAAATATGAACTCATAGTTCTCATATATAGTTTAAAAAATAGTCTTTGGAATTTATTCTTTCTTTACTTTTAACTGATGGTACCCTAAACTTAGTTCAAACTTTATAAAATATCATTCCCATAGATCTTATCAAAAAAATAATCTATATAAGGAAAAGGGTAGTTTTTCTTAATAGTGATGTTATTATAGGCTATACAATCAATTAAAGGTCTTGTTGAATCATATTTATTTTCAATATAGATGATAGGAGAACTCTATGTTGAAGTGCTAGGTCACATGAAACCTTCATTTAATAAATCATGTAATTTCATTTTCAATTCTAAACTTTTTACTTGATCTATTTGATAAAGGGGTTTATAAATAGGCTTAGCATGAGGTACTAATACAATAGTGAACTCAAACTTATGATCAGGAATAACAATTTGAAAATCTTTAAGAAATACATCCATGTATTCAATTACCACTAGCACGTTACTAATTTGAATAGTTTATTTATTTTCAACAATGTGATCTATGAAACATTCACTACTATCTCTAAATAATTTTTTAGCTTCTTGGTAAGTTATAATAGGCAAGAAATCATTGAAAAAAGCATTAATAACAATGTAATATCTCTGAGCACAATAAACTAAAATGAAATCCACACCAAGAATTATATCAAAAAGTACTATGGATTGTATTACAAGTATTGTAAGAAAGATCTTCCCACTAATAATAAAAGGAATATTTTTATAAATATTGGATTATTTAATAAGTAAACCTTAAGTTTTTAGCAAAATTTATATCTTACTTTCATTAGCTGATAACCCCAAGTTAATTTCAAATTTTTCAGAAATGAAA
The DNA here is from genome assembly GCA_963277665.1 of Viscum album. Lineage (NCBI taxonomy): Eukaryota > Viridiplantae > Streptophyta > Magnoliopsida > Santalales > Viscaceae > Viscum > Viscum album. Next base: position 798,809,044 of record OY728130.1, on the reverse strand, counting down.
GAATGAAGACCCATATTCAAACATGGTGATTGGAATACACATGTAACATACATTTAACTACTTCATTTGATGACCCAACATCAACAATAGTAGTATAAAATTAACTTGATGCACATTTATTTTTCTAATCATGAATATTTTTATCCAGTGTAACTAACTTCAAACATGCATTCACATAATGACCTAACTCATCACAACTAAAACATCTTACCATTGTATAACTACCAGTTAACAAAATTCTTTTATTCCTTCGAATTATTTTCCTCACATTATTATTTCATGTGGCCAAACGTTTTACATCTGTAACACTTCCCCAACTATAAAATAAAATCTTTAGGGTTATTTTTCCATACATACCACAAGATGGGAACTTCATTTTCATACATCATGATTTCTATTTTTTGTTTCTCCATCACCTTCCATTCTGATTGATTCTTATATTCATCATTATATGGAATATAAGATTCATACAACTACATCTCAATATTTTCATCATAGAAAAATAAAATTTCATAGATTTTAAATTATCATGTGAAAAAATCTATTCATAGAATTCTTTTTGAACCCGAGTAAAACCTATTAATCTTTCTATCAGTGTCTCGAATAAAATATAGAACATACCTGTACAATCTTATAAAGTTTTATTCATATGCAGGTATGGAATCCTCTTATTTTTTCTCCAAGTTTGGTAATTTATTTTTCATTCATATTTAAATAACCTTTAAGAAATATTTCTAAATAAAAATATCATTTAATATTTCCATTCCATGGAATCAAGATAATTTTCTCTCTGGTGTTCTTAACCATTGAACACCATCAACTAGCTTCACATTACAAATGATAAAAGGAAATAATTACCTTTAGATATTTTGAATATCCCATGATATCAAATATCTTCTCCATGGAATTTATCCATCCTTCAGATACCACTGGGTTAGATGATCCACTAAATAATGGGAGATGTTTCCTTATAAAGTGCCCCATTATTGACATGTTTTTTTGTGGTAGATCAGATTCCACCATAGCATGTATACCAAAAATATTTATAACTATCCAAAAATAATCCATCACTACAACAAATTATTCTACTCTAACTACAACCATCTCAGGACACTAATTTAAAATTATATTTTCCTCTCGGTAAATTCCTACTACATCTTCCTGGTTTTCCTGATGGAAACCTATTCTGAAAATATATAGTTTAGATGAAGATATATGGTAATATTAAAATTATATGACATTTTATCTTGACCATAAGGTAAAATATTTTATAGGAATTCTATTTTCATTACCCTAACATCTAAAGCTATCTAAATTGAACTTTGATACCAAATATAAGGACATGGCCTTAAATATTACATAATCAATATTTTAAGTCAATATTTTTTCTTCATTTCACTTTGAGGATCATTTCAAGTTTATATTTTTACATAATTAATTCAAAAATCATACATAAAAAACATATGATAAAAATTGGAAACTTTCGATCATTATCCATTTTTCCACTATATACATATTCAAAACAAATCATGATTTATTTATTTTTTGAAAACTCTTCATGGATTTAAACTTGACCTCTTATGATCCCATACACATCCTTAAATCATATAAAAAATTAAAAAAATTGGGATGATCATAAAAATATCAGAAAGAACATTAAAAAGAAGAAAACTATTAGTCAAGTGAAAAACAAAAAAAATCCATAAAAACCCTTTCTTGAAAAGAAAACATTTTAACAATAAATGGAAATATCATTTCTTTAAAATTATCATTTACTTTACCTTATTAAAAACTATTTTGAGGAAAATCTTTTGAAAAGAATATACAATTCATATCAGTACATTGGTATATCATCTCATAGAACCCTTATTGAACCATTACAAATTTTAATAACAATACAGATAACTTCCAATATAATAATCTAGAGAAAATAATAATTATCCAAAGCATTGTACTGTTATCTGGGTATAAAAAACCTTTATTCTATAATGAACTCACCCAACTCTATCTATATTCACCCATCCTACATAATGTCTATGAACCACAACATGAGTAAAACATTTCATAATTTTAAAACCTCTTTTAAACTCTTGTATAAATTTCTTTCAGATAGTAAAATAATATTTTTATTAAAAATACCAATTTAAATACACTTTTATTCTGAAAAACCATTTTCAATTCCAAAATACGCAAAAAATATGAATAGATTTTTTTATTTAATAAAACATGTATCTTAAAAAGGATGGTAGAAATTAAATAACAGACATGGTGGTAGGAAAAATCATTGGTGTTGTTATTATTAAAACTCGGAAAAATATTTATTTTGAAAATAATAAAATAAAATAAATGTGAAATAAAATCAAATTTATAAATACTTTAATTCCATATAAAACATTTCAAAAATAAAATTAAAACATTGAAATGGAAGAGAAATAGAGATTTAATAAAAACATTAAATTGTGATTTATTTAGAAGAAAAGTATCTTATTGCTTTGGAAATATTTTGATCATATGACCCATGAATGAATAACGTTAAAAAACATTAAATACCATTATGATAGATAAATTCATCATATAACATGTCAATGGGTCTGTATATTCACCTCTTAAAATAATGAAGGTGTATAACCTTAATATATTTCTCAATAAAAGGAAATTGAGATGATGTCACTTACCTCGAGTCCGACTTTTCACGTTTTTCTTTAAATTCCTAAATAATAAACTTATTTTATTATATTTATTGAGAAAATTTGTAAGTTTTATTATTACTTTTATTTCATTTATTAATTATATATATATATATTTACTTAATAAATTTAATTTTATGTTGAATGTTTTGATCGTATTCAGTTTATGTGTCAAAAAAGACTTTGGTAGCTTGACAATGCTCAAAGTGTTCATTATTTTAAAATATATAAAATAAAAATAATGAAATAATTTGAATTTTATATGTAAATTATATTTTTTAAAACCATCATGATAGATGGTTTTGAAAAATGAAAAATATTTACGATCATGGAGATGGTGGGTCGTATGTATGCATGAGCAAAGTTTCCATTTCTAATGATCATTATGAAAATAAGGTAAGTAAAATTTATCCTTATAGAATTATAATAATTTTATAAATAATTTATTATTTAATTATATATACTTTTATGTATCATTTTTTTATGTGGTTGTGAAAAAAAGTAATCACATCGCTTTAAGGAGGTGGTAGTCCACACGTCCACGAACAACTTTATTATTTTTTTACATTGAATGAAGACGAATAAAATAAAACGATGTAATATATTTTAATAATGATAAATATTTTATTAATATCATAAATATTTCATTTATATCACATATATTTTTTATATTTAACCTTATTACCTTATATTTAACGTGTTAAGGGAAAACGAATCACATCACTTTGGGAGGTGGTAGTCTGTCATACACACGAGTGACGTTATCGTATCCATTAATGAATGGGAAGTAAAAGGAATTATTTGATATAATTACTCCATTGGTATAATTATTTCATAAATATCTTACATAATATTTATATCTATCATTATACCCAACTGTTAGTGGTTGTAATTGAAAAACAAATGACATCATTTCGTGAGGCGATAATATGCCACACATACAAATGATGATTTCATAATCCAATTTATGGAAGTGTTTGTGGTTGTAATCCATACTAATAAAATAAAAAAATATCAATATATGGATGAACTTTTGGTTATTATATCATCATTTTATAAACATAATTGAATTGTTTGGAGGAAGAAATAATATTATACACTCGTTGATGAATGTTACATCTTCTTCATGTATCTATTTTTGGTTTGTACTGAAGGCCTTCCTTGGTTGAATTTATACCCAAATTATACTTCTAAGATTAGAGGAGAGAATTTGATAAGTGGTATGTTAATTTATTAGGTGATTCATTTGGTTTTAAATATGTGAATAGAGGGGGATAGAGAGTGTCATTTTATAAGGGAGGTGAGTGGCACTCTTGTAATTTATTGAAAGAGTGAATCCCACCAATTTTTTTCATGTTAAGAGGACTTAATAATTGTAAATTATTGATATTAGAATTGGTAAATTCTAAATATATCAATAAAATAGGGTTTTTATAAGTTTTGGTGCATTTTTACATCTATTTTTCTAAGTTTAACCACTAAGTAAACTTGTTTTTACCTTAATCATTGTTATTAATTATAATTGTTCTTAATAACCACATTGATCAAAACTTATTTTTACCTTATTATAAATTATAAATAATTCTGATTCAAAATATATAATATATTTTTCCAAATTTAATACACATAAGGGGAAATTTTAATTTAATACTAATCATACAGATGAATTAAGACCACGAGTTTTTAAAAAAATTATTTTTTAAAAGATAATTCTATATTAACTCTATGAATAAAAGCAATCATTGTATGAAAATTACTTAAAATTTAATTATATATAATTTATATATTTAATTTAAAAAATTTCCCATTATGTATTATTTCAATTAATTAAAAAAGAAAAACATTATGCATTTTAAAATAGTTTGTTTCAACCCATTTTTAAACCCAAAAACAAACTTATACAGCCTTCTTCACGGCGGGGACTTCCTCGGCTTGGTCACCATGACAGTGCGCTTGATTCAGCCTTCTTCACGGCGGTGCAGGCGTCGAATGACCGAGTCCCAGAGTCTGCGGGTTGAGGGAGTCTTCCCGTTCGTGGTCACAGGCATCTGGTGAGGGGCGTGGTTTCCGGGGGGCTGAAGGCTGGTGGCGCTGGGTTTCGGAACTAGATCTAGTTTTCACTGGATCCTTTTTCGGTTTTTATGCGTTTTTCTGTTTCTTTTTCTTTTCTTTCCTTTGTGCCTCTGGTTCCTGGATGGGTGGTTTTGGGTTGACGTTACAAGGATGGATATGGCAGCTTCAGGCCACGGTTTTTTGAGGTCCATGCGTCTTCATGAGCATGGGATGATTCTATCCCTCTTTGTTTTGAGGATGGTGATTTTGAGTGCGTGGATGTTTCTGTATGTTGTGATGGTTTCTCTTCGGCTTCCCCCGATGATATCTGGTTTTCGCCGTTGATGTTTGTTCCGATGAAGTCGATGGAAGCTGAGATGTTAGTGACGACGACGACCGACGGTAGACAATGACGGTTGACGGTGGGTACGGTCACCGGTGGTGAATCAGTAGTCGTTCCGGCGTGTCTCGTCGGCGACTTGAGGCGCGTTTCGAGGCGATGGTACGGCTCGAGGTGACAGCGCTTGGTGGCGCGTGTCGAGGTGTCAGAGTGGCATGCAGTCACGTGACGGGCCCGGGGCTCGAGGCGGGACACGTGGTTGGACCTGATGTTTGAAATTTGAATCTGTTAATCGCTGTAATTGTTTGAATTTGGGTGTGGTTCACGGTTTTCCTCAAACCGGGCAGCATGGGAACCGGCTACCCTCAAACCGGCTTTTTGAAAATCTATATTTCTAACTATTCACTAAAAAATCAATATTTTCCAAAAATCCCATAATTCTACCTGAAGTAAGTCATGATATGATGATTTAAAAAATTTATTGATTTTATCAAAATCAAATTTATAAATTTATAAATTAAACATTTAAATAAAACCTTATAAGAATACTATTTAATTAAAATAATTTAATTTTTTGATTAAAAATTACTTGATATTTTTATAACTAATATAACTATATAATTAATCTTAATAAATATAAAAATGATTTATTCTATCACTGCCTAGGATTTTACACTCAATGATAATCAATATTTTACTATGATGATTTTTTTCTTCTCACACCAGTAGAGAGTCTCACTGGGAATACACCTTCCCACATCTCCCTAAACATACACTAAATCTGATTCACATTGAAACCACAACATTGCACCATGTTGTACTTAAAAACATATAGTGATTTAGGTTAAACAAACATCTCACCATGTATATAGAAGTTTTTTTAATATTTCTTAAGTATTTTTTTAATCATCTCAAGAATATTATTGTATACTCAAAATAGATCTATCTTAATGCATAACCGAGTCTTTCAATGCCAGAAGATCATCACGATAATGAATGAAACATGGAATCTATTATCTAATCATATTTAAAGAAAATTAATATAAATTTATCACTTGTATTTCTTACCTCAAATGAGATCATTTTCTCATAATAACTTCCTAAAATCTAATAGACTCAAGACCAATGACTGTAAACCTGTATAGTAGGTTGGATTCTTATAAATTTATTCCTATAAAACCTATTAAGCAATGTATATTATAGGAACCTTCTCTTCTATTATCTTTGATACATATATGATCAAACATTATAATAACTCCTTGAAATATCTACCTTTATTATTTGGTAATTCTCACTATTTATTAATGGCACCCAAGCTCTTGGTTCTCCAAACATAAGAATACATCTATATTTCTTCTTTTTTTCATATATACATAAGTAATTGGAAATAATATTTTCTATATTTAGAATATATAACATATATAACTATTTTGGTCCACATGATCACCTATTTACCTTTTTTATAACTTTCCCTATATGTAATAATCTCCTGTAATTAGTTATTTTCTTACCTTCTTAGTGATTACATCCTATACAATAATAGGAGTACTATTCATAGGTTTTTCTTCCTCATTAGTCTTGACTAATAGATCATCAAAATTATTCTATTTTTTGCATCATGCATCAACTCTCTTCTTCTCTTCTTCTAAAAATACTTCCTCTTAAATCTGAATTTTTTATCATAATTTTATAACAAATAACAAATAGATCCATCTTATTGTTTTACTCATCTATTTACAGTATGAGATAATCTCTTTAAGTATATATATATTAAATAAGAATCTATAAACTAAAAATTTCAAAAAAGATCTAAATACTCAAACCCAATCACAGAAGAAGAATTATATTCATTAGTATATTTAGAACATTAAATCTTAACTCATTCATCTTAATTTTTATTATCATTCATATATTTGATAAAATAGAACCTTTTCATTTTCATACTCTTAATTTTCTTAAAAACTCATATCACATCGATCTTCTCAATCTCATACAATCAGTATGAATCACAAAATGTTTATGAGTTTTATAAAATGAGTAATATCTATGTTTAAAAAAAATATTAATTCTTATAAATATATAATATCATCGAAATAAATATTTTCAGACATGGAAACTTCTCTCAAACACCATCATTTTTTAATATTCATCACCACAACATCAAAATTATCTACTAAAAAATTTGAATATTGTATAATAGTTAACATTTGATGTTTTGATGCATGAAAAGTTGTCCAAGTGTCATCCCAATCTATTTCCTTCGAATTATTTTAATTCTAGATAACTTGTACTTTTCATAAGTATAATATTATCTCTAAGGTATTATTTGATTTCATAAATCTCATAAGGATAAAATTATCCTTAAGAGAACATACTAACATGTGCCCTTATTCTTACATGACTTAATCTATACATAATAAAACGTATGACTATAATATAATTATAGGACCATCCTTACGGTATCTTCAATATGGTATTATCATAAATACTTATGAAAATTAATATCAACTAGTTTATTGGGATTAATTAACCTCACCAGATCTAGAACTTTCCATATGAGATCATACTTTTGGGTAAATGTCCCTTATTTTGGAATTAATCCTTACGGAATGGTCCATAGGGTTATCATTATTATAAAAACCTATAGAACAAACCTTTATATTTCAACACTTGTTTCAATTTAGGTCAGAGGCACTCCAAATCTTTCAATTCCTTCTCAAACCATTTCAAATCAACATCAAATGAATTCAAATTACTTTGGATATTATTATAATAATTACAAAGTTCCTTAACTCAAACTCAAACACTCTTATGGAATATACAATCAAATTTTAGTCTTCTTAGTAACATTCACGACCACAATATATCATATACATTTAGTCCTCCATACACATGATTTTTTTACTAAATTTTAGTATCCTTCAAGAACAATATTCCTTGTATATGTTCTCTAATATTTTAGACAGATTTACTCAAAAACAAATTTTTTTTTATATTTTAATTTTAACTCTACCATAGATATAGAATATTTTAGAAATTAAATCCTTCCATTTTTTCTAACATAACTTTTAAATATTTAATATAGGTGTTCTCAAAATCACTAACACATTCAATTTGTAAGAGGATTGTCTCTTCAATCATCTAATGTCAAGGGTAGCTCGAGTAGCAGCCAAATTTTTTAATATTACCCATAATACATGGGAAACACAATATATTATTCTTTTGGGAGTAATCATATGTCATGACCCGTCCCCTGGGACTCATGCCATGACTACCCCAAGACCACCTTCCATAGGCCAGCGCTGGCGACTAGCACTGAAAGGCTTATTCCCCAAAACGGGAAGGAATTGCCTTTAAACCTGTACAAACACAAAGTCTGAGAACACAACAAGAAGCAAATATGAAGTAAACTATTTTAGTAAAAAGGATTGATGAAAGTAAAAGGGATCGGAATACAATCCCAACTAAAATTACGAGTACAACTGAAACTACAAATACAAATGAAAGGAACAATACAGCTAAAAAAGGGAAAACTGCTCTGACTCCTCCTCAGAGGATCCTACCTGAAGGGTATGTATAGATCGCCTCCCCAGCACTCCACATATGCCTCTATCCTCCTCATACCGCCTACTCCTGGCTCCCTCAAGCCTCATCCAAACTACTCATCATCTGCACAAGATACAACAAGGTACAGGCCAAGCCCATGCATGGGTGAGTATAATGATATTCATTAGGGAACCTGAGACCCTTGAAGTTCTCTCAGAATTTTACAAGGAATACCACAAGGATTGATCTCAATCACAAAGCACAAAGAAAAATACATAGCTCAATTAGAGTCTCATATCACACCAGGTATATAACTAAGAGAAGCATGATATGATACTAACCCACACAGGATCACTATGAATGCTGATAGCCAGCAACAGATTCTCTAGGTCTAGGAACAAGTAACATTCCCAGTAACAACATCAAACACCTTGGATGCTGGAGAACTTCTCCTCTATCGAGTACAGTGGTCATGCCATGTCACAAAGAGGTGCTTCCCACTAACCTTGAACTGCTGAGGTACTCCTCCTCATCGCGTATCGTGGGTCTGCCGGGACACACAGAGCTGCTCCCCCACTGTGGACTACTGAGGTACTCCTCCCAATCGTGTATCTTGGCCTCTCCCCACCATGTCCTTCTAAATTACTCCTCCCCGTCATGTATCGTGGTCGTCGAGTCACTCTGAGTCGAAAAATCAACAGTTTTCAGGTCTAATCTAGTCATAGGATTCCGTACGTAGCGCTCTTGGGATAACCGCTCCCCAAGCTAGTAGTCATATTTCAACTAGAATGAAGTCTCATAGAGAAGAAACCTGATGATATATCAGGTCACAAGGGTTCCAACGCAACAGACGGTGCATCTACCAGACGCCCGATCTGTGCATTATTGGAATTTCAGTGCCGAGGGCCCGGTTGGATTCGGGTGTGATCCAACCTAGCTGTACTCCAAGTTACTCCAAAACTCTCATAGAGTAAGTCAAAAGTATCTTCTTACTCCAAGGATCCCAATTCCACAGACCGTTCGTCAAACAGACATCTGGTTCTTGAGATAAGGATCTTTAAGTTTTTCTGGGCCCGGTTGGGCCATGTCCAGTCTGACCCAGTCAGACCAACCCGTCTCGACCCGGTCTGGGCTGGGCCATGGCGGACTCAGCCCAATGTGGTGAGGTCCGTCCTAGATCGCCAAAAAGTTTGGCCCACATGGGTGGACCGACCTGTATAGGGAGGGTCCCGCAAAGGGGCGATCCGACTCACGGTGGGGTGCAACCCGGTTGGTGGGGCGCAACCCGGCCCGCTAGGTGGTGGTCCACTGGGTAGGAGGCCCGGCCCGCTGGTGGTGGCCCGCTAGAGGGAAGTCCAGTAGTGACGGGAATGGCCCACGATGCTTTTTCCAGGTGGCTCGGGGGAGCCGCTCCCCTGAGATCCTCAACGGACAAAGGTGTTCGACCTTAAAAGCAATGGCGCCATGTGGGTGACACCCGGTCGTTGTGGAACCCTTTGGAGGCATGGGTTCCTCCATGGCTTCGGCTGTAGTCTTCTTCTCAATGGCGGCATGTGATGGCACGCCGCCCTTCCCTTCCACAGCAGGCCGACGAGCCGGCCGCATTCTAAGATAGCTGCAACTAATGATCCACGACCCATTTGCACACTGGTAGCGCATGACGGTGTACCGTACCTGCTCCACGACCGGTCAGTGTCAGCTACTCCGATGTCCGCCGCCGCTTTGTGCCACAACATCCTCTAGCGGCGTGCATTAGTGTGTCTCCTCCTTCGTAGTTTGTTGGTGTCACCACACCAGTAGTCTTCCACTGAATGCGCAAGGGTAACAAAGATGTGAAGAGTTCGGGCCAGGTTCGTTAGTTCCACTCCATCCACATTAGCTCATGATCAAAGGGAGGATAAAATGGGTTTAACAATTCCTTTTATTAAACAAGAAACAAACCCCACAAGGATACCTCATAATAAACTCCCAAAAAATGAATGAATCATAGATCAACCCGTTATTCGGTTGACCCACACTCTTCATATAATTTCAAGATTGGGGAAGAGGGAATAAAAAAATGCACAAACAAAATAAACCCTACCTCTAATCATCATAGAAATGCACATGCTTGAGGGAGGGTCGGTGTTCTTCATTCCCAAAACAGGATTCTGACAACGCTGCTCACACGTTGTCCTCTGGTTCGTGGTTCGGTGTCACCTATCACCTCCCACTGGGATCAGCTCCGTCTTCTAAGGGTTCGGTGTCGCGGTGCTCCTTCAGCACTTCGTTGGTTGGTGAAGCTGTTCTGATACCCCTTCCCAAGCTCCATATATATAGGAGAGGGGGAGGGTAAGTAAAGACCTGAGAATTTAATGGGGATCATCAATTAGGAATCTTTCTAATTCCCCAAAAAAGTTGTTACTTTGGGTTGGCAGGTCAATCCATTTATTGGCTTGATACATCGCTAGCCCCACCCCTTTACTTTTCCATTGGAGGATATGAACTAAAATAATAAAATTCTTTTATTTAAATTATTTTAAAAAGTCAAAAAACTAAAAAATTTCTCCGGACCTACTAAGGTCAAAGTAAATCCTTCCATTAAGAGATTCCTGATGCTTCAAATTCAACAGTTCCCTTGGATTTTTCATATGAGAAATGATTTAGAAGCTAGAAAATTCCGCTCGCACGTTTACTGAACTTACACAAAAAAATGTTAAATAAATTATTAGAATTCAACCTTGACTAGATCCAGTCGAGTTTAGGCTCTGCCTAAGAAGAACACACCCAATGAACCCAACGATACTCTATTATTATCAATCTGAGTTACCGTTTAGGAGTTATAGATTTTACAATAAAATAATTTCCACTTAATTATTTTATTTATAACCAAAAACTAAATTTCATTGGTGGCACACTCTGGCCAATGTTAGCATCATCCTAAGGAAAGAATACCCTCATGATTTTAGCGGTGGTCTCATATTTTTAATCTGAGTTACCGTTCATGAGTTTTAAGCATTTGAAAAATAAAATAGTTTTATTTGATTATTTTATTTATGGTTATGCCATTTTTGGTTTTTCTCATAGGAGGCTTGTGCCCACTAAACTTAAGTCGTGCCTACAGTAAACCCTCTATCCTGAGCACAATGATTCCCTCGAATTTCTAATCCAGAAAACCATTTAAGAGTTGTTCTACATTTTCATGAAAACTGCTTACGTGCGCTATTTAAAGTTTAACAAAACTTTTACGGATCATTTCTGGCACTCTGGCCCTCGGAATCACACCCCATCAGATTTCAAGGGCTCAAAATAATTCCATATAATTTAAATCAAAATATATGGAAAAAAATATGGGTCTTTAAACCAAACTCCATATTAATTTTCTCTATGCTCATTTACAACAAACATATAAACATGGTTCACTGAAACAAATCCCATGCCTAAGGTCACTTCAATCTCCCCATTTTTATTTTTTTTCAATAATTTGAACATAAAAATACAATTCATGCATGTCAATAATATATATGAATTTATATTTTCATTCAATACATTGAACATCCCAATATAATGCATGAATTTCAATATTATATAAGAATTTCACTTTCACTCTCTCCCATAAAGTAAAATATAATATAGAGGAAAATGTTTTTATTTTCACCATTTCCATATAATATATTCAATGGAATGTATTCTCATCATCTAATAAATAGAAATAGTATTTATCTCTATTTTATCTTCCACGTACATTGTGCTAAGTTAATTAAATGAGATAAGGGTGGAACCATAAATTTATTCACAATGAGCCTAATGTATGTCATCTTTATGTAAGCGTGAGAAACATAGGTGTACCCAACAATAATAGTTTGATCAAAGAATAAAAGTTATCCATATGAATTCATCAATATGATACCCACTATAAATTCATTTATTAGAAGATGTACATACATATTATAAATAATTTTTATGGACCTATAGACAACTCAACAAAACACATCAAAACTTTTATGTTAAAGTTGGTTTTCTACCCCATTTTTTGATAATCACTCCCCCTTAATAATTAGAATAGGCATGATCAAAAACTAATTTAGGATAGTGAATATCATAACTCAAAATTTAAAATTTTATGGGATATCAATATTAAATATTTATCAAGAAAATTGTTAATATTGGGATGATTTTCCGTATTTGATAGCTCTCCCTTGAGGGATTCCCTCCATTCTTCACCATGGTTGGTTCTTATTCAAGACATATACTCTATGAAATTTTTACACTAGTTAATGTATAATACCAAATTAAATAAATCAAGTGTTTTTGTGCAAGGAAATATCCAGATACCAATTAGAATATTTTTCATGATTGATATCTTTTATACTATAATGACATCATAGTATTTATTTGTTCCTTTTCATTCATCACCATTAATCCCATTTCTCATGTTATGTCATTACGTTATGAAAATAACCATTCACTGAAAAATCTTTTATTTCTATCATAATATGTCCTTTGAAAAAAATGATTTATTTTAATTGTTATTAGATAACAATAAGTATCAAAATTACCAAGAATATATGTCTCATTGTAAAGCTAATATTATTTGGGAATAATGTTTTTCTTTTTAAGATCCTTAGGTAAAAAACCGGTCTAATATTTATTTCTAAATCCAATGTAACTTTAAATAAATTCTCCAAAGTGACTTTATATTTTCAATCTTTCTTCCTTATTGATTTTCTTAGTCAGTTCATCTTTAGGTAATATTGTATTCTATTATTTAAAAAGTTTCTTATTTGAAGGAAATAGTTTCTTTACCTGAGTAACTAGGGCACGCATTTTATTTTTAACAAGCCTATCTTATTTAGAATTTGCAAACTATTCAGTATATATGACTAAAAATATTTTCCCACATTCTATTGCTTTATTTTGTGTGAGGTCTTCCTCCTTACAAAATCAAATATGGTATATTGAATTAATGGGGTTTTACCTTTGTCTAATCATTTTCTTTTAATGAGATACCCATTTCATATATATCATAGCTCTATGACCAACCATTTTACTCATTTCACACAATTAATCATTAAACATTGAGGCTCCACTCTTTGGAAACATATCAAACTCATCATCTATAGAATCTTACACCATATCATTCTTCTTATTCCTTTCATTGATTGACTGCATTTTTTATTTCATATTTCTCCTTTAATAATTATTCTTCATTGTCATTTTTCAATAGTATGTGATATTGAATTTTCTTCCACAATAAAATAATCTTCTCTTTTATGTTCTTACATGTTTTTTTTCCTTCAATGCTAACATCTTGGGAATATGATTCGCAAAATATTTCTTCACTTGATTACTCCTTAAGAAATATTTACTTTTATTTAATTTATACCTTTAGATATGTTGTTAAATCAAACCATTTATAATAATATAGGAGTTTTTACTGGTTGTTACAAAATATAATTCATTACATATGTGACCATAATGGTTTCAATATTCACAAAAATAATCTATGAAATAAAATTATTTTCTATTTGAAAGATTTATTTTGATAAAAATCACAACTTTATAATAGCAGGTTTTCCTCTTATTTTTTAATTACACCAAATCAGGTTAGAGATTATATATTATTCATTTATTAACATATTATATTAAAACTCAATTTTTTGAGGCCCAAACTTCCAAAAACACCAACAATGGTAAAAAAAATTCAACTTTTTTCTCTTTAACAATAGTCATGTAAAATTTGTAATTTTACTTTTATTGTGGAACTTCACTACCATTTGGGGATATATTTGGGGGTCCACTCTTCTTGGACATGCTCACATCCACCTGTGATACATTTCTAAGTTTCTCAGAAATTTTAGTCACGCGCATTTTTATATAATTTGATTTGTTTACTATAATTATAGATAAAGTAGATTTTTTACCAATGGATTTATTTGAGTAGTGTAATACCTTCATCCATAATACAAAGGAGTGGAATTGTACCTATAATATTAATCCCTAAATACCATTATTATGGTTCCTTTTTTATGGAAAATAAATATCTAAAACATGAGTCTCATCACACTTCTACACTACATTATAGGATGTTCCAGGTTTTTTCACTTCTAGATTATTCAACTTTATATCTAACTCTAGACACATCATATTGTGGTAATTTGTTTCTTCCTCAACCGATTCAATATTATATTACCAATCATTTTTTGATCTTTCAATCTACTCTTCAGGAATATTTTTTATCACATGTATCAAAATATCATTTTAGTTCAACTACTCTTATTTTGTCTCCAACTAATCTTCTTTGACATTAAGGAATATTTTTTTATTAGTAGGTTTAGGCACATCCTACTAAAAAAGTTTATTTATTGGTCATAGACATATTGAAGATATTGTTCTTTGTAAAGTTATATTGTTTTATATTTTTCACTCATGGTATTATAAGGCTGTTTCATATGCTAAACCCTTTAGCCAATACTTATTCCATGGAATCATATTCATTTTATAGTTTTGATTGTTATGAAAATAATTTCTTATTAAAATAAATTATATAATCTAATAATTTAAAATAGACATTAATTAAATAATAAAAAATATAAGAATGGAAGTTTTTAACTATTTTTATCTCTTTGTACTCTACATATCTAGTAATAGAGTTATCAAAATGGTCATTATCAACATATTCGTTAGAAGAACACACACCACATTAATAATATTCATATATGGGTTGATCCATTTATTTATTTATTATTCTCTTCAATTTCATTTACTAATTATTTTTCCAGTTTTATAATTTCATTTCAAATACATCATATTCTATTTTAATAGGAATAGACATTGGTTATTCTATAAGAGTCTATTAATTAAAAAACTCAAATATTAACTTTATCAACTTATGATAAAAATACTCAAACAAGTATAAGTTCATATCCCATAAAAATTTATCATATTCTCTGATGCTAATTGAAATTATTATTGGATTAGGTGTAGAAACACAAGAGGGGGTGAAAAATAAGTGGCCTATGATATGGGATTCCTATGTATGGTAATTCTATTTATCCTTATGAAAGGAATAAGGATCCAAAGAGTTTAGTATCACTTAACAGGACACATCATACATTTTAAGGTTATGTGATAAGGACCAAGCTATGAATTTTAACATCATGTGGTAACGATGTCTAGGTGAATGGTACTTAGTCATAGTTTGGGGTGGCACTTGTGAAGAAGTGTCACAATGATCCTAGAAGGGATGAGGGATACAATATTGGTTATAATAATACTAGGAGTATGGACCAAAGAGAATTAGGGTTGGTTTTTGGGTGTTGGGTATGGACCTTATAAAGGCTTCCTACATAGACCATTTGGATGGAAATCAAAGCCCACATAGTACAGTTGTTAGGACCCAGACCTACGGAGTACCACTAAAATTTTGTCTGCTAGGGGAATGTGGACCTTTTAGAGGATTAAAAAATTATTCCATTGTTTAAATTATATAGCAGGATTCCCTTATACTTTCTTCATTGGGAGTATATCCCCTTTGAATATCAAGGATTCGTTTCAAGGCTTACACTGTTTAAGACGAATCCATGATGAGTGGGGCCATAAGGAATGTCTTGACTCATGTGGATTTGTATATTTGGTTGGGGATTAAACCTAAGAGGTTTCTATTATTAGTTTTATATTTATCAGATTCCATTATCACCTCCAACTTCTCAGCACTTGTTATTTATGCTTGGTGTGAGAAGCAAAAGGAAGAGGTAGATTTGAGAAACCAAACAATATACTTTTTCAGCTACAAGACAGGGCCCGTGACCAATAAAAGAAGAATGAAAGAGATATATCTGGAACCCCTATCCTTTACTTTTTTCATATATTAAGCCTAAAGTGATATAGAGAAGTCTTTTAGGTCCCCACATTCTCTTATTTTTTGGTAACTAAGATAGTCGCATTGACTCTTGTCTACAACCGAGTAGGCAAAGAAGAGAAAGAGTGCGACATACTATAAGAAAGGCTTGGGGATTACTACAAGTGGGATTCCATGATGAATGGTTAATAGGGAATTAAGAAGGATAAGATAATATATCTTTAAGAGAAAGGAAAGTTTGATCCTCTCTCTCTCCACATGGAACTGGGGATCCCTAGTCGCAGAGACGACTATTAAATGAAATGGTCTTAAAACTAGTATATGAGAATGAGAGGTCCCTGTTGTTTCCCCTAGAGTCAGGGTCCTTATTAATGATGGGACGTATATATTCATGCACCCCAAGGATCGTATCCATCAAATAATACAAGTGTGGGAAACCTTTGACCAATGGAATGCATATATGAAAGGGAGACATGATGGTGTCTCATTTTCCATGTTTCTTCAAAGTCTGTATGCTTCGGTGGAGGATACTATTTTGTCCCACTCAAATGAGGGATATAAATAAAATTGAACCCTACAATTAGTTTCACGAAATAGTTCTTAGATGGAATATCATGCATGTAAAGGTTTGGTGAGAAGAATGTGCTTCACACAGGGTAACCAAAGAGGAGCTAGGGGTCAGGGCCTATGTGTGCTAGAGGTAAGCTGGTCAATAGACCACATGATCAACAACACTTGGTGGGGTTCTTATTCTGGGAACCAAAGTTATCCTCATGTTTTCCCATAAGTTTCACCTATAGGAATTGAATTTCGATGGGACCTTCATGTTAGTGGTACTCAGTAAGGTGAAAGCGGGTACTCCCACATGTGTCTTGTGTTTCAGACCCTATAAGAACATTGATCCTACTATCCCCCTTAATTATCTCATCTACTGAGTTTTGGAAAGCTTCTTAAAAGATATTTTTAGGACCTGGGTGTAGGGGTTGTGTGACCAGATCTTGGAGGCATATTATATGATTTCAGTCTTTCAAAAAAGGATCCCTATGGTTTAATTTATAGGAAAATATGGGACCCGGGTCATAGGGGGTACCCACTTAGGAACCCAATGTAGGTACCCCACACAGGGTTGGCCGGCCCTTCAGTTCCACATAGGGGTTTGTGAGATCCCTATTGTTCATAGGGTTGGTTCATTATGGTTCCCTTCATAGAGGTGGTTATGCCTTGTGGGATATGGAGGTAGGGATTATGACATCCTATTTGAATGTAGGGTTGATGCACACATGACCACCTTGGAAAACCCACTACTCTATATCATGGGGGCGGAACCCTACACCCCTTCTTGGGCTCAGTTTCGGGTTGTGGTCCTGACCCTCTAGGTCGGTCACTTCACTACCATCATTGACCTCCATGAAAAATCAACAGTCTCATCATGAACTTTTTGAGTTGGGTTAACGAAATTTTTGGTTGTGACACATATATCCCACCCATCATTCCAAATCTATAGCCTACTCTCATGGGGAGGTTCTCACCATAGTTACATTGGATTGGGAAACATTTCTGAAGAATCTATATCCCCCAATGAGTGATAGTTATTTTTGAATGTGGAAATACAATCTTATCCTTCCAACATAATGATTCATTTTCACTCAAGCATGAAATTTGGTGTCTAGGTGAGGATAATTTAATGAATTATGTAGAAAATTGCATGAAACACATATCAACGTGTCAACAATGGGAATTTAACAACAAACTATGTTTTTACATCCTCTTAAATCATAGATTCTATATAATAATTAATATTTGACTATAATAGTTTTCTGTCTCTCACACATGAAAAGATTATCACTATGCATACACTTTTAGGCATCTAACTATACATCCACTATGTTAGTTTGACACTAAAATCACATCTTCGCAGAATCTTATTTATTCATACTTAGAGACTCATTAGTTTTATATAATTTCACCATACATACCAAAGTGATTACTTTTAGTCCCTTCTTTTGTAGATCTCTTATCATCTCAATAATGTTATTGCATCTGCAAAACAAATCTCATTACTCTCAATACATAGTCTTTTAAAGCTTGCAATTCATAATGATAATAAATAAAACCCAATAACTATGTTATTATCAACATTATATATCAAAAATATATATTACCACCTCAATTTATCACCATAAAAAGCTCTTTTTATCATCACAAATCAATCTACTCCCTAGAATCCAAAGTACTCAACAACGACACAATGCATAGTGGGTTAATATTTTCATCCAAAACTTCCATGACAATAGATTTTTTAAGATCTTATTATTTATTCATCATCAATACCCATATGATCAAACTTTACATCAATGGATCTGACTATACTTATTACTTCATTAAGAGTTCCCAATAGTTCTTCACTAGAAAAATCATTATTATTCTCAAAATGTATGAGATCCTCACTCTCTTTCTTATTTTATCTTACAAATTAGTTCACCCAAAATAATGTTTTCTATATTTATAATAAAGAAAATATAAAACTAATTTTCTTTAAATGATTTTATCCTTTTATTTTTATCACTTTTTATGTGCATGTGAGTTTCCCACATTTGGGTTTTTTCCCTCATCATTAGATATCTCCTATACAATTACAGGTGTGTCCATCATTTTTTGACCTCATTTTTCTTAGCTAATAGATCTTATATATTATTCATGATTTTTTCATCATTCCTCCAGTTACCAAAATTATTCATCATCGAATAATTCCTTAAAAATCAACAAAAAACCATATCATATCAAGAATAAAAATCAAATAGAAAACCATCATGTGTTTTGACTCATCTTTTTCTAGATTGAAAAATTCTAATTAAATTTTTAATGAATCAGCATGAATCTATAAACTGTATATAGAAACATGACCCTAAACAATGTAAAACATTCATAACAATAATGATAATATTCATTTTTATATTTAGAAAATTGATTATCAGATCATGTGCCTTTGGATTTTTCTTTATTTAAAAAATTTGATAATATTGAAGATTCTCATTTTCATCCACTTTATTTTCTCATAAAGAAATATCACATTAATCTTATATTTCTTACAAAGTTAGAATCAATCATAGAATTTTTTACTTCTATTTTTAAATGAGCAACGTTCCTTGTAACAAAAAACATTAATTTTTTAAAAAATTAATATCTTGAAACACATATTTTTAGAAATGAATCTGTCTCTAAAAATCCTTTTTATTTTGATCTTATTCACTACACCTTGAATATCAAGTTCTAAAATATTGAATCCTGTATCACATTTAATTTTTTATGTTTTTATCAATAAAAAACATTCCAATAATAATTCCAATATATTTCTTTAAAATCAATAAATTCGGTGCAACTCAGAGTTTTCATTAGTGTAAAATGATCTATATAGTTTAAATCGATTTCAAAAAACCCATAATGGTACAATGATTTTTATTTTTCAAAAAATAGGTCCATCCTTAAGCTTCAATTCCTTCATCCAAATAGATTCATTATTATTCCTATATGATCCCTATATGATCATCCTTATGGTCTCAACATACATATTTATTCTGATATTTAGAAACTATTTAATAAGAATGAATAATCCTTACATGAACTGGAATCATTCTTATAGGATTATCCTTATGGGTAAATGATCATTACATAGGAATTCATCCTTATGGATTAATCCTTATGGTCTTACTATTTATTAAAATATATATACTAAACTTATATATTAATATAATTCTTTGAATTATTACTAAATTCACCCAAAATATTATCTTGACTTCTCAAACTAATCCAAATCAACTTCAAAATAATTTAAATTACTATTGATATTATTAAAATATTTACAAATGGATTCAACTAAAATCCAAAGTTTCTAGTGACATATATACTCAAAATTGATTACTCACATGACCCTTCACTACCTCAATAAACCATGTCAATTTCATCCTTCATTCAAGTTATTTTATTAACTTTGTTTCAAAAAACATCATTCTCAACATTCCTTGGATGGGTCCTGAAATATTTAATAAATCTCAACTCATCTATTTATACCTATTTAAAGATATAAATGGAGACTATAAAAGTAATAAAGAATATTTTAGTTGTAAACCCCATCAAAATCCACAAAATTTCCATTTAACTATTAAAGATAAGTGTTATCACAATCACCAACACTTTCTTTTTACAAGATACACATCTCTATAATCATTGGATGTCTGGTCCTACTCATGTTGCATCAAAACTCCTCCAACATTTCCCAAAATTTATGGGAAACACCTTAAAATATTTCATAAAGTGGAATATACCTCAATCACACAATACTTCATTCTCATTCGAAACATACATATTAACATATTTCTATAACAACACACATCAAGGGGAACTTCAAAAACGACTGTTACAAACTAATCTTACCAATAATTTAAAATTAATTAATGCATATATTTTGGTAAAGAAACACTATGAAATGTTTAACACTGGAAATAAATATTTTATAGAAATAATATATTATATTTATTTAAATTTTCAATTTTTATCATTTTAAGATTCTTAGATTGGTTTCATGAAAATTATCACTTTGAATAATAACTTTTGTTGAAATAAATGGGTTTTTTCCTTTACATATTTAGTTGAATTGTTAAGTCATTTGATGTAGTGAATAAGTATAGTGATAAAATGTGACAAAAAATAATAAAATAATTCATAAAATTATACTCGATTAGAATTCTATAGTATATTATATATTGAACCCCATAAGGATGAGTGGATAGTGAGGCATCACAATTACCATCACACTATGAACAAATAATGTATTAAAAATGATGAATAATATACTTCTATAGAAGTTGAGATGAATCTATGTAAATGAAAAAATTATAAATAAATTCTAGTAGGAGGAAACTAACATTTCTTTTTTCCAGTAAATAGGTATCCAGTCTCTAGAATTGATTTTAGTGCTCCATGAGAAGTATGGTATGGTAAGTATTTTTATTTTTTATAGTTTTAGGATTATTAGTATTATAATTTATTATCTTGTAAATAATGGAAATCATTGTGATCAAGATATAAAGTTTATTTTTTGGGGTTTCGTGACTACAGTAATGGGGTTAATATTGTGGTTCAATTAGCAGGATAGAACTCTTGGATTTTTTTTATAAGGGATATAGATTTTGATGAGTTAGTAATGTTTGTCTAGGAGGAGTATGATGTAACTCCCTGACCCTAGTTACCCAGAGTCAGTTAAATATTACAAAACATTGACATGATTATAACGAATGAAGTCTCGAAGGGCTGATCAGTTTAGCAGTCTTGAAAAACATATTACATACATGAAATTCACATTAGAATTTCTAACTTAAAATACAACATAGATCATCCTTTGATAATTCCATTATTATCCTAGATTAAACCAGTATATAAAACATTATACACTTATTTGAATCTTGGGTAAACAAAACATAAAAAAGGGGTGATCTCAGATGCTTAGTAAGGGTAAATAATATAGCAAAATCTATCATAAATAATCATAAACTTTTTTGGATAGGTATAAAATTGAAACACAAGACCTTTAAACATAAAATTTAGTATAATTTGTCAAAGTTAAATTAAATAATTTCATTTACTTATTTACATGGATATTCTACTGGTTTTATTATCACTTGTAACATTAATAACTAATCTCATAATGATGTAATGCATAATGTCGTACATCTTAACCACAAGGTCAAGGCCTCATGCAAATACTCAAAATATAAATTTTTTCAAGGCCTTGTGCCAAGACACTATTTTGTCTCATGAGACCTACCGATGCATTGAGGGGCTATATCAGGCCCCTCCCATCACTTACTATGTCTAATTCATTCGTCATATGAAAAGGGTGAAACATAAGCTAAACATTCGTATTAAAACTAGTATACGAGATGTCAATACATTAACCACAAACCATGAATGGTATAAAAATTGAACATGCATAGTCAAACATAACTCATTAAATAAAATATATATGATTGTATTATAATAAATCAACCTCAATCAAGAAAAAAAAATTAATGATATTGACATAGATGAAAATAATC
This sequence comes from Viscum album, assembly GCA_963277665.1. Classification (NCBI taxonomy): domain Eukaryota; kingdom Viridiplantae; phylum Streptophyta; class Magnoliopsida; order Santalales; family Viscaceae; genus Viscum; species Viscum album. The sequence goes on along the minus strand of OY728130.1, from coordinate 798,786,487 downwards.
AGTAAAACTATTTGAGAGAAATATCCCCTTTTTTCTTGAAAACATTTAAAAGTCACATTATTTATCAAATAAGTTGTTTAAAAGAGATTTTTTAATAAACGTGTCCTATACCACATTGAAACTTTTGAGATGAATTTTAATTTCATAACATTCTTGTTGATTTAAATAAATCTTTAAACCCATTTTTAAAACATGGACAATAATTTGAAAGATTTATAAGAATAAATCATTAAAATGATATTTTAGTTAAAGAGTTACTAACCAAATGAGAGATGATGGAATAAAAACAATTGAGTAATAACATTAATAAAAACATTATAATATCATGATAATAAATGGATTCATGATATAATATGTCAAAGGACAATATATACACTATATAAAACTGAATTGGCACATAACAATAAAGAAGTCTCAATGGAATGTAAATTGAGACGAAATAACTTAGAAAGAGTGTATCCTTAGATTAAGGATTAATCAAAGAAATAATTATGTGTGAAAAATATAAATATTCTAAATATGAATGGATATTTATTTTAAATTAATCAAAGGACATTCACAAATTTTCTTGTTAAAAAACCAATGACTTGGATGTTTAACCCAATATATAGAAATTGAGTTAAGATTACCCTTATCAAGTTCATATCAATGTCTTAAGAATTTATAAATATATTTATTATGTGTATCAAAAGTATATTCACACAATGGGGTGTGGAAATTACTACATATATTTTTAAATATTTATTCCACACATAATATTAGAGTAAAATAATTAATGAAGTATGCGTAAAACCCAATGAGTGAAAATTAAAATTAGAAATTCCCTTACTGATTTGGTAACCTAAGAGACAAACACCCCTTGAAAGATGGATTATACAATGAATATTTAAATACCCATAAATTATAGTAAATAAAATAAATAATACAATCATGGGTAGTACTTACACCACATAAAAGGAAATAGTGTCAAAAATAGCATGAATCTCATGAGAATAAAAGTGAGATGAAAACCCATTACCTTATACATTCCTTTAGTCAGGGATAAGTTTAAACTCATGTATAATGGTTATATCATTTTTAGTAAATTATAAATGAACCATATACATAAATATGAAATCATATATTATCCTCTAATATTACTTTGTTAATAATATTTCAGTAGTATCACTGTTTCAGGTGTAAACTGATTCATTTTACTTTATATGTTTTGTTATGTAAGTCATGTTTATTATGGATAAGATGTATTTTATTCATATCCATAAATATATTAAGTTCTTAAAAATTATTTTTTTATCATCAAATGAAAATTATTCTTGAATGGTTATGATGGGTAATGAAATCTCATCGCGGTGTGGAGACAGTAAGTCGTACGTACGAACAAGCAACAGTATCATTCTATTGATAGTGAAATAGTATGTAATTGGATGGAATATTATATATAAAGAATAATTGAAATGTTATATTTATTATTTAAATCAATTATACTCATTATTATACCCATCCAAATAATGAAGTGTTGAATAAGAAACTACACCACGACGTGGAGACGGTAAGCAGAGTGTACTCACGTATGGCGACTTGTCATTCATAGGATAGATAAAATAATGAATATGGTTGTACCATATTTATAATAACTTCACAGTGTGTATAAGGTACTTGATTTATTATTTTGTTATGGAAACAACAAATAAATAGTAAGTGGAAGAAGAAAAGAACTTTGAAAGATGTGACGAAATAATTACCTCTTCTTCGGGTGCTTCATTTTTTATTTGTACCAAATGGCTCCTTAGATTGACTTTCTGATAAAATTAGGTCATATAGGTTTAAATTACGGTATTTTGGAGAATATTTGAGCTGATTTTGTCTGATCCAAATGGATTTGGAGGTGTGAATTTTAGAGAAGGGGAAGTACCCTTTTATAAGAGAGGTAAGGGGAACTTTAGGAAGCGCTTGAAATATTAATTTATTATAAACTTATTTTAGGGTTATAATAGCTTAAAATGGATTTATTTAGAGGATAATGTGGTTATGGGTCTAAATACTCTCAAAAAATAGGTTTTAGACAAGTTTAGGTCACCATATTAACCTTATCTTTTAGATTTAACTCTTAGTTAAATAGTTTAATATTTACCATGTCTTCTTGTATTGTTATATTACATGGTTAATAAACTTACTATAAATGAAAATATAACCTCAAGTAGTTCATTAATGACATATATAACCTTATCTATGTCCTTTGGCTGAATCTTATATTTTTAAGAATATTATACCGTTTAATAAAATGGTATTTATTTTAAAAACTCATTTATGTCAATTTGGACACTATTTAGTATTTGGTTTTTGTGGAAGTCATCACAACTTTACTACTTCGAAAAAATATACTTAATTAACCCTAATATGTCATATTAACCTATATAATTCTTTTATGGAATAAAAAATTTCAAATTATATTTATTTGAATATTTATAATATCATTTATTTGATTCTTTCATTAATAAGTGAAATCCTTCATCACTATTGTGTCATATATAAATATATTTATTTTACGTTTAAAAATTATAAATAAAATACCATGATTTATGAAATATTTTTATATTCATAATGACTATTTATAGTCTAAAATATAACTTATATAATCCCATATAAAAATTATTTTACTAAAAGATATGTGATTATGTTAAATTTTACTTAACTTTAAATTAATTTTTATGAAGTGACATTTTCACTTAAAAGTGGCTCCATGGGGTCCCCAAATATACCATAGGATTACCATGGTCATACATGTATCAGAAAATAGGGTTAGGACACGTGTTAAGGTAATTTATTATTATTATAATATCATTTTTTACCCTTATTTACTGGATTTACTCATTAACCATGGTAAATAAAATATTTAATGAAGTTATTATTCAAAATGTCTAAAAAACATTACCTATTTATACAATTTTTACGTCTTGATTCCAAATATGGAATCAATTTTTCCAAATTCAAAACATATAGGTTTCATAAATTAATTTAAAAATAATTTCCATTGTCAAAACCTAAAAGCGGGTTTTTAAGAAGTAAAAACTATCAAAAGATTAACATGTGTTTATATCCAATTTAAATGTAAAAATATTTCCAATGACCAAAATTGGATTAAATTAAAAAAACTATAATATAATTATACTTCAAAACCATTCAAATTTATAATTTAATACTATAAATTATTTTGATTAAAAAAGTTGTTTTCAATTAAAATTTAGTATTTTTCACTATTCATCAAAATATGAAAGTTATCAGAAAAGCACCAAAAATTTATCCAAACTAAATTTTTATGTCCTTATTTTAAATAAAAATTTTATTTTGTAAAATTTAAAATATAAAAGTGTCAAATATTGGATTAAAAAGGGTTCTCCATTAAAATGTGGTAAAATCGCATTTTTTTAAAAATACACCTTTTATTGGAAAATTTGAATTTGTTATTATATTGTCTCTAAGAAACACATACTATGGATGTTGAAACTATATGGAGTATATAAAATTAAAAATTCAGTTGATACTACTCATAACTTCTTTTTGAGTGTCTAGTTTGGTAAGTTATGGTGTGCTCGAACTTGGTGTTGCGTGTAGCGCAAGCTATTGAATTCCTTTAAAGAAAATAACATTCTAGGAAATCTTGGGTTGTTACATAGGATATAAATTATTCATGAAATTCATATAAGGTTTCCTATAGATAGGTGTACTTTTATGTTCAAATTTTATTTAGAATTTTTTTAAACAAAATGTAGTCAGATAGCGAGGGTCAAGAGGTAGATGCTTCATATTATGGTACCACAAAAATTAGAGAAAATGATGAAAGATTTTAAAATTAACAAGATATAGGGATTATTTTTGGATTTAGTAGACTATTATAGTGACTTCAATATTGGTAATTCCATATGATATTACATTTGAGGAGCCTTGATCATATATGGGGGTATTCTTATGAAACATTGAGAATATATTGGTTAATGGTTATAAATGATGTGATGAAATTGTTGAAAAATTATCTTAGATGGTATTTTTACCACTAACTTGGGGATTTAAGTATTTTTGAAGAAATATAGACTTTAAAAAGAAGGATGGGACACCTACTGGTTAGTCATGATTGTTTAAAGCAAGTCAGGTGAAAAATGGTTTTCAAAAAAGTTGGTGATCAACTATCATGTGGTGTTTTCTCATGTATTGAATAATAAATCCATTATATATATTATATCATTATCCAATATATTTGATAAGGATTTGGATTATCTTTATGTAAAAAATGAAGTTACATTATTGAAATTTATATGAGAAAATTTATATACAACAACATGATGTTTTTTCTAATTCATTAAAGGAAGATTGTATTTTTTCATTAAAAATTAGTACAAGGATTGAAATAGTCCCAAATATAATGGTATAATATATTTTAATCTTTAATGATATAATATTAATTTCATCATAAATAATATATAATTTTGTTAATTATATGATAATTCAAAATTATTCTTTTATCTATTTAATGTTGTATATTGGTGGTCTATTGATTGCGGTAGAGATCATGAATGAAATTGATAAAATTAAATACATGATGAAAATTTAATTTGAAATCATGGATTTAGGGAAGATTAAAATTAATATATGTCATGAAAATCTATAAAGAAATGAAAAACATGTTTCTATAAAAAAAATTTACAACAGGGTGCCCTTTATCAGCCCGTTACATTTTATGTTTTGGTTGTCATAGATATAATTAGGAGGTTTAAGGAAGGAATAATGGTTTATAAGATTAAATCAAAATTTTTAGTTGTTTATCTGGTATGAATGTGTGTGTTATGATATGATAGGATAGATAGAGGCATGGTTGTGGGATAATTATCAGGGTTGTAGTGTAGAATCAAAAGGTATTTAGTTTTGGGTCCTTCAATTATGAGGGTCCTAACATCATGACCCTTTTGATAATTTTTTGAGATATTATGAGGTTCATAAGGTTGAAAATAGTTGGTGAGGATTTTTGTTTGGTCATCATAATTATGTAATGGAGTCTGGGAAAGGTGATTTTGGTCATTTTTTCATTTCAAGTGTCATTGTGTCATGGTGATCATGCTTCATCATGGTTGTGTTTAAGATTTTAGATCTTGTGGTATGGAAATGATAATTTCCCCATGTACTTGCCTAATATTTATCATATATATTGGTTTAATGAGTTTTAAAAAAGTATATACAAAGTTTAATTTCTTAATATTCACTTAACAATACCCATTGTGGTGTGGTTGATCATGTTGCATCATGGTTTGGTAAAAATATTAATTGTTGTTATATGGATTGTAATATTTCCCCAGTGTATTATGTTTTACAATAATTTCTACAAACTCATGTTCCCCTTTTAATTCGATTCTTTTCCTTTTATTTATCTTGACCATTGTGAAATTCAAGATCATTTTTGGGGGACCTCTCATCCCCCATTTTAATGTGTTTGATCCTAGGACATGAATCTAAACTATAAGTGATCTGTTATTAATTAAAGATTACCTTTAGTGGTTGTGTTATAATCATAATATCTTTGTATTTCTCCTACATAGTGGATTTTGAATCTCCAATTGAGGTCGGGTATTGGGGAAATCAGCTTTATTTTTATATTATATGGAAGTGGCATGTATTTTCTTTCCATGGTAAGATAGAAAAAATTATCATAACCTAGACAATGAACTATAATTTATTAAATTGTATGAAAATGGCTATTTTTCATGTTTTCACTAGTTTCCATGATACTTTTCATTTTCTTGATTAGTATTAGATAATGTTACTAAAAGTCAATCTCATTTATAAGCATTGTGTGGAGATGAAGTGATTAATATATTGGAATCACTTTCTATAAAATCATAATTAGTTAATGATGCTAATTAAATGAGTTGTATGAAATATGATATTATAATTATTTTTATTGAAAATAAAATGGTGGTTGTTGTATTGGTTTTTTCAGAATTTTTTTTTGATTTTAATGATTATATAGCCTTGATTCTGAATTTTTTATGGATTTTTTTAGATGTACTGGAAAGAGAGGATATGTTTGGTTGGAATTGATAGTTATTATTATTTAAGAGTTGTTATTAGAGATTTTTTGGGATTATGAAATGAGTATAAGGATTCTTTTCCACGAATGTATAGATATAATATAGAGGTTAGTATGGAATGATTACATGGCTAGTTGACGGGGGTTGTTTTTTAGTTTATCTATAGTATAAAAATATAATTGGAATTGGTAAACTTGAAATGGGAGTCGATGTAATTAATTTTATCAATTTCTATAAATTAAATAATGATACTTTAAATAATTGGGTAATGGATATAATAAATACTGGTAATGGATTGATTTTTTTTATTAAAAACAAAATTTTATGTCATATTTAATGTAATATCTTTAAAAATGGTAAATCTGGAAAAGGGTTAAATAATGTGTATTGGTATGAATTATTCTTGGTTTTGGTGGTTGTTTTTTTATAGGAAGTTAAATCATTTTGGAGAGTTATAGTTGGTATCATTATTGGTGTTTTTTTATGGTAATGGGGTGTTGATTTTGGGTTTTGATAATACAATTTGGGTGTGATACTATTATGTGGAGATCTAGGGGCTTATATTTCACATTGTATTTTCTTTTTAATTTTATACTCACCCCACCTGAGTAAAATGAACATAAAGACCCTCATATATATTAGGTTTATGATATTTTCCCCTAAAATATAAGTTGGTGAGGTAATTGATGGAAAATTACTCACTCTTCTCTTCCCTCCCTTCTAGGTTAGTACAGGTTGTGATGGATTGATGTAGGTATTACCATTCAAGAATAGTATGTGGTGTACTACCAGGTACTATGGGGTATTCGTATAAAGATATACATTGGGGTCGTGCATGGTAAGAAGAGGGAACTAGGATTATTTCATTCATGTTCATAGTACCCTATTGTACTGGATATGTGATGTGTGAATGAGATAAGATATATGGAACTGGATATAGGATGATGGGGATGATATGCCTATGGAATATAGTATGGTTATTCTTATGTTATTGATATAATAATTCCAACATGAGTTTTTTCACCTATTGGTGGGTTGGGATATATAGAGTTATGGTCTAACCCACATCATATATGAATGGATCAGTTTTGTATGTTTTATCATGGCTACAAAATGGATTGGAAGAATATAAAATTTGAAATTAGGGAGTGAGAGTTAAAAAATAATGGGGAATTGGTTGTATGGTAACATCTTATTATATTATTTTGTATTAATTTATTATACTTAAATTAAATATTTGGTGAGCGAGCCTTATTGTGAATGGGAGATATTAGACAAAATATTTGATTTTTGGTTTTGTTGTTTATTCCCTATGATTTTATTATTATTATTAAAAAAAATTATAAGTGATCTAAAATATAATATTTTTTATTATACATGTCATTATCTCCCCTATATATATATATATATATATATAAAATCATATTTATAAGGCAAGTTTAGAGATCATATTGGGCAGTACTAGATCAGGGATTCACCCTATTGTCAAAGTCATTTCCTAGGATTTTTATCTTGCTATTTTCTTTTTGAAAATGCTTTCTTATTACATATCATTCATTTTGGATTATCAGGGTTCTTAGTTTATTTTATATATTTATGTTTATTAGTTTATTTTGATATTTTTTTAATGTGACATATGAGGGTAAATCAACCCATTTTCATGTTATATACATTCAATTCTAGTCACCACACTATGGCCTATTAGTGGAGGAATTCAAGGGTCACTCTTATCTTTAATTTGGGTATAATAGGGATTCTAGTGCAGGTGATTCATGAAAAGGTTGTAACAAATATTTTTTTAGTGTTAGGATATATATTGAAGTTAGAAACTGGTGAAGATTTCAGGGTTCTATAGGTAAATACATCATTTTAACATAGTATGTGATGCAATAAAGGGAGACTGGTTAGGACATATGATATTAGATTCCCCTATGAACTAATGTTAGATCATTAATCTTGATATACATGCTAATAGATGTGATTATTCTTTAAAGGAAGAGGAATATGAGAGGTGCATGATTCATGATTGTTGGTTCTTGTGTTTGAATAGAGGAGATTCTTGAAGAAATTAAAAATAATATAATTAATTGAATTTGATTAATTGAATTTTGTGATACCTGGCTTAGGTGTTCAGTTTATTTCTTACATATATTTCAGTTGGTCATCTTTTGTATGTGGTTTAGGTTGGTTAGGTTTATTATACTGAGGATTCATCTCTGAATCAACCTATGTCAAAAATCTACATGGGTAGGTCTATACTTTTTACATGAGATTCCCAATTTCTATAATAGATAAAGACACTCATAGCCACTTCACCCAGGTCTCAAATTCCCTCGGTAGGTATCATGTGGTGCCCAAACCCCCATGGAATTAATATAAGTTATAATTGGGTTATCTGAAGTAGAATTACTTCACACAATACACTTTTCCCCTAATATTAATGTACTTGGGAAATAGATATTTCTCATTAAGCATAAAATAGTGTTATTCACCCATATTCTACCTTATTAGGTCTCTACTTTTACCTATAAATATATCACCTCAACTAATAACTATAAAATGAGATTCTCCACCATTTGAAGAGATAAATACACTAGTATCCACTTCTATCATGTCTCAAAAGACCCCTTTAGGTAATATACGGTTCCCAAAAACTAAGGGAATTGATGTATGTGTTAGTTGGGTCATATTAATGGTAAAACCTTCATGAAATCCATGTTTCCCCTATTATTCACTTACTAGGGAAATGGGCCCATATCTTCACCAATAAATAGTGTGGTTTGGACAATGGAATCCATAAGAACCCATGGTAACTAAGTCAAATCCATACCCATAAACTTCACTTCAATGACCCATCGCCCAAGTCATTTCACTTGGGCAAACCATCGGCCAAGGTTTTCAACCTAGATAAACACTTTGTAACGTCCTAGTTTCGGAAGCCACCCAGAGGCACCCCGTACCCGGTTGGTCACATTGCCTCAAGTGAATTTACTTTAATTCCAGAGGTTGCCGACTAGAAGCGAGGGACTTGGGTGTGATAGTGGGGAAACTATGACCTCATTGGCAGAGTACACAATGGAAGTTAACAACACACAATAGCGGAAGCAGTAAATATACAAAAATAGTAAACAGTGAAAGAATGATAAAGAAACAACTGGATCATAAATATATATAATTGATGCATGATACATATAAGTCTAGTAAAGTATCCAAACAAGTCACAATGCTGAATACAGTACTAAACCAATGTACAAAAGGAAAAAATATGAGCAACTCCTCAGCATCGCATGCCTCAGCTTAGTCCCATGCTCTCCAGCTCCAATGTAATCAAGTACCTAAAATCGAAGGGCGCTTACCCTTGTATATACCTGCAGTAATATAATCTTTTTAGGCCCAAAAGCATGACCCAAACAGGATGTGAGAGAAAATCCCTATAGGAAACCACCCGAATATTTGTGCCTAATAGTTAGTGAATATATGGTAGGGAAAAGTACAAAAAGCAGCAAACAAGAAGGTAATCAACAGCAAACAATCCACAGTTTCAAGAATATAATTTACAAACAAGAAAGTAGCCACTCAAGGAAGTAGAACAAACAAGTAAACCTCTAGGTAGTTTTCACAACCTAACCCCTATGGTTCAAACAACAAGTACTAGAAACCCTCTGGAGGCACACACAGTCCCACCCCTCTAGTTCAGCTAAAGAATAGACTCTCTGGGGAAGCACTCAACGTCAATTCCCTCTTTAGTCTCGTATTGTACTAAAGGTGCTCTAGGGAAGCAATCAACATCTCATTCTACTTGTGGCTCGTATCGAGGAACTGCATACAATCTGAGGAATAAATCAACGTTAATTCCCCATGTGGTCTTGCATCGTATTATAAAGACACTCCGGAGAATCCCTTACGTCCATTCTCCCTATGGTCTACTACACTAGGTTCTCACAGCCCTGTGTAAGTCAAACATGTATAGCACGCGTATCTCCCAAAGTAAACCTCAAGAACTAATTGGATAGCATTTTAAGTCATATCAGTATAAAATAACAATAGTCACACTATCCTAAAAAACTAGGCATGGAACTGGCAATAGCCTAACAGGAAAAGCTAGACCAAACAGTCATAAATAGTCAAAACATGCATGGGAAAATACATCCAAAGCACATAAAATTACCCTATTCATAAACAATAACCTCTACTCAGGCATACAAGAAAAGCAGGCAAACAACAGGATAAAAACAATAAACACGCAATACCCCACTCAAGGGTATTGGTATAATTTGCACATAATACTCAAAGCATTTCTACAAAAAGGCACAAAACACCTACCTTGATGTTAGAAGATCTATATACTTGAACCACATGGCTTGAATCACCTTAGAATGTCAAATATCTACAAAAACATCTAAAATTTTCAATGCACAATAACATAGGAAAGAGAAGGAATTGGGAAATAATGATCTAGGAGAAGAGACAACTCACCTCTACGATTCCAACGCACTCAACGGTGTTCGAATCGGAGGACAGACAGAGGTTCAAGAACTCGTCGAAGATCCGTAGCTGCTCTGTGCTCTCGGATAAAGATGACCTAGAAGAAGTCGATTCTGGTGATTAGACGTGACCCCGGTGTTCTTAGTGGAACAAAAGGAAGTACACGATGTGTACTTTTGGAGTACAAAACGTGTACTTTTAGAGTACATGGCATGTAATCACCTTTTCCATACTCCGCTTTAGGTGGCCTCCATGTCACCCCTACATGGTCGTGTGTGTGGCCCTGACACAGCCAGCACACAGCCTCCAGTGGCATCACAGTACACGGCGTGTACTTTGAAAATTTCCATATTTTCTTCTTTTCCTAAAATGTGACCAGAAAAGGAAGAACATGCCTGAAAATAAGATCCATGTTTTTACAAACTTCCCCTCTTAAAGAAACTTGTCCCTGAATTTCCCTAGCGCGACGTAGAAGAAGAAACCCTGAATAGCTCCGGCCACTGTGCTCGCACATCGGCCTCCCTCTCCCAAGTCTCGTCATGTACCCGCCCATGTTGGCATATCACTCGTACTAGAGGAACAGACCGGCCACAGAGAACCATTGTACTGCGATCAAAAATCCGGATCGGATGCTCCTCAGACAATGCATCCACATCAAGCTCAACCTCCTTAGGTTGAAGGACATGAGACAGGTCTAAAAAGTAACCTCAGAGATGAGAAACATGAAAAACGCCGTGCATAGCCCGGTACCTTTGAGGTAACTACAACCAATAGGCAATCGGCCCAACTCTCTCCAATGCCTCAAACAGTTCGACGTACTTTGATGAAAACTTACCCTTTCTCCTAATCCTCTTGTGCCCCAACCTTGGTGTGACATGCAAGAAGACCTGATCCCCGACCTCTAACTCCAGAGGTTGTCTCCGCTGATCAGCATATGAATTCTGACGGGACTGTGCAATAGCAATCCTCTTCCAAATCAACCCTATCTGCTCTGTGGTCTCCTGAATAAGATGAGGTCCCAGTAAATCATCCTCTCCTACCTCCAACCAACATAAGGGTGATCGGCATGGCCTACCGTAAAAATCCTCATAAGGTGTCATCTGAATAGTCGCTTGAAAACTATTGTTGTAGGAAAACTCCACAAGAGGTATATGCTTCTCCCAAGAACCTCCAAAATCAAAAATACATGCTCGGAGCATACCCTCAAGCACCTAAATCGTACGCTCGGAATGACCATCTGTCTGGGGATGGTATGATGTACTCAAAAGTACATGTGTACCCAATGCCTTCTGAAGCCCCTCCCATACTCGAGATGTAAAATGCACATCCCTTTCTGAAACAATGGAGTGTGGAACTCCATGCAGATGTACAGTCTATCAGATGTACAACTTCCCTAGATCATTAATGCTGAAGGTATCCTTGATCGACAAGAAGTGAGAAACCTTCATAAGTCTGTCAACAATGACCCATACAACATCATTCCCATGAGGTGACCTTTGTAACCCTATCACGAATTCCATCGCGATGTTGTTCAAATTTCACTCAGGAATGGTTAACTACTGTAAAAGACCTACTGTTCACTGATGTTCCGCCTTCACCTTCTAATAAGTAGAACATTTCATGATGAAACCAGCAACATCTCTCTTCATACCTAGCCACAAATACTGGCGGTGAAGATCGTGATACATCTTGGTGACACTAGGATGAACTTCCCAAACAGAGGAATGAAAGTTACGCATCAGCTCCTCACGTATATCTGTTGGTACCCATACGCGTCCCTGGAAACAAAACATATCATCCTCACCTACGGTCCATCCAAGAATAGGGTCCTCTCCTGACACACTCTCCCATAGCACTTGGCCTTCAGAATCTGATAGCTTCCTCATTCAAACTCAATCAATAATCATAGAGGTAATAGCTATAGAAGATAGAAAAGTCAGATCCTATCTATAACGCACCTCCAAATGCATCTCATAGAACAGAGCCATAGGCTGCCACTCACTACTGGCCTCCTGAACTTCCTGTAACTGAGTCCTCCTGCTCAGCGCATCAACCACCGCATTGCCTTTCCCAGGCGTATAGGCAAGCTCAAAGTCAAAGGACTGTAGGTACTCAACCCACCTCTGTTGTCTCAAATTCAAATCACGCTAAGTGAAAATGTACCTGAGACTTTTGTGGTCAGTGAAAACCAAAAAATTCTATCCCATAAGATAATGTCTCCAAAAACGTAGGGCATGAACAGCAACTTCCAACTCTAGATTGTGTATTGGGTAGTTCCTCTCATGTGGCCTCAACTGCCGAGACCCATATGCAACGACTCCATCTCCCTGCATAATCACATCTTATAGATCGATACCTGAAGTGTCAAAGAAGACCGTGTAGCTCTTTCCTGGATCTGGAAATACTTGTATCGGTGTTGAAGTCAACCGCCCTTTCAGCTCCTGAAAGGCTGACTCACACGAATCTGACCATAATAACTTCACACCCTTCTTAGTCAGACTAGTAAATGGTGCTTCTAAGTGTGAAAATTTATATATGAAGCGTCTATAGTATCCATCCATCCCCAAAAAACTATGTACCTTAAATACGTTCTTTGGGTTCTCTCAGGAAACTACTTCTCTCACTTTCTCTGGATCCACTGATACTCCTGTCTCTAAGACAACGTGGCCCAAAAAGTGAATATGATCCATCCAAAAGTGTAATTTTGAGAGCTTAGCATATAACTGATGCTCTCTCAGTGTACTCAGAATGATCTCAAGATGGGTAGCATGGTTGTGTCGAGTGTGAGAGTACACCAAGATATCGTACATGAAGACCACCATGAAAGAGTTTAAGTATGGATGGAGCACTTAGTTCGTCAGTGCCATGAAATCTACAGGTGCGTTCGTGAGACCGAACATCATAACCATATACTCGTATAGACCATTCCTACTCTAGATGGTTGTAAGAGGTATATATGATGGTCTAACGCACAACTGATGATAACTGGATCTCAATTCAATCTTTGAGAACACTCAGGAACCTCAAAGATGATCAAAGAGATCATCAATCCTAGGAAAGGGATATCGGTTCTTGACCATCAACTGGTTCAACTTCCGATAATCTACACAAATCCTAAGGGTACCATCTACCTTCTTCGCAAACAGAACAGGTGAAACCTAGGGGGAAGTACTGGGTCAGATGAAACCATTTTACTGCAACTCCTCCAACTGCTTCTTGAGCTCCTGTAACTCAGGTGTAGCCATCCTATAAGTAGGAATGGACACCGGTGGCACTCCTGACATGATCTAAATCGAAAATTCTACCTCACGCTCCGGAGGAAAACCCGAAAAGTCCTCTGGAAATACATCTCTAAAACGATCCACCGCTAGAGGAAAGTCTAATTGTGAAGTCCCCTAGTCATCCAGATAAAGACTAGCAACCTGGGCTGTAACTACTCCCAACCCATGATGCTCTGGACCCGCTCTACTCGCTCAGACACCCCACACACCCTTATAAAGAAAATATCCACCCTCTGGTGATATGAAACTCACCCTGCGATGATAACAGTCGACAAGTGCCTGGAAGGGGACTAGCCAGTCCATTTCGAGAATGAAATCATATCATATCATCTCTAGGACATAGAGATCCCATAGAAAGTGATACCCAGCCACCTCTAGAGGGAACTCCTTGCACTGATATACACGAGCCATCCTAGTCCCCAACGGTGTGTCTAGAGTCAAAGTATAGGTAGAGGAAAAGATGTAGAGCCCAAGGATTTCCACAACAGCAACATAGATAAATATATGGGAAGCCCCTGTATCGAACATAGAAGAAGATAGAACTGAGGCTACTAAGATCGTACCTCAAACTGTAGAGGGTCCATGATCCTGCTCTTGTTGGGTCTACTCCACTGCAAAAGCCTGACCTGTACCACGACCCTGTGACCCTGCCTGACCACTCTGAGCTTATCTACCCTGTTTTCACTGAAATACAGGTGACTAACCACCATGTCCTCGACCTCCACCTTGGCCCGAATAGCCGGAAGAACTCTAGTTCCCATACTTGTGAGAAACTGGTGGTGCTGCTTTTGAACGTGGAGTCATGGATGAACCCCTGTCACTAGCTGCTAGTGATAAAACTTGATAGAAGAACGGAAGGTGACCCATCTTTCCCCAAGATCAGCACTCCACTCGGTCTCTCTGTCACTACATCCTCATATTCCCAGCCCTTCCACACTAGTAGCATACCACATGGCTACCTAAAGATCTGTCTCACTGCCCTGGATCACCACGCGTAGTCACCCTACGAAACTTCCTACTATCAGCTGGTGAACCACTAACTCTGGAAGTAGAACCTCCCTGGATCTCAGCTTCAGAATCTCTCAGATTGCGCTCCGCAATCAGTGCCTAGTTGACTATGGAAGCGATGGAAGTCAGCCTGAAGATATTCACCTGTGAGCAGATCTCCCGTCTGAGACCATCCTCAAACTTCCTTGCCAAGAAAAACCCATCTCTGCTCTGGAGGGGTGTGAAACTCTAAATCTCGGTAAAATGAGAGGAATACTCCATGAAAGAAATAGTACCCTTCTCTAGGCTCATGAACTCCCAGTCTCGATCAGCCCACAGGGTATCCAGATAGAAGTAGTGATAAAAGACACGCTGAAACTCCTCCCACACCATAACCTGCTGATGGCCCTCCTGTGAGATCACGTCCCACCACCTCTTAGAGGAGTCTCATAGCATGTAGTTAGCGAGATTGACCCACCTTTTGGGAGGTGTCTTCAGATTCTCAAATACCATCATCATGGCTTCTATCCATGAATCTTCTGCCTGAGGTCCTCCTTCCCCAGAGAAGGTGGTAGGATGCTGCTGTTGGAAAACCCGCGTCAAGTATGCCATAGTCTAGGCAAGAGGCGGTTCTACCTGGAGGGTCTGTATCATCCTCATAAAGCCTTCCCTAAACTACGCATCAGTTCCTATAACCGATATCACTGTTGGTGCCAAGGTTGGAACAACAGAAGGATCTGCAGGAAGTCCCTGATCAGCCATATCCAGTGTCTGATCACCACCTGACAACTAGTGTATAACTAGAGGACATATCAGTTCCATGACTCGTCAAGTTCAAACGCACACATTAGATCAACATTATCAAGGGCAGTTAAACTAGGAGCATAAGAAGGGAACTGGAGAAATAAACCCTTCAAGTTTTACAAAACATGACTACATGGAATGTATAAAGACTACACGGCGTGTTCCCTTAAGCCATTTAAATGGGTGTTCATTTATGCCAAAACTAGTCGTGTAACACCCCAAACTCATGGCGTGTTATCCTAACACATGGCATGTACCTGAATCCTCTTCCCCTACCCGATTCCTTCTACACAGTTGAGCCACACGGCTCTCCTAAAATAAAACTACACAGTGTGTTCAAGGTAGACATAGTGTGTACTCAACAAGCTTCACCTGTCCCATGTTGTTAGTGAAATGGCTTGTGTACCCAGGTCACACTAAATGGCATGTTCTAGAAGGACATGAAGTGTACTAAGAAGTCCCAACTGACTGTGAGGTTAGCTACATGACCGCCTAAACAGATGACACTAAACATCATGTTTCAGGAGGACATGGCATGTATGAGAAAGGATGACATCGACCCATGTTGTTCATGACATGGTTGGGTACTTGGGTAAGACTACAAAACGTCTTCAAGGTGGACACGACATGTATAAGAAGAGAATCCACCGACCATGTTGTTAACTACACATCCAGACTCCTAGGATTACACTACACTGCGTGCCCAACTAGTACACGACGTCTTCCCACAAGGTTTTCCCTATCCCGTGTCTCTACCCATATGACCTGTGACATGGTTAGAGAATACATGGCCTATATAAAAGGTACACGGTGTGTACTTAAGAAAAATTGTTTCTTCCTGACATAAGAACACATGGAATGTAGTCAAAACTACACGGCGTGTATTCTGGGTTTTTCCGGACAGTAAGCCTCAGAAACTACTCTGGTTCCTAGAAAACACTGAAACGAACACTGAAAGTTACAAATTCTTATACATGAGGGCCCATACTCCCCACGAATCAAAGTATGGAATCTTTAACAACTTACAAACAAGTTAAACAAGTCAATGAATCACCAAATTCTGGTCCATCAGGGCCCATAACACCCCAAGAACCAAAATTTGGAATTAATTCATGTAAAACCTTACACAATAAATGTTCTATCAAGAAGAAGATATTTTTATCAAGTAATATATCACAACAACATGTATATTCTACACAACATCTATCACAACAACATGAAATTGCTAATTCATCCTAGATGACATGACAAGAATGCATGGCATGTGATTTCTAGAAAGTGCCTGTATGATGCATGAGATGGAATACCCTCATCTCATCGGGTTTTGATAGAAGTAGAACCTCAATAACATCAACAGTAATAGCACAAAACATTTGAATCACTCAAGGGGAAATCAAATCAACTGTAATAATCACAAAACCAAGAAAATTACAATTAAACGAGGTAGATTGGATTTTCTCTGTACACGGGTTAGCTACTCTCATGAACAACTTATTACCAAGTACCTATTCCATCCTATCCCTAGATAAAGGCTCCAAATAATAAGTCAAGATAAAAGAATCCATCTGATACCACTTTGTAACATCCCGGTTCCGGAAGCCACCCAGAGGCACCCCGTACCCGGTTGGTCACATGGCCTCAAGCGCATTTCCATGAATGCCTGAGGCTATTGACTTTCAGTGAGGAACTTGGGTGTGATAGTGGGGAAACTATGACCTCATTGGTAGAGTACATAGCGGAAGTAAACAACACACAATAGTGGAAGCAGAAAATATCCAACAACAGTAAACAGCGAAATACTGATAAAGAAACAACTGAAGCATAAATATATATAAATGATGCATGATACATATAAGTCTATGAAAGCATCCAAACAAGTCACAATGCTGAATACAGTACTAAACCAAAGTACAAAAGGAAAATAGATGAGCAACTCCTCAGCATCACAAGCCTCGGCTTAGTCTCATGCTCTCCATCTCTAATGTAATCAGGTACCTTAAATCAAAGGGTGCTTTCCCTTGTCTATACCTGCAACAATATAATTTGGTTGGGCTCAAAATCATGACCCAAAAATGGTTGGAGACAAAATACCAGTAGGCAACCACCTGAAGATCTGTTCCTAACAGTCAGTGAATATATGGAAGGAAAAAGTACTGAAAGCCACAAACAAGAAGGTACTCAGCAGAAAACAAGAAGGTACTCAGTAGTAAACAATCCACAATTTCTAGCATATAATTTACAAACAAGTAAGCAAACACTCAAGCAAGTAGAAAAAACAAGTAACCCTCTGGGTATTTCTCACATCCTAACCCCTATGGTTCAACCAACATGTACTAGCAACTCTCTGGAGGCACACACAGTCTCACCCCTCTGGTTCAGCTAAAGAATAGACTCTCTGGGGAACCACTCACCATAAATTCCCCTTATAGTCTTGTATCGTACTAAAGGAGCTCTGGGGAAGCACTCAACGTCTCATTTCCCCTATGTCCCGTGCCGAGGAACTACAGACACTCTGAGAAATCACTCAACATCAATGCCCCATGTGGTCTCGCATCGTATTATAAAGACACTCTGGAGAATCCCTTATGTCCATTCTCCCTATGGTCTACTACACTAGGTTCTCATGGCCCTGTGTAATTAAAACATGTATAGCATGCATATCTCCCCAAGTAAACCTCAAGAACTACTTGTCTAGTATTATAAGGAATATCAGCATAAAAGAACAACAATCACACTATCCTAAAAAACTAGGCATGGAACTGGAAATAGCCTAACAGGAAAAACTAGACCAAATGGACATAAAAAGGAAAAACATGCATGGGAAAATACATCCAAAGAACATAAAATTACCCTATTCACAAATAATAACCTCTACTCAAGCATACAAGCAAAGCATGAAAACAATAGGGTAAAACAGTAAACACAAAATACCCCGCTCAATGGTATAGGTGGAATTTTCACATTATACTCAAAGACTTTCTACAAAAAGGAACAAACAACCTACCTTGATGTTAGGAGATTGATATACTTGAACAACATGGCTTGAATCACTTTAGAACGTCAAAGATCTACAAAAACGTCTAAAACATTCAACCCATAGTAACTTGGAAAAGAGAGGGAATTGGGAAACAATGCTCTAGGAGAAGAGAGAACTCACTACTGCGATTCCAATGCACTCACTGGTGTTCAAATCGGAAGATGGATGGAGGTTCGGGGAATCATCAAAAATCCATGGCTGCTCGATGCTCTCGGATGAAGATGACCTAGAAGAAGTCGATTTTGGCGATTAGACGCTACCCTAGTGCATTTAGTGAAAAAAAGAAAGTGCGCGATGTGTACTTTTAGAGTACATGGTGTGTACTCGCCTTTTCCGTAATCCGATTTAGTTGGCCTCCATGTCACCCCTACATGGTCGTGTGTGTGGCCATGACATGGAAAACACACGATCTCCAGTGGAATCGTAGTACACGGTGTGTACTTATAAAGTACACGACGTATACTTTCAAAATTTCTTGATTATCCTCTTTTCCTAAAAAATGACCAGAAAATGAAGAACATACCTAAAAAGAAGATCTGGGTTCTTACAACTCAAGACCTTTCACTTGAGATAACCATTGCCTAATGTTTTCCACTTGGGTGACCCATCAGCCAAGGCTATCCATTTGAGTGACCCATCACCCAAGATTTTCACTTGGGTGACCCATCACTCAAGGCCTTCCACCTGGAAATCCTATTTCCTAAGGATATACACTTGGGAAACTCTTTCCTAAAGGAGCTTCATTATGGTGAATTAACACCTAATCTATATATTTTGGAGAAACACATTCATTTAGTTCTATATTAGGTTATTAAATACACCCTAAGATCAAGGATGGAACATCCCTTTACCCATGTCTCTAACATAGTCATCTAATTATCAAGGCCTCCTCTAAATCCACTAAATGAAAAGGGTTAGAGAAAATACACTATTGTGAACTCCTTCGAACATAGATTCCCAGGATAAAAGTAGGATCATTAATTGAAATTATTGATAGGTTTAACCTTTGGGGGATCACAATAATAGAATCCCTTAAAAATAATGGACTCTATTAGAATGATTATGGAGTGGTCTTTTATGGATAAATATTTCAGTTCTACTTCCTAATTCAAATTGATTATCTCTTCAATAATGAGCTTCTTTTATGTGTAAGACCAAAATTTTATCTCAATTATATATTTCTTATCATTCCAAGTATCAATTATCCTAGTGGTCCTCCTTTCAAGGTGCAATACCCAACCACATCCATATGGGTGGACTCAACATGTAATCCCAAACTCATCTCTATGGAGCACTACCCTCCATGAAAACATATTACAAGACTTATATTCCTTCCATCCATTTATTAACCAAGATATATCTTCCTTTATATACTTTTTCTCACAATATTCATGAATCACAGGGGATTAATTATATTTATTGGTCCTTTTGTTAGCATGATTAAAATTTCACTCAAACCTCTAGTTAGGACCACTTCTAGATGTTCACAATAATAAGTGGGGGGTGAACCATTGTTGGGGGATTTTTAAACTAATTTATAATTTATATCCCTTTACCTATTATACCTATTATGATCTTCATTCTCTATTTATCTCTTTTTTTTATGAAAGTGGATGAAAATTTATAAATGATGGTGAAATGTTTTTTACGAGGTTCACTACCAAATAAAATTATATAGTCCTTGTTGTGTATAGTGGCTACCAATACATATATTCTTCACTATAATGATCTATAAATTATAGTGGTTTGGATCAGAAACATTCCTAAACCTAAGGATAGTTTTATATACTTTAGTAGGGGGACATAAACAATCCTACTTTCATTTACTAGTGATTTCTTAGTCCAATAGAAACTCCTTGTTAAATCATTATAATGTATCTATAGAAAATCATCAACTTCTTTATGTTATTTACAATAACAATAAATTCCAACCTATGTAAATGTTTTTTAATTTCACAGTTCTTATTTGTTCCTATTCCTCTTATCTTACTTACACAGTAGTGTGAAAGGCACTTTTTTTAATCTTCTTATCTTATATGTAATGTACTAAAGACAAATATCTTCCTCTTAACAGTAGAAAACATAAGATTTGTTCCTTATATTTATCCCATACAACAGATATAACCAATAATTTTTTTCTATTTTTCTTCCCCATTTTTTTCTTTATTGAATTATAATTACACTTGATCTACTTCCCCTCTTCTTTTTTCTCTACTTATTAAGTGAAATCAATACATACGTGTTATTACCCATATAGTAACTACATTTGGTTAATTTGAATCAAATATTAGTTTATATAATGATTATTAATCTAATAAATATCTATATAATAACTTATTCATATGGTACCCTCTCTATCTAATTCCTTTCTATATGTTACCTTTATAACCGACACTAATTTTTCTGATTCTTCTTTATTTGATACTTATTGATATGATATTCTCTATATGTTCCTTTCTCTGTCTTGTACTCTCTCTATCTGGTACATCTATGGAAGGTGTCTCTCTATATAATATATTAACTAAAAAATTGAATTACTCTCAAGCTTCATGGTTGTCATCTCACTTTAACACTTCACTACCAGTGTAATAATTATAACCATAATAACCACTTAATAGTTCACTTCCCCCCATTGTATAGATATATTTTATTTAAAAACTATTAGATAAGATTTAACCTAGAATTTGGATTTCCCACTCCAAATTAATATTCCCACTTGAGCCATTATTCTGTTGAATTCCTATAAATTCTCTGACCGAATAAGAGTCAACAAAAAACATAATAACTTTGTTATATCTCAATGTCAATTTATTTAATAATTCTTACAATATTGTATAGAAACATGTTTTTTCCTTCATGATAATAGAGTCATTGATCATCAAACTAAGAATCTTTACAATTTAGTACATTACAAAAGAATTTATAAAGATACTTAAGTTTTTATCTATTAATCTATAAGAAAATTTCCATCTAGAAACATTCCACCCAGTACAAATTTGTAAGAAATTTTTTGTATAGTATCTTAATTGGAAAACCTCTATCTAGAAACTTAGAAAAAAATATTCTAATGATTCCAAAATCTTTATTCAGTCATTCTAAGCCCACTAACTTATAACTCATAAAACTCATTCTGATAATTGGTAAATATATATCAAATCATTTTCAACCCTAATTCTGATTACACAAAAAATATAATTATTCAAAAACCACTATCTCTGAAACCACATTATGATGACCCATAAATCTTTATCTGGTCATTTGGAAGCCTCTATATGACCACTCAAAAACCTCATTCCTATGATTTCTAAATATATATTAGATCATTTAAAATACTTGTTTTGATAGATTATAAATATCTATCTAATTGTTTTTTAACCCTATACCAATGACTCATAATATCATATCTGATAAAATTATCCAAACAACTCTCTCAAACAATCCTTAAAAGTTTTATTGATAGAATTCATATGTATTACCACCCAATAAAACTTCATCTGTTCAGAATAACCTCAGATTTAACCATGAAAAATTTTACTAAAAAAATGTTTGGTATTTTAAATAATAGAAAATAATCTCCTAGTTCTATTTATATTCTTATCTCAATAAAATGTATGTATGAATACAGTCAGATAACCATTTTGTCTTATCGTTTTTCTGACCACTATTCCATTTTACATAATACTCTATTTTTTACTTTATATGAATTATTCAAATTCCTTATGTTTTCAAAAAATGTGCTTCAAGAAATATCAAATTTCATGTTGGAGATGTTACGGTTAGGTCACCAGTTTTTATTAGTAACCCAATGTCTTAAAATAATTTTTTCCCTTTAAGTAATGAATATATTCTAAATATTAAAAATAAATAAATAAATACATTTATCTTCTTCAAATATAACAAGACCTGATAACTTCTTATACTCTTCAATGAACTCGGATTCTTCATCATTCATAATCAATATTTCATCATCACCATCTCTATTGAAAATCCATGCTACATCTTCACTATTAACATGCTAGTATACATCAACCAACATTTCAAGAAACTTATTTATTTTATACTTCTATAATATATTTTCACCAATATAAAATGTGGATACATCAACCAAACATACCACCAAATTCTTTAATCGTATTTTTATTAATTAAATCCTTTTATTTTTTTGACAACCATTAACAACCAATAATAAAAAGTATAATACATAAAATGTGGGAACAATTATATCTCCCTATTTATTTATTGTTAATTCATTTAACATGAATATGTAAATATATAAATATTTTATTATCTCCCACCCCATTTCCATTCAAAAGTTTTTTTCAATTTACCTCCCCCTTATTAACGTGAAATACAATGTTCGTGGGAAAATGGGTATCAATATATTCTTAATTATTGTTCTAACAATCATCCATCTCTAAGTTTATGTGATCCATGCTATTTTTCTAAAAAATAGGACATGATTTATAAAACTAATATTTCTCTTATAAAATATAATAAAACCAAAAGAGATGAGAACACAAAATATCTTATTCAAGGGTTTTCAAAATTTATTCTAAGATAACAATAAAAATTGTGATATAAAATAGTTATAGAATAATTATACTTTAAACTTCAGAACATACATTAAAAAAAATTAAAATCATTCAAGTATAAATATTAGGATTAATGGCCTTGGAATGATTTTCATTCTTCCACTTTTCTTATTTCAATAATTAATTCCACTTCACCCCCTTTGTGTTTTGATTTTCATTTTAGTTATGATGGATGAGTGATTAGAAAATAACACATCTTTAATGTCATGATATTAAAGAATTTTAAAAAAAAAATATGAAATTATGATTTATATGCTTCTTCAATATTATCCACATGTCTCCCTCTCAAGGATACATTCCTCGTGATCTTAAAAATTGTTTATATCTCTAAAAGATGCATCGCATGACTGTTTATATAGAGAATAAAACAAAATGTAACTTCAATATGTGACTTCACAGACTTTAAAAATTACACATATTAACCATGGATGATATTATTCAGTATTCCTTGGGAATTAAAAAATATAATATCAAAACAGTATAGGATATTCTTCACATTTATATCATGTGTTGACTATAACCAGTTCAACTTCAACAAGGATAGTAATATTATATATTTTTGTCATATAAATTTAGGAATCATATTGGGATGATAACTTCTTTATAAAATGTTTTCCTATATTTACAGCCCATCCAATATCTCCAGTTATCCCTATTTTATTATAACTCACCTTCAATTACCAATAATAAAAGTAAAAATTAAAAATAAAATGGTTAAGGGAATAAAAATGATCTTCCATAATCTTCAATTTGAATATCAATTTTGAGTATTTTTCTCATGTATGTTTCTTTATTTCCTCTATTATTAATTCTTAGACATCTGAATTTTTGATCTGATTGGGAAAATAAGGATATAATTACTTTTCCAATTCCTTTGTGTGTATATTCTACCTTTTCAAGAGTCTTTAAGGAACTAGATTAATCTGTTGAAACTTTTATCTTTTTTAAGAAATTTTCTTATACTAGAATTATTATATTTCAATACAAATAAAATTTTCAAGTCACGTTACACCTTACACATAATTTTTTATCACAATAGTTTTCATTTGTTGAAAACCTCTCATGAAGTTTAACTTCTTCATATTGAACTAATTTTTCTCCTTTAGCACTACATTTATTCTTTTTCCTCTTCCATCCTTATTTTCTTTTATAGATTTTTTTCCAAAAAACTAATATATATTTTAGTCTATCAGAAGAACTCTTGGATTCTTACATGGATTCTTAAAATACACATTATTCTTGATGGTTGTTTTGTATATATAAATCCTTTCAAACGTATTGGTTTTCCTTTAGATTGTCACAACCACCTCCATAAAAAGATACCCCTCATGGACTGGCAATGTATAAAGGGAGATAATGAACCCTGAAACCTATGGCATCCCGCCTTTTTATTACATAACTTTTCATTACATTTTACAAACACATGATCTTTAAAGTCCAATGTCTTGGAAATCAGGAACATTATACATGAAAATAACATAAAAAATTCTTCTAATACACTTTTAAGGATTCATAATATATTTTTATTAAGAACAATTACTGGATTTTATAACCTGGAGACATACATCAAAGAAAATGGTGAGCAGAAGGCCCAGTAGGGGAAGCAAGGGAATCAGTTTACTTGTGATATCAATAAGAACATAAAAAAATAAAGACATGAGAAATGGAAGTATAGGAATTTCATAACAAAAAGAACTTGAAACATTACTTGAATATGTGGCTACAACATTTCATTTAGACATTCATGAACATATCACCAAGGTACAACCTTGAGGTGTCATAAAAATTACCAAGGTTATTCACCAAGGTATCGTGAAACTTGTCATCTCTAGAGATAAATTCCTTACCCAATGAATTGGAGTGCTATCAGGGCACAACCTTAATATGTATTTACTTTCATGTGATCCATATAGATCATAATAGTACATTTCATAAATAACCCATAGAGAATAAAAGAAATGTGTTTCATTTCAAAATCATGACATTTTAAAAAGTACTTAAAAAGAAGATCATTATGTCATTTATAACCCATAGAAAGAGAGTGAGGGTTATATGAATGTCAATTACAGAATAAAATATATCTATTTTTTGTATTTATTAATACCCATAGAAACTAAATGGTTCTGGGTATTCATATAAATAAAACTAGATAATTTCTTGATAGAAAGAGATAGAAATTTTGTGACAAAATTTCTATAGCATAACGACTATATAACATGGTTTTAGAAAATAATAAAAAGAGAGGGGATAAGGGTATACCATCCATAAATGAGTCATATTACAGTATATGGACATATTAAAATAGAAATAAGATCATGGTGTGTAAATTTGGATGACATACCACAAGAAAAAGGAAACATGAAAGGAAAGATAAAATGATATTTCTTTTACGAAAACTCGGCAGCCTAACAGCATCACATAAAATTACTGAAAAACAATTGATGAGAGAATAAAGGGTCCCTCATCATTTGGAAATGAAATTGATAGTAGTAAAGATATATAATAACAATCCCCAACATAATAAAATGGAACTATAAGATATAACATAAAGGAAGACATGACTTAAAACATGAGGGTGAAAGGATCCTTTACCTTGAAGAGTAACTTTGAAATATTGATGGTCGGGACCTTGGGAGGCTTGAGAGAACCATGCGATGATTCTAGAGAGATGAGGTCAGAGTTTGGATGAACATAAAAGGCTTTTAGTGTTGAGGAAGTTGGAGCTTGGGTGTGTTTTTATAAGAAAGGGGAGGGAATTGTTTATTATTTAGGTTTGGGACACCTCACATTAAACTAAACAAAACCACAAACCAGACCATAGATTTTGCCCATGATTTCTGCCAAAAGGGATTAGAAAACAATATTTTATAAGTTCAATGGTCAAACTTATTAAAATAATAGGTTTTCTTATGTGGAAGTGAGTCACACTCTTAAGGAAAACAATTTAAAAAGACAAAATGTTATATAAGTCTTGGAGGGTCTACTAAAGCTTTGTAAAATAAATAAAACAAACCCAAAATCACATTATTTTAATGGTAAAACATATATTTTCCGAACCTACAGTTTATAGTATTTTATTACATCACTATTGGGTCATTATTATGTCCTAAAACACATTATATATTTATACGGTATTTAATTTTTACCCAAAAATTTGACTGTCTCAGAAAATTATGAAAAATTCACCGTTGGATAATTTTAAAATACCTATTCTAGAAATAATATTCATTTTATCTAAATAATTTTTTAAATATTTTAATTATCACTTTTAAAATAAAAACTGACATTTATCGAAAATTCATCGGGTTTGACAAAAATGGCATTCAAACATTAAAAAAAATTACAATTGCATTCATAAAATTATAAGATCATTAATTTTTAATAAAAATTAATTTAATAATAATTATTATATTTTATTAAAGTATTATTTTATTCAAAAATCTATTAATTTATCAAAATATATTTCTTAGTTGAATATTTAACTAAAAATACTATTTTTTCTTTTGAGAACTATTTACAAAGTAACAATAATAAAATGAAAGTAAATTCATTATTATATACAAAAATAATGTATATAATCATAGTACTAGGGCAGTGTTACATAACCCCTTAAAACACCCGCATAAGATCTTAGGGTAAGGTGTGCAATGGTGACAGATTCATGGGGTGGCTCGGATAACATAGCTTGAGTGGTAATCTCTATCAACTTTCACTTCTCCCCTAGGTGGTTCTGCTCAAGATTAACATATTCAAGCTCATCTTGGTCTTGGTCCAGAGAAAATCCCAAAGATGGAACCTCCTTTCCGAGTCCTGATAAATGGGATTCATATGGGGAAAGTCTACTAGATGATGTTATCACTTCCTTTGTCCGAGTAAAATAATTTATTAAAGCCCTATATTTATACTAATCATATGATCACTGTTCAACGTATATATTAGCAATGGTCATAGTTCTTAATGGTATTTTAAAATCCAAAAACATAAAACAAAAGAAGTTCATATGTTGTATAACCATTTCACATATTTAATTAGTTCCAGATGAATTTCATTAACAAAATTTTGGGTCCTTACAATCTTCCCCCCTTAAAAAAAATTTTCCCCAAAATTTTATCTCATACCCTAAAAAGAGAAAAGGTGTGGGTACTTTTGCCTCATGGACTCCTCTAGTTATCACATGGCTTCTTCACATTTTTGGTTCCTCCACAACACCTTAACAAGGTTTGTAGTATTGTTGCGTAGAACCTTATCTCTATGATCCAAGATCTCCACCAGCTACTCCTCATAAGAGAGGTCATGTTCCAGTTTTACTATCTCTGGGTTTAGTACATGTGAAGGATCAGGGGTGTACTTCCTCGAGAGGGATACATGGAAAACATCATGAACTTGTGCATGTTTTGGAAGAAATATAAGCCAATAGGCCACTGATCCCATGCGATCAATAATTTCATAGGGGCCAATGTACATAGGGATGAGCTTTATTTTCTTCCAAAACCTCATCACTCTCTTCCAAGGTGAAATCCAATGAAAGACTTTATCACCAACATCAAAATCTAAGTCCCTTCGACGGTTGTCAGCATAGCTCTTTTGCCAACTCTGAGAAGCCATAATGTGTTTTTGAATGGCATGGACTTTTTCTGTTATCTCTTGTACAAGATCAGGCCCAAAAAGATTTCTCTCACTAGCTTCATACCAAAAAGTAGGATTTAGACATCTCTTCCCATATAGAGCTTCATAGGGTTCCATTTGAATGATAGAGTGGAAGTTTTTGTTATAAGAGAACTCAACTAAAGGGAAATGTTGATCCCATCCACCTTTAAATTCCATTGATCATGTTCTCAGCATGTCCTCAAGTGTTTGAATAGTCCTTTTAGATTGGCCATCAGTTTTGGGGTGATAGGCAGTATTGAAATTCAATTTAGTGCTCAGATCTTGTTGAAGACCTCTCCAAAATTTTGATGTGAACCTTGGATCATGATCACATACGATGAAAGTGGAACTCCATGCAGCCTTACCACATCCTTCACATAAATCCTGGAAAGTTGATCAAGAGAGAAATCATCCGGAATTGAGATAAAATGGGCGGTCTTGGTTAGACGGTCCACAATAACCCATGTCGCATTGTTTCCTTTGGATGTTTTTGGGAGACCAATAATGAAGTCCATAGTGATATTGTCCCACTTCCATGATGGTATGGGTAGTGGTTGTAATACCCTTTTAAGAAGTTGTCGCTCTGACTTCACTTACTGACATACCACACACCTTGAAGTGTAGTCATCAATCTCCCTTTTCATATTATCCCACCAATAATGATCACGAAGGTCCCTATACATTTTGTGCTCCCAGGATGTATAGATAAAGTATATCTATGATCTTCATCCATAAAATCCTTTATTTCTGGAATAGATGGAACACATAGTCTTGTACAAAATTTCAGTACACCTTATTGATCAATATTGAACTTAAGAAACTTCTCATCCTTCACAGCCTCAAACTTCTTCTGTAATAAAGGATATTCTTTCTGAGATTTCTTGATATTCTATAGTAATGATGGTTGAGAAATCATTTGGTTTAGAATTGATGATGTCACTTCCCTTATAATTCCCATGTCCAACTTTACTAGGTCATTGATCAAAGGATCATTTTGAATCCTCGTCATGGAAAGAACAATTGGGTCTTTCCTACTTAATGCATTAGCAACTTTGTTTGCTCGTCCAGGATGATAATGAATTGAACAATCATAGTCTTTAAGAAGTTACAACCATCTTATTTGTCTCATGTTCAATTCCTTTTATGTGAAAATATACTTCAAAACTTTGATGGTCTGCGTATATATCACATTTATCTACATAAAGATAGTGCCTCCATATCTTCAGAGCAAAAACGACTATAGATAGCTCCAAATCATGCGTAGGATAGTTCTTCCCATGAGTCTTCAACTATCAAGATGCATAAGTAATGACTTTTTCATTTTTCATGAGGATGCACCCAAGCCCTTTCAGAGATTCATCGCTAGAAATAATGAATCCTTCTCCACATGAGGGCAGAGTTAACACAGGTGCAGTAACCAATCTCTTCTTCCTCTCTTGGAAACTTTTCTCACATTCCTTTTTCCAGATTAACTTGACACCTTTTCAAGTTAACTTGGTTAATGGATTAGAAAGTATTGAAAAGTTTTTTACAAACCACTTAAAATATCCCACAAAAACAAGGAAACTATGAATATTTGTTATTGTTATAGGCTAAGACCACTCTTCTACAACTTTTGTCTTTGTAGGGTCAACTGTGATTCCTTCATTGGTAACAATGTGCCCCAAGAAAGCAACTTGTTATAACCAGAAATCGCATCAGCCAAACATTCTAAAAATCATATTTTTCCTTAGATTTTGTAAAATAATCCTTAGATGATCTTCATGATCCTTGTGACTTTTGGAATACATCAGAATATAATCAATAACAACTACCACAAAATTATCAAGGTAGTGCTTAAAGACTCTATTCATCAAATCCATAAAAATTGAAGGTGCATTATTCAGTCCGAAGGGAATAACCACAAACTCATAATGCCAATATCATGATCGAAAGGTAGTTTTTGGAATATCTTCTTTATTTACCCTCAATTGATGATAACAAGAATGAAGATCAATCTTAGTGAATAATTGAGCCCCATGATGTTGGTCAAATAAGTCATCAATTCATGGAAGAGGGTATTTGTTCTTTATTGTAATACCATTCAGTTATCTATAATTAATGCATAGCCGCATCGTTCCATCCTTCTTCTTCACAAAGAGAACTGGTGATCCCCATGGAGACACACTTGGTCAGATAAACCCCTTCTCCAAAAGATCTTGGAGTTGTTTCTTTAATTCCTACAACTCCACATTTTCCATCCTATACAGGGTCTTTAATATCAAATGAGATCTGGGTATGAGCTCAATGGAGAACTCTACCTCTCTTTCTGGGGGAGGATCGGGTAACTCCTCAGGAAATACATCAACATATTCCTGGATGATGGGGACATTTTCTATCCTTAAACCCCCATCTCATTCTTCTTCTTCATCGATCAACTCCACAAAGAAGGATATAGGGTTTTCTTTTAGAAAAGGATCTGGTTGAGATATCTCTCCATGGTAGATAACTATAGGTTTTCCATTCAAGACTATTGAGATTTCCTTACTTCTGCATTTGATCTTAGAATTATACTTTGAGAGTCAGTCCATCCCTAGTATAATGTCAAATTACAGCATGGGAATGACTAATAGATTTGTGATAAGATTGTGCTCACCAAAGTAAATACTAGAGTTTCTATACACTGAAAATGCTTGGATAATCCCACTAGGAGTATTTACTGATAACTATACTTTTAGAAAATTGGGGGTTGATTCTAAATTCTTTGCAAACATGGAGGAAATAAAGGAACGCGTAGAACCAGAATCAAAAAAAGTACTTGCTAGTTTTGAGAGAACAACAAGAGTACTTGCTACCACATCATTTAGAGCTTCAACTTCAGCTATCATGATAGCAAAATCACGACCTTTCTCCCTTCTCCTTTGCTGAGGATGATGGTGGTTCCCCTCGACTACCCTTAGATTTGGACAGTGATTGGAAAAGTGCCCAAGTTGTCCACAATTAAAGCACTAAACATTAGGTAGGTCTTACACCATCTTCCCCTTGTCGTTACTATTTGTAAGTTGAGGTTTCACCTCATTATAATAATTCCTTGAAATATGGCCATCTCTTCCACACCTGTATCATTTCCCGCTCCTGAGTAGGCAGTTCCCCGAATTCTTTTTCTCATATTTATTACACTTGGAATGTTCCACTTTCTTGCCTTCTCTTCCTAGATCAAAAGTCCTACCTAAGATGGGCTCTATCGATCTCTTCTTGTCATTTGTTTTATGAGACCATTGTGTCTCACAAAAATCCATCTCGAATTTCATTGCAATCCACACGATCTGCTCATAGATATCATAGTCTCGGTTGGCTAGAATCTTCTGTAGATAAGGTCTCAGTCCGCTGAAGAATCTATAAACCTTTCCATTTGGATCCATGAAAAAGCTATAGGTGAAACATTAAAGCTGTGTGAACTTCATCTCATAGCTTCCTACAGATTCGTTCTCTATATGATTTAGCTTGAGAAACTATTTCTCCAATCTTATTCTCATCGACCGATAGAAATACTTGTTGAATAATATCCTTCTAAACTCTCCCCACTCAATATATTCAACATCCACTCTTGGCCATGTGTTTTTAATTAGTTCCCACCACAGATCAAATTCTCATTCTAAGTGATAGACAGCCATGGTCACCTTTTCTTGTTTAGAACAGCGGAGCAAAGAAAATATCTTCTCGATAGAGCAGATCTACTGATTGACAATCAATGGGTCAGTCGATCCACTAAAGTTTGGTTGTCTTTGACACATAAAGGATTCAACATAAATTTGTTCCCTTCATGGTGATATTGGTTTCTTGGCTTGATTCATGTTATTTCCCATAACTTGAGTAAGTTGGTTCATCATTCGCATGAATGTTTCTATCTCGGCTTCCATCGGAGGGCCGTCATTTCATGGTCCTTTATGGTAACCATTTACACTGTTCCTCCTATTTACCTCCATTATCAAAAAGAAAAAACCTTTGTGAGAAACTTATTTTATTTAAAAATCTTTTAACTATCAAGGATTTTATGTCTTAAAACATCATGCTTAAAAAATTACATTTCTCTATAAATCCTTCATAATGATTCATAAAAATCTTGCAATTAACCAAACATATCCCCCGGGAGTGTCTTAACCAAGAGTATAGCAAGGCCCTTTGTTGTGCACCAGTTCCTGTTCAAGTATAGCTCAAAACAGTGTTTCTGGGTTTTACCCCTATGTACATTTGTTCCAGAGCCGCCTCTACCTTCTTGTATCCAGATAGGGATGTATTTGTTCGATAAAACACTAACTCATTACTCACCAAAATACCAGGAAGTTTTCTTAAATTTAAAATTTTCTATAGGGTTATTACTAAATTTTCCATATCCTAATTTACATAAATAACTACACTATCCTTTGATACAAACTATGGAATCCCTCCTTTTTATTACCTAACTTTTCATTACATTTTACAAATAGTGGATCTTTAAATTCTAGTGTCTTGGTAATCATGAATATAATACATGAAAATAACATAAAACATTATTCTAATCCACTTTTAAGGATTCATCATAGATTCATCATAAGTACAATTACGTCATCTTATAACTTGGAGACAAACATCAAAGGAAAGGGTGAGCAGAAGACCCGGTAAGGGAAGCGAGGGAATCAGTTTACTTGTGATATCAATAGGAACTTAAAAACATAAAGACATGAGAAATAGAAGTATAAAAATGTCATAACAAGAAGAACTTGAAACATAACTTGCATATGTCGCTATAACATTTCATTTAGACATTCATGAACATATCACCAAGGTACAACCCTGAGGTGTCATAAAAATTACAAAGTTTATTCACCAAGGTATCGTAAAACTTTTCATCTCAAGAGATAAATTATTTACCCAATGAATTGGATCTCTATCAGGGTGCACTCTTAATATTTCTTTAATTTCATGTGATCCACATAGATCATAATCAAACATTTCATAAATAACACATAGAGAATAAAATAAATTGGTTTCATTTCAAAATCATGACATTCTAAAAAGTACTTAAAAATAAGATCATTATGTCATTTATAAACCATAGAAAGGGAGTGAGGGTTATATGTATGTCAATTATAGAATCAAATATATCTTATTTTTGTATTTATGAAAATCCATATAAACGAAATAGGTCTTGGTATTCATATAAATAAAACTAGAGAATATCCTGAGAGAAAGAGAGAGAAATTTTGTGATGAAATTTCTACAACATAACGGCTATATAACATGGTTTTAGAAAATAATAAAAAGACAGGGGATAAGGGTATCCCATACATAAATGAATAATTTTATAGTATAGGTACATAATAAAATAGAAATAAGATCATGGTATGGAAATTTGGATGACATACCATAAGAAAAGGAAACTTGAAAGGAAAGAGGAAATGCGATTTCTTTTACGAAAATTCGGCAACCTAACGACGTCACTTAAAATTTAAGAAAAAATTAATGAGAGAAGAAATGGACTTTAATAATTTGGAAATTAAATGGATAGTAGTAAATATATAGAAGAAAAATCTAAAGCATAATAAAATGGAACAATAAGACATAACATAAAGGAAGAGAGGACATAAAGAGGTGGGTGAAATGATCCCTTACCTTGAAAAGTAACTTTGAAAGATTGAAGGTCAGGGCCTTGGGAGGCTTGAAGGAACCTTGGGAGGATTATAGAGAGAGGAGGGCAGAGATTGGATGAACTTAAAAGACTTTGAGTGAAGAGGAAGTGGGAGCTTCGGTGGGCTTATATAGGAAAGGAGAGGGAATTGTTTATTATTTAGGTTTGGGACACCTCATATTAAACTAAACAAAACCACAAACCATACTGTGGTTTTTGGCCATGGTTTTTGCCAAAAGAGACTGGAAAAAATATTTTATAAGTTAAATGACCGAAATTTTTAAAATAATAGTGTTGCTTATGTGGAGGTGAGTCACACTCTCAAGGAAAACAATTTAAAAAGACAAAATGTTATATAAGTCTTGGAGGGTCCACTAAAGCATTGTAAAATAAATCAAACAAACCCAAAATAACATTATTTTAATGGTAAAACATATATTGGTAGAACCTATGGTTTATAATATTTTATTACATCACTATTGGGTCATTATGATGTCATAAAACACATTATATATTTATACGGTATTTAATTTTTACCAAAAAATTTGACTCTCTCAGAAAATTATGAAAAATTCACCGTTGGATAATTTTGACGTCCCGATTCCAGAAATAATATTTTTTTATCTAAATAATTTTATAAATATGTTTATTTTCACTATTAAAATAAAAACCGGCATTTATAGAAAATTCATGGGTTTTGACAAATATGGATTTCAAACCTTAATAAAAATTACAATTGCATTCATAAAATCATACGATCATTTATTTTTAATAAAAATTAATTTAATAATAATAATAATATTTTATTAAAATGTTATTTAATTCAAAAATCCATTAATTTATCAAAATATATTTCTTAGTTGAATATTTAACTAAAAGTATTATTTGTGCTTTTAAAAACTATTTACAATGTAACAATAACAAAATGAAAGTACATTCATTATTATATACAAAAATAATATACATAATCATTGTACTAGGGTATTGTTACATAACCCCTTAAAAAATCATATAATATTTTAGGGTAAGGTGTGCGATGGTGACAAATTCTTGGGGTGGCTCAGATAACATCGCTCGACTGGTAATCTTTATCAACTTCCACTTCTCCAGTAGGCGATTCTTCTTGAGATTAACGTATTCAAGATCAGCTTGGGATTTGTAAAGATCAAAGACCAAAGATGCAACCTCCTTTTTGAGCTCTGATAAATGGGCTTCATACAGGGAAAGTCTACTAGATGAGGTCATCGCTTCCTTTGTCTGAGTAAAATAATTTGGTTAAAGCCCTATATTTATAATAATCATGTGATCACTATTCAACAGATATATTAGCAACGTTCATAATTCTTAATGGTATTTTAAAATCCAAAAACGTAAAAAAAAAAGGAAGTACATATGTTGTCTAACCATTTCACATATTAAATTAGATCAAGAGGGATTTTCATTAACAAAATTTTGGGTCGTTACAAGTCCTACCTCCATTAGGTTCCAAGGTGGCGACCAGAACCAATGTTGTATAAATATCACAAAATGAGAGGCATTACCCTTTTATAGTAAATAAGATCAATAATTTAGATATAACAACCTCAAAACAACAGAATAAATACATACAAGAAAGAAAAATTCCATCCCACATGAATGTTTAAAATAAAATGGTTACAAATACAATGAAAACTATAAATTACATACCAAAATAGAGCTAAAGTAGTGTCTTAGAAACAAAACAAAATTTCAAGCTAGTAAGGTCCATCATGGTCTACATAATCCTCCTAGAAATCTAAAAGCAGTTTTATATACGTATGGTGAGAATAAAATTATACTCTATAGTAATACCAAATTATTTTGTGCATAAGTGAGAGAATCATACTAATTCTCTAATGAGAAAAAATCATAACCAAAACATCACATAACAAGGTACACTAGCCATCCCATCCTCACCAATGAACGCTTACTAAGTAACGCAAGTCAAGTAAAGTAATATAGTAATCACATTGATGATTGGGGTACCTCACACCACTTTCCATTGGTTTAGCAACTCTTCCCTAATGGAAAATGTCCTTGAACTCTGATCTATTCCAAAATAACCACATCACAACCCACCTGCACACACCTGGGCCTCACATCTAGTCTAATAACCTCGGAAAATGAAGTACATCACATCATGCCTGCACACACTTGGTCCTTACAACTAGTATCATCACCTAGGAAAATGAAGCACATCACATTCTACCCGCACACACTTGGGCCTCATAGCACACCACATCCTACCTGCATGCACCTGGACCACATACCATGTCAAATTCAAAAAACACCTAGGAAATCACAACACATCTTATCCCGAAGAGACCTGGGGAAAATAACCCACACTCACACACTTGGTCCCCACATACCATAAGCTACCTAAAGAATCCTGATTTACCTCCACTTCGAAGAAGGAACAGGAAAGAGCGGGTGGACAACCATCCATCTTCCAACCGGGATGTTTGGAAAAGACACCCTCCCACGCGATGATGGGGGTGTTTGGTATATAGTGATCAACTTGGTAGGATGCGTATAAAAAATAACAAGTAAAATACAAGTAATACATATATGATACCAAATATTTAATCACAATCTATGAATTTTCAACCAAAAACAAACTCAAAAAACTGCCTTTTCTACTACCTCTAAATTCACAACCATGCAACCAGCCACAAAATCAATTTATACCCCTATCTAATTAAATTAACCAATTATCATTCTTTATTAAACTAATCATTTATTAATTATATCTCTACCTAGGAAACTAATAAACACAAGACATAATAGAAAAAACAACCAAAGTCATCTCATAATGATAAGAGATAATAAACTAATGTAGCATCACATTCCTTCACATTTAACACCCACACCGACCACTACCATTATAATTCTACAATGTCATTCTTCCCAATCCAACCTCTCAACATAGTGGACCCCCCAAATCAAAGCCACACCCAACAACACATCTCATCACAACCATTCTCAATATCCCTACTACAAAACCACACCACACCCATCACATCCAATAACACAAAAATAGAACAACCCTATCATAGCCCCATTGCACAACACTACTCATCCATCACACAATCAATCAGTCCTTCAACCTGAGATTCCATTACACCGTCCAAACTACCCAACATCACACAACTATGAACACAACCCTACAACATCACAAGTAAGAACAATCCCACACATAGAACACCACAATATGAACCAATGAAATGAATATTAAGATTTTACAAGTCATTCATTCATTAAATAAACTTATTAACTTCCGAGTTTATAATAGAAGATTTGAACCTCAAGCATCCATTTAAAATTCAGGTATATGTAGTTTCAAAAATTTAATATATTATTTTTCAACAAAAAACATTCATTCCGTAGACCATCCCAGGTGAAAAAAGGACCCCCAATGGACATGATCTTAGTGGGGCGTTTATCCCATATAATTTACAAAAAAACAACCACAAACAAATAAAAATTATATCATACATCACTTTTTCTCAACCCTGCATATTGATCTCAAACCAATTAAATTGTCTTTATTTTATTGGTATTCTACCATAATCAAAAGGGATACCTTGTTACACCAACCCCACATGATACACAAAAGAGTGAGATAAAGGAAAACCTATTTGGAAGAAGAAATGATCTTCCATTCCTTGTTGCGCCAAGATATGGGTGCACATATAGAAATAAGTTCAAAGAAAAACACAAACCAAGTGGTGTAGAATAAAGGTATGAATCCTCAGGGAAGAAAGATTATGGGTTCCTCATACAAAGAGAAAGTTAATTTCACAAGGATGATAAGATCTCAACTCTAGAAAGGTCAAATCATAAATCAACGGAATAAACATTTTTTTAAAACCCATTAAAGGAGGATCTTAACCAAGACCGCACATTTTGTAAGTCAAAGGAATTTTCAGTTTTTTAGAAGATAGAGATGGTTCTAAATGGCTCAAAAACCAATAAATATGGTCTTAAATTCATTTTACAACAAATAAAATGATAAATCAGTGAATCTGTAGGATACTGGAAAAACTGTAGAAACTTGATAAATAGAAAACAATTGGAAATGACTCACTATTAGATGAGTCACTCATGTGAGTCACCAGTGCGAGTCACCAGTGTGACACACCATCAAAACTCACCATCATAACCCACCATCATGAATCACCATCGAAACTCACAGGTGTGAGTCTCCATTGTGAGTAACTTGTGTGAGTCACCATTGCGACTCACCATCTCGATCTTCTAGTGTGAGTCACCATGGTAAATCACTATCGCGGCCTACCATTGGAGAACCTGAAAAATTAAAAAATTTGAAAATTATTGAAATGAGTCATTGTGACCTCCCAGAACTCTTCAACCACTGTATTTTCACGAAGTAATGGACTAGAGAGGTCCATGCCATTAAATGGATTTTATTTTCATTTATCTTGTTTTCCAACAATCTAACACTTACTCTTTCATATATATTATTGGGAGAATTAGTGATTTCAGTAGTCCTATAATATTTTCCAAAGGATCATTCTTCATTCTTTATTAACTTATATGGTCTTCTCTTCCAATTGGATTTTGATACATTTTGATATATACATGATCCAATGTTGTGACCACTATTATTTCATACATCATAGATATCTCCTTGAATTCTAAATCTATTTGAATTACATATATTTTTCTAAATATATGGATATTTTTTCTTTATATCTCGATTTATTCCCTTTGACATGGTGTAACTTTGTGAATGTTTATTTAGAGTATTTTACTAAAAATCTAATTAAAAATTCTGAAACCTTTTATAGCACCAACGTTGGACCACAAATATTGACCATCTTGCATCTAATACATACAATCCATAATTTCTAGAAAAATAAGCATGATTTTCTTGTAACTTCTATATAACATTTTGGGATCTTCACCGGGGATCATATTTCAAACTTTTTCTTTAATACAACATGAAAATAATGGTAGGATTATCATCACTTTTATTCCTCAATGATTGTGTTGATTTTTTTAATCATGCATTTTTATGAAATTAAGTATAGATTAATTATTATTAAAAAGTATAGATGATACCTCTTTCCACATAGCCACTTGAGATATGTAATTAAATGATTTAGTGATCCTATTATCATATATTATATATATTTTATCATCATAATTTTCAATCAATAAATGTGTAGAAACAAAAAAAATCTCCTTATTTTAGGAAGAATCAATATGTGTATTCTAAAGATTGACTAATTTGACTTCTAATTTAGGGTATCTTATATTTAATGTGTCCTTCTAATATTCAATAAAAACTATCACTAAATAATTCTTCTCCATTATATCAACCACATTATTATGCATCTTAACCTTGTTTTGTGATAATGATTCAAGTTCTCTACATTTATTTACTCAAAGGTTTCAACCTTGTTGGAGAGATTTATGGATTATAGAACCTT
The DNA here is from genome assembly GCA_963277665.1 of Viscum album. Lineage (NCBI taxonomy): Eukaryota > Viridiplantae > Streptophyta > Magnoliopsida > Santalales > Viscaceae > Viscum > Viscum album. Next base: position 798,747,456 of record OY728130.1, on the reverse strand, counting down.
TTCTTATAAAGAATTATATAATCATATTCTTCACTTTTAAGATATTTTATTTGTTCCTACATGATTTTGAAAACTTCAAAAAATAAGAGGGACTATTAATCTAAGAATGAAATGAAGAATATGCATTAATTTACCAATAAATATTTAATGTGAAAAAGTACATATATTACCATCGCCACTTAATCTAGAGTTTTTTTCTTATGTACAGTTTGAGAAATAATTTTTACATAGATCATGATCACTTGACTACCTTGATTCACTTAATGTAGGATAATTTTCATTTTATTTGGTGACAATTTAAACCACATATTCTTTAATTTCTATTCTAGATCTATTTTTTTTCATGGCACAGACAAACTGAAATTTATTCTTCTTAGCTCAAGAGTAAAATATTCTAATAATTTATTTTCTATTTTCTTTTCTTATTTTTTATTGTATTCTTAGAAATTGAATTATACTTAGAGGTAAATTAATAATCCCCAAAACTAAAATTCATTCTAAATAAATAAAACAAAATCAAATCTTTAAAATAGAACAATTTATAATATAGAGAATCAAATACAAGTGAACCTATCATAGATAACAATTTTTTGGACCACTTAAACATATAATAAACAGTAAGATGGAATGAATATGTTTTGGTAGATTTTAAAAACAAATAATACTTTTTAAACAATTGCCTCATAGACCTATTAGGATCATAGTTCTCATATTCTCTCATTTTTTTCATATATCAGTATATGAAACTGGGTAAAGGATGTAACATGTTGTTTTATAAGGTTCACTTCCCAATATGAGTAGTTAGTTCCTACTATGTTTGGTCATGAACCATATATAGATTCTATATTATAATGAGGTAAAAATTGTAGTGTTTTGACATGGAAATAATACTAAACCCATGTGAGTTTCCCAATACTTTATGAGGGGGATTGAAACAATCATGATTCCCTTGATTAGTGATTGCCTTATCTAGTAGTATCTCCTTTTTAAATATCTATACTACCTTTGTTTACATTCTTAAAAAAATTTAGGTTCATTGAAACACTAATAAAGGCATCCACATATATGAAATTTGTTGAATATCATAGTGTTTCTTTTTTTTATCCTCTTCTCTTAATTGTATTGTAGCATACAGGAAACACATCTTATTTTTCTTCTCTTGTATTAAAAGTAGTGTGCACGAGATTCTTCTTCTTCACATCATTAAAGTAAAAAAATTTCCATTCCTTATATTCTTATTGTGCAAGAGATATACATAATATTTTCATCTCTACGTCTTCTCTCTTCTTTCTTTAGTTATATTGAAATTATAAAGATTTATTTCCCCTATTCTTTCATTTTATTCCACTTCATCCCAAGAAACTTATATCGGTTCTATAGGGATCAAATCATTTTACACATATTATTACATTTTTTAACAAACATCAATTAATTAAAACCCACAGATCATGATGCCTAGTTTTTTTGAAATAATGGGTTTATAAGTCATCAAAGTGAGAAAAAAATTAAAAAAATTTATTTTATTTTCTATAATGAGATCTCAAATCATTTTTATATCCTTAAAATGCATGTGATAAATTATAGAATACGTAGAAAAAAGGGATGATATAAACACCCAGTAAGGTAATAAAAAATATAAGGAATCATATCATGAGGGTCAAAGGTATAAGATGATATCATAAAATAAGCAACACAAGAGTAACCACATGAAATCATAACATAAAGAATATGGTATCATAAGATCATGGCATCATATGAAATTTGGAAGAAATACATAACATGACATAAACATGATTCAATTATAAATTCAAAGACAATATCACATGGTGGACAAAGTCCCACAGTATATTAGGTTTACTCCCTAACTCATACGTGATGTGTCATGATATAAATCTTTAAAAAATGCATTAGATAATTATCTACGCACAATCATCATAAAATATTCAAAATTACATGTTCTAAAAAAGTATAATCAATTATTACACATAAATATAAGTATTTACCATAGAAAAAAGTGGGTTTCATAATCTTATTTCTTATCACAATCAAATGAAATTTTATAATGAAGTCATTTGAGAGATGCAAATAAGTCATGTATTACACCATAAAAGAAAAACAGAATAATATAGGTATATGTTTGAAAAAAATATATAATTAATTTAAAATTAATCTATAACATCAAAGTTTTTCATTGTTGATGAAAATGTATTTAAAAAATTTCATGGATTATTTTTTAAGGGAAACACTCTTTTCAATTTGAAATCACATATTAAAAATAAAAAAATTCAAAAAAAATATAAAAAAAGTTCCTTTGAAAAAATCTATGGAAACATATAAAATAATATTCAGATAACTTATTTTTAATAATTGATATTAATTACATACATGTTGTATAAGTTAAAAAACATTCCTTCCAAAATGATTTAAAAAGGTTAAAAAGTACCTCATTTGGAAAACATAAAAAAAATTATTTCAGAAAAGTTTTGTAAAAATTCAAATAAGGATGAAATTTAATTTAATAAATAATTTTCATAATGTTAAAAAAATCTTAAAAACATTCTTAAAAATATTAATATAGAATAAAAAGGGTTTTATACCGAAGATGAAAATAAATTCATCTTTTATTAAAAGGATTTCTCAATTATTTTAAGTAATAAATAAGGAAAATGTTAATATTATATGTAAAGTTCATGAATAATCATAATATAATATAATATATTTGGTTTATGATATAAATATCAAACAATTTCTCCAAGGGACACTTAAAAGTATACAATCCCCAATAATGATGAAATTGTGGAATAAATCCATAAAAATTTGGTAACATTGAATCATAACCCCATGAAAGATGTAAATTAAAATAAAACATTAAATAATATAAATAAAAATAGATTCATGACATAAAATTCAACATGATGTTATATATATAATAGAAAATATAAATTAGTGGGGAATATGGCATATGTCTCACCGAAGTAAAAGTGATAAGATAAATCTCTTACCTCAAGTATATACTTGAAATGCATGTACATTTTATCATTTATAATAAACTTATATCAATATTTTTTTCTTAAGAAAATTTTATAGGTTTAATAATTTATACTTAAAGAATTTACTTCATTTATTTCAATGAAATATGTATTTACTTATTTGGTTATGTCCACATCATGTGTTTTGAGGGTGCTTGGTTCAGAATTTCAAAACAACATTAGTGTGTTAACCGTGGTATAATGTGTCATTATTAAATCATACGAAAAAATAATAATCATGAAATAATTATAATTTCTAAACATCAAATATACTTTTAAAACAAACCATGAATTATGGTTAATAAAACTGAACTATATTACAATCATGGAGATGGTAGGTCATATGTATGCACGAGTAACGTTTCCATTTTTCAATAATCATATTGAATGAAGGTAAGTGTTATTTTATATTACCATAATGATAATTATATAATAAATATCATATTATTTATTCAAATAAAATTAAATATATCATATATGTGATTAGAAAAAACAAAATGAATCACATCACTTCGCGGGGCCGTTGTCCTCTGTACACAGGAATGATGTTATAATTTTTCAATGGATGATAAGGTAAGAATTAATATGATATGTTAATTTGAAATAATAATTAATATTTAATTAATATCTTATATAAACATTAAATTCATTATCATTAATATTCATTATAGGTAATTGTGGTAGATGAATTTCATCAGTTCACGAGGCAGTAGTCCAACGTACACATGAACGATTGTTCCATTTCCCAATTATGGAAGAGCATATGAATGTAGATTATGATATTAACATAATAAAATCTAATTATATGGGAGATAATAATTATATTATAGAAGTTTGATTTATTAATATTTGAATTAAGTGGAAGAATAAGTAAAAAATGATTCTAGATTAATAACGACAGCTCTTTTTCAGACCACCTATTTAGGATTATACCTAATGCATCCATTTATTGGATTTATGATAAAAAAGTCCTATAAAAAATGTATATATAGATAAAGAAGATATATATTTAGTTATTTTCTGATCCTGAAGTCTATTTAGTTTTATAAAGGAGAGGATAAGAGTTACCCTTTTATAAGGGAGAGGGAGTGTAATTTTTTTAAATATCCTAAACTAATCAATAAAAGGAAGTCACTATCAAAACAAGTGCATATAAAATTGATAAATAATAAATTTTAGGGGTGATATAGTCAATAAAATCCTCCATAATTCTAAATTAAATATGTTTTAAACATTTTATACCCTTTACCTTTAATTTTACTCACTTTTACCATTTTAGTTTTTCACGATGTTAACTGGTTATTTTTAATCATTTTACTATTCATTATTACCAAACAAATAAGATAAAAAAACTATATAATATCAATTATAATGATTAAAAATATTGAATTAGTTTATCAATTTTAAAAAAGATAAGTTAAAGAATTAAATTTAAAATTAAACCCATAAAATGGGTCGAGACATGATTTTTCATGAAATGCACTTTTAAGCAATAGATGATCTTATATTAACACTATGATTAATAATAATACTTATATGAATTTTAATTCATATCAATAGATGTATAATATATAATTTTTATTCAAATATTTCCTCACTATGGTTTATTCTAATTAATTAAAATGGATAAATATTAAGCACATAAAAATAGATTTTTTGAAAACTGCATTTTTAAGCATAAAAATGAACTTATACCAAAATAATGAAAATTATTGATTGAAATGAAATTAATTAGATTATTATAAACAAAATGGTTTATATTTCAATTTATGAATAAATCCAAAATATAATGGAACTTTTCAATTTCTTTATTTAATTAAATTAAATGATTGTATTTGAAAAATTGATAATTTTCAGTATTCACTAAAAAATAAAACAATTAAAGAAATCTAAAAATTTCAGCCTAAGTTAAATATTATATTGTGATTTCAAAAAAATAATTTTATACTATGAAATTTCCAAATGTTCAATAAATAAATTATAATATTTTATTGAAAAAACAAAGAAGATATATTTTTTATAGAAATAGATTTTTTATAGAATAAAATATATTTATTAAAATTTGAGGGATTATTTAATAATAATTTATCAATAAATTTATATTGAGTAGAAAATTTAAATATATTTCATAAATTAAATAATATTATTCAAAACCCATAAATTTATTTTATAGGTTATATTGGTCATGTTTAAATAATAATATTTTTAAATTATATCACAGTTTGTTTAAACTCAGTGTTACATATTGAACACACTATTGAAGATAGTGTTATGTTAAAATATTAGGGTGTTATGGATTATTATCAACCTAGTAAATTTTTATAGTTCTTCTTCATCTAATATTGGTCCATCTGATTCTTCTTCATCTAATATATGTTGTTCTAATAACTTCTTCATCTGACTCCTCACCTCTATATCTGGTATAATTTTTCTATTTCCATGTTTATCTGGTGCCTCTCTATATCTAAACTCTATATAGAACCCAAATTATTAAGATGATTCTCCATAAAATACATTCTTGTCTAGTATTCTATATCTAGTACCTTCTTTATCTAGTACATTCTCTATCTAGTGAATATCCATCTGGTACATCTCAATATGATACATCAACTCAAAAGAAAATTACTCTCAAACTTAATGGCAGGAAACTCCCTTCGATACATCACCACCTCAAAAATAATCATATCATAAAAAACCAATTCACAATTACCTTTCATTCCATTTATATAATAATTGTTTCTCCCAAAAAATAGGGGGGTATTACAATGTTTAGAAATGGATTTCCTATTCCAAATTTGAATCCACACTTGATCCTTTCTTCGGTAGACTTCCCTCATAGCCTCTAAGTGAATAAGGGTCAAATAAATTCATAAGAAATTCATTATATCTTATTATCAATTATCTCTTCAATATTTACTCAAAAATAATTTAGAATATTCATTTCCACTTCATGGATAATGAGGTATTGATCATATAAAAAATCATCATATAATATAGGACTTTAAAAAAACATTGTAATGATCCAAAAACATTCATCTAATACTTCTCTATTGGAACTTCTTCATCTAGTAAAACTTCATAATGTACAACATTATAGGAAATTATCTATCTGATAACTTCATTCAAAAACCATTATACGATATGTAATGACCCAGAACATTATCAATGGATTTTCCCTTCTAAATATATAATTGTATCATAATTCGTAATATAAATTGTTATAAATCACATGCACAACATGATGAAACTGACAAAATTTTATTTTACTAATTTGAACATTATAATTAGATAATAGAAATTCACATAATATTTTAATTTATTACAATGGTACAAGAAATATAAAATAATTCAAGGATAATTGTAAAGTTTTTATATATAATGATCCTTTAGGATAATCACACTCAAGAACAACACTATAAAAATGAATAAAAATGTTAATAATTAAATATGAATTTTAAAATGAAAAAATATATTTGAGTTTTTGATTGAATGTTATTTAATTAATAATTAATAAAATATGAGGTATTTATAGAAATTGGATAACTCATATGACTATTAAAAATCTAACTATTGAAATAATGATTAGACCATCGGAATAGTAACCTAACTGTTGGAATAGTTACTTTATCATTGGGAGTAGTAAACTCGTCATTATAATAGAACCACTTCCTATGGAAGAGTAAAATAATATTTAGGTATTTTTTAAAATGAAAATATGATATAGTTATATCATAGTACAGTTGAATAAATTTTTTTAAAAAATAAATTAAGTATTTGTATTTCTGTAAAACAAAAATGATTTAATTTCACTTTTATAATAAATAAAATGATTTAAAATAAAGTTTTTTTTGTAATACGGATTCATAAATTAATATAAAGGTTTATTATAATGATATTTTTATTTTATGAGACCATAATTAATTTTTCAATGGGTTAGAAAATTGATTATAGTATTAAAATAGGTAGTTTTGTTATAAATTATAGTTTTATATAAAAATTATATTTCAAATATTTATAAAATTATATTAATAGAATGTATTTAATTTTTTGAAACTAAACATTGAAAAATGGTTAGTTTTAATTTTTTTTTCAAAAATAGTTGAATTTTTGGTGAATAGTGAAATACAACAGAATACAATATTTAACATTATATGATAAATACTTAATTTTATGAGACATGGATAATGTAAGAACACATTAGTTAAAAATAACATTTATAATTTAATATATATAGTCATAGTAAACAATACTGTTGGTAGTCTTGATCTAAAATAAAAAAATAAGGAAAATTATATTAAAAAACACCCCTCTTCTCCTCTTATAAATATCACTCAACACCACCCCTTCTCCTCAAAACTTATAAGACTTGGATATTCCAAAATTTCTACCCAAATCCATTTCTTATTCTATACCCTATTTCATTTTTCTTCTCATCTCACCAAAGTTACATTTCAAGGAGACTTAAGAGGTATCTTAAGAGGATAAAACCAAAGGAACAGGTAAGATTCTTGATTAATCCCTTTCAATTTTGTTCTTATTCTTCCACCACCATATGATTCCCATACACAAAAAAATAGTAACATAAGTATCCAAAATAAACTAATATGATATTATTTTGGTTTATTATTCATCTTGTACCCTCCATTAATTCATTCCAAAAATGAAAACATTGTTTACAATATTGATGGGTTAATGCCTCTATGAACAATCTAATTCCCTATTATACACAACCTTCAATGATGGTAATAAAAATATTTTTATATTTAAATAAGATTTTAATCATATATTTTATTTTATTTTATGTTCAGTAATGAATATATAGTAGTAATATAAAATAAAAGGAAATTATCTCATGATGTCCAGTAAAACCTCTTAAATAAACTAACCGTATAACGTTATTGATTTTGTAAAAATAATAAACCCTCTATACAAACACATATTTGAATTTGGGACCATTTAAATTTATGGAATTATATAAATAATATTCCATTACACTTATTTAGTTTTATTCCCATTCACAAGAATTTCAATAATTATCTTCAAGTGATCCGACCTTAGAACCCTGAAGTGAACTCCCTCATATCAGTGAATTTTTACATTATATCTCATTGAGATGGTAATAAATAAAAATAATTGAATTATAATAAATTAAATTTAGATTTAATAAGTTGTGAATTATGTATTTAATTAATTTCATTTCATTAACCAAGAAATTATTTTCAAGTGTAGAATGATTATGGAACATATAGTAAATGATCTCTCTAAACCACCCTTTTCTTTAGGTTATGAACATTCTGTCCATAACTCAATTTATATATATATTGGTTATTATGTAATAATTATAAATTATATATTTTCATATTTCTCTTAAATATATTCCTATATTATTATGCCTTCATTTTATGGGTTAATAAATGCCTTATGTTTACTTGTTGAATACCTTCAATAAAAAAACCCGATTAAGGGGAACTTTTCTATCCTTTAATACTTTTATAAAATAATAATTTAAATACATTATTATCATTAATGGTTTAATTAAATAGAGGAGTATTTTATTTATGACTATTCTATTTTACCTATGGTTTCTAAGGAAAATTCCATACTTATTATTTCTTTAAAATTTTATATCCAATTCTATAGAACACCATTTTGAAAGTTCATTTCTATACCCAATTTCATACCCTTTATCGTTATTTTTTTCAATGTGAACATAAATATTTAAAACCTATGATTATGTACTTATATATGAACATAAAAATTATTTAATTTATTCTTATTTTTATAATCTATTGAAAATATCCTTTTTCTTAGGATATGAGGAAAGATTATGATACCCATTTAATTTCGTATGTAATTCTTATGTTTATGGATTATGATTTATTTACTTGTGTGGAATACATAAGATTGTACATGTTATAAAAGGTTAACTTAGATATTTCTCTAATTAATTGGGAATTTTTTTGTCTCGTGACATGTTATGAATGGGATTAGGGAGTAAACCTAATCCATGATGGGATGTTGTCTACTATGTGTTGCAATCATGGCAGTTAGCCTTGACTTATTCTTATGTCATGTTATATATTTCTTCCAATTTACAATGTTTCCATGAAATTATGATTCCAAGTTATTTATTTTATTCATATGTATGATTACTCGTGATTTTTTTTCTTTTATGATATAATGATTAATCCTTTTAACACATAAGATATTCCCCATTACCATAATTATTACCTTACTAGGATTTATAGATCACCCTTTTGTTTTATGTATTACATGGGTTATCCTATAAAGTTTTAAGATCTCAAAGGGATTTAGGATCTAATTATGGATATTAAAATAAAAAATTCATGTCTTAGTATCTATTTGAAGTATTATGAACCTAAATAACCAGAACAACTAGGATTCATGGTCTTCAAGTTGTATTTATTGGATATTTATGTTAAAAATAATGATATAATATGTATAAAATGATTGGGTTATTATAGTTGGTGTCATAGAAAGGATATGTTGTTTTTTGGGAATGGTAATATAATACTTAAGTGAGATCCCATTGTACATGTCTAAGAATAGGATAATATCCTAAAATATTGGTGAAGTATAGAGTGAGTAGTTTCTAATAATTACATTCTTATCAAGATACTACAAGAGTATGAGGATCTGGAATAGTAATATCTAGTGGTAATAACCTCAAATTGGGTGAATTGGGTATTAAATTGATCATCACATAGTGAAAAACAAATATTCCTTATCATACATTCAATTTGACACTCTCAAGAGACATGCTTTAGAAAATTCACAAACTCTTTACAAACTATTATAAAGAAATTTAATTGATACTTAGGTCTTAAAACCAAATAGGAAACATTGACATGCATAACCCAGATTTAAACCTAGTGACTCATAATTTAAGATATAATTTTCATCTATATGTTTTTTTCCTATTCATTGTTTCCCTTTTTATATTTTTATATTTTTATTATTATCATCCCTAAGTTTATTTCATACTTTGTAAATGAATAAAATGATATTCAAAAAGTGAAAGGTTAACTCATTATCCATTAATTATATTCAATTTTCATATATAACAATAGTTATATGAAGTATTTAATATCTTCAATGTTTAGTATAACTATTCAAGAATTACCTCAAAACATGGGGGTTTAGCTATCTGTGAGAATAAAAAATGGAGGAATTATGGAATCCCAAGTATATAACTCATCCCCGCAAATTTGTTTTGACCAAAACCCATATAAAATATTTCAAAACTTACTTTAATGAAGTTTTATGTTATAGGGAAAGTGTATTTTTTATCCTAATATAAATTCAAAATCAACTATCGAGAAATGGAAATCACTCTTCACATCCTGATTTATCCTCTAATTTTGTATAAATATAAGGAGGTGGATGAATCTCCTATAGAATATTATTCTAGAACATTGAAATTATTAACTTATGAAAGGGAATATTTAGACCAAATTATTGATACAAATGATATAACATTGCTTGAATGTATGACCATTATGATGGATTATACTGATGTATTCCCTAAATAATTTATCGTCCATCCTCCTGATAGAGAGATTGAATTTTCAATAAAACTTAAAACTATATCTATTCCTATATCAAAGACTTCATACAGAATATCCACTATTGAGTTTATAATAATTGATGAATCAACTATAATAGAATCTCGACAAGGGTTTTATATGCCTGATTACATCACACAAGCGTGCACCAGTCCTCTTCATATACAAGAAGGATGGGTCAATTCACCTCTGTAGTAATTATTTTAAAATCAATAAAACCATGATAATGAATAAGTATCCCCTCTCATGGAATGATGAATTGTTCGATCAAATAAGTGGAGCCCAATATTTCTATTATGTGGACCTTATTTCAGTATATAACTAATTAAAGATAAAGAACAAAGATATTCCCATGACTGCCTTTCAGGGAAGTTATAGACACAATAAGTTCATAGTGATGTCCTTTGGACTCACTAATGCTCCTAAAATCATTATATACATAATGAATAGGTTCTTTATAGATTACCTCAATAAATTTTTGGATGTTATTATAGTTGATATTTTTATATACTTGAAAATCATGGAGGAGCATGAAGAGAATTTGAATATTATTCTAAAGCCTTTACAAAACGAGAAGATATATGAAAAGTATAGTAAAAGCGACTTTTTGATGGATAATTATCAACATTATGGAATTTTATAAACACTAAAGGGATATGTGTGTATCATTTGAAGATAAATGAAATTTATGAGTGGCTCAAACAAAAATATGTAACGGAGATCCATACACTCCTTATCCTAGTTGGGTGTTATAGATTATTTGTGTGAAACTTATAATAATTGTCAAACCTACTGACCAAGATAAATCAGAAGGGAGCGTAAATTTTTTAGAATATTGAGTATGTAGAGATCTTCAAAGAGTCAAAAAAGAGTCTTATCACAACACCAGTCCTCATTATACCCTCAAGTAGGGAACTTTTGTGGTATATAGTGATGCTTTACTAAGGGGATTGGTTATATTCTAATAAAAATGATTAAGTGATAGACTACTTCATAAGTTAATTTAAATTTCATGAGAAGAACTATATAATGTACGAATAGGAGATAGATATGATTAGTATATCATTAAAAATCAAGAGAAGTTATCTATATATGGAGAAGTATGAATTATATACATATCAAAAGTGCCTCAAGTATATATTTACTTGGATTGATCTCAATATGAACCAATGAATATGGTTAAAACTAATGAAGGACTATGACTACTCAATACACTACTATACTGGGAATGAAAATAAAGTTGAAGAATCTATAACGGGAAAGTACCTTAAAACCATATCAATAATATGAATTTATAAGGAAATAATCTTATTAGACTTGAAATGGATGGAAATGGGGATTTAAATTTAAGGAACATCATCATTACATTCTCAATTTATTTCTAAACCATCTCTTTTAGAGAATATAAATGATGATAAAATAGATGATGTGGAAATATAGATGATAGTGGGAGCTATAAGAAAAGGGAAATACTCATAATTAAAAATTAATAAAGAAGTAGTTACAAAATTTTATTCAAAACTATCCATACCATTGAATCTTGAGATAAAGAAATCTTTATTGAATGATGCACATAGATCGACCTTCTCCATCTATCTAAATAGCACAATAATGTATAGATATCTTTGAGTTCACTATTAGTGATACAATATGAATAATTATATTTTTTAATATACATCAAAGTTCCTATTATTTTATTAGGTAATGGATGAAAGGAAAAAAAACTAATGGATGATGCAACCATTACCCATATATACATGGAAATGGGAAAACATAACCATGGACATTTTTACAATACTTATGAAGACATAAATAGGAAATAATTCTATATGGGTTATGGAGGACCTTGTTATAAAAAATTATCATTTCATTCCTATTTGATAGGACTTATCACTCAATAAAATTACAAATATATACATTAGAGAAGTGGTGAGAATACATGTAACACCATTATATATTGTATCTAATCAAGATCAATTATTTACCTCCACGTTCTACAAGAGTCTCCAACATGATATAATAAATGAGTTAAAAATCAGTATGGATTATCACCCCCCTAAAATTCCCATTTTAAGTAGAATATCAAGACACTTGAAGACATGTTGAGAGAATTCTCGATGTACTTCAAAGGATAAATGGATCAACATCTTCCATTGGTCAAGTTATCATACAATATTAGTTTTTATTCAATCCTCTAAATGGAATCCATATGAATCCATTTTTAGTAAGAGATAAATTACACATGTGTTCTAGGATGAATTTGGTGAACATAAGTTGTTGGTATATAAAATGGATGAGGAAATTTTAGAAAATGTCAATACTATTTAGTCTCACATCAGGACTCCTTAATGTTGGAAAATAGTTATGTTGATCATAAATGATACTTTCAGTTTTAGGTTGGAAATAATATGTTCCTCTATGTATCCCTATATAAGAGTTTAATTATGTTTTTGAAGGAGGGAAATCTATTTCCTACGTACATCATATCCTTTTATATTCTCGATCGCACCAGATATGTAGCCTATCGACTAGCACTCCCACCAACCCTTTCTCAAGTACATGATGTATTCTATATATCCATATTAAGGAAGTGAATACAAGATAAATCACACATACTAAATTTAGTGGTGGTATACAAGAAAATTTATATCTCATAGTTGTAGAATTTAGTGAAGATCTTATACCTTGTAGAAACATTTCAACACAACAAGACAAATCATTAACTCACTGTACTATGGTGAAACCATAAGTACATGAATGTGACATGGGCACCAAACAAAAACATGAAGGGAAAGTATCACCATGTTTTTTAGCTTCATATTTAAAATAAAATTTTGATAAAGAAATTTCTGGTGGGGGGAGAGAATTTAAGAACCCAAAATTTCATAAATGAAATTCCCCTTTGTAATATATAATTGTTTCGTATTTAGTAATATACAATTATAAAAATCACAGGCACCACATGATGAAATAAAAATCATATTATTATTTTAGTTTAAACATCAAATTTTTATAATTAAAATGGAAATAATTATTTAAAGTATTATAATGGGAAAAATATAAAATAGGAAAATATAGATCTTATCGATGGCCCAGAATAATCTCACTCATGAAAAACACTATAAAAATGAACAATAATGTTAGTAATGAAATTGTCACGACCCGTCCTCGGGGCCCGTGCCGTGACTACCCCAAGCCCGCCTTCCATAGGCCAGGGGCTGGCGACTAGCACCAAGGCGTAAAATCCCAGTAAACAGGGAAGGCATTGCCTTTATAAGTAACAACCACACAGAGTCAGCAAGCGGAAAGTAAAGTGCAGAAAGGTAAAGGGGCCGGAAATACAAGCCCAACTGTAAAGTACAACTGGAAAGTAAAGTACAGCAACTGAAGAAAAGACGGCGGCCTCGTGTCGTCCACTGGCAATCCCACCTGAAGGGTGGGTACAGATAGCCTCCAAGCTCCTCGGGCCCCACGTCCGCTCTGAGCACGTCCCGTCCAGTGGTCCACCTCCAGGTACCGTCCTGCTCCACGCCCCAACCGCGATCAGCGCTGTCCGTCGTCTGCAACCAACACCACGAAGTGCGGGCATAGCCCGTGCAGGGGTGAGTACAACTACTCAGTAAGGACCCCGAGACCCCCGAAGGTCTCCCGAAATCCACAAAGGATATAGCACAAAAGAAAGATGCAATCACGAAGTAACATCTGACCCGACTTAGGTATATGCCCATACATATACCTAAGTCCCCAATTCTAGCTCTGCTCACGAGCTCAAGAACAACTCAATCCACGAAGGAAAGCAAGACTCAAATCCACAAGGAGAGTAAACAGTAAATCCACAAAGGATAGTTCAACACAATCCACAAAGGAGAGTAAACCGTAAATCCACAAAGGATAGTTCAACACAACCCACAAAGGAGAGTAACATAAGATTCAGCTCAACCAGGTATACTTTTTCAGATGACGTCAAAGATGATCACTGATCCATCTAAGTCGTCGGACCCACGAAGGATCGATAGGTACTAACCCCCGCAAAAAGACCCACGTAGGATCGGGCTCACACAGAACCTGTAGGCAGTGGCTCACACAGAACCGGTAGGCAGTGGCTCACACAGAACCGGTAGTAGGACCCACACAGGATCGGGCACTGATCCGCGTAGGATCGCTGAGTGCAGTAGTCGACGCAGTCCACTGAGGTCCCTGCACAGTCGTCGCCGCAGTCCACGAAGGATCTCTGCTCTGCCATCGTCACAGTCCACGGAGGATCTCTGCTCTGCCGTCGTCGCAGTCCACGGAGGATCTCTGCTCTGCCGTCGTCGCAGTCCACGGAGGATCTCTGCTCTGTCGTCGAGGTCACAGCCAGCGCTAGGGTTCCCGCACGTAGCGAGCTCGTTTAGGAGGGTCCGCTCCACGAGCCGAGGGGCTGATACATCAACTGACACGTAGTCCGAAGTTGATGTATCCAAAAGTTCCGTATCGACAACAGGATCTCAACGCGACAGACGGCGCGTCAATCGGACGCCCGGTCTGAGAGTTATTGGCATTTTCGTCCCAGGGGCCCGGTTGGTTTTTAGGGCAAAACCAACCCGACCGTACTCCGCCTGTATCCGATCCTCGGGCGGAGTATGCCAAAAGTTCCGTCTCACTTAGAGGAAACTACCACAGCTGACGGTACGTCGTTCGGACGTCCGTAGCTCAAGTTATGAGCGTTTCCGCTCCGAGGGCCCGGTTGGCTTCGTGTACGAACCAACCCGGCCGAACCCAAAGTCTTCCGAAACCTTGAGTATAATATACCGAAACGACCGTCTCGATCCAAGGATCGCGTAGCCGCTGACGGTTCGTCAATCGGAGGTCCCAGGCCCAAGATATGGGCGAAAGACCGTAGAGGGCCCGAAACGGGGGTACTGGGCCCGGGGCGACCCGGCCCGAACCCCCCCCTGGGGTCGGCCGAACCGGGTCGGCCCGAACCGGGTCGGCCCGACCCGGCCCGAACCGGCTCGGCCGGGTCCGGTCCGGCCTGGGCGCGGCCCGGCCGACCGGACCGGCCGGCTCGGCCGGCGCGGCTTGGCCAGCCGCGCGGGTGGAAGGCCGCGGGCGCAGCCCGCGGTCGAGGGAGCCGCGGCCCGCGTGCGGGCCGCGCGGGTGGTCAGCGGACGCGGCGCCTTGCCGCGTCCCGACCGTGTGGACCGGACCCGCGGACCGCGGGTCCGCTGGTTCGCCGCCGCCGCGGCCGAGCCGCGGCGGGTTCCTCCGGCGGCGCGCCGGGCGCCGCCGCCCCCGGTCGCCGGCGCCGCCGCGCCGGCGACCCGCGCCGCCGCCTCCTTCCGCGGGCCGCCGGAGATGCTCCGGTGGCCCGATTTGTCTCCCGTCTGCGCCGTTGTTCCTCCCGGGATGCGTCCTCCACTGCGGAATCAACATATGGCCCTTGCGTCGCGCTTTTGCCGTCGCTCGCCAAATCCGCACACAAAGGAAGATCGACGGAGGGTTGCCGGGTCTTGTTCGTTAGACCCGCACCCTCCGCGTTAGTCATAATCAACGGGAGAAACAGGAAAGAAACCAATCAACAATTTTAAATAAATTAAAATTGTTTCGTGATCGGGTTCTATATTTCAAAAGAATAAACACGGGATTTTAAAAAGAATTCCAACATCCCTTACCTCGCAGCTGTCGTTGCCGAACGAGGGATCGTCGCGGGATTGCTCGTCGCGGAAGATGGAGATCGCCGCGTCGTCGCGGAATCGCTCGTCGCGTCGCCAATCTCCGGATCAAGATCAACGGATTTAATTAGTTTAAATCCGTTGATATTGAAATTAAAAAGGGAGAAGAAAAGATCCGATTCTCACCTTTGTTGCCGAACGAGGATCGGCCGCGGAAGAAAGACGTCGCCGAAGAACGTCGCGGGTAGATCTCGTCGACGTCGCAGATCTTGGTGTGCGTCGTCGAATTCCGTTCGCCGGAGTTCTTCGCGTTCTTCGCGTTCTTCGCGTTCTTCGCGTTCTTCGCGTTCTTCGCGTTCTTCGCGGAGAGGGTGGAGGAACGAAGATTCTTTCAAATCCTTTCCAAGGATTTTTAGGTTGGTCTTATTTTATAAACATGCCAACACGAAACCGGTTAAGAAACGATCCATCAATTCGTTGAATTAATTCAACGAAAGAAACGACCCATTTAATTCACGAAGAAACAGTCCATTTAATTCACGAAATAAACCGCCCAATTAAATGGTCTGTTAAGAATTAAAGAAAACGCGTCGGTTGACTTTTCAGTTACTTGACGGGTTTTCGCGGGTGCGTTACTTAGCGAAAGAAACGGCGGGGCTCGTGCGGGTCCCACCGCACAAATATCCTACCAAGGGGTAGGATATTTCTGGATAGCATCCTATCCAGTTCAACTCAGTTCAAGCCGTCTTTAAGTGACTTCAAGTGGCTTCCAAGCAGCTTAAGTGAAATAAAATAAAGTTGTCGCACAAACTTTATTTTATTTCTGACTTAAAGCCGCAAAATTTAAAAACCACGTCTGAGCAAACGCAACTCCGGAAGAGGCGTTTCTAAGCAAATACCGGCGCTGCGATTTCATCGGTGCCCTCAGAATTTGATTCCGGGCACCGGTTCAAAAGATAGAAAAACCCGCTCGTCCGTTCACTGAACGTACCCGAGCGAAACTTCGGAAATTGATTCCGGGCACACCGGGCCTCGGAATCAGGTGCCGTCTGAAGCTGCGTTCTTGTAAAATTCCAAAGAAAATTAAGAAAAAAATTTCCTTGAAATTTGCGGGTCTTTACATTACTCCCACCTCAGGGCTTTACGTCCCCGTAAAGATACATCAAAACTAGGGGAACAAATGGGGGTACTGAGCACGCATCTGAGCCTCCCGCTCCCAAGTGCTCTCCTGGAGGTTCCCGTGCTGCCATCTGACGCGCACAAGAGGAATCGACCGCCCACGTAGGACCCGCTCCTGTCGATCCTCGATCTCCACTGGAACCTCCGCAAAAGTCGCCCCATCGTCCACGTCCAGCTCCCCAAAGTCGATGATGTGCGTCGGGTCGTGCACGTATCTCCTCAGCTGAGACACGTGGAAGACGTCGTGCACCCGGTGCAACTGAGGTGGTAGAGCCAGGCGATAAGCCACCTCTCCTATCCTGCTGAGGACCTGGAAAGGCCCGATGAAGCGGGGAGACAGCTTGCCGCCTCGGCCAAATCTCCGTAAACCACGTCGAGGTGAGACACGCAAAAAGACGTGGTCGCCATCCTCGAACTCTAGTGGCCTCCGCCTCCTGTCAGCATATGACTTCTGCCGGCTCTGAGCTGTCCTCATCCTCTCCTGGATGATTTGGACCTTCTCTGTCGTGGCTCGGACCATCTCTGGTCCCACGAGTGCTGACTCCCCAGGGTCTGTCCAGCACAACGGTGATCTGCAGGGTCTGCCGTACAACGCCTCGTATGGTGCCATCCCGATGGTGGAGTGGTAGCTGTTGTTGTACGCGAACTCCACCAAGGGTAGGTGGTCCTCCCAGCTGCGACCAAAGTCGAGAACACATGCACGGAGCATGTCCTCGAGTGTCTGTATGGTCCTCTCCGTCTGACCATCCGTCTGAGGGTGGAAGGCTGTGCTCAGATGGAGCCGCGTCCCGAACGCCTCCTGCAACCCCTTCCAAAGCCGGGAAGTGAAACGAGCATCTCGATCGGAGACGATAGACGATGGCACACCGTGAAGCCGTACGATCTCCTGGACGTAAAGACGTCCCAAGCTCCCCACTGAGCCCTGCTCTCTGATGGGTAAGAAGTGTGCCGACTTGGTGAGTCGGTCGACAATCACCCAAATGGAGTCGTGACCTCTGGAAGTGCGTGGAAGTCCAGTCACGAAGTCCATAGATATGCCGTCCCACTTCCACTCCGGGACCTCCAAGGGCTGTACCAAACCTGCTGGTACCTGGTGCTCTGCCTTCACCTGCTGGCAGGTGAGGCATCGTGAAACGAACTCTGCCACAGCTTTCTTCATACCCGGCCACCAGTGCTGTCGCCTGAGATCCTGGTACATCTTCGCCACTCCGGGATGTACCGCCAAGGGAGAAGTGTGAAACTCTCTCAGCACCTCCTCTCGTAGAGCGACTGGTACGAAGGTACGTCCTCTGAAAAGGATGTCGTGCTCTGCTCCAAGGGAGAAACCATCAGGCGCCTGACCTGAGGATATCAGTGCACGCCGGGTCTCACAGTCAGCGTCCCCACGCTGAGCCTCTCTGACCCGCTGTAGAAGTGGAGGAGAGACTGTGAGAGACTGAAGAAAGGCTGCTCCGTCTCTATCCACGAAGGATATCTGCAAGGAGGCTAGCTGCTCCGTCGCCTCCTCAAGTAGCTGAATGCCCGTCCTCCTGCTGAGGGCATCGGCTACCACGTTCCCCTTCCCAGGAGTATAGACTATCTCAAAGTCATAGTCCTGGAGGAACTCAAGCCATCTCCGCTGTCTCAGGTTCAGGTCCTTCTGAGAGAAGATATACCTAAGACTCTGGTGGTCAGAAAAGACTGTGAAGCGCTCGCCCATCAGATAGTGCCGCCAAGTCTTCAGAGCGAAGACCACTGCTGCTAACTCCAGGTCATGAGTGGCGTAGTTCTGCTCATGCGGCCTCAACTGACGTGATCCGTAGGCGATCACGGCCCGCTCCTGCATCAGGACGCACCCGAGTCCAGTCCCTGATGCGTCGCAGTAAACTACGTACCCAACTCCCTCCTCAGGCAACCTCAAGATAGGTGCGCTGGTCAATCTCTGTCTCAGCTCCTGGAAGCTCTGCTGACATCTGTCTGACCACACGAAGGGTTTCCCCTTCTTCGTCAAGGCTGAGAGTGGTGCCGCAACTCTGGAGAAGTCTGGCACGAATCTCCGATAGTATCCCGCTAGGCCCAAGAAGCTCCGCACCTCTGTCACGCTCTTGGGTGGCTCCCAAGCTAGCACTGCCTCGATCTTCGCGGGATCCACTGCAACTCCCGCCTCAGAAATGACGTGCCCCAAGAAATGGACCTCACGTAACCAGAACTGGCATTTTGAGAGCTTGCCATAAAGCTGGTGCTCTCGGAGTGTGTCTAGCACAACTCGCAGGTGGTAGGCATGCTCCTCCTCAGTCGTCGAGTATACCAAAATGTCGTCAATGAAGACAACGACAAATCGGTCGAGGTATGGCTGGAAGATCCTGTTCATGAGGCTCATGAACACTGCTGGAGCATTGGTTACGCCGAACGGCATAACCAAGAACTCATAATGGCCATACCGACACCTGAAGGCCGTCTTCTGCACGTCCTCGTCTCGAACTCTGAGCTGATGATAGCCTGACCGGAGGTCTATCTTCGAGAACCACCGCGCTCCCTTGAGCTGATCGAAGAGGTCATCAATCCGTGGCAGCGGATACTTGTTCCTCACTGTCACCTGGTTCAGGCGACGATAGTCGACACAAAGTCGCAAGCTCCCGTCCGCCTTCTTGGCGAACAAAATCGGGGAAGCCCAGGGTGAAACACTGGGTCGGATAAACCCCTTGCTCTGCAAGTCCTCCAACTGTACCCGCAGCTCTCGAAGCTCGGCGGGGGCCATCCGATATGCTGGAGTAGATATCGGGGCTGTCCCGGGGTACAAGTCGATGTAAAAGTCTACCTCTCTACGAGGAGGTAGCCCTGGAACGTCGTCGGGAAAGACGTCCACGTACTGGTCCACCACTGCAGGAAAAGCCGGACTCCGCACGTCCACTGCTCCTAGGATGAGGCTAGCCAACTGATGTGAGATGGGCTGCACTCTCCTCCGCGGAAGTCCATCCTGTGCTGCAAAGGTTCCCTTCTCGCCGGTGAAGGTAAACCTGCTCCCGTCGGTACGAACACATCGTACCTTGCGCCTAAAACAGTCGATCTGGGCATGAACCGTGGATAGCCAATCCATGCCCAAGATGACGTCGTAAGGCCTCGACGCCGCTACAAGGAGATCCCAGCCGAAGCTCTCGCCTCCTAGAGTAAGCTCACACTGCCGGCACCAGTGCGTAATCGTCGAGTCTGCTCCCGTAGGAGTCTCTAGCCGTAAGGATCGAGCCAACGGCTCAGTCGGAATCTCCGAGCTCCGAACAAGGGCAGAGGCTATGAAAGAGTGACTCGCTCCTGTGTCTATAAGTACTGCAGCAAGGGTGGAATAGACACAGATCGTACCTCGAATCATCTCTGGCATGTCGGGGTCGTAGGCCTCCACTGCCTGGAGCTGGGCCTGTCCCTGCCCGCCAGCTCCCTGTGGTCGAGGTGGCCCTCCTGGTGGTGGTGGGGGTAGAGCCTGGAAGCGTCGCCCACCACCCGCTGCTCGGCCAGCTCCTCTGCCTCGTCCGCCTCCTCCCTGCGGACCGCCACGATCGACCCTCTGCCTCTGCCTGGGTGGCCCCTCCACCGTCTGCTGCTCCTCTGGTCGGCGAGTCGGGCAGTCACGAGCCATGTGACCCTGCCCGCCGCAAGAGTAGCACAGCCTGCCTCTCGAAAGGCTGGCACTCCGCTGTGTGCCTCGTACTGCTGAGCCGGTGTCCTGAGGCCGTCTGCGTGGGGGTCTGGTCTGCCTGGACCCGTGAGTCATCCGTCGGCTACCTGCTGCCGAAGACTCAGCTACCTGCCGCCCTGCGCTAGGTCTCGCCGCTGAAGAAGGCTCTGCCAGGAAGCTCTCGATCAGGAGGGCTCGCTCCAGCACTCCTGCCTGGGTCGGAATGCTGAGGGAGATCAGCGACGCACGAATCTCCTGTCGCAAGCCCTGCTCGAAGGTCCGGGCCCGGAAGAAGGGGTCCCGTACCATGTCAGTCGAGTAGCGAGTTAGGTCCGTGAACCTCGCCGCGTACTGAGCGACCGTCATGCTGCCCTGGCGCAGCTGGAGAAGCTCCTGGATGCGCACCGCTCGGAGGGTGGCCGGGACGAACTCAGAGCGGAAGAGGCTCTCGAAGTCCGTCCAGAGCAAGGACGCCTCATCGTGAACCTGGAGCATCAGGCTCCACCATCGTCCTGCCGCCGCCTGCAGGAGGCTCGCTGCGAGAATCACCATGAGATCCGCTGGTGTCCTCACTAGCCGAAAGATCCGTACCACCGCCTCTAGCCAGTCCTCGGCGGCCTGGGGGTCCGCCTCACCGCGAAACCTGGGCGGTCGCTGGCCCTGAAACTCGTGCAGTGCCCTGAGGCGACGTGCATCGTCGGCGTCTGGTACTGGAAGCATCGGTGGCTCGGCGGGTAAGGCTACCGCCGGTGCCACCGCTGGCAAAGGGCCCTGCACCGAGGCCTCGTCGCTCGGTGGGCTGCCGTCGCGCCCTACACTCGGAACCCTAGCTGGCAATCGTCGCGGGGCCATCCTGAAAAGGAGAACAAGAGCACCACAGTCAGAACAGTATACCTGGTGAGCTGGCACAAGTAATCACAAGGAAAACTTGAGACTTTCATAAAGCAGATCAGTATACCCGGTGAGCTGACACAAGAAATCACAGAGAAGACTTGAAACACACATGCAATCAATGTTTTCATGCATTAAGTCGGAAATCAGGAGTCAGGGTCCTGGTGTATGGATACGTCGGCCGCCGCACCAACACTGGGCTCCCTGAACTGATAACCACACTCAATACACTAAACACTATTGCTTCACATAGAAAGAAAGGACGATCAGAGTTTGCGGTAGAACCGACCACCTCTGATACCAATTTGTCACGACCCGTCCTCGGGGCCCGTGCCGTGACTACCCCAAGCCCGCCTTCCATAGGCCAGGGGCTGGCGACTAGCACCAAGGCGTAAAATCCCAGTAAACAGGGAAGGCATTGCCTTTATAAGTAACAACCACACAGAGTCAGCAAGCGGAAAGTAAAGTGCAGAAAGGTAAAGGGGCCGGAAATACAAGCCCAACTGTAAAGTACAACTGGAAAGTAAAGTACAGCAACTGAAGAAAAGACGGCGGCCTCGTGTCGTCCACTGGCAATCCCACCTGAAGGGTGGGTACAGATAGCCTCCAAGCTCCTCGGGCCCCACGTCCGCTCTGAGCACGTCCCGTCCAGTGGTCCACCTCCAGGTACCGTCCTGCTCCACGCCCCAACCGCGATCAGCGCTGTCCGTCGTCTGCAACCAACACCACGAAGTGCGGGCATAGCCCGTGCAGGGGTGAGTACAACTACTCAGTAAGGACCCCGAGACCCCCGAAGGTCTCCCGAAATCCACAAAGGATATAGCACAAAAGAAAGATGCAATCACGAAGTAACATCTGACCCGACTTAGGTATATGCCCATACATATACCTAAGTCCCCAATTCTAGCTCTGCTCACGAGCTCAAGAACAACTCAATCCACGAAGGAAAGCAAGACTCAAATCCACAAGGAGAGTAAACAGTAAATCCACAAAGGATAGTTCAACACAATCCACAAAGGAGAGTAAACCGTAAATCCACAAAGGATAGTTCAACACAACCCACAAAGGAGAGTAACATAAGATTCAGCTCAACCAGGTATACTTTTTCAGATGACGTCAAAGATGATCACTGATCCATCTAAGTCGTCGGACCCACGAAGGATCGATAGGTACTAACCCCCGCAAAAAGACCCACGTAGGATCGGGCTCACACAGAACCTGTAGGCAGTGGCTCACACAGAACCGGTAGGCAGTGGCTCACACAGAACCGGTAGTAGGACCCACACAGGATCGGGCACTGATCCGCGTAGGATCGCTGAGTGCAGTAGTCGACGCAGTCCACTGAGGTCCCTGCACAGTCGTCGCCGCAGTCCACGAAGGATCTCTGCTCTGCCATCGTCACAGTCCACGGAGGATCTCTGCTCTGCCGTCGTCGCAGTCCACGGAGGATCTCTGCTCTGCCGTCGTCGCAGTCCACGGAGGATCTCTGCTCTGTCGTCGAGGTCACAGCCAGCGCTAGGGTTCCCGCACGTAGCGAGCTCGTTTAGGAGGGTCCGCTCCACGAGCCGAGGGGCTGATACATCAACTGACACGTAGTCCGAAGTTGATGTATCCAAAAGTTCCGTATCGACAACAGGATCTCAACGCGACAGACGGCGCGTCAATCGGACGCCCGGTCTGAGAGTTATTGGCATTTTCGTCCCAGGGGCCCGGTTGGTTTTTAGGGCAAAACCAACCCGACCGTACTCCGCCTGTATCCGATCCTCGGGCGGAGTATGCCAAAAGTTCCGTCTCACTTAGAGGAAACTACCACAGCTGACGGTACGTCGTTCGGACGTCCGTAGCTCAAGTTATGAGCGTTTCCGCTCCGAGGGCCCGGTTGGCTTCGTGTACGAACCAACCCGGCCGAACCCAAAGTCTTCCGAAACCTTGAGTATAATATACCGAAACGACCGTCTCGATCCAAGGATCGCGTAGCCGCTGACGGTTCGTCAATCGGAGGTCCCAGGCCCAAGATATGGGCGAAAGACCGTAGAGGGCCCGAAACGGGGGTACTGGGCCCGGGGCGACCCGGCCCGAACCCCCCCCTGGGGTCGGCCGAACCGGGTCGGCCCGAACCGGGTCGGCCCGACCCGGCCCGAACCGGCTCGGCCGGGTCCGGTCCGGCCTGGGCGCGGCCCGGCCGACCGGACCGGCCGGCTCGGCCGGCGCGGCTTGGCCAGCCGCGCGGGTGGAAGGCCGCGGGCGCAGCCCGCGGTCGAGGGAGCCGCGGCCCGCGTGCGGGCCGCGCGGGTGGTCAGCGGACGCGGCGCCTTGCCGCGTCCCGACCGTGTGGACCGGACCCGCGGACCGCGGGTCCGCTGGTTCGCCGCCGCCGCGGCCGAGCCGCGGCGGGTTCCTCCGGCGGCGCGCCGGGCGCCGCCGCCCCCGGTCGCCGGCGCCGCCGCGCCGGCGACCCGCGCCGCCGCCTCCTTCCGCGGGCCGCCGGAGATGCTCCGGTGGCCCGATTTGTCTCCCGTCTGCGCCGTTGTTCCTCCCGGGATGCGTCCTCCACTGCGGAATCAACATATGGCCCTTGCGTCGCGCTTTTGCCGTCGCTCGCCAAATCCGCACACAAAGGAAGATCGACGGAGGGTTGCCGGGTCTTGTTCGTTAGACCCGCACCCTCCGCGTTAGTCATAATCAACGGGAGAAACAGGAAAGAAACCAATCAACAATTTTAAATAAATTAAAATTGTTTCGTGATCGGGTTCTATATTTCAAAAGAATAAACACGGGATTTTAAAAAGAATTCCAACATCCCTTACCTCGCAGCTGTCGTTGCCGAACGAGGGATCGTCGCGGGATTGCTCGTCGCGGAAGATGGAGATCGCCGCGTCGTCGCGGAATCGCTCGTCGCGTCGCCAATCTCCGGATCAAGATCAACGGATTTAATTAGTTTAAATCCGTTGATATTGAAATTAAAAAGGGAGAAGAAAAGATCCGATTCTCACCTTTGTTGCCGAACGAGGATCGGCCGCGGAAGAAAGACGTCGCCGAAGAACGTCGCGGGTAGATCTCGTCGACGTCGCAGATCTTGGTGTGCGTCGTCGAATTCCGTTCGCCGGAGTTCTTCGCGTTCTTCGCGTTCTTCGCGTTCTTCGCGTTCTTCGCGTTCTTCGCGGAGAGGGTGGAGGAACGAAGATTCTTTCAAATCCTTTCCAAGGATTTTTAGGTTGGTCTTATTTTATAAACATGCCAACACGAAACCGGTTAAGAAACGATCCATCAATTCGTTGAATTAATTCAACGAAAGAAACGACCCATTTAATTCACGAAGAAACAGTCCATTTAATTCACGAAATAAACCGCCCAATTAAATGGTCTGTTAAGAATTAAAGAAAACGCGTCGGTTGACTTTTCAGTTACTTGACGGGTTTTCGCGGGTGCGTTACTTAGCGAAAGAAACGGCGGGGCTCGTGCGGGTCCCACCGCACAAATATCCTACCAAGGGGTAGGATATTTCTGGATAGCATCCTATCCAGTTCAACTCAGTTCAAGCCGTCTTTAAGTGACTTCAAGTGGCTTCCAAGCAGCTTAAGTGAAATAAAATAAAGTTGTCGCACAAACTTTATTTTATTTCTGACTTAAAGCCGCAAAATTTAAAAACCACGTCTGAGCAAACGCAACTCCGGAAGAGGCGTTTCTAAGCAAATACCGGCGCTGCGATTTCATCGGTGCCCTCAGAATTTGATTCCGGGCACCGGTTCAAAAGATAGAAAAACCCGCTCGTCCGTTCACTGAACGTACCCGAGCGAAACTTCGGAAATTGATTCCGGGCACACCGGGCCTCGGAATCAGGTGCCGTCTGAAGCTGCGTTCTTGTAAAATTCCAAAGAAAATTAAGAAAAAAATTTCCTTGAAATTTGCGGGTCTTTACAGAAATGGTCCTTTTTAAATTGTATATATATATATATATTATAGAGAATATAATTAAATAATTAATTAATTAAATATATGGTATTTATAGTAATTAAGGAACCCATATGCTCGTTATAAATATGATAGTTGGAATACTAATTTGACCATTGGAATAGTAACACAACCATTGAAACAGTAATACGGACATTGGGGACAATAATATGGCCATTAGAATAGTATAATAAACCATGTAAGTGTAAAATAATATTTAGGTATCACATAAAATGAAAATATTATATATTTATATCACGGTAAATGTAAATAAATGTTTTTAAAATGATAAATTAAATGTTTGTATTTTTGTAAAAACATAAATGTTTTAATTTCACTTTTATAATAAATATTATGATTTAAGAGAATTTTTATTTTCATAAAATGGTTTTATAAAGTATTTTTTTCATTATAATAATAGGATAATTTTATGTCACCATAAGAAATTTTTCAAAGGGTTGGAAATTTGATTATAACATTAAATTTGGTATGTTTCAAATAAATGATGATTTAATTAAAAAATTAAATTTCATATGATTATAAAGTATTTTTTATCAAATTGAATTCATTTTTGGAATATGATAATTTACAAATATTTTGGTTTAGTTTTTGGTATTTTACTAAAATAATAGAATTTTGGTGAATAGTGAAATACAAAAAAAATAATTTATTTAACATTATAAGCTAAATATATGAATTTTATAGTAATGAAATATGTAAGAACCTGTTATTTCAAAATTAAATGGAAATTTATTGCATATAATCAAAATAATCAATACTATTAGTAGTGTTGAGACAAAATTGATAAACTAGTGAACATTATATTCAAAAAAACCCTCTCCTCTTCTTATAAATTCAAATTCCACCCATCACTACCCCTAATCCTCATAAAACATAATCCTTGTATATTGAAACATTTATTCCCAAATATATTATAAAACTCTAATCAACTTATTATTATAGCTTGTCTCACCAAAAGGTCATTTCAAGGAGCCTTGATGTGTAGCCTAAGAGGAAAAAACAAAAGTAAATGTTTGATTCTAGACCAATCCCTTTGAATTTTTTTCTTCTTCTTCCACTTCCATATGATTACCATATAGATAAACATAGTAAAATAAGTATAATTAATATAATTATATTTTATTATTATAGTGTAATTTTTATATTTTACACTCCCTTAATTTGTTCCTAAAATAAAAATTTTGTTTCCAATCTGGTTGGTGCAACGCCTCCATGAACAATGTACATACGTTTTCTCAACCGCCTTCAAGGATTTTAAAAAAAATTATATTTTGGTTTAATAAGATGATGATATGTATATTATAATTTATTTCATGTTATGGAATTAATATATAGTCATAATATTAAATAAAATTAATCTAGTTTCTGATGGCTGGTAAAACCGCCAAAAAGAATTGACCGTATAACATTAAAGTTTATACTAAGAGAATCATACCTATATTGGATCATATATGGGTATTTGAGACTATTTAAATTTATTTATGTAAATAAATACCATATCATTTCACTTATGGATTTTTATTCCCGTTGGAAAATAACTTCAATAATTATCTACATGTGATCTAATCTTGGAACCAGGAAACGAACTCCCTCAGAACAAAATAAAAATAAAAATTATATCTCATTTAAATTGTTATAAAATAACATAATAAAATTAAAATAAAGAAAATATATATGTAAAATCTTCTAATTTAACTAATTAATCAATTTATTTTGGTTTTCCAATACATTAAGTTCAATTGAAAAAATATTTCAGAACATAATGTAAGGGATATGTCTTAACCACCATTTTGAACTGGGTTATAAAATTCCCCTCTATAAATCACTTTATATATCTTTTTGATGTTATATCATTCTGATAAATTGTTTATATATTTCACTTACATATATACCTATCTTATTCTATCTTCTTTTGATTATTTAATATATTCTTATCTTCATTTCCCACATGCCTTCTTTAAAATCAAAACTGATTAAGAGGAACTTTCCTATCCTTTAATATTTTTTTAAATTATAATTTAAAGTATTTTTTAGAAATAATTATTTCAATAAATAACATAATATTTTATGTATAAACATTATATATTACCTATGTGTTTCAATAAAAATTTCATACCTATTCTTTCTTCCAATTTCATTAACCGATTCATAAAAACTCTATTTTGAATGTTCATTTCTATACCCGATTATCTACCTTTTTTTGTGAATTGTTTTCAATTTAAAATCATATTTTGAGAACTATTATTATTTTATCATATATTAACATCCAAAATATTCTATTTATTCTTCTCTTTTTAGTCCATATAAAATTATATTTTACTATGATATAGAGAAAGATTGTGAAACCCTTTTATTTCAATGTGTAATTCATATTTTTATTACTTATGATTAATTTCCTTTTGTGGAACATATATACATATAAATTATATTATGTTTGAACCTAGATATCACTCCAATTCATTTTTAATGTTTTTCTCTCATGATAATTTATGAATGTTATTAGGGAGTAAACCTAATCCCAGATGTCACTTTTTCCACCATCTGATGTTGTATTTATGGTTAGCCATGAATTATTATTATTTAATATTATATATTTATTCCTCTATCCTATGTTTTAGTATCTTATTATTTCATTTTCTTTATGTTATTATTCCATATTTTTACTCATAACCCTTTTATTTTATGATATCGTGGTTATGAATTATGCATCATATGTTATGCTTTATTACCATGTGTGTTCCCTTATTGGGATTTATGGATCACACTTTTGTTTTAAATATTCCCCATGTTTTTATATATAGATTTAGGATCTCAAATATATTTATGATTTTAGAATTTATTTTGATATAAATATTTCAAATTTTTAGTTTCTCTTGGATCTATTATGAACCTAGTCTTCCAAGGACACTAGGACTTATGGCCTTTAGGTGTCATTTATTTTATATTTATGTTAAAAATAATTTAATAATATGTGTAAAAGGCATGGGTTTCTACAAGATAAATAAGAAACCTCATTCTAATGACTCATAAATCTCTTTATGATCATCCATAATACTCTATCTGGAAATTTAGAAAACATATTCTGATGAATTGGAAGTATCTATATGACCATTTAGAAACCTTATTCTAATTAATTGAAAATCACTGTCAAATCATTTAGAAACACCTATCTAAAAAATAGAAAACATCATGATGATGATTCAGAAATCTATATTTTATCATCTAAAAACCACTTTCTGCTAACTAGAAAACCTTTTTTTGATGATTTTAAATCTATGTTTGGTCATTCAAAAAGAACATTGCAATAACAATGAAATATTTGTATGATTATTGGGAAACCACATTCAAAGACTTGAAAACCTCTTTCCAATAACATTTTTCAGGAGGATATATCTAATAAATTTACAAATATTTACCTGTAGACTTCATAAATCTATCTGTCTATTACAAATTTATCCAATCAGAACAACCATAGCATGAACTAGGAGAGATTTTATTAAAAGTATTGTTTGGTACACTTATAAACAACAAAGCATCACTGGATTTTTTTCATATTCATCAATGTTTGATATAACTATTAATACAATCACACAACCATTTTTACATTTCTTCCATCCTATCAATATTACTCTATCCCAAAACTCCATCTAAAATCTTTATATAGTATATTAAACTTCATTATGTTGTTAACAAATGTGCTTTTCCAAAATTAAAATCACTTGTTTGAGACATTACGATTAGATCAACAGTCATCATAAGTAACTCAATGTATTAAAATAATAATTATATTTCAAGTAATAAATATACTATAAATTTTTTAAAGGAAAGAACACCATTTATGTAGTTCCAAGATTAAAATAATTATGAAATTATTTTCTTCTTTAATTAACATGGATTATTCATCAACTATAACATTTGAATTCATCATCACATTATCCATTCGACATCTAAGATATATCTTCTTCATAAATAGGCTCGGATGATTCAAAAAACCATTCATTAAACTTATTCTTTAATACTTCACCAATATATTTTCATTAACATAAATCTTGGATACTTCAACCAAACTTCTAATAATCTTCTTTAATCATATTGACATCAATGAAATAATTTTATTTCATTAACAATAATTGTTATACAATATTAGCAATTGAAAAAAACACACAATGTGGGATCAAAACCTTTACTGTCACTCCTTTTATGAAACAAATTTCATTTCTACGTGATATTAAATATCATAGTATAGTGTAATCAAATGACATAATACTATTTCACCAAAACTATGTGGAATTTTATTCTCATTTTAATAGTACATATATGATTACCCCAAGAGGATAAAACTTAATATCACCCAACATCACCATCCTTCCATATTCATATTTTTTGGGACGAATTCCTTGTGAATGCTCTTATATCATTCCATGTCAAGTTGTATTCTATATCAGCCCAAATGTACTATTATCCAAACTGATATACCTTGGGAACTCTCTCTATTGGGATGTATTCTAAATAAAATAATTACCCCATCTATAGGATAATATTCCCATTAATTTTCACTATTTTTCTTTTTATGGTTCATATTCTAGATGAATCTATATTTTTTCTCAGTGAGAAATATCCCTATTATCCAAATGGTTTCCAAACCTCCCATAGACATATTCATTATAAAACTAACATATCATCACAGGTCCATATTCCCTTCAAGGTCAACCAAAAAGGTTTATCCTGACATCATTCCCACACTAACCATTAATATGAACCTTCCACTAAAAAGTATACTCTTCATGACTTAAAACTGCTTGGAATTGGCCTCGGTCACATGAAATTAAAAGTTATGATGTGTCCTTTGAATTGGAAATAAACTATATGGGTTATGATTCATTTCAATAGGATTTATAGTTATCCCTTACAAAGGGTACTATCCCAACACCATTAATTCCAACACAATTACTAGATAGTAATAATCTCTAAAGTGCCGAACTGGGTGGATTTAAACCATAGTTCCCGAAAAAAGAATCATAATTAGTCAATAAATGAAGTATGGAATTTTTCCAATAAATTTGGATGGAAAATAGATGTATAACCACTAATACCTATAAATTTTATTATCTATGAAAACCCTCAAGTATTAATGAATGTTTACATAAATTCATGATAACATAAAAGCATTAGTGCAGGGTAAAGAAATAAAATGTTAAGAACTATAAAGGATTTGTGAATAGATCATAAATCTATGAGATTATTTAAGTAAGCAATAATTAACCCTTAAAAGGTGTGGATGATTCTGACATCATATCCTATCAACCAATGTACATTAAAATGTTTCACTGTTAAAGTCCCAACAACCAAATTCATTTGGAAAGTAGGTCAGAATAAATTCAAAATATCATATATGATTCACATCGGATATTTATTAAACACCCCAAAAAAATCGCATCAGAAACCTTAAGGTGGAGGAAAAAAATAGTGAACCCAATCAAAAATTTTCATTAACACATAATACCTAGGTTTCATAGGGCTTCGAAAAATTTTATTCTTTTATTCCATGCAAACAGAAATACTAAACCCTATATGAATCTTCAAATTATGTAAAAAATTTGTCAAACATATGATTACTTAGGATACTAAAACAATTATTTTTTATGGTTATATTG
Organism: Viscum album; assembly: GCA_963277665.1. Lineage (NCBI taxonomy): Eukaryota > Viridiplantae > Streptophyta > Magnoliopsida > Santalales > Viscaceae > Viscum > Viscum album. The sequence goes on along the minus strand of OY728130.1, from coordinate 798,715,842 downwards.
TTATTTTGTATTAGTTAACCCCTTTTAAGTTTCCCCATCAATCCAATGTGAAGATATATTCATCAAAAAAATGTTCTTATGATTCATATATCACAGAAGTTTTAACCCCCGTAACTAGAAAGATGACGTCACCAATCTAGAACCTCCAGCACCAAGTGGAGAATATGTTAGTGAGGTAGTAACACCAAAAATATATTGTTCTAATAATAGATTCACCACATGATAAACACTATGTATTGAACCCTTGTAGCGCATCTTGTTGAAGGAAAGCTATGACAAAGCTAGTGGCACTCATCACCACATTTAACCGCATTTATAGCATATCCAAAGAGTGTAGAAATATAAAACTCCATTATCATAGTATAGTAAAATTATAAATCTATTATTACCCTTATATTTCATAATAGTCACCTCAGAGTGCTCCATCCACTCACCATATCCATCGAAAATGATATGCGGCCTTAGTTCCTCCATATTGTACTATGAAGGATGCCCATGATATCTCATTCCTAACCAACAAGGCTCAGAAACCCAATAGGATGTCTCACCAAGGATGATATATCTGAGAAAATCATAAACATTCACATATTCATGTTCCCAAATATGATATCTATTAGAATGACTTAGTATAAAAGAGGTACCACATTTTTTCTCAAACCAATTAATCTCACCAGTGCGTACTGGTGATATTTGGAGCATAATGGAATGTCCAAATAGAACCAAGGGGTGAGACCATGTTCAAACCACAATATATGTAGTATTATGATATATCCCGATGGGTACTAGTGGAAAAGAGTGGGAATATATACTAACTCCCACTAAAGAATGGGCTCATATTCCCATTCTCACTACAGAATCCCATCAACACATTTTGGTTGAAAAGGATGGAAATTTTTTTACCCTAGACATATCTTGTATAGATATCAACACATCATGATAGTTTTTCCATCATTTTATAGTTTACATATCCCAATTATCACCTAGTATAATAAACTCATTCGTACTCTCTCTAATACTGAAGAAGGTTTTTATCATATATTGTAAACTACTCATTAGATGGATCATATCCCAACTTATTATTATAAAAAACATTGAAATATTCCAATTAAACTATAAGAAGTGTATCATATCCTCACATATATCCTATATTATTATTAGTAAATTACAGTAGAGTATTAGTGGCAAGCACATATCCATACACCCCTTCAACCAAAGAAAGACTAATAATATGTTTAAGTAGCATCCAAAAGATAAAAATATATTCTCACATGGTCTAAGGAAACCCTTTGAAATATTATAATTAGAAACAAAGTTCCAACACATATTCATGTTCAATATCAAGTATCTCATTAATCAGATTCATTGATGACATGGAATTCACATGAAAATATATACATCCATGAGGGTTTCCAATTTTCCTTAAGGAGGGAATCTAAAATGATATCTTGTTAAATATGGACAATGACCTAGGACTATACCCATATTACTACATTGTTCAAAGAAGACATTCATAATTATTTATAACACCTATCCACGGTGGGCCAAGAGTCTGATGACTCACCATTAGAAATTTAGAGTATTTGTAGTTAAGGTGGTCCTCCCCTGGATATTTTGATCATCAGTTATGTAGGTCCTATATAGAAAACATGCCACATGTTTAATCTAAGTGAAAATAAAAATAATAATCATGAGAACTATTCTTATGGTTCTAACTGTTAAAGTACTCCTAATAGTGAGAAGGTCACAGATAGAAAGGGAAAGCCTCTGATTATCACCCCATTGACTGGTAATTGACAAGGTCCCACATGTGGTGTTAATTAGTCATAATTATATTATACCCCCCTTCCATAATCTATAACATAGTAATATAATCCCAATTCTCCCTCAAAGGATCAATATCATTTATTTTTGTGACCATAACTCCCATTTATGTTACTTTATCATCACCAATAAATGATATAGGGTAACAATTTTCATCAGAACCTTCCTCACCCCATGGAAAAACTCCCTTTTCAATAATATACCCATGAAAAAACCATAATGGTTATATCATGTGATATAATATTCCCTCATATATTATGAAGATTGTATGGATATATGGAAATAACTAGACCAGGATAACCTCTGGAATTTGTTCAGGATTATTTCTAATCCCTACTATGACAGTATAAAGGTGCTAAAAAATGATTTATTTCCTTATATGATATAAAACATTTGGTATAATCTACACAAACAAAAGATAATGAAACTACCTCTTTAGAATTATTAAAATCATATCCTAATAGTGAACAATATTTATTTCCAGGTTATCTTTATTACTTTCTCAATAGATTGGAATCATATATTAAAGAAAACTACAGGAAATTTCAACACAATTGTCTCTATGACTTAAGGGAACTTCCAATGATAATTTTGAATTCTGGATCTAACATATGAATCTATGGATGGTGTGAATATGTAATGTTTCACTCCTTGACCCAATAGATCACCCCAAATAAGGAATCATGAAATGTCATTTTTACAGGAGTTGTGGGTTCAAATACTACATATTCTAGTTGGTCCAATCAAAAAAAATCACATTGCCTCTAATACTAAAATTTGGCTTGATCAAATTTAATGTTCCATTGACAGGATCCTTTAAAAATCTTCTAAAAAGTTCACATGATCATCTTAACTGAGAAAAGTAAAAATTCCTCAACCACAAGACATCTTCCATTAGATATCAGATCACATTATGAATGGGAACTACACTTAGAATGTTCTCAAGTAAAATCTCACTACATTAAGAATAACATACTAGTATCCAATATGGATTCCACCTATAAGAAACCCTATACCATTGGTATTATTCCATGTGTCCATATAGGTTTGAAAATTCTAGATAAAATTTTTATTTTTTTATTAGTGAATGGTTTATTTTGAGGTCTATAGATTAGAACGGGATTCAAAGGGTCTATAAAATCCAAAAGGTATTTTCATATTGGTTGCCAGGATCAAGTGAATACTTAAGTGTCTAAAGGTATATATGAGGAGTAAAGAAGCGTTGTGGTGTAGTTGAGAACCTGTTATAGAGGATTCAATCCATGAATCATAGATTCAATTCATGAATAATCAATATAGGATTAATTAATCATCCCTATAGATACATTCCATGAATCATAGGTTCACACTATGAAGTATTTTTTTAGTTTTTTAAAACTGTAATGTCCCCCATTTTTACTTGGGTTTATGGGTACGTGCGGAGTAGTTGGTTTTATTTGAACTCTACCTCTTCTTCTCACATATTCTTGGCAGCTTTTAATATGATTTTCTAATAGATTTATAGTGAGGTCTATGTCCTTTCTCTCCATCTTCTATTCCCTAATTTTCCACTGATTTTGAATTTATTTGGTTTAGTGATAAATTTTTTTTTCACTAAAGGATGTTTAAATTTCATATTTTTTATGGGGATCTCATGCAGCTTAGCTAGAGGACATCCTGGGATGACATCCACCTATCATTATTGCTTATATCCAAAAATGTTCATAATTATATGAATTTATTTATGGTTTTGGTTCAAATTAAATAAATTTGTTGGATAAAATGGAATCTCGTGTTAAGGATTTGTCTTAGTGTAGATTTGGGACTGTGTCAGTGGTGATTTTTATTGCATTAATTGAAGAACTAGTAATCATTGGATTCTAGGTGATTTTTTGGAATTTATTTCATTTTTATTAAATGTTATAATTAATTATAATTGGTTGTTATTAAATTTTCTGGATTCCATGGATAAGTTAGGTTCTTATAAGTGTGAGTGATATACATTGAACTATGTAAATCTTGGGGAAGGTCAGGTGGAGAGTTTTCAAGTATAGGAATAAAATGGTAAATCTTCTAGAATTAGTTATTTGGTCTTGTGTACTATTCCTATGGCATATTGATTTTGATGATGTTGTATTCAATGTGTGGGATCTCTAATTAAGGTGATTTAATTTTGTTAAATTTAATATTTATTTAAATTTAAATTTTAAATTAAATTGAAATGGGTAATTTGTGTTTATTTCCTTGGATAGACAAACTAAAGTACATTGGTTATGAATTTCATAAGGAAATGACATGATTAAAATACGAAAAATGTTTGAGGTATTGGCCACTAATACATAGTGACCTACAAACCCCCTGAGTAGGGTTGATGGGCCTTATATGACATAGTGGTCCTAGGGTAGATACCTCGTCCACCTCTTGAAGGAGGTGTGTTGTGTCTTGAGATGACTAGCCCAAGAGGCCCATATGGGACCATTGACATGTGATGTGGCCTCTAGACCTCTTATAAGGTGATTCAATAAGTAATGTGTATTTTTTCCCATAAACAAGCCTAGGTGGTATGACATTAGGTAGATTGGGGTCACATTGGGTGATCAGACTGGCCCAGAGTGACCTTAAGGATCCAAATATGTCATGGATCATCTCTTGGATATTACCCTTGTGGTGAGACCCATTTATTTGTTGGGGTTGTTCTACCATGTTGGTGATTTCATGTGATGTGACATCTTTAGAGTTTCAGGTGTAGACCCATGACCAAGATGAGACCAAGGACACATGTGTGGGTGCTTATATTTTACTATGACCTATGGGACCTTGTTTGTTCACAATTTAATGACCAACCCGGGTCATTTGAATATATATATGGGTGTTTATGGTTGTGAGATCCACCTAGATCTTAAATCAACATGTAATATTGATGGGGTATTGAATATCATAGTGGGTAGGGGTGTTTGGAAATCCCTTATATTTTTTCATTATAATATGTTATCAAATTCATACTTTAAGGAATATATGAAAGAGTTGGGATACCAAGGTTTTGAGATAGATATGATTGGAGTTTCTTAGGATTTATAGATGATGTGTGGTTATGGATGCCCTGTATTTGGAGTTATCCAACAAACTATCATGATATGGATCCCTATTTTTTGATATTATCATTACATCTCCCATGGATTTTGATTGGTATGTATATAAATACATGGGATGGATCCACATAGTTATGAGATTATGGTTATTGATTCCATGGATTTAGAGTTGGACGCATGTACTATTATGGGATGGATCCCCAAATTCATGAGATTTCGATTATTGATGTTATGGATTTGGAGGCATATACACATACCATCATGGGATGAATACCCACAATCATCGTATTATTGATATGGGTATCATGGATTTGGAGTTGGGAACATGTGCTACTATAGGATGATCCCTAAGAGTTTTGGATATTTTGTTATGGATGCTATGATTTAGAGCTTGAAACATGGTTTATCTACCTTTTATTTGGATCTCGTATGTTTGGACTATCATGGGAGGGGACCCTAGAGTCATTAGGATATAGTTGGGGCTTTTGTGGATGTGAATGTCACATGTTACTAGGGTGTAATGTTCATCGAGATGTTCTCATATACACCTCATCACTTGCTGAATTAGGTTGGTTCATTAGGGTATTAATCTTAAGGATAAATGTTTATTTCAATTATTTAATTTTAGTAGTTATATTTTATATTTTTATTTAAACATTTCACATGCACATGTCACTACATTTTTTATATGTATATAACCACATTGGTGGTACCCTATTGATTTATTTACTCACATACTCACTTTTGGTTGGTGTTCTCTAGCATATTAGGTGGCACTCTTGTCATTATGTGGTTGTTCGGTTAGGTTAATGTTTATATTGAACTTGTTCAAGATGTTACAAAATTTAATTAGAGGTGTTTTATATTTCTTAATATTGGTGATATGGTATCAAGAAGATATATGGATGTGTTTGATCCTATGATGGATGTCAGGTTTCTACAACATGAACCCATTCACAAATATAAAGTCTTGGTTTCTAGGTATGTTTTTGATAATAATTATTTTTTATGTTACATTTGATATGATTTTCATCTTGAGTTATTCACATGGTTTTTTGATTTATTATTATGATTTTTTTATTTTAGATCTTTTTTAAAAGACAAAAGAGGTGTATCCTGCATAATGAGTTAGCATATAGGATTAACATAACATATGGGGACCTACAGGTGTAACATTTTCCACTAATGATAGTTTTAGCTGGTTAATGTGTTAGCAACTTTTCATATAGTATTTTCCCAAATAAATACTTGGTGGAATACTAATTTTCTAGACTGAAATGTATATTTATTTTCATTTGAGGTAATGTTTTATGGATCTATAATGATACAATTTTCGATGATGTAGACTTGGTCCCTCGGTGTATGGGACATGATGGGACCCAAGTAGGTTAGAGAGTAACATGGTGCCTTTTTCAGAAACCCCTTATGGGTTTTTAATATTCTTATTTAGTTAATTAATGTATTAATAACCACTTAAATGGTGTCTCCCCATATAGATTAGAATGAAAATCTACTAAAAAAACAATGTGACAGTGGTTTGTGGGATGCAGATCACTAATTGGGTAATGTTGGTTGAATATACCTTATAGAATTGTTATTTAATGTGGTGGTAACAATGTATATGTTATTTTTCCATATATATATAAATGGAATTCTACTTATTTGATGTAGTAGTTGTGGTTCTCCTTAGTGAAGTTCTTCCTGGATGATGTTGTTAGTTGTGATAGTGGTGACTGAAGAGTGGGTATCCTGGAGGGAGAAATCCCATAGGTGGATGATCAGTGAGAATTAGTGCCTGGAAGGATGAAAGTTTTCGAATGATATGTTGTTTGTAAATATATGTAACCCTATAAAGGTATTTTTGGAATTTTTTATTCCATGGTGTACATAGATACATAAGAATGGATGACTTCCCCTGAATTGTGACCCTATACGATACATTAAATTTTGGATATGTGGGAGACTTAAAGGCTTTGAGATGTGACATGGTTTGTAATAATTCATATATTTTTCATTCATTTAAGGAAACTAATGAGATAGGTTAACCCATGTTTTTGGGTTCTATTGAGTTCAGAAGTGTTAGTTTGTGATAGCTTTTGAAACCAATATATGGGTGGTGAAATTGTGTTTATGGTATAGGCATAATGATGCCTTGGTGTTTTTTCAAGGAAGTAACTTTGAATGTTGTAGCTATATTTTGGGAGAGTGCATAGATGCTAATTACTTGGAAATATTCCATGTGGATACTAAGAATGTGTTTGTATTGGTGTGGGTGAAACTTCAAACATGAGATCCTCTGGGATTTTCTGGGGTTTATCAGTTCATATGTCATGGATCATGGTCAACCTAGTATGGTGACAGAACTCGTGGGTGAATGATTTCAGTTTTTTTGTTTTGTTGGTACAAGTGGGTAAAACCATTTGTTTTTATATTATATTCAGTGGTATGGGAGGGTTATGTATTTTTCACATTGAATTATAAAGCAGTGAGTAGATGAGCATGAGCCAAGGGTAGATAGGTTCATATGGGATATCATGATCATGGACTAGGTAGAATGGAATTCATATTGATGGGACTTTTTTATTTGGAACTAGAGGAGAGCTATAAAGAAATCTATATAGTGTCGAGTGAACCCATACCTATTTTAGGATGTGACCCTTGTGATGGTTCCTATTTTAGTGGTTTTTAAGGATGAAAATCCTATAAACTGGGAATGGGTTCTAATTGATGTTTCATGTTGGTGCTCTATAATGAGAAACGTAGTCATGTTCATCCATTATGTTTGGTAGTGAATAGATCATGATCCATGTGGCAATAACAACAAATTGGTGGGTTAGTGAGTGTGGTAGTACCAATCTTGTGATAGATTATATGAGAAAGAGAATATGGTTTTATCTGGTCCTATGGTAAATACCATATTTGATATTCAAATGAAGTAATGGATAGAGTTTATGCCTTGTAATTATGCCCTAGATGCTGTTCGTGTGACCCATGGGTTATTCATGGGGTGATACATGGTTCATGACATGTTTTAGGGGGTGAAACCCTATTTCATAACATGGTTCAAGGGGTGAAACAGTTTCATAGCATGGTTCAATGGGTGAAATCTTGATTCGTTGGATGTTTTATGGGATGAATAATGTGATAAACTGTTGAAATGTATCATTTTGCAATCAAAATTATTTATAGTCTTGGGAATATGGTGTTGTGTTTGGGGATTGAGTAGGGGACCATGAGTTAGGGTTGTTAGTGAAAATACAAATTTGGATGTAGAGTTTCTTTTTATGAAATTTTAGCATGTATAGTCAAGTTATTTCGAAAGATGACAACCGAAGATGGTCCTACAGGTTATTTTTCTTGAGGATTTACATGGTGAGAGAGGAATCATATTGGGAGAGTCATATGGGATGTGGTTAGTGGGTCAGTGAACTATTTGAAAGGAGTTTTTTGTAGGCAATTCCTATCGTGAGAGAGATCCATGGTTTGGAATCATCCATGGAATGTGGAGTCTTATGGTGTGGAGAACCATAATCCTCTAGATGAATTGGGAGAGGGTCTATGGGTGTCAATAGAGACAGGATTTTTGTCAGTGTAAGTTAGAGATTAAACAACTCAGTTTTTATTGAATGATATGTTTGGTGTTTATAGTTTTTTAGGATAGTTGTGCTGGGAGTTTAGGGATCAATCATGGTAGATTAATCACGAGTTTGAAAATCTAGATTTTTGGTTCATTGGTTAAATTTTTTAATATAATTCTCTTGGAAAATATGTTTATAGTGAATATTTTTTAATTCCCCATGTCCATACAGGTTGGAAAATTTAAGAGTGAATTTTTGTTTTTTGATTAGTGGATAGATTTCTTCAAGCATCAAATCCTAAAATAGGATCTGAAAGGGTTTTATAAGAAAAATGGAATATTTGGATTGGGTTCAAGGCTCGAGAAATGTCCCAGGGGTTTTGGAGGTTGTAGGAGGAGGAATGAGGTGCTAGGGTGCATCATGGAACCTGCTAAAAATGGTTCTTGCCATGAAGAACAACTTCATGGAATGAATAATTGAAACACAATGAAAACCCCTTTTCCAAAGAATCATGGAATGAGCCATAGTTTCCCATCATGAATTGTTGTTTTAGGGTTTTAAAGGGGGGCAGCTAAAATTTTTATTTGGTAAATAGTCATGTATAGGGAGGCCGAATTGACCAAACCTCCACCACTTATTCTCCCACGTTCATGGAAAATTTTCTAGTGATTTTAAAGGGGATGAAATATATGGTATCATCCCTTAACTCCATCTCCCTTTCCCTAATTTTATAAATATTTTGAATTTTTTTGGTTTAAGGCTAAATTGGCTATTTCACCGAAGGATGGTTAAATCACCCATTTTTATGGGGCTTTTGTGCATCCAAGTCATATGATGCCCTGATATGATTTTTTCCAATCCTCATTCCTTATTTGGTAAAAGTTACATCATACCTTGTATTTATTTAAGTTTCTTGGTTTAAATTCATTTAATTTTCTTGAAAAACTATTCTGAATGTTGGTATTTGTCCCGGTGTAGGTTTGGAAGTGTGTTGGGGATAGTAGGTACATCGTTGATCGAAGAACCACTGATCATTTCACAATGGGTGAATTTTTTACATTTTGAATAAATTTTATATTTAAATATAATTGGTTCTTATTAATATTTCATTATGCCTTTGGGGGAGTTTGGTTCTTTAGAGTGTGGGTGATGATAGTTGAACTGAGGATATCTTGGGATAGGTTCAAAAGAGAGTTGAAAGGAATAGGAATTAATTGGGAATTCTTCAATAATTAGTTACGTGGAATCACATACTAGACATATGGATTATTAATTTTGATTATGTGGCATGAAATGTGAAGGATCACTAATTTAAGTGATTCCCTTTGGTTAAATGGTTTATTAAATATAAATTTAATGTTTAAATTAAATTTAAATAGGAAATTTGGATTGAATCCCTTAGATATGTTGACTAAAGTCTATATCCCATGATATTCTAAGTGCAATAATGTGATACTTCTTCTAAAAATGGTCAAGGTGTTAATCATTGAAGTGTGGTGACCTCTACACCCCATGACTGGGGTAACCATACCTTGTGATAAATAGTGGTCCTAGGGTAATGATTATGTCTACCACTTGAAGTAGGTGTGATGTGGATTGAGATGAGAAAAAAATAGGGATATATGGGACCATTGATAAATCAAGTGGCCTCCCAAAATCATAATAAGTTAGTTCAGAATCAAAGTGGAATGTTATAGCATATATAACCCCATGTAGGTATACCATTGGTAGACCATGATCAGGTTGGGTGAGCATACCAACCCAGAGTGACCTGGAGGTATAGATATGTCATGGGTCTTCTCTTCACTAATACCACTATAGAGTGATAAGTGTAGTAAGTGAGGTCATGATATGTTATTGTTGATGTTGTGGGACGCAGCGTCCTTATAGCATCGGGTGTTGACCCACTACCTAGCTAAGATTAAGAACCCATGTTAGGGTTACTCTATTCTATTAATACCAAGGGGACCTAGTGGGTGACCTATTAAAAAATAGACCCTTAGTGGGCATTTATGTCTATGGTGGTGATGTTTTAGATGAAATGTAGAACTTAAAATTATGTGTAAGACTGATAGAGAAGACACGATGGTGGTGGGAAGGGGCATTTTTCAGACCCTTTTGTTTTATTTTACTAATTATGGGTTATAGAATACAACCTCAAATTTGATGTGACATGGTTTTGAGGCCATGATTTTGAACCAAAAGTGGTTAAATCTATCATCGATTTCCATCTTGGTTATGTTTATGGATTCCATGTATTTGGAGTCAGATGCATATACTTTCATGTGATGGATCTACATAGTTGGGTGATTATGGTTATGACTACCATGGATTTTGAATTATACACATGTCTTGTCATGGGATGGGTCCCAAAATTCATTAGATTATGGATATGGATACTATGTGTTTATAGAAAAATTCATGAATTTTCATGGGATAATCACCCAGATTCATAGAGATATAGTTATTTCTACAATGAGTTAGATATAGGTGCATGTTCTTCCATGGGATGTGTTATGGTTTTTAACTTATCATTCTCTCTATAGTAAATTCTTAATGATGATATCCTATCATGGGGTTCTCGTAGAAACAAAATTTGAACCCCATAAAAATTAATAAAAATTAAGGCTTTGGTTGTCTCTAGAGAAGATAATGTTATGAGTGTGTTTAAATATTATTTTTTGGGTTTAAGTTTCTTCAAAAGAGATAGAAAATAAAACATGGTTGGTTTTGAAATAAAATTAAGGATGTAGTGGTAAAAAAAAGAATTATTTACTCTACCACCTATTAAATAATTATTCAATTGGTTTATAATTATCCTCTCATCCACTAAATCCAACTAATTACTTAAATCATACAATTTTTGTTTAGGTAAAGAAACCCAATGATCACTATATTCCCTACCCTTTTCCATCCTAGTATATGGATATCCCCAATTAACCCCAAATTACCTATAATTTCATATATTTTATTTAGTGCTTTAATTAAAGTGACTTATGTGTGAAATCCCAATTTTAAGTATAAGAATTTAAATGTAAGGTGACCTCTATGGTTAATACTAGTAAATTATACAGAGGAGTTAAAAAATTTAAAGAGTATAACTTATCAACATAGAAGGTGAGGAAAATATTTTTTGGTCAACCATAGGGTTTTTAATGATCTATCATCAGAGTAATACAAAGTAAACTAAATTAAAAAATAGTTTTATATAGAAACCTTCGAGGATAATTTTTCCATTTTCTTCCAGTTTTTAACCAAACATGTCTCATATGGATTTAATCCCTTTTATAGAGGTATTATTCCCTAAAAATATAGGAATTATATTATTATTTTTCCAGGAATTTTAGGAAGAAAGTTAACTTTCCATGGTCCAACCTAGTTTTCCTTTTGGGGGTGGAATAATCCAATGCTTCACTGTACTGCGTAAAGGAAAGTGGGACAGAGATATTAATTATGGGTCTTTATATTTCACAAATCACCTTGGGAAGAATTATTTTACCCATGATACATAATATCTTCCACAATATGAACTTTTATTTTCCCATCATTGGCTATAGAATTAAAATTGTTTCTTTTTCAGTGGTGTCACAACTTCTCTGAATACTGGTTCATTTTGCTCACCTCATAGTTGAAGATCACACCTAACAACAGTTCTATTAAATTATGGAGGGGGATTCTCTAAATAGAATGAAAAAAACTAATTCCTCATCATATTCAATTCCTTATGGTCTTATTTTGTTTCATCTTGAAACTCTTTTGCCATAAATAAGAATTTTCCTTCCTGATATAACGGAGTACCAGAGCTCCCTCATAAGCTACATGGGAAGGGTGGCTTCAGTTGCAGAATGATTAGATTAATCGCTCCTTCAGTCAACTTGGATATAATATTAGGAAATATTAATACCATTAATCACATTTATAAGTATCTTACCTCCATCAGTATCTCAAGTTCAGGGGTGGAAACTAAAGGTGGCATTGGTAGGGCAGGTGTTTCCCTATTCTTCCTTGGTGTGGAGGTGAATAAATTTGGGTGATGTATTATTTTTTTAGAAGATCCCTAAATATATACATAAAAAATTATTAGTAAAAGGGTTTATTATATTTAGAGTAGGAGGAGGATTGGGTTCTTCTGATGGATGTAGGAAAGTAAAAGGCATGGTAGGGTGGGCGAAACTCATGTTAAGAATGCCTACCATGGATTTCGTGGTCAGTGTCCTGGATGAAATATATTTTTTCATAAGGGAATATCATGGTAGGTATACTGACCATGACAGTTATGTTATGATAATAAAATTTTTTCATGAGGTTATATCTTTTTAACTTCTGTGATTTTTTATCACACATAGTCAGTTGTTGGCACTCACGATAGGTATGCATAGCATGAAAATAGGGTGCAATATAGTGTTCAAGTGGCGAAGAGAAGTGATTACAGTAGTATTAAGTCATAGTCATTATTTATACCACGTGTTAGATGTTTCAAGAAGGTTTTGGTATATAATCATCACATTTGGAAAGACTAGTGATTGTGGATGTCATAGTCACCTTGGCCTTTGTAATTTTCTACCTTATAGAAGTTTACATTCTTACTTCGTGAAATATTAATGTTCATCATAAAATAAATATTTGGATTCACAATTTAAATAAAAAAAATGTATTCTTCAATAAATACCATATTTAATTGCATGCTCTGATTTAGTTCTTATTTATCAAATTAAATAGAAACTGATATTAACAAGGGAATTAAGCTATAATGAGGGGTATTTTCAATGAATAAAAAATAAATATGGAAATTTATAGATCAAATAAATCCTGCAAACTTAAAAAATTTCACTCCAAGTAAATTATTTATTGAATTAAAATTATTAAAATATAAATTTCCTTTTACCTAACTTCAAATTTAACATATATATAAGAGATAACACACAATCTAATCCACTGTTTGGTTAATCAAGCCTCATTTTTTGATTCAAACCACTGCCTAACTTCAATTAAGTAAATGTTTCAATTAGGAGTGGATAAAACTATATTTAAAAGGAAGAAAAATTTAACAAATCCACCTCCATTCATCTCTCTTTTAAATATTCCCTACTCAATGGTTTCATTTCCCACTTTATTGATACAACGTAAATGAATGTTTTATAAGTGATTTATCCCTTTTTCTATGGGTTCGATATTCACATCACCTAAATGGATTAATTTTTTAAAAGGTCTATTTGAAATTTATTTTTATCAACCATAATTGAGTGAAAATTATAATTCATAGCAGTTATTTAAGATGGATTTATTTAATTATAGAAACACTCTCAGTTCCCTTATCTTAGAGATCCATTGTGATTTTTTAATTGACTATTTGTATTTTACATTCAAAATAATTATATAATTTTCATTTTAGTTGGATCCCAAATGTATTTGTCTCCCAATTTTCATGTTAATTTAAATAAATTTCAAAATTCTAATGACTTAAATTTATAAAATTGGTTTCTCATAAATATTTTCACTCAAACCATATATCTTAATTTAAGAACAATATTTCATAAAAGTAGAGATAAAACTCACTAAAAATCACTTAAAGTATCTCAATTTTATAACCAATGAATTATTTCAATTTTATCATGATATTTTCAAACATAATAAGAGTGTTAATGGATTTAAAGAAATTAGTGAAAAGTAAAAAATATAAATTGTACCAAAGTAAAATGTGTTTTAGTGTATTTTTTTGAAAAAGGGATTTTATTTATTTTCAATTTATGGATGATCTATTCCCACACACATGGTTCTAAAACATTCCTATTTTAATTTAATTATTCATTTATTTAATAATTAAAGTTCAAAATAAAATAAATATTTAAACCATGATAAAGGAAAGAGATAACTTGGCAGAAATTATTTTTTAACAGTAAGGAGGATTCGGGACTCCTCTACATGTTCATTCCAAAGGTTCTCATATAACTCCATTAGTTATTGGTCATTTACATAGAATAGTTTATTGAAACCTATTTGTTTAATCTCAAATACCTAAAATGGAATTTTCTAATTACTTTACATGGCCTGGTGAATTTGGAATGAAGCTTACCCGAGAATAGTTTCAGCCTTAACGAAAATAAAATTACTTTGTCTCAAATGTGAGATTCTATTTTCTTGATCAAATTTTCATGGGAATATTGGTTTTCCCCTTGTAAATTAGAGATTTATCATATTCATCGATCCTAAATTCTTCATGATCCACTAATTTCAATTTCCTTAGGTCTCATACCTTGCCAAATTATAGATTTAATCATCTGAAAACCCAATGGGCTTTGGGTCATAGCTCAAAAAGAATGTTTCAATGTTTACTATAAACAATTATGTTTGTATACATGCCCAATGGGGTTTTATATATATTTATATATTGCCACAGTGCACCTTCTATATTCTTACTCCAATCATTGCGGTTGGGTTATACTATTTTCTCCAAGATCATTTTGACCTCTCTGTTGGACACCTTTTCCAGTTCATTTGTCTGTGGGTGGTAGTCAGTGGAGGTTTTATGGTGTAATCTATATTTTATCATGAGGGGATCCATATTATTTTTAAATAAATGGGTTCCTTATTCACTTAACAAATCTTGGGGTATCCCAAAATAATGAAATATTTTTGATTTAATAATACAATTACAGATTTTGAGTCATCATCTCGGGTGAAATTTCTATCAGTCCTTTTAGATACATAGTTTACAACCAATTATATGTTTGAAAATACAAATTAAATGGGAAAAATACCATAAACTAAATTCGATATACAAAAAATATTTCACAAAAAAATCAATGTTTTTGGGGCATTTCTTATCTTTTTTAAATCTCACCTGTAAACTATGATTTTTGGTATTTTTTACAAAAAAAAATATAAGAGTTTTTTAAAATTTCATACCAAAAAAATCTATTTTCCAAAATTTTCCTTGTAATACGTTTATTTCAAAAATGGCCTCCACATGTAAGATTATGGAAAAATGAAAGTAAAAATGTATTTCTTCCCTATGAATACACCATATAATGATTTTAATTACACATTTTCTATAAATAAGGGTTGTACAAAATGTTTGTTTTGGATTAAGATGTTAATTTAGACATTTGTTAGAGAAGAAAGAAGTTACCTTGGATATGATAATAAAATTCACTATATCATCATGGTCAGGTTGTATAATTTCTCACAAGGGAAGGAATCATCCAAACTAGTCATTTGGACTGGTTCTACCTCAATAGTGTGAGGTACTCTACTCATATGTTTAGATACTGAATTTTAACATCCCTTATTGTATTTAATATTGAGATAAAATTATTGTATCAAAAACATCCATCTTACTAGCCTAGGATTTCCATCATTCTTTTTGATGAAATATCTTAAAGATGTATGATTAGTATAAACAATCACCTTACTTCTTAAAATATAAGAATAGAATTATTATAAAGATGTAAAATAAATAATAAATCCTTCTATGTTATTGTGTTGTTGATCTTGTAATGGTACATAGTTTGTGAGATCTAAGTTATAACTTGTATAGTCCAACCAATCCTTTGAGACAAGATGTCTCATATAACTCTATTGGATGCATTAGAAAGCATCTCAAAGGGGTGACTAAAATATGGTGGGAAGATGATGGGGTAAGAATTTATACATTATTTCAATTTATAAAGTTTTTTCCTTAATTATTCATAAAATAAAATGTTTGTATCTTTATTAATTAAATTAGTTAGGGACAAAGTAATTTTGTTAAAGTCCTTTATGAATCTTCTTTAAAACCCAACATGTCCTAAAAATGATCTAATGTAGCTGATTGTGGTAGGGTAATGTCTTGTAAAAATGACAACCACTTTTTAGTTTTCGACATCAATTCCTCCTTTAGGAATAAAATGGCCCTAGAAATTGCATTTTTCTACCATAAAATGGAATTTATAAAAATTCAAAACTAATTGATTATCAATAAAACTATATAAAACCCTTAAAACTTCATAAATAATTTCTAAATATATTTTTATACACATTGAATCATCAATTAATACTTCTAATAAATTTTATACCAGATCTGATAAGATTCTAACCATATAATGTTGAACGGTACATGGGGTATTGTAGATACCAAATGGTATTATTAGGTAAAAAAATGTACAAAGGGGCGTATAAAGGTGGTCTTCTCTTGATCAAAGGGTAATATTGGGACATGAGAATATCTAGAAAAAATATTAAGGAAAAAATAATGTCCTTTACTAGCTAGTATTTCTATTATTTTATCTTTAAAGGGTATAATGAAACGGTATTTTATGGTTACATGGTTTTTCTATAATATTCAATACAGAACCCGAGCTATTTTTGATTATGGTGGTTACTAATTCACTATTTTTATTTTTACAGTTTTGTAAATGGTGTTCTTTAGAACTATTTGAATGGGGCTCACCCACTATGAAAATGATATGGGATAAATAATTTCAACATTTAGAAATATTGCAACATCCATTTTGGATACCTATGGGAGTATTGGGTTAAGTATCCTTTGTGGTTTTCTTATTAACTTATATCATTTTTCCAAAAAAAATATTTAAATTCATATGTTAGGTGTTATTCATATAATATCCCCCAATTTACATCCTATGTCTTTTACATTGTTTATCTAGAAGATTAGCAGTTGGTTCTCATGGTCAGGTTCTAAATTATTATAAATTATGACTATAAATTGCTGATTTTATTTTATTAAATCATATATTAAATTCTAGGGAGGCATATTTTTTCTACATTATGGGGTTTCTGGAGATGTTTCCATTTCACTATTTTCCCTGATGGCTCCCTGAACATGTAAATTAGAACTTATAGTACCATTTTTCAATAGCTCATCAAAATAATTTTCATTAATTTATTCAAATTGATCCATAGTTGAAACTCTCTCAAGGATAGGTTCATTTTAAAAATTATATATGTCCAGTACTTTTAGTGTTTCAAAAGCTTCTACTAGTATGATTATATCATAAAATATCTCAAAATATTTTCTAGAAGAATAGAAGAGTTCAATTGTTTTAATATAATAATAAAATGTTCCTTATGTGGATATTTCATTGAATAGAGTATATTTAAATCTACTATTTCCAACCCAAATGTCATGGATTGGATTAATTCATTGATATTCATAATGTTTTTAGATATATTTAGAAAGGGTCTTCCAAGAATAATGTTGGAATGATCCTTACCTTTTCCTTCTTCTATGTTGAGAATGTAGAAGCCAACAGGAAATGGGTAGACTTATACACTTACAAGGACATCCATAAGGACTTCTACTGAATAAGAAGTGGATTTTTTTGCAAGATATAAAACCACATAGGTGGTTTTAATTTCTCTTGTTTTTAAATAAATATATATTGAATAATTCATTTCCCTAATTTAATGTCCCAATTTACAAAATTCATTAGAAAAATTAATCTTACCAATTGTTCAAGAAATAAAAAATTTACCCAGATCCAAAAAAATTGGGGATTTGAGTGGTAATGTTATTAGACACATTATTAACTTGTTATAACTCTTCATTTCCTTTCAATATAATCCTACCAATGTAAAAATACTTAATGAATTTTTCTTACCTTTTAATATATCAAATATTTTATAATATGGGATACTGATTTCTAATTTTTTAAAAACTTCTAGTATCTCTAGCTATAATGATTCCACCATTGTTTTTCTTGGTTATTGAATTTTTAAAGATAAGAGAGTAGTTTTGGATATTCCCTGAAATGAATTTTTCCTTTGGATTTTGTTTTATTGACCACTTTCTTAGGTTCTCTTCTTTGGATCAATTATTTTCATTCGTGGTCCTTTATAATTCCAATTTCAATTTCCCACGGTATTCTTTTTCTATCTTCTAGTCATTTTCCACTTCTAAAGGTAATGGAACTAACATTTCCATTTGGATTTAAAAAAATTTATACATGAAACGTTTTTTACGTTTGTATACCATATTATTTAGGGTGTTCATGAGATATCTAAATTATCCTTTTAATTATTTTAATTCTGACCTTTGATTTGGGATAGTGGTGTACTGATTATTTTATGATTATATTTCATGTCTCAATATGTCTTTCATCAATGTTTCTCATGTTTTTCCTTACAATTATATTATCGATGGTTGGAAATTCTTTCTCTACAATGGGGGTATACAAAGGTTATTCAAAAGTTTATTGATAAGTATTATTCAGATAGCTTATAGATCCAAATTAGTGAGTGGGGAATTCTATCAATTCCTAGTTTTCCACTTGGTTGATTCAATAATTCCCTTTGGAAGATTCCATCACAAAATTTTATTCCTTGAATTAGAGGGTATCTATTAGGGAAATTTTCCTGGGAGTAACACGAATGAAAGGCCCTTAGGGTGTGGTAGATGATTATTTTTATACTTTATTGACACCTAATTATCTCATAAGAGAAGTTAGTTATTTAATTATATTTTCTAACAAAGGGGATTTGGAACTTTTTACCTCTTGTACTATTCTTTCTTGAGTTCTCATACTAAACTATTAAAAATTTTGTGAGACACTTTCAATGATTTCTTGAACTTCAGATAGTGACTTATCAATTAGTTCCCATCCTAAAAAATAATCAAGAAAGTTTTGGTCATTATCCATCATCCCTTGGTATAAAATCACCAATAAGTGATGTTATTCATATGTATGATGTGTGAAGAAAGTAGTTATATTCTTGAATCTCTTCCAAAACTCATAAAGAGTATCTCCAGTTTCTTGTTTGATTCTATAAATTTCTTTTCAAAATTGTTAACTTAATAAATAAGGAATGAATTTATAAAGGAATTATTTCTATATATCTTCACATTATTTGAAATTTTGAGGTTATAAATTGTATATCCACTCCTTGGATTCTCCTTAAAGTGATAAGGGGAATTCTTTCCAACTTATTTGAGCCTTAATGGCTCCTTTTTTTCTAAATCCATTAAAAACATCCTTAAATTATATTAAGTTCCTATTAGTTTCTTCTCCTGATATCTCACAAAACATTGTTAATATAAAAAAAATTCCATTTTTATATTCACAGTCTTTTTAATCATTCAATTTCAATTGTCGATTACTAATATTAAAATTAGTTTCATACATTTATCTCAAAGTTCTATTAGCTTGAGCTATATTTTCTTTCCATATCTTCACTTTCTATTAAATATTTTGAGTAGGATTAAGCTTAAGAGGGTGAATTATCCAATTTAATGGTAAAAAAACTCTCTTTACTCCTGTTTGGTATTTCTTAAAGTTATGATTCTGGTCAACATAATTCTCTCAACCTTGAGATCAAAACCAGTGTGGTGGAAAGAAATGGATGTAATCATTTGAAAATATTTTTTTAATATTAAATAAAACACTGGCTCTCTAGTAATTGTACTAACTTTAGGAGTTCCTTTCTTGGGGTTCTTAGTAAAACAAAATTTAAAACCTATAAAAATATAGTAAAATTGGGACCTAGATTTTCTTCGGAGAAGATAATGTTAAGAGTGTGTCTAATTTTTTTATGTGTTTAGTTTTTTTCAAAATAAATGGTAAATATAACTGGATTTGTTTTGAAATAAACATAAGTAAATAGTGGTCTAACCTTTGATTATTTAGACACCCACATGTTGAATCATTGTTCAATTGTTTTATAATTATACTATCATAAATTGAATCCTATTGATTATATAAATAAAGAAATTTTATTTCAGTTAACGAAACCCAATGACCAATATATTATCTGCCCTTTCCTAGCCTATTATTTGGATATCCCCAATTACCCCTTACTTAAATCCACTTTCTTCTATCATATGTTGTTTATTTAATCCAAGTGATTTGTGTGTGAAAGTGAAAAAGTAAGAAAAATAATATAAAGGTATGAATTCTGAAGAGACCTATACTACCAATATCTGTAAATTCTATTGGGGAGATAAAACATTGAAAGATTATAATTCATCAATAAGGAGTGATAAGATTCTATTTATATAACCCACATGGGATTTTATTTTCCATAATTAGAGTACTAAAAATGGAAATTAAATTACAGAAGTGTTTCGTATGGAAACCTTCATGAAAAGTTCCTCTACCTTTGTCAAATATTTTTAGGACACCTATATCCCCCTGCCTAAATTCCTTTTATATATAATTTTATTCTTCCATAAACCTGAGAGGCACAAAATTTTAATTAATTTTATTAATTTTAGGGAGCAGGTTAACTTCTCACAATCCAACCCAGTTGTCCTTTTGGGGATGGAATAATCTAATTCTTCATAGTTGTGTGTAATGGAAAGTGGGCCTTGGATTTTATTTTTGGGACATGTTATTTTGAATAGTGTCTTGGGAAGAATTATTTTACCCATGATATGTAACTTCTAACATAGTATGAACTTTTATTTTTTCATCATTTTCCAACTAGGGACAACCATTTCATTATCAGTGGATTTTTAGATTCTCCACAGACTGGTTATTTCTGCTCTCCTCATACATAAATATTGCACCCAAAACTAGTTCTATTTAATGGTGTAGGGGGATTATTTAAATAACATGGAAAAATAATAATTCCTCATATTATTCAGGTTAACATGAGATCTTTTCCTTTTATCATTCTGCTTTGGTGGAAACAAGAATCATTTTCCATCATGGAATAATGGGGTACCAAGACTCCCTCAAAAGCTACATGGGTAGGGAGGCTTTTCTCATGGCATGCTCAGTTGGATATCTCTCTCGGTTAAGGTAGAGCTAAAATGGGGGTATATTAAAACACTAAATCTCTATGAAATGAATCTTTACTCCATCGTCATCTCAAATTCATGGGTGGCAGACAAAGGTGGTGTCAATAGGGTAGGTTCCACCCTATTATTACTCGGGGTGGATGTGCATAAATGAGGGTGATATCTATATTTTCATGGGGAATCTCACAACCTATATACCTATAAAATTATTATTATATGGGTTAGTAATATTTAGGGGAGGATTATTCTTTGGTTCTTTTCATGGCTGTTGGGAAGGAAGAGGCAGGTAGGGTGGGTGAATCTTGTGGTAAGCATGCCTATCATGAATGTTGTGGTTAGTGTCCTAACTAGAAGATGTATTTGGAGAAGGGAAGATCATGATCGGTATACCTACCATGATATTGGTTTAATGATAATAAAATTTCTTCATTAGATCATTTCTTCTTGCCTTTTCATATTTTTAATCACACACAGTCATCTGTTGGAACTCACAATAGGTATGTTGATCATGATAATAGGGTTTGGTAAGGTGTTCTAGTGACCATGAGTAGTTATTATGGTATGATTATAGAACAATCACCATGTCTACCATGTGAAAACATGTTCAAGTAGGGGAAATTATATGTTTAAAACCTATGGAAATCCTAGTTACTGTGGATTTCATGGTCACTCTTAGACTTTGTAATTTTTTTCCCTATAAAATTTCACATTATTTCTTATGGAAGTATTAAATTCTGCCATAAAATAATTATTTATCTTCATAATTTATATCAAAATAGGTATTCATAAATAAATACCATCTTTAAAGTCAAGTTAAATTTATGTTCTAGTTTAATAATTTCAATAGAAACTAGTATTAACACGTGAATTGAGCTATAATGGGGTGTATTTTTTATTAATAATATATAAAAATTTAAAAATTTACTACTCACATCACTTAATGACTATAAACTATGAATGATGCTTTAATATGTCTAATAGTGTCATCAATATCTCATTTATTTTAGGCAATATTTTCCCTTTCCAATAAATGGACTATCTTAATGCATTTTATTCCAAGAATTATGAACTTAAACTATGCGAACTCTACCATGAGATAATATATACTCCCATTGGGCTCCCCATTCATGTTAAGATTTTATTCACCCTTTCCATAAAGATTTATAATCTTTAACTCTTCTATACTCAATATTCTTTTGTGTGTATAAAATCTATCCTATATTATCAAATATTGAAAGACCTTAAACTACTGGTAATAGACATTAATCTTTTCAGTCTAAATAACACTACTGGTTATCCAGATAAATTTTCAAGCCTTTACTTAAAAAAATTTACACCTTCAAGTATTGTAAAAAAAGATAGAGTACAAATGGAAAAGTAACAAACTCATGGGGCCCACCATATGGACTTAAGAGAAGTTTATCCATGCTCATTGAAACCCCTTCTTTAGGAAAAAATTAATATAATGAAATGTCATGTTTTTTCAAACTAATAATTTTTTCAATATATAGCGATGTGACTTTTAGGGTACTAGAACCCTCCTTAAATACCCTATCTTACATGAATTTACTTTATTATTCAAATGATTGAGTCCCCAAAAAAATTTCTTATTTATCGATAACAAGTATATCTAACTTCAAAGGACACCAATATTTAGAGATGAATGCATTCCCCAACATGGGTTATGCACAAATTCCTTTAAATGGCCTACTAACTAGACGTGTGTATTCATATTAAGAAATAGATTCTTTAATATTTATATTTTATGGAAAATTTATTGAGTAACCTGTCATTCGAATACGTCCAGTGGTTATCCTGGACAGAAATGTCTCATATCATCATCCCTGATTAAAACACTTTATGATTTACACAATTTATAATCGAACTATTCATATGGATTTGATACCTGTGATGTTACACCTTAGCGTATCATACCCATTTTAAAATTAGGGATTAAACATCTCATATTTGAACCTCGAATAGTTCCTCATCATGTAACCCTTTAGCACATGAAACAATAGTTAATGTTTCATAACTATAAAACAAATTTCCCCTTTTTGGTATAGTTGTTTGAACATTATGACCTTAAACTGGGTAAAACATTCTATGAGTTTCTCTATATATTTGGAAATAGTATATCTATTCATGTTGGGTTTTACCCCACTATGTTACTAAGTGGGCTGATTATTTTGTTCAAATCTTTATGACCTTAATGTATATGAATATATAGTCTATGAACTATGAAAATAAACTTTACATTTTATTCCATATGTTTGTATTCATTTGAAACATTAGTGTCCCCATTGACATCATGTGTTTTCACCCGAGATATCACACATATCACCTCACCCTTTTTGATCAAATTTATCCATCCCTAAACATTAGTTATATTGGTCAGTCTCGTATGGAATAAAATTGAATAAAGGAAAAGGAATAAAATTCCCCATGGTGAAAACCAATAAAGGAAAACTTGGGTAAAATTTGAGTCTCTTCTCATTAGTCATGAATCTCACATGACCTAGAAAAATAATAATAATTTAAAAAAAGAAAAGGAAAAAACATGTTAGGATGAAAATACATAATGGGGTATCTAATAAAAAAAAATTTGCTTCCTACTAAGATGGAAAACTTGAGTAAAATTTGAGTCTCTTCTCACTAGTCATGCATCTCACATGACCTAGAAAAATAATAATAATTTTAAAAAAAGGAAAAAAACATGTTAGGATGAAAATACATAATGGGGTATCTAATAAAAAAAAATTCTTCCTATTAAGCCTTCACAATGTAAGGATTATGAAAAAAATATGTGATAAGATAAATGAGTTAAGTATTGTAAAATTGATAATATGGTCCCATAAAAAGTCAAGTTATGATCATCAGGTCCCTTGTCTTGAGAAAAAGTTCAGGCATTTTCTATACCTATCAATTTAGATAACCATGTGAAATTCATGAAGAATCATCTCAGGTTTCTTCAACCCTCATGGAAATTAGAATCCTTGTTCTAAACCCCCCTTCACAATCTTCATCAAAACAAGTCAAATAATTTATTCAAATGACTAACTTTTCTATTACGATTTTGGTATTTCTACATATACCCATTTATGATTATTTCCCAAGAGAAAATAATTATTCCAAATAAACAAAATCTTTTATTATGGTGATGGAATTTATATCTATACACACTAGTGATCCATTATCTAGAGGACATCATTCATCTAAATGGACTAACTCTAGTTTTATGGTGATGATATTTTTTTATAACCATATGTGATTCATGCCCATTAAGAAATCAACTATTCAAATGAACCAACTCTAGTGTTATGATTATAGAATTTATATCTATACCCTCCCTTGATCCATGTTGGGGAGGAAGTAATTAATTGAAACATACCAACTCTGGTGTTATAATGATTGTGTATCTTTATGTACCAATTCATGATCCACACCCAATAGGAAAACCATTCTAACTCATGTATTTCAAGACCATGATTAATATCATCCATTTAAAATTCAATTTTTATATATTTATAGGTTATCTTGATATTACCATCCATGGTTTTTCAGTTTATTATGATATAATAATTATAAGGGAGAAACAGATAGGAAAATGATAATAAAAAAAAGAATGTTTTTATTCCTTGACAAAATAATAGAGGAACATCAAAAAATTAAAGCCTCTATTCATCATAGGATTGTATTTTATAAATTTGTTTCTGAGATTTATCTATATTATATTAAATACTATCTAGCCTCACTATCTTGGTCTCTTCCATAATATGTAGTCTTTCTGCCTCACCCGCAGAAGATTCCTTCTTGATGAAGGCCTTATCCATTATCCCATAGTACTCAACTTTCCTTTCATTGAGAGAATATAGTTCCCACTAAATTAATACCATTTAAATAGCCATTTCCTTTATTAAGTTTTATTGTTCAAATTCCACCACCATGTATTGGGATTCTTCATAGGATGTTACAGCTAAGAGGTAGGTGAATCAGGATACTATTTTCTATAGTAAAGAGTTATTATTTCAGTTCAACATACTCCAACCTTCTTATTATCTCCAAAAAAATTAGGTTGATTGTACTATAATTGAATCCACTGATTCCTTTTATTATAAATAGGTGGTGGAGTCTTGGAAACTTTGTATGAATTTTCTATTCATGAGAACTACTAAAAATACGGCTTTTAACAGTGCTAAAAAAGGCCTTTAACAGCACTAAAAAGGTGCTATTAAGGCCGGAAAAGATAACGGGGGGGTCCCCTTTATCAGCACTCCAAAAAGTGCTGATAAAGGCCCCTTTTATCAGCGCTAAAAAAAGCATTGATAAAAGGGGCCTTTTATCAGTGTTAAAAAAAGCGCTTATAAAAGGGGCCTTTTACCAGCGCTAAAAAAAGCACTGATAAAGGACCCTTTTATCAGCGCTTTTGTTTAGCGCTGATAAAAGTAAAAAAATTCAAAAAAATTTAAAACAATTAAAAAAAATTTAAAAAAAATCTGTAAATCAGAGGGGGCTATTAACAGCGCTTGCCCCCCCCCCATATATCAGCGCCCCCACCCCACCCACTCCCTCGCAAGCCCCAGCCACGACACCCCCATGTTTTATCAGCGCTTTTTAGTGCCCCTTTAACAGCGCTATATCCCCCCACAAATTCACCCATGTGCGCGGCCCTGCCTGCCTCTACCTGGTTTTGAACTCAAGACCTCCCCCATGCACGCTAAGCCTTTACCACTCCTCTAATTTGATTTTTTATCCAAATAGTGATATATCTATTTATATATATATATAGTTATATTTATTCATGTATTACTATAAATTTATATATTTGTATTAATATATATATATATATAGTTATATTTATATATTTATTTGTATATTAATATATATATATAGTTAGTTATATTTATATACGTATATATTTATATATTTATTCGTATAATAATATATATTTATAAGATTAGTTTTCAATACAATTATAAAATATGTATTGTTTTGTGTGTGTATAAATAAATACATATATACAACACACACACACACAGATATATATATATATATGTGTGTGTGTGTGTGTGTGTGTGTGTGTGTGTGTCTCTATAAGTATAATTATACATATATATATATATATGCATATACATATGTTAGAATATATATATATATATATATATATAATATATCGGTTTGTTAATATATATACACACACAAATAGACACACACACATTATATTGGTACATATATAGTTATATTAATATATAGGTATATAAACATTGATATATTTGTATTTTAAATAAAATGGATATTAGTTATTATTTAGATAAATCTAATATATGTTATATGTAAATATGTTTAATTATTTATTAAAAAAATTAATTTTTATGTGTGAATATATAAAAAATATGTATATATTGTTATATATTTGGTTATAAATAGTATTGAATTATAAAAAATGAAATATTTTCAATAACATAATATCAATATTAATGTAATACCTTGGAATAAATTCAGTCCCCACCAAAAAAGCCAATAATACCCCCTTAAACGAGGCTGAAAATCCACAAAATGTTAAAAAATCTAGGTACCCTGACTAAATACTCAGTTTTGGAGAAATTATGGGCCTCTTTTTGCCATGAAAAACCTTGAACTAGGCCCTACCAAGTAACAGTGACGTAGATCTCATCACAGGCTTCGATTTGATATGTGGTAGTGATCAAACGGACAACCAAATCAAAATTTATGGCTGTTCGAAGTTTGAGTTGCATTTTCAACATATTTTGGATCTTTTTTTAATTTTTTTAATTTTTTTTGTCTTCAAATTGTTATTAAATGACTATTAGTCAATAATAATTAGAAAATTATTAATTAAAATTATTTTTTTAATTTTTTATAAGCCATTTTCACTAAATATCTTATATATTAAGTGTAACTGTATATTTACACTTATCTAAAATATATTTAAAATTATATTTAAAAAATATATATTATATTTATATCAATATAAATATATCTATATATTAATATATTAATATATATTTGTAATGATTTTTTTTGGAAGAAGACCCTTTATAAGCGCTTTTAAAAAAACCACTGATAAAGACCCCCCTTTATCAGCGCTACTAAAAAAGCACTGATAAAGGGGTACCCTTTAACAGCGCTAAAAAAAGTGCTTTTAAAGGGGGTACCTTTATCAGTGCTACAAAAAAGAGATGATAAAGGGGTACTTTTATCAGCAATTTTTTTAGCGCTGATAAATGTACCCTTTATCAGCGCTTTTTCGTTAGCGCTGATAAAGGGTGGCGTCGGGAATGCCCTATTTTGTGGTAGTGTAGGTTTGTTTTATTAACCCAAATATATCCATTATTACATATTTAGGGCCTATATGTCACATATTAAGATACAATTGATCATATTTAGATCCACTTTTAGAAGTATAAATGTATTCAAGGATAATTTTCATCAATTACATTATCAGCGTTGTTCCCATTGAACTTGTGGTCCGAAATTAGTTGTATTATTTGTATACTCAGGTATTTGATCTTAGAGAGTAAAGGATTCCTTTATGTTCTTTATTACATAATCCAAAACCAATTTGAATGAATAATCATATTCTATTATAATGTATTTGAGACAAAATATAAACTAGGGACACAATAGGGACACACTAACTCTAGGATCTATGACTCCTTTAATAACTATTTTAGTTGATGCAGGTGTAACAAGTCCCACTAGATGGATATAATTTTCTTATTTTATTATACTAGGATCCCCCATTTTCCAAAATTTCACATAATGTGATGTTGAGGAAACATTATCATTTCTACTAATGATTGGAATTTCTATTAGTTTTGAATTATTCCCTACATCGGCAGCCGTATTGATTTTTGAAGGGGAATACATCAATAAAGAGATCCCTCTAGAGAGAATTTATTTTTAAATCCATATTTTCGTGAGGATCCTTTCATTATGTGGTCACATTTGGGCGATACTTCTTCTCTAATAAAGGAAAATATTGGTACTTATTATTGATGTGGTAACATGTAAAATTTCACTATGGATAGTATGTTTGGGTTAAGGATTTGAATGATTGAATAACATAAGAAAATTTTAAAATAAATTCACTTTAACAGAGACTCATGATCTTTTAATACTTTATAATTTTCAATTAGATTGTTTGAGGTAGATGAAACTTTTATGTGATAAGGAACTCCTCCATGGTAACATCATCCTCTAAAAATGTATTTACTTTTATTATAATAAAAGAGGATAATGGGTGTGTCATAACATCACAGGGTAATTTTTCACCACACCTAAACCATCTCCCTATCCACCAGCGAGGGTTGGTGGAACAACCACCATCTTGGGTCCAAACACTAAAATAACTCCATTCATTATAGAAACATCTATCTTGAAATATGTAGTTTGAGTCTCTCCTTGGATCCCTAGGATGAACTCCTAAACATTTTCCTAAAACCTCCCATAATATTGAGATCTTATAGATTGGGAGTTGTGATATTTACATTTAAATTTGAATGTTTTTATATTATAGAAACTATATATATACTTAAATATTATATGCTCCTTCAAAGAAGGATTTGTTTATCCAGTGTTTTGGATTTCCCCCATCGCTTAATATTTTTATAAGTAAGGGTTAAGCCTTATCACATTAGAAAATGTCATGGGGAGGGGTATGATAGTATAAATTTCATTTCACTTCCCAATCGATATAATTTTATTCCCTAGAGATAGTTGTTCCTGCACTTCACTAGAGGCTCCTCCTTCAAGATTATATCATAATGAGTCCCTGAAAATATACTTTAGGGACTAATTTTTTAGTATTGATACTCCAATTTATTGAAGTAAAAATACTAAAAAAAACCTAAATATAGATTCTAGGATGGTTCATTTCATTTTAGGAATGATTTATCTTAAATGTTTGGGATAAAAAAAATAGATCCCATTCTTCATCTAAATACAAGATGAGTACCCCTTCAACGGTTCCCTAGTCTTTCATATCTTATACCTTTCAAATGATGGTAACCCTCGAGTTAGTGGAACATATCAATGAATTCAATTCTGGGATACTCTTCTCAAACTCCATAGGTTTAGTTATAAAATAAAAATCTTCGGGAACCTTCATGTTCCCAATTTAGGAAATGTGACCAACACTTTGGATTAAGGCCCACAATTTCCAGATATGAAATTTAGTGTTCTCACTTTTCCAAAACATAAGAGACCTATGATAAACATATTATGTGGGGATAATAGTTGGTTTATCATTTTATCCTAAGGAATAATTGATCCCCCTATAACCTAATTTTTATCACATATCTTTTGATCTCGGGTAGTAATTTCCTCTATCATTAGTAACTGAATAGTCTTAGTAGAATCTTTAGACATATTGGCCCATCCATTAGTGGTGAAGTAGATTGTGTTCAGGATATCTCGATAATATAGGTACCATATTTATCGTGTGTATCCTATGGGGATTATTGGTATATCACCTACATATTCTGAAAGGGTACTTAATGGTGACCCATGGGATTCTCTTGGATAACATTCCTTGGGGAAAAAAGGTATCCATAAGAAGGTGTGATCAAAAAATTACCCAAATAAATCATACTTGGGGAATATTGATCACATCACTTATTCTATTATGCTCCATATTCAACTTGAGTTTTTGTTCCACCATGGTATTCTTCTCTGATGTCACATCAACTAGAGGTGACATTGTTTAGTACAAAAGGCATTGAAATTAACATGAAAATTCATTAGGTGAATAAGGCTCATAGATGACCTCACATCTGACCCAAGACACCAGTATATTGTCCCAAAAATTCATCATATATGGTCTCTAATCTCATGTTCCCTCACCATCATCAGTAATCATTCCAATGGGATGTTTCCCGTATATAATGGATTTTAATTATTACTTAATACATAAATTTTTTAGGCTGGCCTCACCACTCCTCAACAATAGTCTAATGCTATAAATAGACTGAATAAATGGTTATAATCTACATATTGGGTTTTTTATTTTTTTAATAAGGTCATTGGAGTTGAAGTGAAATTTTATCTATCCCTATAGTATCTATAATATCACAAAAATATGTAATGGGTCTTCCCTACATAGATATAAAATAGGAACTAGTGAATCTTTTCCAATACCTGCATGACTTGCATGACAAGATCCCCTTTCACTATCTTAGATATCATTATGAATGTATTATGCCTAACATCGTTGATGGAGTGGAATCTTGGGAGAAATTAATAATCTCACCATATATGTAGGAACCAATACAGCTGCTTTTAGATAATTTTTTTGGTAGATGTCATACCCACATTTCTCATATTTTAATTACTCAAGGTATAGCTAGTACATTCCAACATAACCTATTTTATATAGTCAAGGACACCCCATTGGGAATTTTCATGTGAGCCCAAGTTCAAAAGGGACTAGAATATTTTCATCCAAATCTCAAACATGATGATGTTTTAGGGACTAGGTTCATCACGGTGTCATCCTAGTCCTATTTCAATGACGATTTTTCCAAATTTAGTGTCTTATAAAAATATACTTATTCATCCTAATGGTGAATAAACTAACTATACATTTCCCTAATAATTAGATCTAATGAGTCCTTGTAAATATCCTATAGGCCAATACCCACCTTTTGTGGGAACGGTGAGAAGTATTGGTCTAAGGACTCCAACTGATCAATAGTTATAGAATCAAATCATTATTATAGAAAATGTACATTTGGTAAATCTAGATGGATGCATCATTAAAGAGAGTGTAAAATTCCTTTCATGTTTTTTGGTCCAAATAATACTGAATCCACTAAGATTAAATACCTCCTCTAAGGTTCAATTCCCATTAATTGTTCAAACTCTATGCTTGGTTAATGTCAGATTGGTGAAATATGGTATAGTAGAAATGTGCTTTAGGTTCTATTATGAGCTTTTGTTGTCCAGAATAGTCTTGGTCGGATGAAAGAGGAAATATAAATATTTTATCCCTTTGGTAATGTATTTTCCCTTCAAATTTATTATCCATGTTTGTGTATTCTACAATCCATGAACCTAGATATAATTTTATTAAGGGATAGTGAAATGAGTTAGTACACCATGATCATATAAGGGAAAGAAGAATGATGTTGGATATCCCAATGATGTAACTTCATTATATTTTCCAAATCCAATATAATGGGATCCTATAGACCAAAATACCCCTTATAAACTTCTAAGATCATGTACTTGATTAGAGATATGGCTTCAATATCTAAGATGATATTTGAATATTATTCCATATTAAACTACAAATGGATCCAACAATATACCAGTATATTAAATTGAAAAAATATAGAAAGTTAATTAAGGAATGGGTGAGATGGATATGAAATAACCTATATGGGAATTTGGAAAATTCAATTACTTCACCTATGTATCCTCACTAAGGCTCCCTCACCTAGGTTCCTTGCTAAGGATCCTCACCATGTCATCTCTCCTAGTCACATATCTAAGGCCCCTCAACTAGGTACCTCACCATGGTTACACACCAAATCCCCTAACCCAGGGTCCATTCAAGGTCCCCATACCCAAGGTCCTCACAAAGTTCCCTCTCTTAGGTTTCTTTTCATGTACCCTCACCCAATCACCTCTCTATGGTTACTCATCACGGACCCTTATCGAAGTGACTCTCTAAAGAATAATTTCAATTCCCCTCACCAAGGTCCCTTTTTGGGTTCCTTTCAAAGGTGGAAGAACTTAATATCTTAACTGGATAATTCATGAGGTATGAGTTTGGGATGTTATTGTGGTCATTGTAGGTACATCCAATATGGAGGTGGGTATATCTATTTATAGAGGGGTTTCTCTTTCACCAAGATCACACCACGCAACTTTCCTAACCTCTCCCATATAGATCTCCAGAGCCATAGATATTCATAAATAGTTTTGATAGAAAAAAAATAACTTTGTGGATATCCTATGTATGCCTCACGTTATTGTAATAGTAGAGAAACATTTACCTTTTAATATGATCCTATTAATTTCAATCAAATTTCATTTTAGGGGGGATTTTTTTCCACTCAGTTTAAGGGATAAGGGATTAAATTTAGGAAGTCCCAAATTCCCTTATAGATTCCACATAATGTCACCCAATACCCTAGGGGTGTACCCAATACACTTTACCTTGGGTCCCCTGGGTGAATGTAGAATACATCGCCTAAGCCACATGTGCACACTGGCTATATTTACTGGTCTGCATATGCCAAATTAATCACTTTTCTCAATAAATAAACCCTCTATACTCATAAATATGGTATGAGATTCCACACATATAAAAAAAGAGTGATAGAAACTCAGAGAAACTTCACCCATGACTCAAAATCTCTCTTCAGGTAACTGATGGAACCCAAAACCTGAGAGAATTAATATAAATGGTAATTGGGTCATTTGAAGGTGAAATTTTGGAAAATAATATTTTCACCTAATATTTATGTACTATGATGAAGGACCTATATCATCAACTATAAAAGAGTGTGGTTCTGCCAAGGGTATCCATTAGAACCCCTAGTCACTAGTAAAATCCACACCTAGGAACTATATTGGGAAAACCATCACTCAGGATATTTCACTTGGGTGAACCATCACCCAAGGCTATCCACCTTGGAAACCCATCACCCAAGGTTGTATACTTTGGAAACTAGTTGTCCAATGTTATACATATGTCTAACCAATAACCCAAGTCCATTCATTTTTAAAACCCATCACCCAAGTCTAACTACATGGGTTACCCATTTTCCAATTCCTTTTACTTGGGATACCTATTACCCAAGGCTATCCCCTTTGGTGAATATTCTCCCAAGGATATTTGTTCAGGATAATGAACCCCTATGACAAATACTAGGGGAAAACTCCTTCCTTAACTAATGTATTAGGGTATCACATATTCCCCAAGTTTAATTATAGGGAATCTGTTCCCCCAAGTATCCTACTTAAGCATCCAATTGTTAAGGCTTCCGATAAACACACTAGATTCAACATTCCAAGGTATTCAAACCAACATAAACACATTAAATTATGGGATCCCTTGATAAAATTAATCTTAGGAATTAACATCCCAGAAAAAAAAACCATTAGTAAATGAAAATCAATGATTACCTTGATAATAAGGGTCTCTATCAAGAGGATGCTGGAGTGGTCTCTACTTGCTTATTGTTCCTATCTTGCTTCTTTATTCCAATCTATGAGCCACATAAGATTTTGATTCTTCTAGTGGTAATTTTTTACTTCAAAATCAATGATTTATTTCATATCCACATAATTATTTGTGCTCCAAATAGGAAACCATTACAATTTTTAAGACTCAACAACATCCATATGAGTTTCCATAACACATAAGTCCCAACAAATCTACATAGATCTGTACCCTCCATAAAAAAATATTCGGAGGTCCATATTCCCTCCATCCATTCATGAAACATGATTTTTATTCTTTTATGTATTTTTTCACATAGTTAAAATGAATCACATAGGATAAAAGATATTTTTGACCATTTAATTGTCACAATTGAGGTGTCACTCAATACACTACTTTCACTCCCTTTGCGACAAAAACTTCCTTATTACAAGGCAATAAATTGCATGTTATGGTTCTGTCACATAAACTTAAAATGTGTCAATCGAACTACATGGTATTTTATTCTTTCTTTAATAAGATACATATGATCTATTCTAGTGGTTCAACCCCAATATCACCCAACATCACTAACCTTTTATATTTACCAACATAGGGATATATTCTTTATGATTCCACTTATGTCCTTCTTGATTGGGATATAATTCCTGTTACCTAGGATAACCTATTATTATAATACATATTCCTAGGTGACTATAATCATTATTAAATTTCTCCAATGAAAACATGAACCCACCTAGAGGTCCATATTACCATTGGGTATCACAATATTTCATTCATTATTCCATATTATTCATAAATCCATATTTTGGATTAATGGGTCATATACATACTATCAAAACCAATTACATGCCTATTAGGGATATATTACATGTAAAACCAACCCATACCCCAAGTTCCATATTTCATTTATGGGTAACCATAATGGACACTCATGTGTAAGTTCTACATCATCCATTGATAGGCCCCTACCTCTAAGAAGTCCAATATGAATGACTTAAAACTAAAGAGAATTTGTCCTTGTCACATGAACATAAAAGGTATTATGTGTCCTATTAGGTGGAGATAAACTAAATGGGTTATTATTCCTTTAATGATGATAAATAGGTATCCTTTATCATGTGAATGAAATCAACACTGTGATGAAAACCACCTTCACGGTTGATGATAAACTTTAGAGTTCCCAATTGTGTCACTTTAAACTATAATAACCTAAAATAAAGTAATATAATAAATAAATAAATTAAATATAGAGAAATATTTACGTATATTGAACCATTTACATAGAACTTGTAATAAATATATATGTTTACATCAATGAAAATCATCTAGTTTTCATCGATTTCACATTAATGCATGATAGTAGGTAATCGTTAGAATAAGTGAAACCAGTTCCACTTTGGGTTTTGATAAGAATTAATTAATAAATATTAAATTTATGATAGAGTCCCATAGTAGTAAATATTTCCCCCTAAAAAGGTGTAGATGAGCCTGACCACCTATCCTCTCAACTAATGAGAATTCCAAGATGTCCCTAATAAAGTCTCAATAACTACTTACCTTTGGAAAACAACTTCAACTCAAATTGAAATGAATTTCAAGAGTCATGTATGGATTTTATTAAACACCCCAAACCAGTCCCATCCAAAACCATGAAATTTAGGGGGTACATGATTCTAGATCTCAACATTTGGAGAATGAATCATGACTCGTCAATCGATATTAACCCAAACCATTTAAAATTCCTATGTAATTTGATTTCAAGAAGAAGGATACAATCATTGATAAAAAAAACGTACATATTTGAGGTCTTCTTGATAGGGGATCTATAAAATTCCGTTGATGAGTAGTGTTTTTAGTGAAATATTATGGGTATTTAGACCATCAAGGTTTCTATTGATGGGGCATATGCCTCAACTGTATTCTTATCATATCTCTTGTTTAAACCATTCCCATGTATCTATTAGGATATGTGTGTGTTTTCTTTATGGGTTTCATGGTTGTAAATATTTTCAGTGTATTACAATCATTTTATATGAGTATATTATGAGTGGTCATTTTTCATTTAATCTTGACTATAAATTTCCTCATATGATGTGTTTTTAGTAGAGACAACATGAATTTGTTCTAGTGAGACAAGAAAAATCTAGTATAGTATATCCTAGAGATGTCCCTTTACATTAAGTAAATAGGGATGAGATAATCCAGGGATTCATTCTTCAATAAAAATTCAGAGGATTCATACTTAGATAGTTTTATACTATAGAGGTTCCAACAATATATTCACTTACGATCATTGGAGGTACCATATTCTTATCATCTAACTTAGATTACTCCTTTTATTTTGAAACAACTCATTTATTTATTTCATAGACCTTGTTCTGAGCCTTTATGATCAATTTATAGGGGCTTTCAGTTCCCCTTTTTTGATTATGATAGTTATAGGTCAAATTAGTTTTCTTGATGTGTGTTAGGGTTGTGAGATGATGTTGGGGTAACATCATTCATCCAATGATTTATTGTTTTTCATAAATAATGATAGGATTTAATTATAGGTATAGAATAGTTATATTCTATATATAAAGTTATTTATAGATTCTAGGGGATACTTGTGATCTATGATGGATTCCAACAATCAGTATTCATAAGTGAGAAAGATCATCATATGGGAGATAGATATTTGTATTTATTATCATATAAACTAGAAATGTTTCCCATTTTGTTTATAGATGTGTACGTGGTGGAGTTATCAAGATTCATGTAGGAGTTATTTGTTTATTTATTAAGGAGTCTATAACCATACCCACTTGATGTGATATTTATTTTGGTATAGATTTATAGCTTGGTGACTATCCAATTTCAATTAAACTTATTAGATATCACCCTCTGAATTATGATATTTTAGGATTTGGATTAATGCTATCATGTATAATGGATTTATATGGCCAATTTCATTACCTTGGGGAAACTATTTTTATTTACCAAGAATTCGGGTGGGGGTCTAATATTTCTAAATACTATAGGTGGTTGAACTAGTTGAAGTTCAAGAACTATTACCACCTTTCAGAAATGATGATTTATTTAACTCATTTAATGGATCCAACTAGTATTTTGAATGTTGGAATTTGTTATTCATATCACCATATGAGTGTAAGGGAGGAGGATATCATAAAGACCACTTTTAGGTGTCAATATGGGAACCTTGATTTCATGGTCATGTTATTCAGTGTAAAAAACGCCCTTGCTATTGTTTTGGGGCTCATGAACTCTGTTTCTTATTAGTTCTAGGATTAGTTTTTTATCATGTTCATCAACGACATTCTCATGACCTCAATTCCATAATATGATCATGTTGGTCACCTTAGGGTTATTTTATAGGTCTTTTAACAGCATAAAATTTATGTAAATATCTCTAATAGTATATTTTGAATGTGTAGGGTTCACTTATATGGACCTTTTGTGCCTCAAGGGGGAGTGGGAGTTGATTCATTGAATATTTATGTAGTTTTTTTTTTGGAAATCATCTTTGAGTTTTGTAGATGTTTGGAATTTACTTAGTATCAGTGGATATTATAATAGGTTCATGTCTCACTTCTCTTTGTTCATTACCCTGGTGATATCCTTAACTATAAAAGATCAATATTTCCTATGGACTGGTTAGTGATAGAATACATTCAACTATTGGGGTGTTCGTGAATTTTTTTGGTTGGGTTTAAGAATTTGGATAATGTGTCATGGTGATGAGGAGTGTTTCATGTAATTACCATAGATTTATTAGATTCGTTGGTCAATTGTGTTTTAAATAGGGATATATGAATCTTGACTTCCAAATATTTTCTTGACCATACCCATTATGGCATGGTCGGTCATGTTTCACTATGATTTTATAAAAATCACAACCATTTCATCATTTACAATACCAATGTTTCATGGTCATATGGTTTTCCATTTTAGGTATAAATTCACATTACCCTCAAAATTCTATTCTATTTTTTTATTTCTATCATCTCTTGCGATATTTAGTAACATTTTTGTAAGATATTTTAGTATTTATTTTCTTGGAATAGATCCTTGACCCTAGAAATATATTATTGGTTATGTAAGATTTATTAAGGGCTTCCTTATATAGTTATAGTCTTTCTCTTATAGTGGTTTTTGAAAATATGAAAAAATTGATTCGGTAGTGGATTTGTAAATACACTTTTTTGTATATATTGTGTAAGTAGTACGAATTTGTCTTCATTAAATGAATAATAAGAAAGGGTTACTTTAATTAGTTTTAGTACATATTTTTTCCCCTAATAAGTCTCTTGATCACCTTCATTTCAGATGGGGGAGACTAGTGTGTGACCTCTCTGTTGTATTCTTCACATGTCCTCATACTTATCTTCCTACTACTTTTATCTGTTAGCCCTCATTTCTCTACCACCATCCGTTTCTCCCACTTTCAATTTATCTTTTTTATTCATCATAGTTTGGGATTTCTCTTTTAAAGATTAATTATTTATGGTTATGTCCCTTCCTCACCACCTATGCTATTTTTTCATTCCCTTTATGCTAGACCCCATTTTTATTCTAGAAAGAGGGTTCTTATGATGTATTGGGATATTGAGGAGTTTTAGTTTCCCTATATGTGTTGGAATTATTATGTGGTTTGAGTTGGTGGAGTGTTATAGAAACCCTATATTTTGAAACATTAATATTACATAACATTTACAGAATACTTATACATTATACAAACTGATGAAAAAAAACCGTAATTGGTCTAGTGCCTTTGAAAACATGGAAACATAAACTCTGGTACATAAGCGAGCTACATCATATCCCACAAGGTTCTTCATGACTATAAACCTTCTTAGAAACATCATAATTACTACATATCTTCACAACCTAGGGTAAGGAAACATAAAAAAGGGGTGATCTCAAATTCTCAATAAGGGTAAACAAGGGAGACATGTAATCATAAACATGAACATAGGGGTGTGAGAACATGATCAAAACATTTGAAGATCCAAGACTATGTATCAAATATTATAATAAAAATCATGGTATAAATATTTTAAGTTCATAATACATGAATTATAAAAAAATAATGAACATAATCCATGAGATCATAACATAGGAATAAAACATGGGATTGTTGAAAACGCATATAAAAACCCTAAGTCAAGGTGGCCTACCAAGACCTTTGTAACATGTTTGGATTGGGTTAATAACCCATGTACCTAATTTAGGATTGGGATTCCCTCTCATTTACCCTATTATTTGAGTATTGGCATGTCCTCCCGTGTACCCTCTTATTTCAACATTGGGATGTCCTCCCATGTTCCCTCTTGTTTTTTGATTTGTATGTTCTCCCATGTTCCCTCTTATTTAGGGATTGGGATGCTCTCCTCTATTCAAAATTTTTTAAGGGTTAGAATGTCATCCAATGTAACCTTTTATATAATAGAACATTAATCATTACCCAATTCATTAGAGGGAGATATAGGTCCCACCCAACACATAATGAAGTCATACATGCATGTGCCAAAAAAAATATCATATCATCACCCATGAAAAGAGATTGGTTCTGTAATCATTAAATCATAACCCGAAAAATTAAATGGAAATAAATAACATTTCATCACATCATTACCTATTAAAATATAGATAGTTTTCATTATCATTTCAATAAAGAATAACCTATGAAAAGAAGCATGTTTCAAAAGTATATAACCCGTGAAAACAAATAGTTTTCATAAAGACCATGGCATAAAGAATAACACATTCATAGAAAGGATATGAATGGAACTTTTAGTTCATTTCCTAGAAATTTATTATTAACAAAAAAGGATTCCATATTATATGTAAAATAGTTTTGAAATATATTTCAAAAATGTTACTTGAGTAAAATATCATTTCTTCTTTGAAAAAATCTTTTTAATACATAAAACCATTTAACAATAATTTTTCTAGAAACTACCTTGAAAAGTTTTAAATAATACTTGAAATAATTTTTAAAACCTTTTACCATGAAAATTACTTTTAGAAACATTTCATAAATATTATCCTTTTTAAAAATGTAAAGGAACCCTCAAATAAATGAAAACGGATAAATCTGTACCTGTCGCACGAGGTAAAAAAGAACATTGCTTTTGTATGGTAAAAATGTTAGAATGAATGCCTTGTTCGGAAAGTGAAAATAATATTCCCTTAAATATATTGGTAAAACAAAAAATTATTTAAATTTATTTTAAAGCTTATAGTATAAGGTTATAACATTATTATAAACCCTTTTTATAAAACATAGTTTTCTGATCCAAGGGAGGGTAAAGTCAAGATTTCTTAAAAACACTTTCTTGACTATATTTTAGGACAAAGAGTAGAAAAGTGGTACCAATACATTATTCTATCATGGGTAACCATATGAGAAGAAAATTCATGAATTTCATTGAGACATGGATCATAATATTTCATCAAAGGAAACATAAACATAAACATTCTTGAAAAGCGATTAGATTATCTCAATAAACTCTTATAACTTGGTGACTTGGGATATTACCCTCCATATAATAAAATGAAATTACATGAAGCTAAAAATATCATGAAAATAATTATATTCATGATATAACATGTGAAATGGAAATATATACACTTCAAAATGTATTTTAGGTGTATAAGAAAACATGATTCTCAAAGAAAGAAAATTGAGAAAAATTGTTTTACTGATTTGGTTACTTTTTGAACATAAAACCCATGAAAGAAGGATCATAAAATGGACATGTGAATATGAATAAATTTAATTATAATATACATATAATAAAATTATGGTAATTACATACACCACACAAAAGGAAAGAGTGTAAAACATAACATGTATCTCACGGAAATTAAAAGTGAGATGAAATTTCGTTATCGTGTGTCTTGACTTTCTCCCTACTCGTTCAAACCACCTATATATTAAATATAAATTTATTATAAATATTATAAATATAAATATTATTATATAAAATACCATATATTGTTTTATTATGACCTTACACTACCATCTTGTTAATGATCCAATGTTAAGGTTTCACTTCTGGTAATATTCACTTTGTTTTTCGCATATGTCTTAATTTGTTATTGTTGATGCTCCTTTCTGTCACAGAGTCTAACGACTGATAAAAAGGAAATACCTTAGTCCAAAGTGATTCATCCTTTGAAGAAACATCAAAAATCGACAAAGGTATGAACAAGGAGAACATTTCACATAGGTCGTGCAAGTTCCCTCATGGTCGTGCAAGTACACTTGCGCGCCGCCTAGTGGTCGTGCAAGTCTACTTGAGCGACGCCTTATGGTCGTGCAAGTGACTTGCGCGACCTAAGTGATAACCGCCCGATAACCGCACGGGGTCTTCTCCTGCCTATAAATAGACCCTGTGGGGCCCCCATTCGGAGAGGTTTTTTTCCAGAAACTCGGATTTAAGCTCCTGACGCCCAAGTATCTTCTCAAAGCTTCCGGAACACTTATAAGGTAATTTCTTACCTAGAACGGAAGATCTAAAGAGAGGGAGGAAGGCCTAAGTGTTGAAACTCATCAACACTTGTGCGCCTGAGTGGCCAGCCCTTAAGGGAAGTGGCCACACTTGCGTGCCACCTTACTCCTTCGATAAAACTTGCACGTCCCTTTACTGGAAGAACCTCAAGAGGATTCTAAAGGCCTTAATAAAGAGTCGCTCAAGTATTTCAATGCTGATTAAAAATCGCGCAAGTAACCCACATGTCACGCAGGTATACCTGCACGACCAATACTTGCGCGCCCACGCAAGACTTGCGCGCCTTTCAAGACTTGCATGCCCCTGCCTTTTTTTGGTGCCTATATTGCCCATTTTACCCCTCTTAAGCCATTTCACCTTTCCTATTCAAGATTCAGTCTTCAAGACACTCTTAAAAGCCATTTATGGAATGATTTATTGATTTGACTTCCTTATCTGAAAGGAATTCTATGGAATATCTCTAAAAACATAGTGATTTATATATCATTATGTCACTAAAAGATCAAGAGTTCATTCATTCAACCTCATCCTTTAAGATGAGAAAATCCTTAACCTGGGTCTACTTTTCAGGAATAATCCCCAGTTATAAGTCCTTTAACCGGGGAATCTTACTCAAGAGTAAGCCCCAAATCTTAATCCCTAACTTGGGTCTCATTTTCAGGAATAATCCCCAGTTATAATCCCATAATCTTGGGCCCCATTTTCAGGAGTAAGTCCCAATCATAATCCTTTAACCTGGGCTTCCTTGTCAGGAATAAGTCCCAGTCATAATTTTGGGCCTCCTTTTTAGGAGTAAGTCCCAAGTCCCCTAACTTGGGCTTCCTTGTTAGGAATAAGCCCCAGTCATAAATTTTGGCTTCCTTTTCAGGAGTAAGCCCCAAGTCCCTTAAATTCTCTTTAACCAGTCCTAAATTACGTTTGATATGGGATTCCTTCTCAGGAGTAAAACCCAATTATCAATCCTCTCCTAATTTGGGTTTCCTTTTCCGGAATAAGTCCCAAGTTAGAGTATTAAAATCTCCATGAAGCACATATACCTTTATGAACCTTGTTCCTGTATTTTCTCCCTAAATTAAATCCTAACCTTCATTTATCTGGGCAGTCATACATACATAAGCCCCAAACCATTTCTTATGATTACATCTTTCATGGCCCAATTGTCTATTTTATTACCAATACCTCTTGTTTCTCACATCGATCATGACTCACATGATATTAGAGGGTAAAATTAATTATGACATCCTTCTTTGAGCCATCAATCATAAACATCATACTCCCTCGCTCGAACTACGTGGGTTCAGATTCCTTTTCCAAAACAAAGGATACGTAGGTAGCCCATCTGTGGGTTCTATCCCAACTCTAAAATAATCCATGTCCTTCTGAATGACGATAAACTTCAAGTGCCCCACTGAGTGGATTTAAAACTAGCCTGGTCATCATAATGACCAAGAGACTTTTATATAAATGTTTTGAAGGATACCATTGACCAAGAATCTCTAAATAGATACAGATGATTCTCTATTGATGAAGAACCTCGAATACATATAAAAGATTCTCTAAATTTCTTACATATTTAATCATTGATTGTTAAAACTAAAGGAAAGCTCATTTTATACTTGGTAATGTAATAAGGATTCACGAACATAACTTAAATCTATAAAGAGAGTCCTGGAGTAGACAA
The DNA here is from genome assembly GCA_963277665.1 of Viscum album. Taxonomy (NCBI): domain Eukaryota; kingdom Viridiplantae; phylum Streptophyta; class Magnoliopsida; order Santalales; family Viscaceae; genus Viscum; species Viscum album. The sequence goes on along the minus strand of OY728130.1, from coordinate 798,673,245 downwards.
TAATTCCCCTCAAAAAGGTGTGATGAGTCCGACCTCCCATCCTCTCGACCAATGAAAATTCCTAAGCCTCATTAGTCCACAAACTAATGAGAACCTACCTTTGGAAAGTAGGTCCAAATGGATGTGGAATCATTGGATGTTTCTGGTTCTACGAACAAACCCGATAGAAACCGAACGGAATGTTTGAATCTCCCATCCAGGAGGTCATCCCCGAATTCCGAGGGAAACAAAAAACGGTGAACCCAACGTGAATCCTTAACCAAGTTAAAGTGATGTTTTACCTATTTGTTAAAGCCCCTATTTAAAAGTCAGTAAGAGGGATAACAAAAACAATCATTGACATGTGTGCTCATCCAAAGGATGAAGTGGCTGAATTTATCTTGATTACGTCTGTTATATCAAACAGACACTCTTTTCCAAGATCTTCTGTATTTCCATAATGGCTGGTCTCAAATTCACACCTGTGAATACTGCTGCTGCAAATACCAATGTTTCTATTCCTACTCGATCGTTATCCACTCTGAGGATGACATCACCAACTCAGCATCTTCAACGCTGGGTATCAAATGCGCTGGTTAAGGAGTACCGTCAACACGGTACCATCCCAACTATGGAGGCTGCCCGACAGGCCCTCCAAGTGAACAACTCACACAGGTCGTCCGGACAACGACGACCAGTGATCAAGAGGTAGGCGGTGCTGACTACCATCTCCAACCGTTTCAGGTCGTTATCCCCGGAACACAATTTCCATTCACTCCCTTACTCTGAGGAAGTGAATGTGTAGGTCCCTAAGGACCTTAATTTAAAAAGATAGGAGTCCTTCCCGAGGGCTCCCATCAATAATCTCTGCCAGACTCATGCGGCAGTGCGCCCTCAACATGATGAGGGTACTGACTCCAGGTGTTCGGCTCAGGTTCTTCGAACCCGAGCAGGCAAGACAAACCGCCAGAGGCGGAATCCGGTTAACAATGGGCAGGTTATCGTCTCTTCCATCTCCGAAGAAGTCCACCAACCTAACTTGGTGGAGAACAACGAGCAGGCACACACACCTACCCGTTTTAATTCCGCTGTCCAGCAGACTCGTCTGGCAGCATCACGCCAATCCCGCCAGGAAATTCCGGCAGAGTACAATAGACAGGAACATACAGCTGCTTATACATCATCAGTTAGTCAGCAGGCTCGTCTGACTACATATGATGGATCTCGTCAACCGCATTTGGCAAAGTGTAATCAGCAGGAACATACACCTGCTAATACTAATCAAGCCTACCAACAGTCTCGCTTGGTAGCACATGGAAAAGTCAGTCGGAAAGCTCTGAAGACAAACAAGAGGTAGACTCAACTCTCTGCCCCCACACTTGAGTACTGTCAGGATTCACTGAAAGGAAAAGGAGGATAGGAGAAGGCACATACACCTACTCCAAGCCCGGAATGGACGTATATCCCCGTTCCGGCAGCTGAAATCACCAAGCATATTTTGTCAATGGTGAAAGAACAGAAGAAAATTCCTTCTCATATTCTGGAAGCTTGCCAGGATATCATAACAGCTTCAGCATCATCTCAGGGAAAGACACATAAATCTATCCCTTGAATCGGAGTGACACATCAACGATTCACTCCGGAACAGACACACACATCTGTTCCAGTCCAAGAGGGTTATGGGGCATATTCCCCCATATCATATGGACAACCAAGTCAGGAACATACACCTGATTTGAGTGAAGATCATCAGACTAACCTGACCATCTTTCCTGATCAGGCACATACACCTGCTCAGAGCAACCACTTTCGTCAACCAGTGGTTTCCAAAGCGAGTAAGAAGACATCTAAGAAAAAGATCTTCCCAGAACAGTCAGGAGATCAAAGGCCATACTGTAACAAGGCCTTTCTCGATGCTGGAGTTCTTGAAGCCCTCAGACATTTATCTGTTGGAATTCAAGATTCTACTCCCTTAGTTCCCAATAACAGGAACATTAATTCCGAAGGTATTCAACAGACACTTTCTCATGAAGGCTTGCTTCGTGACAATTCGGTCAATATTGAAGTTTCGTCTTCAGCTGAGAGCCACAGGAACCCTCTGTGTGGTCAGAAGACCAAGGAGTAAGAGATCTCATCTTTTGTTGTAACCCATTATGGTGGTCCTCCCCATGATGATGAATTTCGCTGTGAAAGTCCTCTCCGCAGTAGTGATTCACATTGCCTGGAAAATACTCCAGTGGAAAATGTAGTGCCGAGAAAGCCCTCTTATCTTGAGGCACTTGCAAATGCGAAACCAGTCATGTATGATGCTTTATTGCTAGCAAGTGAAATACTTTCTCAATCAGAAGATAGCCTAGAGTGTAGGTCATTCTCCGAACCACCCCTAAGTCATGCATCTTATAGTTTGATCAATGATCTCTCTACCAATCTTGTTGAATCCGATGAAGAAACAAGGAAACACCAACTCTGGTCAAAACAGGTAGAAGAATCTTCATTTAATGATGAAGAGGAAATGCTGAACATGAGAAAAAAATTGGCGAAAGGTGAGGTACCAGTCATGTTTTGGCCTTTGGCTGACTCCCAGTATGACATTCCAAAGATGTTGACGGATGATGGAATCCATGATATTCATCTCAACATATGGAAAACTATTTGTAAATTGAAGAAGAAGGTATTATCTTATGATGAATATGAAAATCATCTTAAGATAATAGAAGGGATACAACGTCAGATTGATTTGGAATATCTATCAGTCTCTCGGTATCCGAAGGCTGAAAGCAGCAGAGAACCCTTCAACGTTCATGCCTTGGCGCACTAAGAAAATTGTGTCAGTTAATTTCCAATGCCCCATCTGGTGTTCATATCAGAAGATGGGGTGTTCACGGAGAACTACATTTCACAGTGCTTTCCATTCAGCAAAGCCCACCGAAAATGGTCTCATGCAATGTTATTGCCCATAGCAGGCCACAGTAAATGGGATTTGTTTGTAATCAAAAGCTTGCTCAAGAATAGGCTTCAACTAGTTCCTCTCAAAATCAAGCATATAGGGAACAAGTTGTTGAATTGCTCCTACATCAAGCAGGAGAGAATATTTCACAAGCCTCTCGTATGGAGAAAACACATCATCAAATGACAGAAGTTTCGGAAATCATCCAATGGTCTGTTGAACCAGGTGATAAAAGTGGATACGGGTTAATGCATCCAGCTAATTTCCGAACTAAGGTTCGCAAGATCAAGAGATATTTTAAGAAAGTCTCAGACATAGCATGTCAAGAGCCACCCCAGCTTGTCAGACTGGGGACTTCTTTAACCCAACCCTCAGATTCAACAAATGGGATTCGAGGAGTTGAGTGGAAACAGCAGGAACATCCCCAGTTCACAAGACTGGGGACTCTTTCAAATCATCAATCCCCTCCTCATAGAATTTCGGTCTTTTCTTGATTGGGGAATAAGACACAAGAGGAACAAAGAGCAAAATTATCAGGAGATTCCCTCCCAGTTATAGCTCGTCAAGAAGTTCCTAAAGGATTGAATCAACAAAAGGCAATGTCTCATCAAAGACATGAAAGAAGACAATATCACAAAAATGTTGATAGAAGGGATGCAATGCATTATGCATCAATCAATGTCATAAATGCCATTTTTGCTAATCCACCAGAGGAGGTTCACTCAGGGGACTCAGATGAAGAGTGTCCTGCTCAATAAAATGTATGCACTGATACAAATGATGAAGGTGTGCGTACACGAAGTCAAAGGATTACTAAGAACCTAGGTAATCTACTTCCCTCTCTCCAAAAAGTATACAACAGAGGGAGGGGAAAGAATCAGGTTACATATCCTTCCTCTGGAGAAGGTCAATCGCTCTCATTAGAGCAAAGGTTTGCACAACATGAGGAAGAAATGAAAGAATTAAGAAGGTTGAATGCATAACTACTTCAGAGTATTCTTCTTCTTAAGAATGCTGGAGTCCGACAGCCGAAGTAATTTGTTGCAGTTACTGAGATGGATCAGGAATATCCTCCTTTATCAGTACACCCTCAGAGGTCTAATCCTATGGGTCAAGTGAAACAATGGTTGGCAGTGCTACCATCAGTTGCAGCACCAACCACCACATCTGTCCAAGCTCCATTCATTACACCTACCCAAGACCAAGTTTAACCGGATGTTTCTCAAAAGTTGATAACTAATATTGAGTCATTAACAGCTCGGTTAGAAACTATGGAAGGGAAACGGGCGCAAGTTCAACCAGAAAATAAAGTTTACCCTGAATGGGTAGATTCAATTTCTCCTCCATCCAGTTTTGGAAACCCTGTTTTCCCTACTTTCAATGGATCAGGCAACCCTAAACAACATTTGACACATTACGTGTCTTGTTTTGATCCTATGATGGGAACTCCAGAGCAGCAAGAAGCAGTGAAACTCAGATGCTTCGTGCGAACCTTGCAAGGACCAGCTTTTGTCTAGTATACAAGCTTGCAATCCCGGTTAATCATTGGATGGGAGGATCTTCGCCAAAAATTCCTTCTTCAGTTCAGCTCAACTTTTCCAAAAACAACAGTTTTCAATCTTACAAACGGCAATAAAAGGGAGAATGAAAGATTCTCTGATTTCATTTCTTGCTGGAAGGGATTAAAATATTCCCTGAGTTTAGCACTTCCTCAGGAGGAGTTGTTGCCAATCTATGTGGCAAATTTGCGTGACGAATTACGCACGCCATTGATCCCTGTAAAATACATAGGAGGGTTTCGAGATCTTACTTCAATCGCTCAGTAGATTGAAGATTCCCTTATACAGTATAAGGATAAATCTCGTGTAATTCCATCAGATCCAGTAAGGAGAATGGGTAAAGCATAAACTGCTACAGTTATGCTTAAACAAGCGCTTGTACCTATTTCTACTTCAAAACCTTCATCTTCTCGGAGGGCTCCACCTCCTGAACGCCAACAACAAAGGCCGTTTCATCCAATTGATCAAAAATATCAACGACGAAAAAAATTTTAGGATTTGAAGAGTAAAACATACTCTTTCCGAAATGAGAAAGTTCCTGGTTACTTCATTTCAGCTCTGGAAAATAATTTGGTTCAATTACCAGTGCCCAAGAGGCCAAACAAGGAAGGAGATGAAGACCATCCCAATTATTGTCCCTTTCATCAAATGTTGGGGAATCCCATCCAGGAGTGTTTTTTCTTCAAAGACCTCCTACAAAAGATGGTCGACTTGGGACAAGTCAAGTTGAAAGGTTCTTCGACTCAGGTAGCATGTGTTACTGCTACAGTTCCAGAGGAGGAAGGTGAATGGGAAGAAGTCAAAAGCAGAAATACACAGAAGTATGATGATTGAATGGTTAGAAAGACAATCAATCAGACTCATTCCATTTTTCGAACACAATTAAAGAAACTAATTGTGTCTTCTACCATGAATATTGCGGTAAAACCATCTTCGTCAGAGGGAAAGTCCTCAAAGAAACGACTTGATTCAAAGAAGAAAAAATAATTAGAAGAAGATGAGTATGTGTCAAAGCCTAAATTGTCGTTGACTCTGGCAGACTTTATGCCATCTACTTCAAAGCCACAGGCACCGCCCCATCAAACGGCGCAGCCTAAACAGGCTAATCAGGTAGAGTCTTTATCAGATGAAGAGTTAATCTTCGGTTCTGTTAATATGATTCAATTAACAGATTAGTATTCCAGTCGTAATTTCAATTTTGATGAGCCTGAATTCCCCGTATCAAATAAGGGAATCCGAGGAAGTTCTAGAGGTTTAGGATACAAGGGAAGACGTGGATCTTTCCAAAGCCCCTACTCCAATTCTACCCTTGCTAGCACTGTGTATGCAGCAGAAACTCGTGGTAGAGCCCTTCAGTGAGCTCAAAAAGAACAAGCAAGTTCTTCTGCCAATAGCCAACTCAGTCTTGGCACAGTTAATTTGGAAGACCGATTGAAGGTTCCATCTTCTTTATCTCAGCAAGTAAATGGATCTAATCAGTCTAATCTTCCAAAACCAAGGATGTTTCCAACTTCTATCCCAATAAAATATGCATCAACTTCTAAAGCATCTGCTTCCAAGGTACCTGCTAAACTGCATATTCTTGTTAGGAAACACAGACCTCTAGATCAAAAGTATGATATATTGAATCACTTGGCCCAAGTACCATCCAAGTTATCAATTTTGGATGCTTTTAATCTGTCAAAAGATCTTCGGGAAGCGCACATCGAAGCTTTGTCAAGTCCTCATGAGTTTGAAGCTAAAACTGATGCAACTGAAGTCTATCACATAGAGAATAATCCTGCAGAATGCCATGTAGTGATATCTTTTACTAATAGAGATGAATATGATGTTGTGAATGGGCACATAAAACCTCTGTACTTATCTGGAAAATTCAATAGTGTAGATATCCGAAGAGCTTTTATTGACAATGGTTCAGGAGTCAACCTCATGCCCATTCGTACACTTCGTCGATTGAGCCTCACAGAATCTGATTTATCTTCTTCTACCATGATGTTACAAGGATATGATAAAAATGAAAAAGAACCACTGGGAGAAGTTACACTCAGAACCCAGTTTGGAGATCTTGTATCCAATTCGGATTTCATGATTGTTGATCAAGACTCAGCTTTCAACGTCTTGCTTGGAAGACCCTGGCTACATCATCATGTGGTTATCCCTTCATCATACCATCAATGTCTCAAATATTGTTTCAATGGTCAAGTTGGAACATTGTATGGTGATAAGGCCCCGTTCAAGACATGTGAGTCTCAATACATTGAGGCGGAATTTTATCACATGAAGGGAAGAGAGAAATATACAATAAAGGAAATTACCAAAGTTAATGCTCCATATGGTTTGGAGAAGATTCCAATAAATCCATTTACACATGTGAGTACAGATTATGTGTTACCTATCATTCAAATTGAAAAAATAGGCCCAAATCAAAATACCCTTATGGAAAGATCCATAATGTCAATTACGGAAATCGAGCCAGACAACATGGGAGAAATTGGTAACCTACCAAACAGTGATGAAAGCATAAGTGGTGACGTTTTCATTTCATCTGCTGAAATCCAACAGGTCTATACTTCGCCAATCAGGCCAGAAGAAGTTATAGCAACATCGGAGGTGAATAATGATGTCAATTCTCAATCCATCATCTCCTCTTTATTTCCCAAAGAAGACCCTTTTATTATCAATAGGGTCGGAAATGGAAGCTTCTTCTTCAAAATGGGCAAATTTTGACATCTCTTATGATCATGAAAATTTTGTTTTGTCATCTACTATGCAAGTATAAATGGAAGAAATAGCACGTGATGAAGAGGAAGAGGAAGATCTTAGAGATGCTCCTCCAGCATTTGAAGAGGGTATCTCTACCACTGTGGATGAAATCAGAGAAATAAATCTGGGTACAGAGAAAAATCCACGCGCCACTTTAATTAGTGCGGCCATGACCCTTGAAAAGAAAGAGAAGTATATTTCTTTTCTAAATCAAAATAAAGATATTTTTGCTTGGAACTATACAGAAATGCCTGAGCTTGATCCTAATGTTGCTACTCATCATTTGGGTTTACCAAAAGAACATCGAGGATTTAAGCAAGCCGCGAGAAGAACACACCCAACTTATGCTTCCAAAATTGAAGCTGAAGTGGATAAGATGATCAAAGATAACTTTGTCAGAGAAGTTCAGTATCCCAAGTGGTTTTCTAATATTGTCCCTGTAAAGAATAAGAACGGACAAATTAGGATTTTCATCGATTTCAGAGATCTTAATCGGTATTGTCCTAAAGATGATTTCCCAGTTCTGATTACAGAACTCTTAATTGATGCAACGGCTGGATATGAAATACTTTCTTTCATGGATGGATATTCTAGATATAATCTGATCCGAATGGCCCCATAAGATGATGAATCTACAGCCTTCAGAGCCCCTCAAGGTGTGTTTTGTTACCGGGTGATGCCATTTGGTTTAAAGAATGCAGGTGAAACATATCAACGTGCCATGCATCGTATCTTCAAACCTTTCTTAGGGAAGTTTGTTGAATGCTATGTAGACTATTTGGTGGTTAAATAAAAACAAAGTTCTAATCACTTGGCTGATTTGGAAGTCACATTCCACAAGCTTCGACAACATAATTTGAAGATGAACCCCTTAAAATGTGCTTTTGGGGTAACCTCAGGAAAATTTCTCGGCATTTTTGTACGTCATCGTGGTATTGAAGTCGATCCTGAGAAGACCAAGTCAATCCTTAGTATGTCACCTCCTCGGAATTTGAAAGAATTAAGAGGACTTCAAGGAAACTTAGCCTATATTCGGCGTTTCATCGCCAATTTGGCAGGAAAAGGTTTACCCTTTACCAAATTAATGAAAAAAGGAGTCACTTACCAGTGGACTGAAGAATGTCAAGAAGCGTTTGATGTTCTCAAGAAATACCTCTTGATTCCACCGGTACTCATGCCACCTGTTGAAGGAAGACCACTTATCCTCTATGTGACAGCTCTAGAGCGATCATTGGGTGCCTTTCTTGCTCAAAAGAATGGTGCTGGGAATGAAAATAGCCTCTACTATCTCAGTAGAACTATGCTTGAGGCAGAAACCTGGTATTCGAGTATTGAGAAGTGCTGCCTGGCATTAATCTTTGCAGTTCAGAAACTGAGACACTACCTGCAACATCACGAGGTCCAATTGGTATCTCATAATATTCCGCTCAAATTCATCCTTAGTCGTCCAATGCTTACAGGACGTCTAGCAAGGTGGGAAGTTATTTTGCAGCAGTTCGACATTCAGTATGTGTCTCAAAAGGTGATAAAGGGCCAAGCTCTAGCTGATTTCCTGGCTGAACATCCTTCAGTGGAAGACACGTCTTCATATATTGAACTCCCTGATGAGGAAGTTTTCTCTATTCAAGAGAATACTAAAACATGGGAAATGTATTTTGATGGTGCTTCCAGAAGTCCAACAGGGAAGAAAATGGAAAATCCTAAATTCAACAAAGTTGGTTTAGGAATTGTGCTCATTTCTCCAGATAAGGAAGTGTTACCTTATTCCTTTTTATAGTGGGAAGGTGGTACCAATAATGAAGCCGAATACCAAGCTCTTATCACAGGCTTGGAGTTAGCGCTTCAAGCACAAGTGAATCACTTAAAGGTAAAAGTTGATTTAGACCTGGTAATCAAACAAGTCAATGGGGATTATGCCATCAGAAAAGAAGAATTAATCCCTTTGTATGATTACTTCAGAGAGTTAATGGCGGAATTCCCTTCAGAACCAACATTTTCTTATGTCCCAAGATCACAAAATGCTCAAGCTGATGCGCTGGCCAATATAGCCACAGCTCTAGAAGATCCAAACCGGGACGAGACAACCATCAGTATTGCCCACCGTCGTGAAATTTCACCTTATGTTCAAGCCAGAACAGAGGAAATTAATGAAATTAGTCCCATTCCTGAACTATATGGTCATACTACAGGATGGATGTCACCTATCATGGAATACGTTCAAAATGGAACACTTCCACCTGATAGAGCCGAGAAAGAATAAATCTGGAAACGTGTGGTCAATTTTACTCTTTATAATAGCCCAACCCACCTAGAGAAAATCCTCTATAAAGTTGGTTTTGATGGAGTTCTCTTCAGATGCATTGATGGTGAAGAGACAATGGCTGTCATAAAAGAATTGCATGCAGGAGTCTGTGGTGCCCACCTATCTGGACATAGATTGTCTGATCAAATTCAAAGGCTTGGATACTTTTGGTCTTCAATGATACAAGATTGTGTTAATTTCACAAAGAAGTTTCATTCATGCCAAGTATATGCCAACTTCATTCATCAACCTCCAGAGTTGCTTCATACAGCTAAATACTCGTGGCCATTTTCCACATGGGGAATGGATGTGGTGGGACCTTACCCTTCAGCTACGGCCAAGAAGTTTAAGTACATTCTTACTGCTACTGATTTCTTTTCCAAATGGGCAGAGGCAGTACCCCTCAAAGAAGTCAGTTCTAAATGCATTGTTAGCTTCATCAATTCTAACATCATTACTAGATTTGGTGTCCCTCATACCATATTGGCAGACAATGACACCAACTTCTGTTCTTCTGAGGTGAAGAAATTGTATCAAGAATACAAGATTAAATCCAACCATTCATCTCGGTATCATGCGGCGGCTAATGGCCAAATAGAATCCTTTAACAAGACTCTTTCAAATATACTGCAAAAGATGGTGGATAAAGATAATAGGTCATGGCCTGATAAACTCTTTCATGCTTTATGGGATTATCGAACTACCACCCGCAATGCAACGCGGTCAACTCCATATTCGTTGGTATATGGAACGGAAGCAGTCTTGCCAATTGAAGTTCAATTACCCTCACTCAGAGTAGCCATTTGTGATCAGTTATCTACAAATAAGCAATCCCAAAAGCGATTGAATGAATTGGAACAGTTAGATGAGAAAAGATTGTGCACTTTGCACCACTTGTAAATCTATCAGAATCGAATAGCATGAGCTTTTAACAAAAAAGTTCATCTTCGTTAATTCATTCAGGGAGAATTGGTATTGGTTCTCAGAACACCAATGATACCAGGAAAGAAGCCTCCCAAGCTTGAACCAAAATGGGAAGGACCTTATTCAATACATAAGGTCTACTCCAATGGAGCTTATTCATTAATCTCAATGGATGGAGAACTCATCACGACTCCAACCAATGCCAGATTTCTGAAGAAATATTTTGTATAAACACAAAATATGGTCCCCAGAACCAAGATTCTTACAATTGGTTCATACTTTCATCCAACATGATGTTAAACTGTAGAAAAGTCTCTTTCGTCCAACATGACATTAAAATGTAGAAAAGTCTCTTTCGTCCAACATGACGTTAAACTTTAGAAAATTCTCTTTCCTGCAACATGACACTAAACTGTGCGGCACCAGTTCGTCCTCGCTATATGACGTTAAACTACACAGCAATGGTTCAGTATGACATTAAACTGCAACTTCATCCCACACGACGTAAAACTGTGAAAAAGTTCCCTAAAAGGTCCTGTATGAATTCAAACTACACCATGGTCCTGTATGACTTTAAACTACACCATCCACAGTCTATGCATATGACCTTAAACTATTCGCACTTTCATCCAACATGACGCTAAACTGTACCGTCCCTTTTTCGTCCTACATGACGTTAAACTATGGAAAAAATCCCCAATGCGTCCAACATGACGTTAAAATGGTACACTAATCTGTCCTCATTGCATGACATTAAAGTGCACAGTCCCCCTTTCGTCCAATATGACGTTAAACTGTATTGTCCCCGCAACATGACATTAAACTGTGCAGCACCAGTTTGTCCTTGCTATACGACGTTAAACTATACAGCAATGGTCCATTCATAAGACCCTAAACTATTTGGAAGTCCCTTACATCCGGAAAGACGTTAAACTACAAAATCATCAAAGTTATTGTATGACCTTAAACTATACTTATGTCCAGCATGACATTAAACTGTATTGTCCCCATCGTCCTAACTACATGACGCTAAACTGTACAGAAAGTCCTTGATACGTCTTACATGACGCTAAACTGTACTTTGTCCCTGCTACATGACATTAAAATGTGCAGCACCAATAGTCCTAACTACAAGACTTTAAACAGGATAGTCCCTTCATACGTCCCACATGACGTTAAACTATGTATCGTTAAGGTTGTTGCTACCTCTTGTTTCTCACAATGAGTATGACTCATGTGAGCTTAGAGAAAACCTCAACCATAACACTCTCTCTGGGCTACTAACCATGTGTAAATCCCAACATCATTTTTTTAGGTCGTTGTCCCCAATAACAACTTGATTATTAATTCATTATTTAATTGAACTACGTGGATTTTGATCCTTGCCTTCCAGGATGGGTACGTAGGCAACCTCCCAAGGTTCAAGCCCAAAATCAATCACTTCACATTGGTTCACCTTCATCTCATACGATGTTGATTTGTGAAACCACCCCTATAATCAATATCATTACATTGGTTCACTTTCGTCCTTGTTATACGACGTTAAACTATACAACACTTTTGTCCGGTATGACAATAAACTATAATACTCTTTGATTTCCTCATTTGAGAGGAAACTATTATTTACATTGATTTTTCAATCATGTTTGATTTCAAAAGACTAGGTGCATACATGGAAATGCCTAAATTTTTTATCTCGGGTTAAACCATCATTGTACTAAAGTCCCCTTTCACCCTTCACATGTACGAACCAAATTTGTACAAAGGGTATTTCTAGAACTACATGGGCTTGATTCCCATCCTTATGGGATACGTAGGAACGTTCGAGTATCCCTCGAATCCAGCCCCAAGTCTTTTGATCCTAACCCCAAAGTTCACTTTCAGTCCCTTGGATGAAAAGTCCTCATGAAAACACACACTGTGTATTCATTATTATGGTCTGAACTCTATAACCCTAAACTAAGATCTCTCATACTTTCGTCCTACACAACAATAAACTGTATTTTAAGAACTACGTATGGCTTGATTCTCATCCTTATGAGATACGTAGTGAAGTCCAAAATTTTAATTCAGGACCCAGGCACAACATGATTATGGTTATCATTGACCTATGTATCTCTATATACATTGGACAATAACCATATTTATGTGTTATAACCCTAACCTCAAATATTTTTAGATCTTCATAACCCTTTTCATGACTTTTAGTCACAATAATGTCAAACTTCTGATAATTCTTTTGCCTGACTATGTAGCACGTGCCCATAGGCGGACTTACATAAACAGTCCACATAACAGACTTGTCAGCCGAAGGATACTTTTTATTTGACTATGCAGCCAATGCCCTTAGGTGGCCCTGCATAATTCAACCCCCTAACGGGTTTGTTAAATGATGGTAACTTCATTCTTGGGAAGAATTCCTCTTTTGTCCTTATTTGTCTTAAACGACAGTATGTAGGGATCTGCAAGAAAATAGACATCCTTAACATATTTGTCTCATGTCCTTTTTCATGATCTGAAAGTATTCAAGTCTATGGTTTATTCTTCTTCCCTAAGTTTGTGTCAGACCTTCGTAGGAGTGATATTTATTCAATTCTTCGATAGTATTGTTCGGAAATATCTTCTCCATATTCAAGTACCTCTTTCCATACAACAAACTCTATAATTTAGAAAATTTTGAATCTCCATAAAATTTCACTGGCTTTTAGCACTAGGAAAGTAAATTTCTGAGAGTTATTTTTCCTGACTATGCAGCATGTGCCCATAGGTGGCCTTGCATAAATAGTCCACATAACAGACTTTGCAGCCGAAAGATGCTATTTATTTGACCATGAATCCAATTCCATTAGGTGGACCTGCATAATTCAACCCCCTAACGGGTTTTTTTAAATAATAGTAACTTCATTCTTGGAAAGTACTTCTTCTAATGCCTTTTATCTCTCTTTCATATCATTCCTCGGATTCAAATATTCTTAAGTCATAACTTACATATTTTCCCTCATACTTGAGTATGGTATTATGTTTTCAGATGAGTTGTCAAGGAATAGAGTCAATTCTAATCCATTTCAGTCAAAGCTATTTCGACCCTAAACATTAGCCTTTGTATGTCCGACATGCATGACTTTAAACTGCCATATTTCTTTTTTTTTCTTTTCACCTCAGAGTCAAATCCTCTTTTCTCTCTGGATCCAACTCTGAGGGGGGACTTTTGTTGACGCTCCTTTCCGTCATAGAGTCTAACGACTGAAAAAAAAAGGAAATACCTTAGTCCAAAGTGATTCATCCTTTGAAGAAACATCAAAAATCGACAAAGGGATGAACAAGGAGAACATTTCCCATAGGTCATTCAAGTTCCCTCATGGTCACACAAGTACACTTGTGCGCGCCTAGTGGTCGTGCAAGTCTACTTGCGCGACGCCTTATGGTCGTGCAAGTGACTTGCGCGACCTAAGTGATAACCGCCCGATAATTGCCCGGGGTCTTCTCCTGCCTATAAATAGACCCTGTGGACCCCCCATTCGGGGAGGTTTTTTTCCAGAAACTCGGATTTAAGCTCCCAACGCCCAAGTCTCTTCTAAAAGCTTTCGGAACACTTCTAAGGTAATTTCTTACCTAGAACGGAAGACCTAAAGAGAGGGAGGAAGGCCTAAGTGTTGAAACTCATCAACACTTGCGCGTTTGAGTGACCATCCCTTAAGAGAAGTGGCCACACTTGCGCGCCACCTTACTCCTTCAATAGAACTTGCGCTTCCCTTTACTGGAAGAACCTCAAGAGGATCTTAAAGGCCTTAATAAATAGTCTCTCAAGTATTTCAATGCTGGTTGAAAATCGCGCAATTACCCCACATGTCGCGCAGGTATACCTATGCGACCAATACTTGCGCACCCACGCAAGACTTGTGCACCTTTCAAGACTTGCATGCCCCTGCCTTTTTTTGGGTTCCCATATTTCCCATTTTACCCCTCTTAAGCCATTTCACCTTTCCTATTCAAGATTCAGTCTTCAAAACACTCTTCAAAGCCATTTATGGCATGATTTCTTGATTTGACTTCCTTATCTGAAAGGAATTCTATGGAATATCTCTCAAAACATAGTGATTTATACATCTTTATGTCACTAAAAGATCGAGAGTTCATTCATTCAACCTCATCCTTTAAGATGAGAGAATCCTTAACCTGGGTATCCTTTTCAGGAATAATCCCCAGTTATAAGTCCTTTAACCTGGGCATCTTACTCAGGAGTAAGCCCCAAATATTAATCCTTAACTTGGGTCTCCTTTTCAGGAATAATCCCCAGTTATAATCCCATAATCTTGGGCCTCCTTTTCAGGAGTAAGTCCCAATCATAATCCTTTAACCTGGGCTTCCTTGTCAGGAATAAGTCTCATTCATAATTTTGGGCCTCCTTTTCAGGAGTAAGTCCCAAGTCCCCTAACCTGGGCTTCATTGTTAGGAATAATCCCCAGTCATAAATTTGGGCTTCCTTTTTAGGAGTAAGCCCCAAGTCCCTTAAATTCTCTTTAACCAGTCCTAAATTACGTTTGTTATGGGATTCCTTCTCAAGAGTAAAACCCAATTATCAATCCTCTACTAATTTGGGTTTCCTTTTCAGGAATAAGTCCCAAGTTAGAGTATTGAAATCTCCATGAAGCACATATACCTTTATGGACCCTATTCCTGGATTTTCTCCCTAAAGTAAATCCTAACCTTCATTTATCTGGGCAGTCATACATACATAAGCCCCAAACCATTTCTTATGATTACATCTTTCATGGCCCAATTGTCTATTTTATTACCAATACCTATTGTTTCTCACACCGAGCATGACTCACGTGAGCTTAGAGGGTAAGAGTAATTATGACATCCTTCTTTGAGCCATCAATCATAAACATCATACTCCCTCGCTCGAACTACGTGGGTTTTGATTCCTTTTCCAAAACAAAGGATACGTAGGTAGCCCATCTACGGGTTCGATCCCAACTCTGAAATAATCCATGTCCTTCTGAATGAAGATAAACTTCAAGTGCCCCACTGAGTGGCTTTAAAACTAGCCTGGTCATTATAATGACCAAGAGACTTTTATATAAATGTTTTGAAGGATGCCATTGACCAAGAATCTCTAAATAGATACAGATGATTCTCTATTGATGAAGAACCTCGAATACATATAAAAGATTCTCTAAATTTATTACATATTTAATCATTGATTGTTAAAAATAAAGGAAAGCTCATTTTATACTTGGTAATGTAATAAGGATTCACGAACATAACTTAAATCTATAAAGAGAGTCCCAGAGTAGACAATAATTCCCCTAAAAAGGTGTGATGAGTCCGACCTCCCATACTCTCGACCAATGCAAATTCCTAAGCCTCATTAGTCCACAAACTAATGAGCGCCTACTTTTGGAATGTAGGTCCAAATGGATGTGGAATCATTGGATATTTTCGATTCTACGAACAAACCCGATAGAAACCGATCGGAACGTTTGAATCTCCCATCCAGGAGGTCATCCTCGAATTCCGAGGGAAACAGTTATATCAATGGTCCTTATACTCATATCATGATTATAGAATGCATATAATGATATAAATATCATTTATATTAATTATATTTATATTATAATAATCTATAGGATAAGTATGATTTAAATAGAGTACATCATTCATGGAGATAGTATGTCGTACGTATGTATGAATGTTGTTTCTGTTTTTATTGATGTTTTGAAAGAAATTATGTAAATGAAATATGAATATATATGTATGTGTGTGTGTGTGTATAATTATTACATTTAATTATTATATCATATAATATCACTAAACCTGTCGATAATACATTCCATGTGGTGTGTGAACGAATCACATCGCCCTTAGGGGGCGGTAGTCCACACTTACTCAAATGATATTATCATGTTAACATCAAATGGAAAGAAAAGATATGTGTGTTTTAAAAGGAATAATTATGCTTAAAGACGTAATAAATATAATATATGACATATATAAATATATTTTACATAATAATTTCCACCATGATTGGTGGTAAAGGAGAAATGAACAATCATCATTTCGTGAGGCAATAGTTCACTATCCATGGAAAAAGTGTGTTTGATATCCATTAGATGGAGGTGTGTATAAGTGTAGGTCGAATTATTTCCACAAAACATCCTAGTATGTTTATTATACTATTGTAATCACTCAATAATGTAATAATGATAGTGGTGGGGGATAGGAAGGAAAATAAAGGAAAGGAGCTTGAGAGAATATGTTACCTCTAAATTAGGTAACTTTTTTTGGAATTTTTAGAATCAAGTTTGGTGAGCACATTTTGTTACCTAAAATAGTCATACCAAACCAACAAAACTCGAAAATATATGGTTTAAGGATGAAATTTGGACATAAAATGGGGTTTTTATATGTTTATAGGTTTTTTTGGGTCTTAAATTTAAGATTTTGTAGTTTATTAACCTAAAGTTTTCCTTAACCAGTGTAATTAATTTTAATCACATTCACTGATATTTATGGTAAAAAACAAGGTTAAAATTATTAGACATAATAAATTATTTTTATTCCAAAAATTTAATCCATTATTTCAAATTATAATCACAGATTTGGTAGAAATTAATTTATAATTAATCTCACTGATGGGTCAACAATGCATCCAAAATTTTGGTACATTTTAATATCAAATTTCAATGTGAAATTGGTTCCAATGACCTAAATTGGATTAATTTATGCAAATATTATAAAACTATACTATTATACCAATTAAGAATATAGTTTAACCATACAAATAAATTAGATTAAAAAGTTGTTTGGAATAAAATTCCAGTATTTTTAATTATTCATTAAAAAATGAAACCTTATGAAAAAATACCAAAAATTTATCTTAACATAATTTTTTTGTTTAGATTTAAAATATAATGTCTATCTATACATATTAAATATATAAAAGTAAGAAAATTTATTTTTAAAATGGTTTCTCCATTAAAAGGTGGTAAAAAAGATGCCTTAATGAAAATATAGGGTTCTAAGCATAAAATTGGGTTTGTTCTTCTCTTGTGACTATAAAATCTATTGGATGAATATCAAAGATATTTTATTGAATGAATAAAATATTTATTACATAAATATCACTTAATAATTTTAATTAATTTAATTTACTTGGTTAAAATAGATTTGTGACTATAATAATATGTTCCTTTATATTTAATCGGGTTTCGTATTCATTTCTAGTTAATTGGTAACCTTTGAATTCATCTTGTATTTCTATAAACCACATATTTTAATAATTTAGTCAACTATATTCATATCCATCAATATATCATCTAGGTTATATCTCATACTAATAATATTTATAATAATATATTATAGTTAGGTTACGCTTCGTCTTACATGTTACGCAAGCCATCAAGGAAGGTCAATATTGCATGTAAAGTATGTTAACCTTTTTGTTCTATGTAACATACACCATGTTTGGATTGCGTGTAAAATATTATAAGCGGGTTACATGTGAAAGGAATGTTCGACATAGTGAAAATCAATATTTAGTGTTGTGTGATATGAAAAAAATATCAACATATTAAATTAATTCGAAAAAAATAACAAAATCTCAGGGTTTTATATTCAAACCCCCATAAAATGAATTTCATCCTAAAAAATAATCTAGGTTATCAATGGTTTAATACATTAAGTTTTTATTCATAGATACCCACATCGTAAAAATGGAAAATATAACTTCCCTTAAAAAGGGAAATTTGGAACCATAACTGTTACCCAAAGTAACATATAACTGGGTTTCCACATATGAGACATATGTTGGGAGTAAAGATTATACATAAAGTATAAGTGTAGATATTTATAGGGAGTGATTGAGGTCATTAATTGAAAAAAAAATTCTGATCAAATGAAATTTTAGGGCCTAAAATTCATAAATCATTAAGGATTTAAAAGGCCATCTGCTCAATGAAAGTTAAGGTATTATGACAACCATTTTTGATCACTTTCATAATGTTGAGTAGTTTTTCATAAATTTCATATAAAAAATTACTTATTAGGCTATGCTTTGAACAATTTATAAAGAATTCAATACCTCAAGGAATTAATTTCTAGAAATTAACTTTGATTTATAAATCACTAAAATACTCTTTTTGCTGATCTTAAGGCTCATAAAATAATGAAAAGTATAACTATTTTTCTCTTAAAAATGAACATGCATTAATCTATAAACATAAAAAGTAACACTACTGGTTCATCGTAAATATTTATTCATTAAAATAAATACACATTAACCCTGACATCACACAGGCTAATGGTATGTGTGAAACACTTATTGTCTTTCAGTCATGGTTTCAAGACCCACGTCTATTCTGGACTTGATTGGTTTCACTCGATATAAGTTATGTCCTTTTCTAAAACAATGCTAATATAATTTCAAAAATATATATGATATACATCCTTTAAATAAGTTTAATCACTAATTATCCTTTTAACCAAGGATTTCAATACAAACCAAGTGCACAAATACTTCTTCCAAATGTTAACTTAAAATTTTCATGAATAGTCAACCTTTTATCCCTTCTCAAATATGAACATCCAAAACAGTAGGAGGATAGTCACTAAATCATCTTAATATTTATTCCCCTATATAAAAAAAAGTTTCTCTTGGTTTTCACATTCCAAACAAGTGAATACCCTCATCATATATTCTCTAAAAACATGGTAATAACCTGAATTTCCATAAATCATTTTGGAAAACATATTTTCTTCCTTATTACAAAGTATATTGGATCTATTCTATAAATCCAAAAATAATATAAACGTAATTAATTATAGTATAAACCACATATCAACAAATACTTTCTTATTTACAAAGTAATAAGTACCATCCAATTTACTTTTCCATATCCCACATACTATTATCCATACAGCATTATCTTAACATAGACAAAATATTAAGGGTTACCTTCCCTTAGTCAAAATTTCACCTTTCATGAGATCACCATTCTATTTCATCGGGATCATTCAACATATTCTTATAAATCCTTATCAATAACATAAACTAAACAATAAATATATAATTCACTATTCTTAATTCTAGAATCCAAATACATAAATACTTCAATCTGAAAACTTTAATGTTTGGAATATAATAGGTCCATACTTAGTTTAGAATAAAATTCTTATCTCAGGGCATTGATTTGGGTAATGAACAAGTTCTCCACAGATAAGACATTGAATTCTATGAAAATTAATCACTTTATTACCCTTTTCTTGAACAAATAACATCTTCCCCTCTTTTTGAGGTATTACTCAAGGTTGTTCGTCCCTTATTCTTAACATACAGGAAGCTGAATCTTCTTTCCTCTATGTTCCTTACCATAAAAGTACCTCTTTCTCTTATTTGACCTATTAAGAATATTTATATAGCTAGCATTATTAATCATATACCTTGATAGCTGATTTTGTATAATAATAGTATATTTTTCTCCACTGATCATCCCATTTGACTTTTCATTAGAAAATTTTCCATCACATTTAACATTAATTTAGTTCCTTTCTGTTCCCACCATTGACTAAAACACGAATCATAGTGTGAGCATTACTTATCAATGTAGAAAACCATATAGTCATGAAAATATTTACTTATGGAATTTCTAAATCCAAACACCTTCTTGAATATAAAACACCCTAGGTTCATCCTAGGTTATTCATATCAAACCTGTAATTAGATCATTCATGGTTGTTCATGAAGAGTTTGTTAATTCCAAAATCATATCCCCTAAGAGTATCAACCCGAGTGTGTAACAAGGCTTGTTTTCATGTACCAGAATATCGAAAGTCAAGTATGGAACATATTGTCAGAGTTATTACCCTCAGGTACATCTTCTTGAAATCCACATCCACTTGTAGTATCCAGATAGGGAAGTATTTCTTGGAAACCACACACTATATCCTTTACCAAAATTCCATGACATTTTCCTAAATTTTGACTCATCCTTATACTTATCCTTAGAGACATACCTCGACATATCCTTAGAAATATACCTAGATATCTCCCTAAAGTTTTCTCATCCTAGTTTCTAAAGGTTAACAATACCATTTCTCTAATACCAACTATAGAAGACCTCTATTTTGAAACATTAACATTACATAACATTTTCATAATACATATACATTATAAAAATAGAAGCCCAATGAGCATAATTGGTCTAATGACTTTGGAAACTTGGAAACATAAACACTAGTACAAAAGTGATATGCATAATTTCTCACTAGGTTCTTCACAACTATATACCTTATTAGAAATATCATACTTACTACTTATATTCATAATTTGGGGGAAGGAAACATAAAAAGGGGTGAGATCAAATGATTAGTAAGTGTCAAAAAGGGAGACATATAAGAATAAACATGATCATAGGGGTGTGAGAACATGATAAAAACATATGAAGATCATAAACTTTGTATAAAATATCATAATAGAAATCATGGAATAATGATTAGTAGTTTATAATACATTAATCATAAGAAAATAATGTACATGATCCATGAAATCATATAATAGTAATAAAACATGGGATTGTTTCAAACATATATAAAACCCCTATATTATGTTGGCCAACCAACATCACTGTAACATGTTAGGTTTGGGTTAATCACCCATATACCTACTTAAATATTAGGATGCCCTCCTATTTACCCTCTTTTTTTGGTATTGGGATTCCATCCTATGTACCCTATTGTTTTGTGGTTGGGATATCCTCATTTGTTCCCTCTTGTTATGGGATTGGTATGTTCTCCCTAGTTCCCTCTTGTTTTGTAATTAAGATATTCTCCCTTATTACCTCTTGTTTCTGTCTTGGGATGTCCTCTTGTGTACCTATTTATCTCATAAAACATTCATCATTACCCAATGAATTGGATAGAGATATAGGTCTCACCAATCACATAATGAAATCATATATTCATGTTCCAAAAAACATTTATCCTATCATGACCCAAAAGAAGAGAAGGGTTCTATAATCATCAAATCATTACCCATAAAATGAAATGGGAATCAATAAAATTTCATTAAATAATAACCTATGAAATATATATATGTTTCATTATCATTTAATATAAGAATAAACCATGAAAAGAAGCAGGTTTCAAAATCATATAACCCATGAAAAGAAACAAATTTCATACACAACATAACATTAAGCATAAAAAATTAATAGAAAGTATATGAATGGAACCTTTAGATAATTTCCTTTAAATATATGAGTAACATAAATGTATTTCATATTAGATGTAAAATAATTTTGAATTATATTTCAAAAATGTTTCTTGAGGAAAATATCATTTCTTCTTTGAATTTTTTTTAATACATAAAACCATTTAAATTTTTTTTTTTATAAAATAGCATGAATTTTTTTAAATAAGACTTGAAATAATTTTGAAAAACTTTTTCCTTGAAAATTAATTTTAAAATTTTTTTCTTAAAGACTATCCTTTTTAAAAATGTAAATGAATCTTTAATGGAATGACCACGTATAAATCTGCACATGTCTTACGAGGTAAAAAGGAACATTTATTTTCTATAGTGAAAATATTAGAATGATTATATTATTCAGAAAGGGAAAAGAATATTCACTTTAATATATTTATAAAATAAAAAAGGGTAAAATTTGATTTTAAATCTTATAGGATAATGGAATAATATTCTTAGAAACCCTTTTTAGAAAACAAAGATTTTTGACTGAAGGGTGGGTAATGTTGGGATTTCATAAAAACACTTTCTTAATTATATTTTAGGAAAAAGAGTATAAAATGGTACCAATATATTATTATATCATATATAACCATAGGAGAAGAAAATTCATGAATTTCATTGATAAATTGATGGTAATATTTTATCAAAGGAATCATAAACATAAAAAATCTCAAAAAGTGATGAGGTTGCCTCAATAAAATCTTAATACTTGGTAACTTGGGAGCATACCCTACATGTAAAAAAAATAAATTAAATAAAGCTTAAAATATCTTTAAAATAATTATTTTCATGATATAACATGTAAAATGTAAATATATACACTTCAAAAAAGATGTTAGGTCCATAATAAAACATGAGTCTCAAAGAAGGAAAATTGAGACAAAACTACTTTACTAATTTGGTATCTTTTGGAACATAAACCCCATGAAAGAAGGATAATAAAATGGAAATGTGAATACCCATAAATGTAATTATAATATAAATAGATTAAAATAATTTGAATTATATACACCACATAAAAGTAAAGAGTGGTGAACAAAAAACTCGTATATCCTATTACACAATTCATAAAGTAAAGAGTGGTGAACATAAAACTAGTATAATTTGGATTTATACCATTACACAATTCATAAAGGGATTTATTTATAAAAATATAGAATAAAATCTATTAAAAACTTATCAAATAGTACTAACATATTCATCCCAAAATATCTTGGTGAACTATATTCATTAACCATAGTTCGATATTTATTTTAAATAGTTCTCTTTTTTCTACTCTACAACACCATTTTGTTGTGGTGTTCTATGATGAGAAACAATTATTCTCATAACAATTTTTATCACAAAAATTTTCAAAATTAAAATTAACAATTTTACCTCTATTATCACTTCTAATAGAAATAATTAAACATCCTTTCATATTTTGAACTATCTTATAAAATGTAAAAAATATTAATAAGGTTTCTTGATTATAATACATAAAAGAAACCCATGAAAGTTTACTAATATCATCAAAAATAATAAAAACATATTTCATACTAATTAAACTAGTAGTTCTCATTGGTCTAACTAAATAAAGATATAATAATTCAAAAGGTATAGAGATAAAAACATGTTTTATAGATTGAAAATTTTACATGTTCAACATGACTTTTAAGCCCAAATCCTGAAAAAAAAATTATTAAATTTAACTTGGGATATTCGAGAACATTATTATGCATGTATAATTCTTATATCATCTATAAATAATCATGCACAATCCTTTTATGCCATAGAATTTCATTTGTTTCTCTAGAATTACGGAACTTAACATTTTTATTAGATAGATTAGATAAATTAATAGAATAAATATTATATATTATATAAGCATAAAAAATCATTTTTAATGACTAAACATTTATTGTCTTAAAATTTAATGAAAACACAATCATCGCATAATTTTGAAATAAAAATTTATTTATGTTTAAAAAATTAAACATATAAAACATTATAAATTAAAACAAAATTGAAAATACTTACTTCACCAAATAACTTAACATTTCCTTTAGATTTATCTCTAAAAGTGAAAGTGCCTCCATCACATTTAGTGTAAGAGAGGAAATTTTATAGTCAGTTGTTAATTTTTTAGGAATATCCACATTTTATATACCATGTGTCCTTGATATTCTTAAGGAGGTTATCCTTAAAATATAAATTATGAAAACAACCATTTTGGTAACCATGTAATATTGGATCCAATATGGTTAGAAATAGAATTACTAGGTACCCAAATAGATTTATGAAATTTATTGTAATGAAATATAGTAGAAAAATATATTGAAATAAAATCTCTTGCGTATCCAAGAGATTGAGGAATTATAAGAGGGAATTCATTTTCATAATGTCCTTGTATACAATATTTAATTCCTGAAACATAAGAAACCTTTCCAACAAAACATATAACAAAAATAGACTTGTATATATTATTAATATCTGGATTATAACCAAATAAAGTTTTGCCTTTATTCAATTTGACCATATCTACCATATTTTCATATATATTTTTCCATAAAAAATTAAATAACATATATTTTAATCTTACAACTTCTATTTTAAGATTATAATTTTCCATCTGAAAAAACTCTAAATCATTAAAGATATTATCTTTAAAACATGAAGCAGTATTTCTTAATTCTTAATTAAGAGAATTATTATCTTTATTGATCTTTTTAATTTCCTTAATAATCATCTTATTTTCATTAATAAATTATTTATAAAACTTAGTAACTCTTATAACATACTTTTTTATATTTTCATTTTCATCATACAAATCATCAAAGATATATCCATCAATGTCATAATAATAACTATAATTATAATCATTACTAATATCATTTATATTTTTCCTCATCAAGAATAGGTTGGATGATTTTTTCTCTTCTTAATCTGTCACCTGAATAAGCATCTTCAGTGTAACTCAATCTATCATGATAAGCATGTTTCAATTATTTATTCAATTTTTTATCTCTTCCTTATTACATTAAATTTGGATAATTGATTTTGATATGTACCTTATTTTTACATTCATAAAAAATTACATCTAATCCATATATAGTAACCTTTTTCATTTCAATCCTTCTTTTGATCTTTACTTGGTAACTTATTGAAAAATTTATTTCTATTCAAAAAATTATAAATAAATTTTATTATATTCACCAGTTATGCTTTTTACTTTATTATTCCTCAAATTTATA
Organism: Viscum album; assembly: GCA_963277665.1. Lineage (NCBI taxonomy): Eukaryota > Viridiplantae > Streptophyta > Magnoliopsida > Santalales > Viscaceae > Viscum > Viscum album. The sequence goes on along the minus strand of OY728130.1, from coordinate 798,648,287 downwards.
AGAGTAATAAATAAAATTTATAATTTATTTTAAAATGATACCTTAATTCTTTGAATTACTTTTTTATACAATATTATTTAATTCGACTTTATATTAAAGAATTGATTAAATGAGTTAATCCAATGTCTATTATTTTAACTTATTACTCTTATCAATTACTGTATTATTTTTATTCCATTCATTAGGTATATCACTTATAAATATTTTAACAATCATGGGGTTCTCCAATGTTTCTATAAGGGAATTTATTCCATTCACAATTCTTGTGAATTCTTAGAGCATTTTACTAATGATTTAATCTTCACCAATCTTGAAATCCTAATACACTGCTCAAAGTATTTTGAGTACGGTTCTTATTAGATAATCTGATCGAAGGTGATTTTCTTGTAAAATATTCTAAATATCCTAATCTATTGTACATGAATATATATGACAAAACACACTTCAATTAAAAACAAAATATTATATATTTACTACATTATATTTTAAAACCTATCTAGTAGTTTATTTTCTTGTGAGAGTATTTGGGTCAGCTTCTTATTGCTTGAAAGGTTCTCTCATGATCAACCAGTGTTCTATGATTACTTGTTTGAGGTATGCCTCCATTCTGGATTTCCAATCACCATAGTTATTATCATCACAAATTGAGGTGATCTTGGAGGAATCTATCCATCATGTTTATTCATTCCTACTATCATATATGTTGTGTCCTTCGAATATAAGATCTAGGAAAATGTTATCACAATAAAATATAAACAAAAATTTGAACATTAGTATTGGATAAATTACAAAAGGAACAAGCTCTGATACTAATTATTTTTATCAGCAAATAAATAATTGAGCTAAACTAGAAATTCCTAAAAGGTAACCGTTTGAAACCAATTTTTAGGTCAGATAAGGTGATGATAGATAGTATATAGGGGGGTGATTATACCAAACTAAAAAAATTTAAAGTAATGGATTTTTTATCAAACTTAATTAATGGGGTTAATTAACTGCATAAAATAAAATAAATAATGAGTAAATTATTTTTATAGTAGTTTTGTATAAATTTAACCTAGTATACTCTCATACCTCTCTACTCATAGATAAATATGTTTTACACTAATCATATTTTTTAAGGGGATTTATAACCCAATTACAACCTACTTTTTCTAGTGTAAGAATAATCAAGACACCTAACTTTTGTATGGAGAGTCACAACCCAATTACAACCTTCAATTTATATTTTAGGAGTCACAACCAGAATAGTATAAAATTTTGAATCTATGAGTCACAACATGAATAGAGAGAATTATTTTATATGTAAAATAATAAGAGAAAGTTAAAGAACATAAGATATAGGAAGTAGTTTTACAGACTCAAGAAACCATAATGAAATAGATAAAAGAATAATAAAAAAAGTAATAGTTTATGTGTGTCTGATTATATTAATTATATCATCAAGGTAGTATAAGAATTCATAGATGTTTTTATTTAGAACATGAAAGATCTTCCATCATTATGGATATATTTTCATTTCAAGAATTATGTACATCACTTCAGGGAATTAACACCACTATGTTTCTCTCACTATATCACTTGAAGATATGAAATCTATCATTAAAAAAATAGCATGAGTACTATTTCACTTTCCCACACATAGAATCAATAGTTCTATTCCCTTTTAACCCAAAACAACTTAACACGACCGATTAATACATAGAAAATTAAAAATTCCAAAATAATAACATTGTATTATTAGAGAGAGAAGGATATTATAATTACTTAATAATTGCCCAAATACTATCTAGTATTCAAAACACTAATGATTAATCAAAACTTATTTGAAATCATTTAATCAAATATTTTATAATAGAACCATAATAATTCGTAAAAACGAAATCCCATGAATATTGTAAGTCTCAATTAAAATTTGAAATCAAAAAAACATTTTATATATATAGTTAACATGTATAGAATTTAATAAATTAATAAATATTCATTATAAAAATTAAAAAGAGTATATCAGTGTAATATCAACTAATATTAATTTAGAAATAATATAATCCATGAAAATAACATAAAATACTAAAATTATTATTTGGAGTTTCAAGCTGTAATTTCTATGAATAAAGACATAACACCTTTTTGCCATCATAAAAACATGATTAAAATAATTAAAAACAACTCACATAGGTTCCAAATAATTAATACCAATTTATAATTTCATTGGAACAATTTAAAAATTGTAAATGAACATGTTTTAAATCAAAAAATAGAAAAATATATCAAAACCTAAAAAAATTATATAATTTATAATAACCTATAAAATTTTACTGAACTATGTAGAAAAATTAATGTAGGTGTATTTCACCTAGCATTTTTTTTCTATGTTGTCAAAACTCATAATTTATAATATTAATGAAGTAAAATAGTTATAGGTGATTCACGTAGGTGAATTGTCATAGCCCAATCTATATAAGTGATTTATATAAAGAAATCACGTAGCCAAAATCACATATTCGAATTTAAAAAATCAATTAACATATTAAATTAATGACTATAATACATAAAATATACCTAGTAAAGGGTAGAATAATCTTTCAGTCCAGTTGAATTATATTTAGAATGTTTTTTTGATTTATAAATAGTTTGTAATAACCTTAATCAGACCATTATATCTCAAGTTCTGATTAAAGAAATACCAAAAAACTATTTTGAAAAACTATAGCCTCTGAATGACCCGAATGGCTTCATTTTTATTGATTTTTTGATAACCCCTATTTCATGGGATGAGGGGGAACCCTTACAAGGCATGTAGGATCAGAGATTAAAAGGCTCGTAGGCCAAGGAGATTACATGAACCAAAGGTCTTAGGCAATTCAACCAGACTATCTACAAAGAACTACCCCTCCCCAGTATTTGTGTCATGATGGTAGCTCCCCACCTTTGGATGGCCGTCTGGCTAGGCTTCCCGTGCAAGCACAGTCTGATCCTGATGGTATATTCATACCCTCTCATTCTGAAAAATCCATTTGGCTCTACTCTAGTGAGTGCACCTACTCTGAATCCTCTTCTGAGGCTACTCCTTTTTTTAGTGTGTCTGTGGCAACTGCATGTGGCCCGAAGGCCTTGAGGTGGCCCAAAAGCCCTACTGACTCGAAGGCCTGGGTGGTATGAAATCCTTAAGGACACCAAGAACAAACCGATGGCCCACGGTGAGTAGTTCTAGCTGCTACAGTACCGAAAAGTACGTGCTATATTAACTGGTATAGTGTCTGCTACAGTACACGCACAGTGTACAGTTTGCTACAGTACCTGTATAGTGAACAGTTCTGCTACAGTACCCACACAGTGTACAATACTGCTACAGTGACAGCTACAGTACCTGCTATAGTACTGCTATGGTAACCTAGAAATATGCCTCTACTTGGTTTTGAACCTGGGTCTTGTGGATGCACTTAAAGATACCTCACCAACTGGGCTATGGATCATGCGCTGAAAAAATATATAATTAAGACTGAAAGCATACAGGTACATTCAAACGAATTTTAGACATTATAGACATCAATTCAGGATATTATTTCTTCTTATGAAATGTAGAAAAAAAAAAGAATCTTTATGATTCTATAATAATCACTCAATTTTGAGTTTTTTATCTTAGAATATGGTTGAAATACTAAAGGAATATTATTCTGTAAAATTGGCTATGTGGATTCAAAATCAACTATATGGACTAGAAATCAGATATGTTGTGAGTAGTAATTTAGCTACATGGAAATAGTAAAAAACATTTAAATATAATTATTTGAGGTCCAAAATTATTTATTTATCCTATGAAAACGTCATAAATCTATTATAAAATGTTGTAAACAATCAAAACATGAAATCTTAAGAAATTATGGGTAAATAAATATTATGAAAAACCCAATGCTAAAAATAATAAAGATAACACTTAATAAATGTATGAGAAATTGTAATTACATAAAAAAACATAAAATAACATATAATTATAAGTAAATGATATTGTTTTAAAATAAATACTTAGATAAAATTTTTTGCGAAATTTTTTATTATTAAAAATATAAAAAATTAATAATCCAAAAAGAGAAACAAACTTTGAATATATAATGGGTTATGGCTGCCTATCCATGGTTGGTGAGAGGGAATGTTGAGGTTGTTGTGGAGTAATTCCATAGCTAGTTCATTAGGGATATTTTTTAGATTTCTAATTGTAGAAGAAAATACTTCAACTAGGATTGTCTATACTTGAATTAATTATTTATTATGAATGAAATAATGTTTTATAAAATGAATGGGTAATGTTTAGGAAGAATATTAGTGTAGGATTGAATGGTTAGTCAATAAATATGAAATTTAATAGTATATTTAATTTAATTTTATAGGTAATGAAAAATTTGAAATGGTTAAAGTAGTGTGGATGGATGGGAATTTTTCTTGGTTGTGGTCAATAACTCGTATAAGAATTGGGGTTGTTTTGGGTTGTTGTAATTGGTATTAATGGTGGTTCATGGTGAGGGTAATGGGTTGATGGCAATGGGTTTTGATTATTTTGTTTGATAAATGAACCCCTAGGTTGGTCTTGTGTATTATTGTATTATACATTTTATTTTTGTTGTGATTTATTACACACCACACCCAAGTCATATAAACTTATCTAAAACTAGATGTTTTAGGTTTTCATTATTTTCCTCAAATATCTAGGTTGGTGGGGGAAGAGATGGATGACTACTACCTCTTCCCCACACTCTCTTTAAGGTGTAATATGATTTTTGATTCCTTGAGGTAGGTATGACAATACAATCATTGTATATGGTATACTGGAAGACCCTATAGGGTGTTTTTAGGAAGATATTTAGTTGTTGTCATGAATTGTAATAGGATTTCATTGGGTTGATGATAATTATGTTCCAGATACATTACGTTATTGGATATGTGATGTTTAGGTAGTGAACCAAATAATTATAAATAAAATTGCCTCTTGTGTTTTAATTAAAAGTCATATTATATAATATGGTTATAGAAAATGCGTGAACTCTTTTGGTTTTGTTATATCATATTGTATTAAAAAGACTATTATGAATCCTTACCATTGATAATATAGTTTTTGAACAATGATCATATTATTAGTATAAATATATAATTTTAGCAAATCCAGTTGACACAGGCAAAGAAAGTTATGGCCTCAACTAGTAGGATCATACCCTATGAATCCCATTTATCAGAGATAATGAGGGAGATAGAATCTCTAATATTTTCCCCTGACCAATCCCAAGATGAGATCCGACAACTTAATCAAAAGTGAAACTGTTTATGGGAGAATTTCAAGATCATCGAGATAATGGCCCAAACCATGTTTTTCGAATAACCCCCTAGAAGCCTCACCATCACACACCTTACTCATAGGGAATTCGTAGGTCTATTAAAGGAGTATGTATCAAGACACTATAAATATGAATATGTACATACCTTTGTATACAATAGTTAATATTTTCTCATCTTATTATTGTTACTTTATAAATGATTTTTATTTTAATACAATAAAAAAAATGTATTTTTTTGTAATATTAAAATTTAAATAAGGAATTTATTTTGATGAATTAATGGATTTCGGAAATAAATAATATTTTAAAAAAATGTTGTTGTTAAATAATTTTTATTAAATATAAAGGACCGTATTATTTTGATTAAGTCAAATTTTATTTTTATAAGTGTTTGAAAACCATTATTGTCAAAAAATCCATCATTTATCAATAAAAGTATAATCTTATATTAAAGTTGAAAATAAAAATATTTATAAAAATATTTAAGTAAAATTTATATTATTTTTGTAATCATAATTTTGAAATTATCCAATGGTGAAAAGTTCATAATTTTCTAAGATGGTGGAGTTTTTGGGTAAAAATTAAATACTATGTAAATACAAAATGTGTATTATGACATCATAATGACCCAAAAGTGAGGTAATAAATACTATAAAGAGTATCCAAGAACAAATATATGTTTTTTTATTTATAATAAAGTGATTTTATGTTGATTTTATTAACTTTATAATTCCATTGTGAATCCTCCAAAACCATTAATATATTTTAAGGTTTTAAAATCATTTCTTTAAGAATGTGACTCGCTTCCACATAAGCAAGGGTATTATCCCATACAGTTTTAAGTGTGATCATGTTAAGGATGTTTTCAATAAAGATATTATTTTTCTTATTTTAAGTTGTTATGTAATGTTTCTAATTCATAAATACTCTATAATTCTTGATCTTCTAGTTTTTATTTTGTGTAATCTAATGTAGTAAATCATGTATTAATATGTAATAAAGATAAGGGTTTTTATAGTTGATATAAAAAGAAAATTTTAGTTATTTTATGGATTAGAATTAAAAAACTATTGAGAAAGCCTTAGGGATAAGAATAAGTATAGGAAAACATCCCTAAATTTTGGTAAGTAGAGAGTAAGGTTTTTATCAAGAAAATACGTCTTTGTCAGGATACTACAAGTGGAATTGGTTCTGGAATAGATGTACATAGGGGTAAAAACTCTGAAAAGGTGAATCGGGCCTGACATGGTGTAACCTAATACATGAAAACGTTTCTTATTACACACCTAGTTTTACACTCTTAAGCTATATTCTTTGGTAAATTTATAATCTCATTACGAACTATTATTTAGGGAACAAAAATGGCATTAAGAATATATGATATGAAATAGATCCCGGATAACATAGATTGAAGCATATAAATTCATAATTTAAGGAAATAAATGTAAGTTGTAATCCATCCCATTAATATAATTAAACTGCTATTTCTATTTTTAATATTTTAAAAATATTTATCCTTAATTTATCCTTTATTCTTTCCAATGGCTAGAAATAAGAGGAATCAGATAAATAATCAATGTGAATGAAAATGTGATGACTTCCCCCAACAAGAGGCCCAACCAAATAGGAGAAAGAATTACAAAATCTATGATGACACTCTCTCAGATAAATTGGGTAATGAATAGAAACATGGATCATGAGGATCACTCAAATACCCATAACAAAAAAAATAATTAATTTAGAGCATTATTCTACAAAGGCCTTTAACTTTAAATTGATGATATGATCCCTAAATTGTAGATAAATGGATCAACTCTATTGAGAATATCATCACCATCCTTCAATTTAATGAACAAGAGAAGGTTCTACTATTTGTTTATCATATGGACGGACAATATCATCAGTGGTGGACATTGATCAAGAATATGAATCCCTATAAAGAGATCTAATATATTTGGTGAAAGGAATTATGGAAAAAAAATTCGATAAATATTTTCCTCACACTCCTTGAATTAAAATGGAAAGATAATTCCTATTCCTAGAGAAAAAATACGACAAATATATCTACACATATTTATTAAACTTGAACTATATGACTCTGACATTATTATTTCCCCTAAATTCATGGTTTATCGTATCTTTTGTGGGACAAAACATATTATATCAAAAGATTTAGCAATCCATTACTTTGATAGCTATGAAGAAATTTTCCAATGTTCCCTCAATGTTTAAATGGGGATTAGATAATCTCAAGGGTATCATAGGAATAAGAATTCGACAGTTGAGTTTAATTCTGTTGGACCGATAGAGAAAAATAAGGGTTCTAATAAATTTCAACATCCCACTTTTCAAAGGTATAGAAAGAATCACCCCATAAATTGACTAAGGGGAAAAGGAAATGATTTATTCATGTGAGGGAAGGACACCTAAATAGAGATTTCTGACAGGTGAAACCTACCAAATCAACAGAGCAAGGTAATACTCCCATGAACTCTCAAAACATTGTTCATTTCTTCATTTGCAAGTAATCAGGGAACTTTAAAAAATGATGCACTAAGTCAAGAGTATTCGGAGACAAAAAAACAACCTCCAAGGCAACAAGGGTGTGCTTATTCATCATAACCACTGAGGTGGATCCCAACAACGAAGTGGTGACAGGTACACTTTCTATTCATTCAAGGATAGTTAACATACTTTTTTTGATTCTACACATTACTTAGTATCTCTAAAGTTTAGTAGAATTATTTAAACACCACTAAAAATTATGGAAGTAGAGTTATTGGTGAAAACAAAATATGAAAAAATTATTGCATCCCAAGTATCTTACTCCTCCCTTACAATTTTTTTTGTTAAAATTTCAAACAAACCTTTTTATACCCCCTTTAGTGGAATTTGATGAAATTATAGGTATGGACTATCTTTCCCAAAATAGATCCAACATAAATTTTCATGAGAAGGATATCACTCTCAGTATCAGGAATCGACCCCAGATTTTTTACAACGAATCGAGGTGGATGAATCTTCCTTAACACCAACATCACAAGAATTGATATCACTTACCTATTATAAAGTGTATCTAGATCAAATTACTGAGCCTGCAGAAAGAATAACCCTTGAATACATGTATATTGTGAGGGAATACACTGATGTGTTTATCATGGAATATCCTGGTCTTCCTCCTAGATGTGAGGATGTATTTTCCATGTATCTTCAACCAGGGGTGTTACTATTACCCAATACTCTTTATAGAATGGTTGTTGTGAAACTTGAGGAGCTAAAAAACAACTACATGTGTATCTGGATAAAGGGTTTATATACCCAATTACTTCACCATGGGGTGCACCAATCCACTTCATCAAGAAGAAGGATGGTTCTATGCGCCTTTGCATTGATTATCGTGAGCTCAACATGATCAAGATTAAGAACAAGTATCCTATTCCCTTGATTTATAACTTGTTCGACTAGATATGTGGAGAAAAATACTTCTTTAAGGTGGATATATGGTCAGTATATTACCAAGTTAGGGTGAAGAAGGAGGATATACACAATACTATTTTTAGTAAAAGGTATGGGCACTATGAGTTCATAGTGATGACTTTTGGATCACTAATGATCTAGAAATATTTAAGGACTTGATGAATAGAGTCTTTAGATATTACATCAAAAAGAAATGGTGATTTGTATAAATAAAATTTTAATATACTCTAAAACTAAGGAGGAGCATGAGGAGAATCTAATCATTGTGCTAAACACCATGAAAAAGGAGAATCCTTTAGAGAAGTATAGAAAATGTGAGTTCTGGTGGAATTAAGTCTCTTTATCAGGGCATATCATCATTATAAAGGAGATATATTTATCCCATTTAAAGAAAAAATAAATTGAAGGATGGATGGGGCCAACATATTCTATAGATATCCATAGTTTCTTTGGATTAGCTGGGTACTATCTTTGATTTGTGAGAAATTTCTCACAATTTTTATATCCTCTTACCATGCTTAATAGGAACGGAGTAAAATTTTATTGGAATTATTAATATGAATAGGGATTCAAGGAGTTAAAAAGGAGGCTTATAAATGAACTTTTGATCACTCTACCCATCAGTGGAGTGATTTTTGGGGTATTTAATGATTCTTCAAAGAAGGGATTGGGTTGTGTGTTAATGTATAATGACAAATTCATAGACTATGATTCAGGGTAGTTGAGAGTTCATGAATAAAACTACCCAATTAAAGATATAGAGTTGGATATAGTAATCTTCTCTTTGAAAATATGGTGTCATTATCACTTTGGGGAGAAGTGTAAAATATATAATGATAAAAAAAGACCCAAATATGTATTCACACCGAAAAATATGACTATGATCCAATGAATATGATTAGAGAAGATCAAGGACTATGACTATTCAATACACTACCTTCTTGGTAAAGAGAATAAAGTAGGGGATACTTTAACTATTAAAAATAAAACAATTATATCATTCATGATAATTTAGAGGGATATGATCTTCTTTTATTTTAAAATTATAGAAATGGAAATCATAAAGGAATTCACATCATTAATCCTTTCAAAAATGATTGTTCAGTCGTACCTTCTAAAAAAGATAAAGAATGATTATAAAAATGATGTGGAAATTCCAAATAGTGTGGAAACTATAAGAAAAGGGAAATCATTAGAGTTCAATGTTAATGAATAAGGATTTGTGAGATTTGGGTGAATAATATGTGTAACACCAAATCCTGAGTTAAAGAAGTATATGTTAGATTATGCACATATTTCAACGTTTTCTATCCCTCCTGGAAGAACATAGATGTATCGAGATATTCGAGAACACTATTAGAGGAACACTATAAAGAAATAGATCATATAATATACATCAAGATGTATTTTATTTCAGCAAGTGAAGTCGGATAGGAAAAATGCTAAGGGGGTGATGAAACCATTACCCATACCTACATGGAAATGGAAAAACATCATGGTAGATGTTTTCACTAGAATTTAGATGATATACTATGGAAACAATATTGTATAGGATATAGTGGATTGTATTACAAAGAGTGAACACTTCATTACGATTTGAGAGGACTTCTCATTTGATCAACTTGAACAGATATACATCAAAGAAGTATTGAGGATGCATGGATTACCACTATCAATTGTAACTGATCGAGATATGAGATTCAAATCCAAGTTCTAGATAAGTCTCCAATATGATCAAAACACTAAGCTAGAATTCAATATGGATTATCATCCTCAAACTGATGTCCAATATTATGAGACTATTTAGACATGGGAAAACATGTTGAGAGCTTGTTCTATAGAGTTAAAAAGATGATGGGATCAATATCTTCTTGTGGACGAGTTCTTATAGAATAACAGTTTCCAATCAAACATTAAAATAGCTCTCTATGAATCCCTTTATGGGATGAGGTAGAGAAAGCCTTTATGTTCGAATGAATTTGGGGAATGAAAAATTCTAGGTCCTGAAATGGTTATGGAAATTGTGTAAAGGGTTAATACCATTCAGCAACACATCAAGGTTGATCAGAGTTGAGTGAAGATCTATGATGACAATCATTGATGAGACCCAGAGTCTAATATTGGTGGCATGGTATTACTTAGAATATATCCATGGAAAATTTAAATGAGATCTGGGAAGAAGTGAAATCTTAGTTTAAGATATATTATCCCCTTTGATATCCTTGATCACATCAGAGTGGTGACCTAGTGACTTCCACTCTCACCTAACTTATCTAGAGTAGATGATGTATTCCATGTATCCTTATTGAGAAAGTACATACCATACCCATGACATGTACTCAATTCATAGGTGGTACCACTGTAGAATGATCTCTCAAGTGAGGAGCTGTCAGTGAAGATATTAGATCGTAGAGATGAAGTTCAACAAAATAATTCAATTCACCTAGTCAAATTGTTGTAAAGAAGACACAAATTTGATGAAGTGATGTGCAAACCAGAGGAAGTGATGAAACAAATTTAACCTAAACTATTTCATTGTGGGAAATGTAAATTTGGGGGGTGAATCTTAAGGTGGAAAGATTGAAATGACCCTACCTGTTATAAATAAAATTTCCTCTTGTGTTTTAATTAAATGTCTAATTATGTAATATGGTTATAGAAAACACATGCAATCCATTGGTTTTATTATATCATATAATATTTAAATGACCATTAAGAATAATTATTGTAGATTATATATTTATTGAACAATGATCAAATTAATAGTATAAATATAGTGTTTAAAAAAACAATTTAAACATACAAAGTAAGTGATTTTCTCAACCAGTAGGATCATACCCTACAAAACCTATTGGAACTTATGAGGGAGATAAAATCTATGGTATTTTCCCATGATGAATCCCAAGTTGAGATCTAACAACGTAAGCATGAGAGAAACCATTTATGGTACAATTTCATGCTCAAAAAGTTCATGTCCCAAACCATGTATGTCAAACCACCCCATGAAAGCCTCATTGTTGCATATCTCACTCTTAAGGTGTTTTCTGGTGTATTAAAGGGATATGTATCAAGACACTTGAAATATGAGTATATACATTATTTTTTCTAGAATAATGAATATATTTTCATCCTATTATTGTTATTATATAAATGATTTTTATTTTGATACAATATAACCCAAATCATGTTTTGGGGTAATATTAAAATTTAATTAATGAATTTATTTTAATGAATTAATGGAATTATGAAAAAAATAAACTTTTAGTAAAATATTATTATTAAATCATTTTTATTAAATATAAATTCTCATATTATTTTTATTATGTCAAATATAATTTTTATAAGGGTTTAAAATTTTTTATTATCAGAAAACCTAGTATTTCTCAATAAAAGTTCATTCTTATTTTAAAATTTAAAATACACATATTTATAAAATTATTTATACTAATATATGGTGTGTATTATGAAATCATAAGGACCCAAAATTTATGTAATAAATATTAAAAAGAGTATCCATGACCAAATCTATGTTTTTAATTTAAAATAATATGATTTTATATTTCTTTGATTAACTTTATAAAGGCTTTGTAAATCCTCCAAAACCATTAATATATTTTAATGTTTTTAAATAATTTATTTAAGAGTGTGAATAATTTACACATAATTGAGGGTATTATTTTATTAATTTAGGCCCTTGTACTTATGAAATAATGAAAGCCACTCCCATTTGAAGAAACTATCAGAAAACCCATGGAAAGGTTTGTGGTTTTTGTTCTTTTATTATATGGATTCCAAAACCCAAGTCTGATTAATACTAAAAAAATCCACACTCATTTCGTATATAAACCCACATAGTATCCCATTTCACTTCAGTAAAAAACATTAGATTACATCCTTACTCTTCCCTCCCTTCTCTATAGTCCTCAAAAGATTCCCACATTCTCTCAAGAAGCTACTCCCAAGCATTTCAAGTCATACACTCAGGTAAGGGATCCTCACCTTCTCTTCTTTATTCATATTTATATGTTATTTTATTCCTTATATGTACAATTATTAATTTTGTAATTTGTATTTTCATGTCCCTGTTAGTGACCAACTCATATCCAAATTATGAGAGATCCCTTTAACTCTCACCAACCCATTTTATGAATTTCTATCTGACATCATTATGCTACCGAAATTTTACTGTAATTTTTTCAGTCCAAAACTACTGTAAAGTGAATACCATACCCATTTTCTATCAATTGTTCTTACCTTTATAAACTTATTATTATTTGACTTGGGACTTATATGTATGTATTCCATACTCCTTGATTGTGTAATAAAATATGATGGTGAATTTATCCATTTTGTATGATATATGTGGCACACTTAAGAATGAGAATGAAATGAAAGTGATGGGTGCACCTAGAGTTATATAGTGCTCTAAGGCATTGGGTAATGTTTAGTCTTATGAGATGTTATGTTTTGATATGGAGTTCACCTGGTTCCTTTATTGGACTTTCTCCATCATGATGTCTTGGAAGTTAGCCTTGACCTATGTTTAAGTTGTAGCGCTTTAAGTTATTTCCATATTTCTTATTTTTCATTTATGATTATCATGTTATATCATGTATCATTGTTAATTTTTATGATTTTACTCCTTTTATGCCATATTGATATGCCTATTATCTAACATGTTTTATTTTTTTCATGTTACACCATCTTTATTCCCTTGCTGGGCTTTATATCTCACCACTTTCTTATGTATATCCCTAGGTTATCCCATGAAGTTTTATGTGTGATCATGTTAAGGAAGTTTTCAATAAATATGTTGTTTTCCCAATTTTAAGTTATTATATAATGTACCAAATTCACAAATACACTAGTCTTATCTATCTTCCAGGTTGTATTATGTGTACTCTTATATAATAAATCATGTATAAATATGTAATAAAGAAAAGGGTTATTATAGTTTATATGAAAGGTAATATATGAAAAAGGATATGGGATGAAGTGGGTGATATGGTTATGGTTATGTTATGAATAGACTGATACATACATTATATATTAAACCCCATGGTAGGTTGGTATAGGTAGGGTTTTGGTCTGAACCACATTAGATATAAAGGGATTGGTATGGTGTGTTGTGGCATGGTTGTGTAAGAGATTGGGAGCATAATATATTTAATATTGGGGTTTGAGAGTGGAAAACTAGTGAATAAGTTTTTTTGGGGTAGCTTGTTACATTGTTCTATACTACTCTATTATACATAGATGTGATTTTTGTTCAGTTTTCCTTGGTGAGGCTTGGTGATATTGGACCATGTATGTGTTTTTTGGTTTAGTTTTTTATTTACTAGAGAATTGATATACTTATTCCACACTGGTATGAACAGTATTCAGTATGATCCTTATATGTATATATGTTATTCTAACCCATATATATATAAACAATTAGGTTTCCATGAAGAGTTTGGAGATTGGGTTGGGTACTGGTTCAGATCTAGGCAATATAGTTGGTGTTGTTACCTAATAATTTATCTTGATATTTTATTGGGATATTTATATTATTCTAACATATCATGCATTTTATATTATCAAGGGCCTTTTTTATTTTATATTTTTGTGTTTATTTGTGGATATTTTTTTGTTCCACATATATATGAGGTTAATGCCTCCCATTTTCATATTATGTTCCCCTGTTCTAGTCAACACCCCATAGACGATTGAATTTGAGATTCAGGGGGAAATAATTTCATCATTGTATGCACATAAAGGGTTTTAGTGGTAGTGGTTCATGAAATAATCCATGGTAAATTTTTTAACACATTTAAAATAAATATATTTTAAAATATCCAAGAAAAAACTATTCTTTTGATTTTGAAAAAAATTGGATTAGTGTTTTTTTAATTTAATTTTTTGATTTTTAAGGGATGAATGGAGGGGGAAATTTAAATGTATATATATTTAAATGTTATAGTATTTTGATATAGGTAGTAATAGGTATGGTACTACGTACTTAGTAGAGGAGACAAAGCTATATGACTATTAGTCAAACCACCAAGTTATCGATGGCATGGCATCAAGTGATTGGTGGCTATCAGGTGGTCAGTGTCAAGTCATTGAGTACCTAATATAATCTTGTAATAGTTTTTAGAAAAGAAATTTATATATTTATTCTGTTATAAATTTTAGATTAAAGTCTTAATATTCCATTTTTATAAGAATATATTGATGAAAATCATTCCCTCTAGACTCCCTTTTTTTCACTCTAACATTAGTATGCAGTTTCTCCTTTAGATATTTGTGGAATTGAAATATATTAACAACATTAGGTTCATCTTATTAAGATCTATAAAAATCCATATTAATTTGTGTAAAGGTATGTTGGTTTGATTGATTTCATATTCTAATATTTTTTATATATGTATAGTTTGGTAGAATAGGGGATTTATTATACTAGAGAACTAATTAATCCTTTATCCTTGTTGTGATTCACTTAATAATTGTGAGGTAGGTGGTATCTTGTGTTATTTTGAATTTCATTGACTGGTTATATATGAAATGTGAACTTCTTTTATGATGTATATTTATGTTTGATCATAATGTCAAGAGAATTTAGTTGAGTTAATTTCAAAAAAATTATATGAATTTTAAAGAGTTAAACATGTTTTATAAATATTTTTTAAGGATTTATATTTATTGTTACATATAAGAAATTATGAATGTATAGTATAAATGAATTTGAATATGTTAAAGACCTTTTTTAATGAATTTATGTGCATTAAAATTGTATTTTTGGTGTTATTTTTTTAAAGTGTTGTTTGGTGAAATATCATTAATTATATTATTTTATAAATTAAAATGAATTAATTTAAATTAATTGTTTGATATAATAGGTGGATTTAATGTTATTTTTTGTGGGTATTTAAGAATTTTTTGAGTCAAAAAGTGATTTACAACTTCTAGAAATTTTATTTTAATTGATATAAGAGTGAAATAAAAGTAAAAATATATAAACTATTGTCAATAAATTGAAATTATTAATTTACTAGGTTCTAAATTAGTGATATTCATATAAAATTAAAATTATTTAATTTTTATATTAATTTGTTAAAAGAGTGTTTTGAAATTATGTTTTTTTAGTTAGATTTTATTGAATGAATGTGTTATTTTTATAGAGTAACTAGGTGATGATTTATGGATTATTATTCTGAATTTAAATTTTGTGTTTTGAATATTAGAAGTTATAATTTTTTATGAATGTTTAATGAATTTGGGTAACATGTTGGGAGCTATGAATTAGAAAAAGAATTAGGATGAAGATATATGAGAAATATGTTTTCGATAAGCCTTATGTGAGTCCAAAGATTTCATTATATGAATTGTGTTTGGTGTAATACGTATGTAATCCATGCATTTGAATAAATTATTCTGTAGTTAATTTTAGAACATCTACCTGTATTGGCTAAAGTCGGAATAAGATTACTTAGGTGATGTGTTTTGGACATAATACATTAATTATCATGTCATAAATTACATTGTTAAATCATTTAATTTCATTACACCATTTATATGTGTTCATGTTAAACTCTAATAAATTATTATGGTTAATGTGATTTCTAATTAAAATAAATTTTTGACTCTATATATATACACACCTCATTTTTATATAGATTATACACATGATGATTCTCATGATGCAAAAAAGACTAAATAGCTAGTACATGATGTCAGGAGACATAATGGAGCTATCTTTCTTATTATTTTAGATCCTTGTGGTGGGGATGATAGTAATTTACTTTTCTTATCTTTTGAATGTTATTCATCTTTTTATGGTACTTGAGTTTTATTTTGAGGTCATGATTGGGTGTATTATATGAACAATAATTTATGGGATATTATCATTACATTATTTAGAATTTTATCATTTTTTCCATAACTTATTAATATTATATTATTTATTTTTGTATTTTGGTTATAATGGATCATTGGTGGGTAATTAATTCCTAATATGTATTTATAACCCATTGATTCTAGTTACGAACCTCTTATAAATGGGGAGTGCATTAGAGGTCATGTTACTCTTCACCTTGATGACACATTAATGTCAAAATGGTATGTTATAGAGATATAAATCAATTGATACTCCATTGGGTACTCATAATATATTTAATTTCTACTATTCACCTAAAATAGATGTTGAGAGCATATACATTACTAAACGTCCATATTTTGATGCTATTTGATTTTTTTATATGTCATTGTTTTTTCGTGTAATTTTTATGATGATTGGATTTATGGTTAATCCGTAGAATACTCATAGGGAGGTTTTCAAGTAGATTATATGGTATATTTTTGGTATAAAAGATTTTTGTTTTCTTTATTGGACCAAAAAATTTGGTGGTGGGATGAATGGTATAAATACTCTGAGTATTGTGAATATTTTAATAAAAGGATTCCTTTGACATTATTTTATTTTAATTTATTTTTTTGAACCAGTGGATGAAAAAAAATATTGAAATATATGGTTTCATTATCAGCCACTATGGAGTAATTAATGTATTTAACAAGAGTAACGGAATGAATGTGGATAAAATATTTTATTAATAATATTAGTATACATGTTTCATTGCTAATTTTATTTTTTGATATTAATATTGATTTTAACTTAAAAAATATTAATGTATATCTTGATTTGTTGAGGCATACAGACATTCAAACGAATTTAAATCATGAAATTATTAATATGGGTCAAATTTCAATACAGAAGATTTTTATGTTAGAAAATCCAAAATATATGTTTATAATTCCATTAGCTATTTTAAATTTCAATAATATATTGGAATTAGTTAATTTTCACATTACATGAGAACATTCAGGGTGGTTTTTGTAGAAGGATATTTGGAAAATACATATAAAGGTGAATATTTTTTGATATTGACTAGACTTAATTTACCAGAATGGGTCATGACCCACCCCATTTTTTCATTTATTATTTTGCATCTTAAAATTGAATTTGTATCTATAATGTTTATGGGAACTATAATTGAATTTATAATGTCTATATTAAAATTTCTCATACCACTTTTCCCATTAATAATTTATTATTCATAGAGGTGGTGTTAAAGGGAAATTTAAGAGCTACCAGGCATTAACCCTTATTGTCTAGATTCCTCCAATGGAAGGGTGAATGAAATTAAATATTTTTTGAGTGGGAAATAAAAGCATGAGTCTTAAAAGTAGTAGTGGTGTATTTAAGAATGTTATAGGACTGTATATTTTATGCTCCAAAAAATACCATTGTATAAAAAACTAATTAGAAATTGTACTTAAATCCTTCGTTATAGTGATGCTCCAAGAAAAGCGTCAAGGAAACAAATATTTGTGTATTGATATAGACTCCCTTAATATCACACCATGTTTTAATAATTTATTATTTACATTATTTTATTTTATTTTAGGTTATTTATGTTTTAGTAATTTTTTTTGGAAAATTCAAAAAATTGAATTGTTTTAAAGGAGTACATAATTAGCCTGCATGGTTAGTAAACCGTGATAAAACCATTCATAAGGTCATGTCTTAAAACATTTCCATTTTAAACAATTATCACAACTCTTGATAGACACTATAAAATCCTAGGATTTACTTTTTGATAGATATTTTGGGTTTCTAGTGATTGTAGCATAGTTTCCACATGGTTTGTAAAACCATGCGGTTAAAACGATACATCATACCCCGGAATTTATATTATATTTTTTTATAAAATGTCCATATTTATTTTAAGGTTTTTTCCCCTTATCTCCCCCTCACCATTATCATGGAAGCCCCAGGACAAACCCCCCCACCCCACCACATCACAACATTCCCTTCTTTGGCCTCCCTTCACTTTGAGTATTTTTTAGATTTCATGGTGAATCAATGTTGGACCTCTAAGGAAGAGTTTAGTCTTCTCTAATTTCCCCCTTATTCTTATTTTATTTATCTTCCTCAATATGGTTCTCAATTGTTTGAACCCTGGGAAATCAATGTTGTTTGTTTTTTTCTCAATGACAGTTTTTGTGATCCCTTATTTGGATCTTGTTTAAACTAGATTCCAATATTTTGACATATCACCATTAATTTTAGATACTTTTTCCACATTCCTTAAACATTAATTTTATAACCACTGTATTCTTGATATTGAAATTCATTATTTATTTTATTATGATGTTATTATATGTGTTTATTGAATTTATAATAATAAATTTGTTTTTTATTTTGGGTTTCGTTATAAATGAAGGATTTTCCTATTGTTAATGGTTGGATTACATCTAGATTATCTTGAATGAATCTTTAAAAATTATGTTGAATTTATTAAAGATGATTTTATTTTCCAATTTGATTTTTTAAAGTGTTGGGAAAATCCCTCAAGGTGTCCTCTCAAAATGTTTTGTGTGTGATTGTGTTTGTTGAAAAAGCTAGATGATCGTGAATGAGAATGATTGGTTTTTTCTGAAGACAGGTTTTTAATATGGTGTTGTTTCCCAGTGTTTGCCAAATTTTTTGGCCTCAAAATTGGAATTTTGATGTTGGAAAAGGAATTATTTCTTCATATGAGTGAAATGTATGAATAATGTTAAAGAAAATTAGAAAATTATGATAATAGTGTACCATAATTCATGGGTCACATACCATGTTCTATGAATGGTATGCAGAGCTTCAAAAATGGTACGTGGAGTGGTGAGAATGGTACATCAGAGTGGTCCACGAAACCAAAAATGGTTTGTATAGGAATTTGATGTGGTACACAGATGGAATGTCATTGATGAAGGATATTGACCCTGTAGGATCAAAGTTAGTATGCAGACGACATATGAAAAATGGTTCACGAGTGACCTGCTATTCGTGGCGATAGATGGATCGGTATGCAGTGAAGGCTGGATTGAAGATTTGGTAAATATTATATTAGTGTATTTTGTAGGTATCTTTTCTTATATAAGAATTTTTAATCCCACTAATTACTATTAAGACCAAATATCATTGGAGAACATATTTTTGGTATTAGATTTCAGCAATGTATGAAAGAGGTTCATGAGGAATAATTCCACATTATCTAAAGTGGATTGCATGGAAGAAATTCCACTGAAGGATTTAAGTGGAGAACTGTAACCTACATAAGACACGATATGTGAAGGAATAAGGTGTTTTATGTAGCCGGTTAGAAAAGGCAGTCCGCAAACAAAGAACAGTTTACAGACATAGGGTGACTCATAGAGGTAGTCTGCAAACAAAGAATAGTTCACAAACAAGAGGTGTTTCGCAGAGAAGGTTTCCAAGATCAGTACACAGAGGAGGTACGCGATAGTGAAGGTAGAGACAGTCTGTAGATAAAGGGTGGTTTACAGTAGCAGTATTAGTATGCAGAGGATGTGTTCTGCATACCAAACCTGGTACATAGAACATGGGAGGAGCAGGTGCTTCACGATTTTCATAAGGAGGCTTTCAAAAAATTTAAATCAGTTTTCAAAAGTATTTTCTAGTACCTAGTAGTACTCAGGAAGGTGTAATTCATCTATGGGTGAAAAGGGACTTCATCATATCATCTACCAATAGTTGAAGATGTCGGAATTCATGAAAATTAAGGGACCTACATGTCCATAAACTGTGTTTGACCTATAACTCCATAAATTATGTGTGGATTCTTTTCCAAGAGCAGTGAGTAAAAGAATAGGAATACAGTGAACCTTTCCACCAGCAATGATCCAGAGAAAGAGGAATAGGGATTGACCCTTGGGAATGAAGTTAGAATACCTAAAACTTGTAAAGATAGAGAGCCTAGGCATAGAAGATCTAGCCCAAAAATTGTACTCATTATTGGATGTGAGCCTTAGTGAAATTGGTACATCATCACATCATCATTTTATGCTCCTTGGACATAGCCTAGTGAGGGTGAACCAAGTAAAAATTGATATTTCTAGTTCATGATTTTATATATGGTTATATATTTATACATGAAGAAGAGAGAATTTAGTTTTTTGTAACAATGAAACAAGATCTAAAAGGTAGAAATTTTTAATCTACCATACCATGTTTCACCACCCCCCTCGCAGGGTATTCAGCCTAGTGGACCTAACAATTGGTATAAAAGGGAAGGTCGAAAAGTCAGTGTTTCTAATTAAAAAGAAGAAATTCAGGTGGTAAATTATAAAGGAATTCTGATTTTCTATAGAAATAATTTTCAACTATGGAATAATTGAATGTATAACTACTTCCAATCAGTAGGTATGGATGTCTTCACAGAAACTATGCATGGAATATTAGCTGGCATTAATAGTGGTGATTTATCAGAAGCTGCAAGAATAGAATTGGATGTTGATTCTAAAGGGGTCAATGCTTTAGGAGGGAACCCTATAAAATTCAATTTATTCCAAGGAGATGTCTTATAAAACATCACATGTATTGTGTGAAAAATTATTGAACATTTATGAAGGAAATACAAAATTTTGAGAAGCAAAGATGTAGGTTCTACAGAACAAGTATGAGGATATGAGAATGGATCCCAATGAGAATGTTTATGCATTCTTCAACAGGATAAATATTATTGTGGAAGATATGTAGGGTCTCAGAGAAGTCATTTAATAAATAAAGATTGTGAAATGTATCTCGAGGAAACGTCCACCATAGTTCAATACAAAAGTTTCATTATTGGAAGATAATAACCTAAAAGATCTAACACTAGATAACCTACACAGTACCATTGTAGCATATGAAATGAGAAATGATGATAATGATGCATTGGATAATGGGAAGTCTAAGGAAGTGGAATTCAAGGCCATGAAGAATATCTCTATTAAAAATTGTCCTGAGGAGAAAAATATGGATGATGTCATGTCATTTCTCTCCTCTAATCTACAAATGAAAAAAGGGAAGTCTAAAGGTAAACTTCTATTTGCATGCTTTTGTTGTGGAAATATTGGGCATTTTTCAGCAAAGTGTCCAAAGAAGTTTGATTACAAAAATGAAGAAAATGATGAAATCTCCCAAAAGAAGTATTCATGAAATGAGAAGGGAAAGAGAATTACTAGGAGAAAGTAATTAAAAAGAAATAATCTGCTTTCAAAAGAGGGTGAAAGTTTATAAGAATCTATGGAAGAAGATTTAGAAGACTGTAGGGATCATAAAGTAGATGCTTTGGTGGCAGTTTCCATAAATTCATTAACAATAGAACAAAGTTGCAATGAAGAATGATAAATTGAAGGAAGAGTTGATCTTTGGGTTGAATTAGAAGTTTCCCATGAAGAGGTATATATTTTTAGATACAAAACAAAGAAAGATAAAAAAGATGTTCATGATGTCAAAATATATATGCAGTAGTACGAAGAATATAATTTTGAGCTAAATATATAAATTGAAAAGAAGAGGTCTTCAATGCCAAAAATATCAGAAAAGGTGGTTGAGTACAAACTCAAAATTGAAGAAAAGAAAAGTGAAATCAAAAGTTTGACTAAAATATAAAGATCAAATCAAACATATCAAATAACTAGAATAGGAAGTCATCGGCTTGCAATGAATAGTTAAATATCAGAAAAAATAGTTAAATCTAGGTTTGACATCAGGAAAAAAGATCATACAGGAAAAAATAAGATGAAATTTGAGAAGAGTGATCCATCAGAATAGAATCTACAATCAACTCTAAATGATAAGGCTGGTATATGGCTTAATCTAAAATAGAAAGAAGTAACAATTCAAGTTAGACCACAAGCATCCACTCCAAGAATGAAGATTGATTTGGGTATAAAGTAGAATTAGAAGATTCAAAGAACCCAAGGAACAACTAATGGTGCGTCATTATAACACAGGAATGTACCTCACATAAGATTCTATAGTTTTGGTATGATGGGACACTCTCAAAATGTATGTTCCATTGAAAATAGGTACCAAAGGAAAGAAGACCAATAGAGGTGGTTGTATAGAGGTCAAAATTCCATGTCATTATTTGATGGTCATTATTTCAGCTGTAAAGCACTCAGACATATGGCAAGATATTTAACATCATCAATGTAGAGGAATGTGCCAAGGTAGACTTAATTTTTTCATAAGAAGTGGTCAAATGTATCTTCAACAGAGCTAAAAATTCAATATCGATTTCCAGATCAACAAGATAAAGTCAAATCATAATATACTTTAAAATATCAAGGTTATCATTCCATATTATATATAAAGTCAAATACTTGAGTCAAAAAGAAAAGGGTGGAGCATGTAGTGGTTTAGAAATTGCATTCAAGGTATTAGATCACATTGGGATATGGATCATTGATAGTGGATTCACTTCCCATATGACTGGAAATAAGGATCTATTGACCAGAATTTGGTATGATAAAAAAGGTATTGTAATATTGGGTAATGATGAGGAATTTAAAATTATTGGTTCAGGAAAAGAAAAGTTTGGAGGAAAAGATATGAGATGAGAATATGTCTTAGTTATTGAAGGTCTAAGACACAACATTATTAGTGTTAGTCAATTGTGTGACTCAGGACATGCCATAAGATTTTCCAAGAAATTATGTATCATCAAAGCAAAGGATTTTTCTATTTTTTAGTAAGGAAATCATAAAAAATGGAATATCTACCTCGTGAGTGTAGAAGAAGATCTGTGATTTATGTCCAAGAATGAAGAAAACAAGTTATGGAGTAAGCATCTTGGCCATATAATCCAAGTGTCCTTGGAAGATCTGGTAAAATATGATGTGGCTTTAAATCTCTCTATATTATCATGTGATCGTACTCATACGTGTGATGAATTTCAACAAGGTAATATCATTCAAAAGACATATAAGCCAAAAGATAAAAGTTCAACAAGATTGCTTGAGTTGGTGCATATGGATGTGTGTGGGCCAATTTCACCAAGGGATGTCGATGGTAGGAGATATTATGTTCTCTTCATTGACGACTATAGAATAATGGAATGGGTATCAATAATCACCCCCAAATCTGAAGTTTTCATTTGTATTACAAGACATCAATGATAATGTGAAAAGATTCTCGGTCATAAAATCCAGATGATTCAATCAAAGAATGGAATAGAGTTTAAAAATAGCCAAGTAGAGGATTAACTCAAGAAACATGGGATAATGAATCAAGTTTTAGTAGTAATAACTCTATAGAAGAATGGAGTAGTTGAGTGAAGAAATCGGATTTTCAAAAACATGGCCAGAACAATGCTCATTGAGAAAGATCTTCTAGAGAAATTTTGGAAAGAAGGGCTGATGACAGTAGTATACACTTCAAATAGATAATTACTTTTTATAAAATAAGAGAAGACTCCATACAAGTTATGGTATGGAATGAAGCCTTAATTTAAGTACTTTCAAGTCTTCAGAAGTAAATTTTTCCTTATCAATAAAGAGAAACATAGTATGTTTCAATCCTGTGGAGATTAAGGGATATTTTTTATATACTAAAAGAAAAGAAAAGCATATAAATGCTTCAATAAGTGGATGGGAAATATAGTGGAAAGTCATGATGTGACTATAATAGAGAATGAGAAGAGTCATCAAAAAATACATGATCAGACTCAGGAGGATAGTGATGAAGAGATAAGTAGGTCAGGAGACACTCCATATCTAGTGGTAGATTCATAAGACCACTCAAATGATGAAAATAAATTAGTGTTTTCCCAGAGACTAGTGAGAAGAGATGAAATTGATAGGCAGAACATAATTGGTGATCAAACAGCACCAGTGCAGACAAGAAGGATGATGTCTCTATAGAAAGTATCGTACTTATCACAGGTGAAGCCTAAATGATTTTATGAAGCTGATGGAGACGAGAATTGGTTACAGTCTATGAATAAAGAGCTTGACCAAATTGATGAGAATCAGACGTGGGAAATTGTTTTGAGGCCAGAAGACAAGAATGTCAAAAATAAAAATTGGGTCTTTTGAAAAAAATGAATAAATATGGTTTTTTTATTCGAAAAAAATGTCACATTGTGTTTAAAGGTTACTCTCAGATAGAGGGTATTGATATTGCTGATATGTTTTCACCTGTTTCACAGATGGAGACAATCAGATTATTCTTGGCCATAGTTGTGTAATGAAAGTTTATTTTTTTGAGATGGATGTCAAGTCATCATTTCTAAATGGAGTTCTGGAGAAAGAAGTCTACATTCAGCAACCAGATGGTTTTCTCATTCATGAAGAAGAGAATAGAGTTTTTTAGAAAAATAAGGGTTTATATGGTTTAAAGAAAGCACCAAGAGCATGGTATTCAAGGCCTGATCAATTTTTAAAGAAGCTTTGTTTTCAGAATGGTGGAGTGGATTACAATATATATTTCAAAACTGATAGTAGTCAAAGGATTATGTTCCTATTTTATGCTGATGACATAATATTTGGTGGATCAGATGAAGCTCAATGTATAAAGTTCTTTGAATACATGAAAAGAAAGTTTGAAATTTCAATGATTGGTGAGCTGAAATTTTTCCTTGGAATACAGGTGATGTAAAAAAATGACACATTTATTTCTCAATCTAAATATGCCAAGGTGGTTTTGAGAAGGTTTATAATGGATAATTCCAAATAGATGATGACTCTGGTTGCTACCCAGATGAAACTATCACAGGATAATGAAGGCAAGGAAGTTAATACCACAAAATATAGGCAAATCATTAGAATTTTGTTGTACCTGATAACGACAAGGCCTGATATTGTATTTTCTATATGTGAAACAACAAGGCATCAAATTAATCCTAGGGAGTGTCACATGATTGAAGTAAAAATAATTCTTCGGTATATCAAGGGAATAATGGATTTTGGTCTAATGTATAATGAGAAATCTAAGCTAGAGTTATTATAATATACAAATGCAGATTGGGCTGGTTCGACAGATGATAGAAAATGAACATCAGGGGGTTCATTTTATCTTGGGGAGTTGTGTATTTCTTGGTTAACAAAGAAAAAATATTTCATTTCATTGAGCACCGTAGAAGCTGAATACATTACGGCTACTCAATATTACACACAATTATTATGGACGAAGAAGCAACTTGACGATATGGGAATTGAAGTGAATTCTTTGATCAAAATCCATTTTGATAATTCAAGTTCTATAAATATTAGAAAAAATATATTCCATCACTCAAGTAAAAAGACCATTTGATTAAAATATCATTTTATTAAGGAGAAGGTGGAGAAAGGGATTGTGAAGTTAGAGTATGTACCTACATAACAACAAGTTATAGATAGTCTTACGTAAGTCATACCCAAAAAAGTGTTTGAAAGGCATTGAATGGCTCTAGGAGTCTAATCGAATCCTCACACTTGAAAAAGTGTGGATGTGGGTCCCCCTCTCCCTGAGGTATGGTTTGTTTTTTTCCTAATGGGATGATATGTGTTATTTACCCTATTGTATAAATCCTTGAAGTGCCCTTTGGGTTCGTTGACAAAGGGGGAGAAAGTGTGATTATTCTAGGGGAGAAAATACATGGGGAGAAGCTATTAAGTGGAGCAGTGAGATAAAGGGATTATAGGATGAGATGAAGCTATTTGGATGAGTTGTTATATAGGGGAACCATTAAATCTGGAGATGCTATAAGTGATTGATTAGTGATTCGATATCATGATGGATGAGGTTCGTGATGAAAGCAGTTCGTTTTTATTAGTGCATCAGTATGGTATCAGCAATTAGTGATTATCAGTGGAGTGATTCATTGATGAAATTTTCATTATACTCGTGTTTCTCATGCCGATCATAGCTCACGTGGGATTATAGTATTTGTTGATTAAATCCTTGATCGCTATGTTAATCGCATGAATTGAATGATTATTGAATATGGAAGAAGATTTCATGAGATATAAAAATGAAAATAATTGTTATGAGAAGAGTTGTCAACAAACCCAAAGGGGAAGATTATTGGGAGAAAATACCTCAAGGTGTCCTCTCGGAATATTTTGGGTGACATTGTGTTTTTTTACCAATCTAAATGATTGATAATGACAATGGTTGGTGTTTTCTGAAGATAGATTTTTTAGTTGGCAATGTTTACCAGGGTTTTCCAAATTTATGGGCCTCAAAATTGGGAGTTTGATGTTAGAAAAGGAAGGATTTCCTCATTTGAGTGAATGGTATGAATAATTTTGAAGAAAATTAGCAAAGGATAAGAACCGCGCACCATAATTCATGGGTCAAGTACCATGATTTAGGAACGGTACATGGAGCATCGAGAACGGTATGCAGAGTGGTGGGAATGGTATGCTGGAGCAGTCCACAAAACCAAAAATAGTTCGTGGAGGAAGGTGATGTAGTACGTGGATGGTGTGTCATTGATAGATAATATTAACTGCATAAAAGAAAAGGTATTATGTGGATTGCATATTAAAAATGGTTCATGGGTGACTTGCTGTTCATGGCGGTAGAAGGATTGGTATGCAGTAAAGGCTGGACTGAAGATTTGCTAAATCTTGGATTAGCGGATTTTATGGGAATCTTTGCCCATATAAGAATTGGTAATCCGACCAATTACTATTAAGAATAAATATCATTAGAGAACATATTTTTGGTCTTAGATTTTGGTGAAGTCCGAAAGAGGTTCGCGAGGAATAATTCTTCAAAATATAAAGTGCTTCGTGCAGAAGAAATTCCGCCAAAGGATTTAAGAGGAGAATTATAACATGCATAAGACATGGTACGCGGATGAAGAAGGTGTGGTACGCATCCGATTGGAAAATATAGTCTTTGAACAATGAATAGTTCACAGATATAGGGTGATTCACAGAGACGGTCCATGAAAAAAGAATAGTTCTTGGACATGAGGGGTTTCATAGAGGAGGTTTGCAGGATCGGTATGAGAAGGCAGTATGGGATGGCGAAGGTGGAGGCAGTCTGTAGACAAAGGGTGGTTTGTAGTAGTGGAAGCAGTACACAGAAGAGGTGTTCTGTGTACCAAACCCATTACCTAGTACAAAAGATGAGTAGGTGGTTCATGATTTTCATAAGGAGTCTTGAAAAAAATTCAAATCAGTTTACGAAATAATTTTCCAGTACCTTGTAGTACTCAGGAAGGTGGACTTCATCTACAAGTGAAAAGGGACTTCAACATATAATCTACCAAAAATTAAGGATCCAAAAAATTTATCCAAATGAAGGGACCTACATTTCCATAAACTGCGTTTTACCTACAATTCAATGAAATATGTGTGGATTCTTTTCCCAGAGCAGTGGGCAAAGGAAGAGGAAGACGGTGACACATTCCACTGGTAGTGATCCAAAGAGAGAGGCATAGGGAGCGAACATTTAGAATGTAGTTATCAGACACTAAAACTTATAATGGAATTGATCCTGGGAATAGAAGATCAAGCCCAAACATTGTACTCATTATTGGTTGTAATCCTTAGTCAATTTGGTTCATCATCACATCGTCGCTGTATGCTCCTTGGACGTAGACCAGAGAGGGTGAACCCAGTAAAAATTGATGTTTCATGTGCATGATTTCATATCCGGTTATATATTTCTACGGGAGGAAGAGAGAATTGAGTTTTTTTTACAACAAAAAAAGATCAAAAAGGGAGAAATTTTTAATCTATCATACCCTGATTCACCCCCCCCCCCCCCTCTTAGGGTATTCGACCTAGTGAACCAAACAGAAAGGGTTTACTTAGAAAGTAAAGTTTTACTTTAAATTTGAATTACTGATAAATTATATTACAATTTTTTTAAATGAAACATGTGGTCCAAAAATGATTGGACCTTGTTTGGGTCATGGTAAAGATTAATGAATGATGTTTTAGGATTTGTATTATGTTTTATAAAATAGGGTTGATTTATTAAATTATTTTAAAGGATGGTTTGAATATGATATTTAAGTAAATATTTAAGTAATTGATTTTAAAGGATTTATTTTAGAGAATGTCTGATATGGGACTTCAAATCATTTGGAAAAATGGTTTCCATTCCGATCCCCTCATAATAATAGCATATTTAACACTTGTAAACACTTTTCAACCATGTTTTCTGTATGAGACCTTCTTTATCCCCTTCTTTAATTATGACCCTATGGGGGGGTATTTGTTATTGTTTTGATATGGATTGTGTCCCAATTGGAATTTATTATATTTTGAGTGAAATGAAGTAGGGGATGTTTCATGAGATGATGTAGGTTGTGAGATGAAATTTATTATTTTCTCTTATATTTCTACTTATGATTTCTCACCTAATATTAATTAGCATGAATGGGGATCTTAGGTGTCTTTGTGAGGGATCAAAATCATTCCTTTTTAGTATTGGTGAGATGGAAAAGATCCCCTATGGTATTAGAGACCATTATGGGTGTACTACCAGTGAGATTAGTTGAGTTTTAACTAGTTAGTTATAGACTCATGAATTCATTTATAAGCTTAAAATTTTTCTAACCTGGGTATGACTAGTTTTTACTCACAATATTTTTATGAATTTCCCATTCTTAATTGACTATTCTCAATAGGGTCCATTATTTATATGTGTTCCTTCATTCAATTAGTACTTAGGTCATCATACTTTGTTTCTTTCTTCTTTATGTGGTGTTTGGGTGTTTGTATATTATTGTTAATTCATTTAACATGCCTTGTTAAAAAAATGTTTCCAATGAGTTTTAAATAGCTTAATTTTAACATAGCCTCAAAAATTTATTTTAAATAGTTTTTTTGAATAAAAATGATTCATAGAAAAGAAAATGGTTTTTATGATATATTTTTTATTTAAAAATAAAATAAAAAGGGAAGGGTTAAATAGTATTATATAGGATATTTTATTTCATAGACTTTTTTAAGAAAATCATTTTTTGTATTTGTATTTAAAACTATATTAAAATGGATTAATAATTAAAATTTCTTCATGTGGAAAAATGGGTGGTAACCTACTCAGTGGGTTTACAGTCACATGTATATTATTACATTTCAGTTTAAGCCTTTCATTTAGTTCTTGTCCACTATTATGGAATTCCCTATTTCAAGATCTGTTAGAGACCAGTTGGTACTTGAGGTTGGTTTTTATTTTTTTATTTTTTCCCTTATTGTATCAACCAAATAGGCCTTTACTGCTATAATTTATATTTATTTGTAAATTTAACTATGTATATGAGAGACTGGTTGATCTAGTGGAAATGATTTCTGTAGAGGGAGTTGGAGTTGAGCAGAGATATTTGCATATATGGGGGAATTTTTTGGGTGAGAAGATGAATTACATTTACTTTAAGTTTTTTCTATTTTTATATTTGGTTATTTTCTTATTTTTTCTTATTTTATTTTGGTATGTATATCTAAATTAAGAACATGTCATGCTAGATTTTCAAAATAAATTATTTTGTGGTTTAATTATGATTTAAGGGTGAAATCATTCCTGATGGTTTGTTATTTTATTACCTTGAACTACTTTTCATCCCTAGGTTATCAGAAATGACCTTTTTTCTAGTGACAGACTGGGTTAGGGTCAGTCAAGATGGCTATTTGGGCTAGTTCATTACTAATGTAATCAAATCCTAGGTTATCCAGTGGTATCAAAGGTTTGTGAGTGTTTTTTTTTGTTATTTTGGGTTCCATCATAAGCTTGGGTTATATTTTTTGGTTAGAACTCAATAGGTGGGTGTGGGGAGAGTTTATCTATCTCTTTCTAGAATGGAGCCACAGGTTTCCATGAGATGTGTTATTTTAATTTGGAAGTTGTATTTTTTTGAAATTTTTATTGATGATGTATTGGTCCTCAATGAAATGGTTGAGTTTAATTGTAGATTTTATATTGATTTTTGGGAAGAAAATAAAATATGTATCAGTTTTGTGAGTTTTTCTTCATATGCTAAGAATTCAGGAAGTAATCATACTGTCTATCCAGAGACATCAATGGAATTATTGTCCGGCTGCCCTATGATCCCAGAAATCATGAGGTTTAATAAAGAAACCTTTCACATCCCATTTTGTTTTTGTAGTTTGGATACTTTTGAATGATTCTTGGGGATGTAAAATGTATAAAGTGGGATTTTGGATATAATAAATATTAATTTCATTTTGATTGTATTTTTTTATGCCTTAACTTGGGTGTGTTTTGTGAAAAAAATTCAGGATGAAAACATGGATTTCATAAAATGATTAGTTTTAAAATAGTATTGGGTAACAAATTAAAAAATATATTTCTTTATTCTTTATTAGTTTCTTGATAAAGTGGATAATTTTAAAAAATAATCTTGGAAAAAAATTGAAATATAAGTTTGGTTTTTATTTTAAAATGAGTGTTTGAACTTTTAGAAAATGTAATGTTTTGAGGAATAATTGATTTCATATGAGATTTTTTAGTAAAATGGTTTTTAAATCCTTAAATAGAAAATTTTTATATTTTAAAATAATATGGATTTTTTATATGTGTTTATGTGATTTTTTTGTTGAATTTAGGAATTTAGAATTGTCCCATAGTGATGGTGGGACATTTTCGTCTGATGGAAAAAACCTGAACTAAATGGGTTATTGTCTTTTGTTATTAGAGTTTTAAATATTTAAATGGTTCTGAGAAATAATGGATTATTTGTTTCAAGGGATGAACCCTAGGTTATTCTCTTCATTAGTGGCTAAATTCCCCCTATTAAGTGTCCTTATATAGACTCAGGATTGAGTAGTGATTCTGGAATCCTTCTTTCTCTTAGATATTCTTTAAGGTTTCTTGAACCATGATCCATATTTCTTTTTGGTGATATAGTTTAATAAATGGAGTTTGGGAAGGATCTGGTTTAGATCCATGGGGATCTTTTATTCTCGGTTATTTTGGTACTACTTTTATTTTTGTGGTCAAATTTTCAGTGGATTGGGAATTTGTGAGATATGTTGATGTATATTTGATCCAGTTATGTATTGGGAGATAGTATGTGGGTTATTATGATACATCAGTTGTTTTTATGTGATTATTCACTAATTATGATAATTTTTCTTGTGGTTTGTGTTTATTAGTTTATTATTTGTTAATTTGGTTTTGATGAGTGAACACACAAAACCTTGGGATCCATACTAAGGTAATTGAAACCAACATTACTTTCAAATATAATCTGAGAGTGTTTATTATTTTGTGTATTTCAATGTGATATATCTTTTATAGTGGAGGTACTAGATTTCTATGAGAGTCATAGTGATATGGTTTTAGTAACCATATTGTTTTTTGTTTTCAATAGTTCTTGGGGTTTCTCCTCTTTTTGTAAGTGTTTTGGTATTTCTTTTTTAGATGATGGATATATTTGATATATCAATTATGATCTCCATTGAACAGTGGGTGTAAGTTCTTCTATCTCAATGTTGTGTTTATTGGAGAGAGTGTGTGTGTATTATTGACCCACAATTTTAGATTATAGTTAAATGTAAGGGAGACACTAGTAGGCCACGATATTAGAGAATCCTTGCATATCATGTTACTTGGTTGAATTCAACTTGGAGATTTTGGATTTTGTTTGAGAATGTGGTCAGTTGATCTTGAGGAGTACTTTAGTGGGTCATTAGGATCTATACAAGTGTTGTTGTATCTCTCGCCTCTTTCTTGGGGTGTGTAAATTTTAGTGACTAGTTATATTATACCTATTATCAATAGATTTTTTGGGGGAGAAACATTATGGTGGGGAGGTTGTAACACCCAATGTTTTTGTAATTTATTTTTTTATATTTTTTATGTTATTTTATGTTTTGTAAATTATTTTCTTGAAAATTTTAAAATTTTAAGAGTTTCAAATAAATATAAGTAAATTTTTTGGTCACTAATCATGAGGGTCAATCCTGAGATAGTTCCATTTTTCATGGTTGGATTATGAATAGATAAATTATGAAGGTTACTAGGAGTAACCGTGTGATGGGTATTTTTGGTGGTAGGTAAATTTACCATGGTTGATGCGCATTTTAGTAAAGTTTGTGGGTAAAACATGCACAAGGCCTTGGGATTTATTTTATTTTTATCTAAATAATGACCTTATTTAATTTAATGTGTTTTCCCCATTCTCTCCCCCTAAAGATCAACACGATCCCCCGGCCTCCCCCCCCCCCATATCAGGACTTCCTCTCCCCGGAAATCATTTCCCATTCATTGGTTTTTCTGTATTTTTTTGTGATTAAAGGTTGAACCTCAATGGTTGGGTCTCCTCATCTCTCATTTCTCACTTATTCATGTTTTCTTCTTATTCCTCACTACAGTTATTGAACATCCAAACACTATCGGTACCAGGTTGACCAATTATTTTGTTTTTATTATGGATAAGGTTTGTAATCCCTTATTTAGGTATTCTTTTTCTATAATTCAAGGATTTGTACCATTCTCCTTTGATTTGATATTGGTTTTCCCAATTCTCTTACCATTAATTTTAGAGCCCTTCTCTACATGAGTTTTAAATTCATGTTTTTAATTTATAATTATGAAATTATAAGTGTATTGAATTTATAATAAGAAAATTGGTTTTTATCTTAGGTTGTATTGTAAATGAATGATTTTCTAATTTTTAAGGGTTGGATAAAATATAGTTTTCTTAAATATATTTTTAAAAAATATATTGAAATCATTAAAGATATTTTCTGTTTTCAATTTTATTTTTGAAAGGTTTTACTTGAAATATCAATTTTTAGTTGAAATTAAAAGTATTTATTAATTATTTAAATTAATGTTTTAAAAGAAAATGTGGATTAAAAATGTTTATACCCCTTTGGGTCTTAGTAAAAATTAATAAATTCTGTTTCAGTATTTTTTATAATTCCTATAAAAAGATGAATAATTTCTTAAATTGTTTTCAAGGATTTTTTAATATAAAATTTAAAGTAAATTTTTTAAAAATTAATTTCAATAGTTGGATTTTAAACAATTCTTTCAAATTGGATTTCAAACCATTTGGGAAATAGAGTTTAATTCCAAAACCCTCTTTATAATTTCATATTTGGAACTTATAAATTATTTCTAACTGGTGTGTGTGTGTGTGTATGGGATCCTCTTGATCCCCTTATTAAACTTTACCCTATAAGAGAGGTATTTGTTATTGTTTTGATATGGATTCTGGCCAATGTTTCATGTTATGTATTGTGAGTAAAATTAAGAAGGGGTTGTTTCATGGGTGGTCATAGGATGTGAGATGATATTTCCTTCTTTCTATTATATCTATTCTTATAATTTATCGCATATTATTTAATGACATGTATGGGGTTCCTAGGAATATTAGTGAGGGGTGAGATATATTTCAATCTAGTCTCAATGAGATGGATTATATCCCCTATGGTTTCAGAGAGCATAGCGGTGTTCCACTAGTGAGACTAGTTGATAGTGAACTGGTTGGTTATAGACTATAGAATGCATCAATAGGCTTGATGATTGTTCCAAATAGAGTGATTATAGGGTCTCCTCATGAGATTATTAGGAATTTCCTATGATAACATATCTATTATCATAAAGGAATATTCATTATTTGTGTTCCCTTTTTCAGTTGAAACATAGGGAATCTTACTTCATTACTTGATTCTTTATGTAGTTATTGGGTGTTTTTTATTATTTTTTACACTTTATCAAGTTTTCTTAAAAAACATGTTAAAATAGATTTAAAAATTGTAATTAAAAATTGACCTCTGAAATTTATTTCCTATTGTAATATTAATTTAAAAGGAGTTAAGGCCAAGAAAATGGTTTTAAAATGATCATTTCTTTTAAAAATAAAAAGGAAAATTAAGATTTAAATGGTATTGTATGTGATGTTTTCTTTTAAAAAATTATGTTAGAAAAAATTATTTTACAGTTCTATTTCAAACATGCAGGAAACAATTTTCTAATTAAAATTTTTCTATATAGAAACTTTAGTGTTAACCTATGTATTGTTTTTATATTTATACATATATTATCACATTTAAAATTCAATATATCATTCAGTTCATGATCACTCATTACGCAATCTTGGTGTTATGTCTGGTTAGTAAATAGTTGGAAACTTGTGTTAGTCTTTATTTTGTTTATTTATTTTCCTTTCCACATAATCCAAATAGTCCATTACTAATTTCAGTTCTGGTTATTGGAGTATTTTACTATATATGTGGGAGATAAGGGTAATATTGTTCCATGGATATATATAGAGGGAATTTGAGGTGAGTGGAAGGATATGCTTCTCTCGAGGGAGTTTGGAGGGTGAGTTAAGAGATTGTATTTACTTCAAATTATCTATATTTTTTTTATTTCTTTTATTATTTATTATTATTTGATTTTGGAATGTAAGTCCTACTTATGTATGGTTCATGCCATATTTTTTGTAGAAATTTTATTCTGTGTTAAATCTGATTTAATGGTAAAATCATTCCCAATGAGGTGTTTATCGATGCCCAGGATCTAGTATTCATACCATGGGGATCAAGAATACACTTCAGGATAGTGGAAGACTATGATGGGTGTCAGTCCGAATGGTGTCCTTGGCTAGTTTATTACACCCACTTTTGATGAATGTATATATTTTTAAACAACTAAAATACAGAACTTCAATCCACTAGATGATCACACATGATAGAGGTTCGGTGCTATGGAATTTAAACCACTAAAAATACACCTTAACATTATGAACTAGAAGATGGGAAGACAAGGCTCCACACTCATGGAACTATGTTACAACATTTACTGTAACACCCCACATTTAAAAAAAATAAAGGCTATGTTTTATAGTGTACAAGATATTCCACATCGAGCTTAAACTAGAACTGAAAAACTGAAAAGTATCTTTTACTGAAGTAAAAATAACATACCTTACAAGACCTATAAATTAGGGGGTTGGAGGGGGCGTATTCCAAGGGAATCTCTCTTAACCATGATATTTCAATCACTATGAAGTAATCTATTATAAAAATAAATAATGGTGCACTTGCCTAGATCCCCCTTGCTGGATAATGAATCCATATCAAAATTTCCCTCTCTCCAAGTATGACTGGCCTTTATACCCTGGCCAGCTAACTTCTTGCACTTCCTGATATGGTACTCGAAATATCAGGCCATCTTGGATTTTTCTTGATGAAACTCTACCAGTATATTTAAATCATATTGAAACTCAGTATGATTAATATTAAATAGGTGACACAAGGATACACCACTAATCATGTCTCTTACTTCATCTTCTAGAGAGTTTCCCATGCCATAATATATGATAAACATGAGTAGCACATAATCTATTTCATCCCATACCAATTCACCTCGACTCATATGCCCATCCAATCATGACCCGTCAGCATTGAGTTTCATATCTATTGTTGGGATACACTATTTGATCTGAATTCTTATTCCTTTCCTACCATTCCCAAGATCAACTAACAAATATTCAACGTATACCTTCATAATGCATGAGGATTAATAAATACCTTCTATGTTTTCATTATTCACAACCTAGATGATCAAGTGGGATAAAAAAAGTATATAGTGTGAGATTTCAGTTCAATATCATTTTGATCAGTACCATGAAACAAAGATTCTAGAAATTTTGACATGTCATTTCCTCTGATATATACACTCATGGTTTGTCTGAGTAGATTCTACATATCGCATTCTAAGTCAACTTTTAGTAATATATGATCAAATGTTTCAATGATCGGTGAAGAGAAAAACTGAAAATATGAGGCAAAGAAAAATTACCATCTTTTGGATGATTTATTTAGTTCGTAAGGAATTATTTCTTAGTTTTCATGCAAAGAAATTCATTTTTAGAGGGATGTATTTATACCATAGCTGCACCGCCCAATAAATGGAGGAGAAAGAAAATTATTAATAAAATTATTAAATATATAATTTTCATGTTCATTGATAATGTATTAATTATTTCTTTTTTAATATTTATTGGATTTTTAGTAAGTCATTTTATTGGTTTTTTAGTAAATTTATTTTATTCGTCAAAAACATATTTTCTTCAAAAAATGATATTTATTGATTTTTATGTACAAACCATATAATTAACTTTATAAATTTTAGAGATTTTATTTCATAAAATGAAATTTAATTTTGAAATCAACATATCAAAATTAGTCTATGGTGAATTTTTTGAAATTTTCTAAAAAAGTTAAATTTTTTGTGAATAGTAAAAAATACAGTTTTTCTATAAAATGTGGTATCATTTATGATATCATAAAGAAATTATTATGATAAAAATTTTAATTATATTATTGAATGAATAAATTACAATATTATAATATAAATATTGTAAAAAAATAATTTATAACATTTAAAAAATAATTTGTTTCATGATAAATATAAAAGTTATTTTCGATGTCGATGTAGGGCCTACACAGCTTTGGAAAAGACAAATTTTGTTCTTTATAGATAATAATTGAGTTCTAAAAATTATTTACATGACTTGTTATTAATTATTTCGTATAAATGATTAATTTTAACATTTATCTCTAATTTTTCTTAATATAACATGAATCTTGTTCAAAGGCTTATGTAATGCTTACACAAAGCAAGAAAAGTAAAATGAAAAAAATTAAATATGTTTTCTTGACATGGATATAATTAGTTATAAATAATGAATGAATATAAATGAATATATTGATCCTAATTTTTTTTTAATATAGTAATTTTTTTCATTTTTTATATGAAATACTTAACATTAATAGTTATGAAACGCTGATGCTGTGCATGTGGAAGTAGTGGAAGAATTAATAAATTATTTTAAATAAATTATTATAACACTTAAATGACCAAAAAATTTAGCTAAATATTATTATATAAATAATTTTCGTCCATAATAATACTTGGTTATAATTTAGGACCTTTTTGATTCCCATGGTTAACATTAAGTCCCTTATAATAATTTATTTAAAAGAAAGTCAAACTATTCACACTATGGTTTCTAATTGGTTCAACTTTTTAATATATGGTTTTTCAAAAGATATGTTTGACCATGAATGGTATATTCAAAGATAAAATATTTATCATCATTATAGTAATTTATTTATTTATTTTTATAGAATATGTATTTTCCTTAAATGCTTGCACAATGGTAATGAAGTAATTATTAAATTAATCGAAAATCAAATAAATTATATTAAATATATAAAAATATATATTATTTTTTCTAATTAATATTATAAATGAATTATATATATAACTATGACATTTAAATTATATAATAAAATAGTTTTTTTTTGTTTTTAAATTTATAGTGATGAATAGTGTTGAATTTGACAATAGTGATATTTCATGAATATATTATTTTATTAAATTATATAAAAATAAAAAAATGAATAAAGACAAATGGGATAACATTTAGTTGAAAATTTATTCCCCTATTATTTATAGTCCTTTTGGAATTATTTTCCTCTATAATAACCTTATTTATATTTTAATATTTTATGGAATTCCTAAAATGCCCCTCACCTCAATTATAAAAGGGCACTCCTTCCTTCACTTCATTTCACCAAATTGAGACTTTTATATCATAAAAACTATACCAAACTATCTTCTCCTCATATCTAGACACATTATAGAGTTTTTTGTGTCACAAAAAGACACATTCCAAGTGCCTAAAGCAGGTTCTCAGGGAGATGATGTTCAAAGGTAAAATCATCTTTCTTTCTCTTTTAAATTCTTTCTATCTTCATCCTTATGAATACCTCTATCCAAGGTTTTGTGAAAAATATATTATCATATATATACTGTAATTTTATTTTTTTCAATGGTATATCCATCATCAAATATATTATATTCCTTTTTTATTCTAAAAAATTAAATTAACGTCCAAGGTATGTTGATTCACCGCCTTCGTGGACGATGAATTTTTGTTTACCTTTACCAAATTCATGGAAAGATTAAATTCACTTATAATTTTTTAAAATGGAATAAATATATATGTTAAATATGGTCTCATATTATTAAATTAATATAAGTCCATAATATTAAAAAACAAAACTAGTTCGTGATGCTCAAAAATATCACCAATATAAACTATACTTTTATCATTAACGTTTTATAAAAGGAATCATCCTTATATAAGAAATAAAAGGGTATTAATAGAAACAATTATACATATTTAAGTGTATTAATAAAAATTATTTACACTTATGGAGTATTATTTCCATTTTACAATAAATTCCACAATGAACTTAACATGAATACATAAAACGAACGTACCCGAAACAATGAAAATAATGAAATATTATTAATAAATGGGTGAAAAGATGTTATAAAAATATCAAATAAGGTATTATAAAAATTAATATATTTATATAATAAATTAATAACATTATTTAATTTATTATATAGGAGTTTTGAATGCATTTGAAGGAAGTTGAACCTGCGGTAAGGGACTTTCCTTTAAAATACCTCTTTTAATGTTTTCTTTTACAAAATTCAAAAAGAATGTTTTTTAACATTGATGAAATGAATGGAATTTACCACATAAATTTCAATTTAATATTTTGAATCATAATTTATAATTTTATATGGTTAATTTTAAATAATTTTTTTTCAATTGTACATGCACAATTTTTCAAAATGAGTGAATTTCAAAATGGAAAGTTTATTTTCTTCAATTAGTATTTTATGATGCAATATTTCATAATTTATATCACTCTTATGGTTATTGGGAATTATTTAGGATTATGGGTGGTTCTGTTATTAACCAATTATGTGCGGTTTCATGATAAAAAAAGGATGTTTGGTTACGTTATCAACCAATGAAGGGTGGTTCCATGATAAACCAAGGACGGGTGGTTAAGTTATAACCACCAATGCATTGGGTACTCTGGAGTTAGAGGTTATCCTTATTGTTCACTCCATTTGTAATATTGATATGGAAAATTGTGTCCCAAGTTATCTACTTATATATTATATTCTCTATTATGAGTTTTAATGAAAATAATTTGATTTTAAAAATGTAATATAACAATCTTTTCGAAAAGATGGTTTCTTTCTTTGAGGTAAAAAGTTATTTTATTAAGAAAATATTTTTATGGGTTTTCACTGGACAAATAGTTTTCTTTATTTTATTTCCCTTACTTATATTTTATTTTATTCTCATGTTTTAGAAATTCTTAATGGGATTTAAGGGGGTATAGAGATAGAGATGAGATCAAGGGGAAAATTGTGAATATTTTTCATGAAGATATAACATGTTTTATTTTATAGAATTTTTTTTATGGAAAAAATTGATACTGTTTATATGTTCCCACCTATAATTTATGGACATACCATGTATAAGTAATTTATAATTCTCTAGTACTATAAACCTAAAAGATCGTTTGGAATGAGTGAAAAATAATTCTAGTATAATGTTACTAATACATTTAATGATTAAGGTCAGGTCCTTACAATTGGTATTAGAGTAGAGTTTAGATAAATTTAGAGGTTATGATGTTATTTCAGTGAAAGTTAAATATCCTCTATAACAAAAAGAGTTATTATAATATGGATAATCTTTTAGTTTTATTGTAATTTATGGGAATTGGATAAAAACCAAAATCAACTAAGCTATAAGGGGGTTCAAGGATTATAGTATTATAAATTTTTTATAGGATTATATTTAATATATAGATTATTTTTCCTTTAATAATTTATTCCATGTTTAAGTGATTCTCTTATTAATAGGTTAAGGATAATTTTTTAAGATGGATGTAAAGATATCTTAAACAACCATATTATTCCTCCCAACTGATTTGATCATCACTATTACTTCAAGAACTTGTTTAAATGATTTTGATAGCTTCTAGAGAATAATAATAACCTGTAATAAATTTTTTGTGTTATCCAACACCTATTATTTTCTAAAAAATATTGTGGTTAATGGTATCTTTTTCATTTTATTTAAATATATAAACTCATAAAACTCTTCTAAAAAGTAAAATACCATAGGTATTCTGAACATCTAATTATTGAAAGTAAGAAAACATGTCGAAAGTTAAAGGGAATATCAAGAAGATCCTTAAATTTGGATTTAAGTAATGAATTATTTTTTTACCCTTAAGGTATAAAACATGATTGGATTTATATTTATTAATCATTAACATATAATTCATATCATTTATTTTTAGGAATGAATTATTAAGAAATAAGATGGTAATGTATAGTTAATAAATTATGAATAATTTTGAATGAGTAATGTTTCTACATATAGGGATTTAAGATTTTTGGTATTGTTATATATTTAAGGATAATCATATGTTTAAAATCATTACTATAATTTTTTATTTTTCAATTGATGGGAATACTTTGGAGAGTTTTTATTATTTATTAATAGATATTTCAGGTATATGTAACCCCTATGATTAAGATTTGTTTCAATTAAATGTTACATGAGGAATAATTCTCTTTTATTTTGCGTACATAAATTTAAAGGTACAAATAACCTTTAGAGTTTATTTGACCTTTTAATTTTGAGGTAATTATTGGTTATTGCATTTTGGTATGTTAAACAAAAGGTATGATATAATCATTATGGTTTAATCATATCCTTAATTTTAAATATATTTTAGTTATTTCTGGTTATTTTTCTCACATTTTTCGGAATTTTATAAAAATTATCTTTTTAGAAAAAAGGATAACCCATAGGTCAGGTGAAAACCTATAGAATCAAGAAATGTTGTGGGAATTAAACCCACAAACGAAGGTAGACAATGGTGAAGTGCCTACCACTAGTTTACATGAATTCCATGTTAGTAAGAATTTTTTTTAATTATATAAAATATAATGCTTAATTTTATTTTACAAACATTTATTTTTTAAAAATAGATAACAATGTGATTGGAAAATGATTTGGTGTTAAGTGATTTTGAAAAATGTTCACTATTATTGGAATCCTATAAGATTTAGGTAAATATAATATTATGGGATTTTATTTTAAGAATAATGATTGAATTAAATATTATAAAAATATATGATTTTGTTGTAGATTTATTATGATTTTGGTTATTTATGGATATTTTTAGAATACTTTATGATTATGTGATTTAAGAAATTATATTTGTTGTATGAGATATTAAGAGTGGTTGATGTTATTTAGAAATAAATGTTAAATTTTTCATGGAAGTCTATGAGATAAAATCCTTCTAATTTTGGGTTATAATATTAATAGAGAATAATTTTTTAGGGGTTTTATGGATTGTTATTTGTTAAGTGACCTATGTTGAACTTTGGGTATTACTGTTGAATTTTGGAGATTAATTATTTTGTAGAATTGTCTTATCTTTTACTAACCATTTTTATTTTGGTTAATATTTCAATATTGAAGAAATAGATATTTAATTTTTTTTTGATTATGTCATTATTTATAAGTTTATTCTAGTGCTTAAAGTATGAAAATTTATACTCCCCATTTTGATAAAAAGATAAGTTTGAGGTGGAGATTGACTAAAGGATGAAACTATAATTTTCAAGTAAGTATATTTCTTTATGATTTATTAGAGACAGTAAATGAATTACTCGACTCTAGGTAAATGATCTTTAAATAAAAATTTCATTTGTTAACTTTTCTTGCGGAGAAATCTATATCTTCATAACCTATCAAAGATTTTCAGTTTTGTGGTGGTTAACTTTATCATGGTCATGTTATAATATCTCTCTATCAGTCATTAAGAGTTAGTTTTCTATTATGTGTCCATGTTTTACTATATAGAAATAAAATATGTGTTACCTTATGTGATATTCAGACATTATTTTCTATCTTATTAAGTGGAATTATTAATAATATTTTGATACATTATGGGATTTCAACAAAGTTGTTTTGAAAATTCAAACCTCGTATTTTGGATCCCAAGATCAAATCATGAGGATGAAATTTAGTAATCTCTGGAGAATGTAAAATACTTTATTTTTTAACAATAAATACTATGTTGGATATTATGCAAGATATGCCACATC
Source organism: Viscum album (assembly GCA_963277665.1). Lineage (NCBI taxonomy): Eukaryota > Viridiplantae > Streptophyta > Magnoliopsida > Santalales > Viscaceae > Viscum > Viscum album. The sequence goes on along the minus strand of OY728130.1, from coordinate 798,605,675 downwards.
ATGCTTAAATGAATAATGTATTCTTATTATTTAAATGTGACCATTTTTACCTAGCCATTAAATTGGTAAGAATGAACAATATTGATGAAATTATGAAATATATAATGTTCATACTCATTGATAATGTATTAATTATTTATTTAAAAATATTTTCTTTATTTTTAGTAAATACTTTCCTTTTTATTTTTATTAAATCAATTTAATTCATTAAATACATATTTTCTTCAAAAAATTGATATTTAATATTTTATATAAAAATAATATTATTAATTTTAAAATATTTTATAAAATTTATTAAATAAAAATAAATTAATTTTTGAAATTATAATATCAAAATTATTCTATGGTGAAATTTTGATAATTTTCTAAAAAAGTTAATTTTTGGTGAATATTAGAAAATACGGTTATTTTATAAAATACGGTATCTTTTGTGATATCATCAAGACATAATTATGATATATAATTTATTAAACTTATGAAATGAATAAATTATGATATTATAATATAAATATTTTTGAAAAATAGTTTAGAACAATTAAATTATAATTTATTTCATGATAAATATAAAAAGCATTTTCAGTGTCGACACAGTGCATGTGTATCGTTGGCAAAGTCAAATCCGATTCCTTATTGATAATAATTGAGTGATAAAAAGAAATTTAATAAATTTTTTATTAATTACTATTTTTATATTATGATTTTGACTAATATATTATAATTTTAGAGTTATATTACTTTAATCTTATCCAAATTCTCATGAAACACTTGCACAAGGCAAGAAATGTTAAATTAGAAAAATTAAATAAATTATCTAAACATGGTTTTGAGTAAATATAAATAATTAATAAATATAAATCGTTATATTGAGAATAGTAAAAAAAATTATGATATTAATTTTATTTTTAATTTTTATATTTAAAATAATTATCTTTACTATTTATGAAATACTGATGCAGTATTTGTGCAAGAAGAAGAAAATAAAAAATGATTTTAATTAAAATTATAAGAACCATTAAATGACCCCAAAAATTATCTAAATATTATTAGATGAATAATTTTCATCTCTAATCATCCTTGGGTAAAATTTATGACCATTTTGATTTACATGGTTGACATTAAGTGCCTTATAATATTTTATTCAAAAGAAAGTCAAACTGTTCACACTATGGTTTCTAATTAATATTCCTTTTTAATAAATAGTTTTCCATAAGATATGTTCGACCATTAATAGAATATATAGATCTAAAATATTTTTCTCCTTTATGGTAATATTTTTTTAATTTTTAGGGAAGAAATAAATTCCTTAAATACTTTCACAATAATGATGCATTAATCATTAAATTAATAGAAAAATAAAATAAATGATATTGAAAATATTAAAATAAATATAAATTGAGATAATTAAGTTGATACATAATTTATCTACATAAATATAACATTTTGAAAATATAATAAAATATTTTTTTCAATTCGAATATTTGTTTCTTCTTTTTAAAGTATTTGTAATAAATAGTATTAAATATGACAATAATGATATTTCATGAATATAATATCTTATTAAATTACATAAAAAAAATAAAAACATTAATAAGAAAATATGGGATAATATTTGGTCAAAAATGTAATCCCATGTTCTTTATAGGCCTTTTGGAACTCTTTGCATCTAGAATAGCCGTAATTATATTTTAATATTTTAAGAAATTCCTAAAATTCCCCTCACCTCCATTATAAAAGGGAACCCCTTCCTTCAATTCATTTCAACAACAAGAGACTTTTAGATAAACCATAATCTAAAAAATTCTATTCTCCTTATATCTATAAACATTATAGAGGTTTTGTCCTAAAAAGACTCATTCCAAGTACCTTATGAATGTTTTCATGGTGACAATATTCAAGAGGTAAAATCCTCATTTATTCTCTTTTAAATTTTTTCTATATTCTTCCTTATCCCCTCCCCCTACCAAAAGTTTAATGATATCTAAATTATCATATATATACTGATATGTTGTTTTTTTAATGTTAAATATATCATCAAATCTCTTATCTTCTCCTTTTATTCATAAAAATTAAATCATCATCCATGATGTGTCGATTCACCGCCTTCACTGACGATGAGTTTTCATTTCTATTTACTACATTCAGGGAAAGTTTAAATTAAATTATAATTGTATAAAATGACCTAAATATATATATTATATGTGGTATCATATTATGAAATTAATATATGTCCATAATCATAAACAAAGCAAAACTAGTTCATGATGGTCAAAAAAACTGCCAAAATAAACTAAATATTTATCATAAATGATTCATCAAATGAATCATCCTTATGTCAGAAAGATAAATATATTTATGGTATCATTTAACTATATAGTAGTGTATTAATTCCATTTCTTTTCACTTATTTGATATTATTTACATTTTATAATAAAATCCATAATGAACTCACCATAAAACTATAAAATGATCATATGTGAAACAATGAAAATTATGAAATATTATTAATAAATGGGTGGAAAGATGTTCTAAAAATAACATATAAGGTATTATAAATATGAATATATATTTTTAATAAATTAATGAAATTATTTATATAAATATAAAATAGTTTTGAACATTTTTAAGGAATTCAAACCTAAGGTAAGGGACTTTGGTTTAAAATTCCTCTTTTAATGTTTCCTTTTACAAAATTCAAAAAATAATTAAAACTTATATATAATGAATATAATTTATCAATTTCATGTCACTCTAATATTATGAATATTAATTTATAAGTTTATATTCCTAATTTCAAAGAAAAGTTTTCCCATTTTACGAGTGATTTTTTTAAAAATGAGTGAATTTTAAAATTGAGAGTTTATTTTATTCAAATAATTTTTATGAAGCAAGATTTCCTAATTTATGTATATTTTATGTTTCTTGGGTATTTTTTATGATGATATGAGGTTTATTTATAAACCAATTACGGGTCATTACATGATAAACCAATTATAATGATTACATTATTAACCAATGATGGGTGGTTCCGTGATAAAACAAGAATGAGTTGTTATGTTATAACCATCAATGCATTGGGTACTCTGGAGTTAGAGGTTAGCCATATTTGTTACTCCATTAGTAAGATTTGTATGGAAATTGATTTCCAAAGTAACCTACTATATATTATTTTCTTTCTGATGAGTTACCTCAAAATTATTTGAAATTCCTAACATAATAAAATGATATTTTTGAAAATATGGTTTCTTTTTCGAGGTAAAAATGTATGTTTTTTAGAAAACAAAATTATGGGATTTCACTAGACTAACATATTTCTTTATTTTATGTCCCTTACTGAGATTTTATGTTCATCCCATGTTTTAAAAAAATCATAATATTTAAGGGGGGATAGAGACAAATATAGGATAAATGAAAAAATTATGACTATTTCTCATAAAAAAAGAACAAGTTTTATTTTAAAAACTATTATTTTATGGAAAAGATGGATATTGTGTATATGTGACCACTTGTAAATTATGGGTTTACCATATATGAGTATGTCCTAGTTCTCTAAAACTTTAATCCTAAAATATATTTAGTAATGAATCAAAATTAATTATTGTATAATGTTACTCGAACAAACAATGATTAAGGACAGATCCTTACACTTACACACTCTCATAGTAGGTTCATACAAAAAAAAATAAAGCATGGAATTCAATCAGAAAAAATAAATTGGATGAGCAAGATTATGTGGTTTGAACTTTATTCCTAAATCTATTATAGAACACTGAAAACGCCTTATTTCACCATAAATACATGTCCAATAATCAATATAGATAAAGATCCAGTGATTTCACTCATAGTAAAAGCTGTAATTACAACTCAACAATTGGCCCCACTTATGTTATGAACGTAATCAGCCAGTGGAATAGGTTTCACCACGAACTAAATCTTTTGGTCAACCAACCATTTATTTCATTCAACCTATAATCCCATATAGCCATACCTATCTTAACTATTTTATCTAGTAACCCTCAATTTGAATTCATCATTAACACCTCAGATGTTTAGAATATTTTGGTAAATGTAAATACATATTGAAGATGAAAATTTTAATTTCATTGAAAATACTGAAGTGAACTTCTTTGAGTTACTCCTTATAATTTGAACTTAGAGACTTGAAAATAAAAAATAATCCCAAAAATATCTTACTTGAATAGAGCTTCAAGGTTCTATTTATAATTATTTAACACTAAGAAAAATCATACCCTCCCCTCCTTGTTCATTCAATGTTCTCCACCACTATCCATTTACCCAAGTCTAACTGAGGTGCAGTGTAGCCTTATAAATTTTAACACTAAAACCTTAATGAATATTTAATCTAGATTTTACTTATTATTTATCCATGACAACTCTATCACTTTATCTTCCAATATAATCTGGATGAAATGGAATTTCAATTCAACATGCTTTTTTCAGGAATGAAACATTATATTTCAATAAAGGTGAATTTTACTATGACTATCATAGAATAAAACACCTCATTTAAGTGACTTTCTAAGCTTCTTTTAGTAAGAACATTACCTAGACTATCTCTTTTTTGTTTTTTTATAGCGGCTATGTATTCTCTTTCCACTGAGGATAAAAAATTACATTTAGCATTGAGGCATCCAATTGACCAATGGTCCAATAAATTTAAACATAAATCTGATTGTTATCTTTTTGGTATTTAACTCTCAATAAAAATATATATCCAGCAATCCCTATAATGAATTATATTCCCCAATACACAAAAATGTATATTTTTATCCCTTCAAATATCATATGATCCCCTTCACTACATCCCAATGCTCCCTTATGGGTTTTGGCATAAATCAACATAAACTCCCACTACAGAGTTAATATTTTTCCATGTAAAAATTATCACATACATTAAGCTTCCAAATATGATGCATACGGTGTAATTTCACGATGTATTGGGATTCATCTTCTAATGTCGAAGCATGTTACGTGGATAACTTGATGTTCCAAAAAATAAGGGTCAATACCTACTTACATTAAATAATTAAAAAAAAATTGATGATCTTCCAGATGTAATAATTCATTAATAAAACCAAAGTAATAAATTTCATATCACTCTCAATACACATCCCTAAGATTTTATTTTCATGTCCATGTTCCTTAATATCATTTCTTTTGGAAAACATATACTTCAGATCCTCAATTTATGAACTTTTTGAACCCATAAAAATATTTCATACAAATATAGTAAAATTATGATTCATGTCCAATCATCCCATGACTTTCGATAACAACAATGATCAGAGTCACTTCCCATGAAACCCTCATCATTCCTGAAAGTTTTGAAATTTTAGTCCCACTCTTAAGGTTTCTCTTTCAATCAATATGGGCTCCACTTAAACTTACAAACAAGGCTAACATTATGATGGTCTTCAAAAAAATTTAGATATTTCATGTAGATCTCCTCCTCCAAGTCACTATGAATAAAGGTAGTATAAAAAATCATCTACTAAAAGTATAGATAATCATAAACAAGTATACATGGTACTATCTAGATGGTTGTATTCTTAACTACCGGTGAAAATTTTTTTTAGAAATTGATCACTTCCTTTTATTGGAATCCTTTCACTACCATATGTTCCAGGTATGTTAAACATTTTTTATATTATTCTTTAAAATAAAAAACAAATTTTTTCTATGGTGTTAATTTTTATTAAAATAGTTTATCCAAATCACATCTTCCATTGAACTTTTGGAAAGTTATTTATTTATTTATAGTTAACTCCTACTATTTCAAGTCACTTAATGTCACTACCTATTTTATGAATTTTGATTACGTATAATCTATTAGAAGTAAGAAATTAAAATAAACTCCATATATTTAGACTAGTCTAAGAACCCTATAAGGTCTTATCAAATATTATTGGGCTTTATATATTTTTGGTGTTTCTACTTTTGAGGCCCTAACTTCCAATGAACTCACTATTGATTGTTAAACTTCTAAAGCTTTCCTCCAAGGCTTTAGTAAAGCTTACACACTATGAAACATCTAAAAATTTTTAATTTCTAGTGGACCAATGTTTATATATTATATCAAATGAATTTTTAAATTTTAAGTGATTTAATCTAGTTCTACATGAGCTTCATTTGTTGATTTAATTCCCTCAACTTCTAATTTTTATAAGTTCTATTACTTCCATAGTATCTTATTGTTGAATTAACCATTTTGACTTCTGATGACACCGTTTTTTCATCATCCCATAGTTTAAATCTAAAATTTTTTTGTTATAGCCTATAAGAAAATAGGTTATGTTATTTCCCTCTATATATAACATTATATTTACATCAAAAAGAATGTAGGGTATACTTCTAAAGACTTTAAGGTGTCTAACTTATGGTACCTAAACAAACTATAGATCCATCAATAAATTTTTTCCCATAATAGACCATAAAATAATTTTGGTTATGTATGCTATAGTGTAAATTTCTTCTATAAAAATGAATTTGGGAATTATAGAGTGCATACACATGCATAATTACTTCTTAGAAAAATTCAGGTTTATCTTATCTTTTGTGACATTTTCTATTGTTATTCCATTTACTTTTCTCTCAATTATGATCTCCATATTTTGATTAATGTTTTGAATGTTTCTTCTATAATATACTCCACCATTATCTGATATGATCTATATTAACCTTAATAAACTTACATTTTTCCATGGATTTACACCATATAAAATCACTAAAAAAGTTAGACTTATGATTAAGGAAATACACTTATACTTTAATTTTCTCATCATCAATGAATGGTTTGATGTTAATAAATCGTTCTTGAGATAAAACTAGGGAAAGTACCTATACATCTAAGTGAAATAATTTTAGATTATAGGCTCTGGGATTTTAGACATTCAAATTTAATGAAAACTATTTTTTCTTCCCCAAAACACCACTTTCACAACTTCATATAATTGTATGATCAAGATTCAGTGTGTATTTATCTTCTATAACCTTCATGTTATTCTCACTAAAGTGACCCAACTAGTAATTATATACATCTAGATCATATTAGGTAGAAACTTTTTCCATTGAATTTCCATATAATTTTTTATCAGATAAAGGGTCACATACATTACACCTCATACAACAACCATGGACCTTGAGTAAATTTTCAAACTCAATTGGAAAGGGTAATCTCATACTAAGCATTTTAAAATTGTCCTAAATAGATGATTTTGTATCATATATCTAGAATGTGCCTCACTTTATCCATAAGAAACCCGTGTTCATCATTGAAAGATTTAAATATCTTTTTTATCGATCACTTCAAAATATTCAAAATCCTTCTGATGGACTTTCCCAAAACGTCTAGATATAGGGTTTATCATTCACTTATGATCTACAATTGAGTGAAAGAATACACCATAGCCAACCACCCAAGACTCTATCAGAACGATGATGTGGGGTATAAAATTTTTACCTCATTCTTTTATGATAATTAATTGTAAAATTCCTAGTAACAGTCTAATATTTTAAAAGGAAACACTATGTTTGATATCATACAATATATGCAATACTGAGCTTAAATAAAGTGTGATATACTATTAAATATTATTATCATAGAAATATTGTAATAACCTCACCATTAAAATGGTGGTTTTGAATAAAATTAATTGTATTATGAAATATATATTAAGGGATTATTCATTACAAATTAATTTATTAATAATAACACAATTTTAAGTAATGTCATTTTATTCTTAAAATATAAATTTTAATCACAAATCTATTTTATTTTGTTCTATGGGAAAATAAGTCTAATTAATTTTTTACACTTTTAGAGAATTTATTTGATAAAATTAACTTCATTTTTAAAATAATCATATTAAAATTATCTTAGGATTAATTATTTATAATTTTTCGAAACTATTTATTTTTCAAAGATTAGTGAAAAATATAGATTTTTATTGAAAATTGTAATTTATTTTAATGTACTTAAAATTTAAAGTTATGTTTTTGATTAGTTTAAATATTTAATTAGTTAATTTTTATTTTAAATAATACAATTATAGTTTATGAAATATATTCCATACCTGCATTAAATATAAAAACATTTTAAATTTAAAAATATCAATTCTTTTGACAAACTGTTTTTTGTTTCTTTTTTATAGTTTTATTTTAAATTAAATTATGAAAAAAAATGTTCTATATTTTTAAAAATATATTCCATATTTTTAATTAGTGGGTTCAAGTTAATAAATATGTCAATTTTACTTTTTCAAATTTTAATTGTAACCTTAGTCAATTTTATTAACTCGATAAGGGGTAAAATTCGTTAATATGAATTAAAAAAGTGTTAAGGCCATAATCTTTCATCCTAATTAATATTAGATTAATAATAGTCTACACTTATCACCTAATTATCTAATTTGACTTATTTAATAAAAACTTGTTCATGAAAATGACTTATATATATTATTTAAATCAAAGATAGTTACAAAATGTCACTCTCATTGTTTTTAATATCTACTATGTGTCCACATGGGGTAAAAGTAAAACATGGAAAAACATAAATGTTTATTTTGATATTAATGAAATGATTTTTATCATATAAATTTATTTTTAATTTTTACAAATTATACAATTACGTTAAATGCTTCTGTAATGCTAAAATAGTGTGTATTTAATTAAGAGAAAAATAAAATAATTTATTTTAAATATATTAATTTTTTTATATATTGGATGAGTTAATGTGTCTAATAAAATATATAGATCTATATGATTTATTATATATTTTTTAAATCATTTTATTATAATTATCCCTTTGTATTAATGTATTTGAAGTCGAATTAAATGAATAGTGTAAAAATTGACATTAATGGTAATTTCTAAAACAAAAAATTAGTAAATTATTTAAAATTAATTAAAATATTATCATAGTCCATGTGAATGGAATATAGTTGAGACCCTTATAAATGATCCATTTATGAGTCATTAATCTATTTATAATAACATTATTAACCATTTATAATTAAAATAGTAGCTGTCATAGTTATGGTTAAAAATAATTAACCGAGGTTTTATTCAAAAAGATAGTGTTTAAAATGAAACTGAAACAAGTAAAAATTCTATTGGTAGATGATATTAACACCCTACAATATATTATCATCAAATAAATTCATAAAGGGATAAATTTTTAATGATAAATTAGTTTATTATAATTTAATATTTTGAGAAATTCCAAGAGCTCCCCTACACTCTCTTATAAAAAGGATCTTCTTATTCTCATTTATTAATACTTAAAAATGCATTTGGTTCAGTCAAGACATACCCAAATTGTAACGACCCAAACTTTTGAATAATATTTTTTTCCTAAATTTGTGGGTTATTTCATTTTATACTCTACAAACTATATCCTTTAATTAATGAAGTGATATTGTAAGGTTTCAACTATTATATGACCATTGGTCAACATGACCATTGGAAACTAAACTCTTAACGTTACAATTATTTTTTGTAAATACAAGTGATCTTGGTTCATTAATACAAAAAGAAGAGTCGATGGTCTCATCCAGCAGACTCGGGTCATACGAAGCCCATCTATCAAAGCCTGGGAAGGTGGTAGCATCTCTGGGCTTTGCTCTAAACCAATACCAAGTAGAGCTTCAACATGTGAAGCTTGAACCGAATCACCTAAGGGATAAGTTCAAGCTGGTAGAATTCACCACTCGGGAAATGTTGTTTGAGCCACCCCAATATTCTATCACTATATCACACCTTACACTTAGGTCCTATGCAGGTGTTATAAGGGGCGATGTAATGAGGCCTTAGATACTTTTTGTAATCCCTTGGTATAAATAAAATTGTTATTTCTTTATAGAAAAATTTTAGATTTTCAAATGTCCGGATAAATGTAGGATAAATTTATTGATATTCTATATTACTAATGAATTTTGGAAAAAAGGGTTTTTCAAAATATTTATGTAAACTTTAAATAAATAAAAATGTAAAATTATTTTGAAAAAATGGACTACTACAGTTGTGACCAGTAAGAATTTTAGAGTCTAATAAGATCAACTTAATTTTTAGTGAATGGAAAAGTATGAATAGTAACATACCCTTATGAATATTAATGAGTATTAAATTGGCCAAAACAATAGAAACATCACCCATGAATGTATAAATATAATGTAGACATCTAAAAAGTGAAAAAACAATCATAGTAAAAGTTTTGGTATTTTTATATGTCATAAATAATTTTAATTAAAATTTTATAATTAATTTAATAATTTGAAATGGAAATTTATTTTCATTAAATTTAATCATAACTTTTTACTTTATTTTCTTATGGTTATACAATAATTTTGTGGGGCCTTGATTTCTTTTTCAAGGTGTTACAAAACAAGTTATAGTTTTAGAGTTGTGTTTTTTAATAAATAATGATTTAATTTAAAAATTAAATTAAAAATATTTTGAAAAATATTTTCATAAAATGGAGTTCATTTTTGGATTCATATCATCGATATTAGTTATGGTAAATTTTTGGGATTTTTCTGAAAAGGTAGAATTTTCGGTGAATAGTAAAAATATAGTTTTCAGTTTCGGGTGTTTAATGACATCATTGATAATGTAATAATTTTGTAATAAATCTGGTCTACTTTTGAATACTAAGATATGTTATGAGGTTTCCTAAGTGTCCAATTCCATGGGATAATTCCAGGGGAAAGCCCATGGTTTTTCAAATACCACTAATGAGGTGTCCCTTGGAAATTAATTAAATATTCCCTCTCTTTCCCAATGAGTCCTCCTCAATGAAGATCTGGTATTTTTACCTCCCAAGGAGTCCTCCCAAGGTTCCCTCAAGCCCCCAAGGTCCCAACCTTCAAGCATTCAAAGTTACTCTTCAAGGTAAGGGAACCTTTCACCCTCCTCTTTTAAGTCATGATTTCTTTTATATTAAGTCTTCTAGTTTCTATTTCATTCTTTTGGGGTATGTTATGAGATTTCATTCTTGCTATCCATTTTATTTCCAAATGATGAAATACCCCTTCCACTCTCATCATCTGCTTTTATGTATTTTTAAGTGACACCGTTTGTAACACCCCGAGATTTTATGAAAAATATTATTTTAATTTCATTAATGTCTTGTGTTGTATTCTACACCAAAATTACCTTGCACTATACACAACACCGTATTAGCTTGCAGTATACGCAACACTATTCTTGGATCGTGTTACACACAATTTTGATAATAGTTATTCTACGCAACATTGAGTATATATATATATATATATTCAATGTATAAATGAAATATGGTTGGATTCTATTATACGAAACAACGAAGAATTCTTTCACAGCACGCAACCCTGACTTGGCTTGCATTACACGTAATCGCGACCTTCCTCGATAGCGTGTGTTGTACGCAATACCGGGTTTTAATAAACAACGATATATTATAATATTGTCATGAACTAGCCGTTATGAATAGTATTAACTAAATTTTGAATTTTATAACCTTATTATTCATCTTACACATTTTCTAGAACATGGTATAAGAACAAAATAAATTTTTCGGGTAAAATAAGTATTTTTCAAAAAATGCAGTTTTTCCGCCTTTTGATGGTGCACCCACTTTAAATCTAGTTTTTGAAATTTTTATATGTTCAATTTGAAAAAATAAAATTATTCTTTTGAATCAGGATATAAAAATTTACATTAGATAAAGTTTTGATATTTTTCCGATAACTTTCATATTTTAATGAATAGTAAAAACACGCTATATTTTAATTAAAAACTACTTTTTTCATCGTAATATCTAATGTGGTTAAATTATAATATTTAATGGTTTTAAAGTATAAATAGAATATATTTTTACCATTTAATATAATGTATGTCATTCTCATTGATTTTACCTTGAATTCGTAGGTTAAATCAATTCAATCTTTTGCAATGTTTTAAAGAAAAACTCGTTTTCTTTTGACAACAGGATTAATTTTAAATTAATTTCTGAAAATTTTGTGTATTGAATTTGGAAAAATGGATTCCATATTTGGAATCAGTGGATCCAAATTATTTTAATAAGCTACTTTTTATTTTTGGGAATTAGGAATAGTAACTACGGTAAATTTTATTTACCATAGTTAAAGGTAAATCGGGTAATTAAGGGTAAATATAATATTTTAAAATTACCCTAACAAATGACAAAATTCTATTTGATGGATAAAAGTAAACCCATATCAACTAAGGGTCAGATTAGATTCATTTTATGGACTTTTGACCATGAAAATAATTTTTTATTATTAAAACCAAAGAAAGTGACAACATGTCACTCTCTTAAATCTTATAAGTATAATAATTTTAACTTAGTGATAAACATCATAAAACTTCGAACATGAATAGTCTACAAAAATATAACAAAATTATCTACATCATGAGAATTTATTTAGAATTTTTTTGGGATTAAATAATTATCATTAATTGTGACACAATAGTGATGCAGAAATTATTTATCTAGTGAAAAATCAATAATATAGTTTTTATTAAACTAATAGTGACCATAAAAGGCACAAAACCCTGACCAAAACTTATTGGTCATGTAAATTTAAACTATAATCATCCAATGGTAGAATATTTGACCATTTGGAGTCTTATACAAGCAATTATGACACTTATATTATTTTATTTTAAATGATGCCAAAGTTGTCACCTTCATAGTTTAATAAATATAACAATTTAAATATTCTGATTTTAAGATGATAAATTCGAGTAAAAGTATTACTGTGAAAGTTAATATATTTATATTCATCATAGGATTTGTTTTTAAATTTTTATGCAACAAATAAGTATATTAAATAATTATACAGAAATGTTGTAGTAATTATTTTATTAAGAGATAAACCAAATAAATGGTTTTAAAAATCATAAAATTAATATTATATGAACTATTTAATGTGATCCACTAATTTTATAGATACATATGACCTTTTATTAATCTATTAAATCTTTTAGTTCGAACATATATTCTGTATATATTTTACTTAAATTCAAATAAATGAATAGTGTCAAAATTGACACTATTGTTATTTTATAAAAATAACATATTATAAAATTGTTTAAAAATCACAAAAATATTTAAAAATTATAAATTTAAATTTATATGGTCTATAATGTTATAAAGTAAACAATTATGGAAAAGTCACAACAAATAAGTAATTATTTGTTATAATTTGAAATTTAGAATTTTATTACCACAAATAAACTTAAATAGATTAAATAAGGATAAATCAAAATGATAAGGTTTAAAATAAGTTCCAAAAATGTCTAAATTTGATTGGTTGATGAGATTACAACCCTATCTCATCTAATATTCGAATATGAGTCATTTTTGGAGGTTTTTAAGTGGGGTTAGATTTATTATAAATTAATATTTTTAATAATTCCAAAGGTGCCCCTCTCCTCCCTTATAAAAGGGCACCTCCTCCCTCTCCTCCTCACACCTATTTGAGCATTCAATCTCGGCAAACCCCTGCCAAAATCTCCTCTCCACTTCCCTAGTATCATCCTATAGGTCCTGGTCTTCTTCAAAGACCATCCTTAGTTCTTTAAATGGAGGTTAAGTGAAGGCGCGTCAAAAAGAGGAGGTTCGGACACTTACGAACCAAATTGGACTTAAGGTAAGGGAAATATCACAATCTCAGTTTTATCCGAGATTGTTTATACTTTGAAATTTACTGGGGTGTATTTTATCATCCACATCCATGTTTTCTCAATATGTAATATTATTTCTATCCACATTAAATTGTTAAAATGAAATTTTACCCTTTGGTGAGTTTTTAGTAAAAGATATGAAAGGAATCTTTTGACGTTTTTCGTACGAGGTACTTTTTGACTTTTCTGACAAAAGTACGAAGAATGTTTTTTTTAACTTATATGGCATGAATGGATTTTTAAAACATTATTTCCAAGAATCTTCCTTTACAAGTTTTCAAGTTTATTTTTAATCAACTTCTTTTAGTTTAAAGTCGTATGACATGTTAAGAAAGGAAAAATGTTTTTGAAGAAGAAAGGATATTTTCCTCAAGAATGGAGTTCAAGTGTTTTATCAAAATTATTTTCCATCTAAAATAATAAAGGGTTCTGTTTTTACCCCTATTATTACATTTATTTTATCATGTTGTGATGGAATTATTTTTATGAATTCCTTTATCTTATATGAATTGTTTTATGATGTCATGATGTTTAAGATTCCCATTTGTATTACATGGGTTATGCAATGATGTATGATTTATGATTTTGTGGAACACATAAGAATGGTATCATTATGAGATGGGTGGGACCTATATCTCCCTCCAATGCATTGGGTAAAGATTTTATATCTCATGAGATAGACATGGCTGGAACGGTAGGTTATACCGGTTCAGTGAAACAGGACTGGAACGAGGGTGACTCGGTTCAGAAAGGGACTTTGTCCACTAAGATAGTCTTGTCAATGAGTCTTGACTAACAAGAAATGATTCTCTATTATTATGTGTGTATGCCACAAAGTTTCTTGTTTTATGTTATGATTATTGTGATTACATTTCCCTGCTATGATTTATCCCATGTTATGAAATTATGATCACTTTTGCAGGTTAAGATTTCCAAAAAGTTATGTTCTTAAGTATATGATGTTATTGATATTTCTTTTGTTTACCCTTACTAAGCATTTGATCTCACCCTTTTATGTTTTATTTTCCCCAGGATATAAAAAAAGGTTTTAGTTATAAAAAAAAGGAATATCTTTATGGGAGATGTTGAAGATCTTTCACCATGATTAGAAGATTACGTTCCGAGTTTCCAAAAACACTAAACTATTACGGTCCTTGTGTGTGTGTTTTTGTTATGTACTAAGTATTCCACAAAAGTAATGTAATTTCCATGTACGTCAAGCTTCGGGTCTCTACACCGTTAGGCTGCCGAATTTTCATAAAAGAAATCACATCTTCTCTTTTTTCAAGTTTCCTTTCCATTAGGTATGTCATTCAAATATACATACCATGTTATTGTTTCTATTTTATTCTATCTCTATACTGTATTAATAGTTATATATATGTTTTTAACCTTGTCCCCTCTCTTTTTATTTTTTTCTAAAACCAATTTATATATATGTTATGTTGCAGAAATTTCATCTCATAATTTATCTCTCTCTTTCTCTCAATAAATTCTCTTATATTATTCATGTGAATACGCAGACTTATTTCGTCTATATGGGTCTTCATAAATACATAGAAATTATATTTTTGATTCTGGAATCGACATACATGAAACCCTCTTTTCTTTTTCAAGGGCTATAAAAGACATAACGATCATTTTTCTAAGCACTTTTAAAATGTCTCGATTTTAAAGTGAACCCCATTTATTTCACTCTATTTGGGTTATTTACGAAAGGTATGATTATGATCTATGTGGATCACATGAAAATAAAGACATATTAACGGTTTTACCTGATAGAGATCAAATGCATTGGGTAATGAATTTAATCTATAGAGATGACAAGTTTCACAATACCTTGGTGAATAATCTTGGTAATTTTTATGACACCTTGGGGATGAAGCTCAGTGATATGTTCATCAATGTATAAATTAATTTTTGTATTCATGTATTTATTTTTATGGTTCAAGTTATTTTCTTTATGAAATGACTATACTTCCATTTCTCATGTATTTATGTTTTTATCAGGTTCTTATTGATTTCACAAGTAAACTGATTCCCTTGCCTTTCTTACTGGGCCTTCTGATCACCCTTTCCTTCGATGTATGTCTCCAGGTTATGAGATGAAATAATTGTACTTAAGAAGAACTTATGATGAATCCCTACAATTGGATTAGAATAATGTTTTATTTTTTCATGTTTTATGTTCCGGATTTCCAAGACACTAGACTTTAAAGATCCTCTGTTTGTAAAATGTAATGAAAAGTTATGTAATAAAAAGGCAGGATTCCATAGTTGGTACCAAAGGAAGGATTTGTTATTTATGGAAATTAGGCTATGCAAACATTAGTAATAACCCTATATAAAAGTTTAAATATAGAAATACTTCCTGGTATCTTGGTGTGTATTGAGTAAGTGTTTTATCAAGAAAATACATCCATATCTGGATACGAGCAGAAAGTGCTAAAAGTGTGGTAGAGATGGACACATTTCATGGAATTGTAATAGTGAGGTGAATCCATAACTTTCCAACACTTAAAATAAAGGGAAGAGGGTGCAGGCCCTACCTGATATCCAATTCTATAAGTGTGGACGACTTGGGCAATTTTCCAATCACTGTCCAAATCTGAGGGTCGTGGAGGGGAATCACCATCAGCCTCAGCAACATCTAAGAAAACAAAGTCGTACTTTTTCAATCACTATGAACGAAGTTAAAGCGCCAAATGATGTGGTGGTAGGTACTCTTTTTGTTCTCTCAAATCTAGAAAGTACATTGTTTGATTTTGGTTCTATTCATTCCTTTATTTCCTCTGTGTTTTTAAAGAATTTAGAATCAACCCCCAATTTTCTAAAAGTAGAGTTATCATTAAAGACTCATGGTGGGATTATCCAAGCAATGTTAGTGTTTATAAACTCTAGTATTTACTTTAGTGAGCACAATATTATTTAAAATCTAGTATTCTTTTTCATGTTAGAATTGAAAATTATACTAGGGATGGACTGGATCTCAAATTATAATGCTAAGATAAAATGAAGAAGAAAGGAAATCTAAGTAGTCTTGAATGGAAAACCTACAGTCATCTTCTAAGGAGATATATCTTAACCTGATCTTTGTCTAGAAGAACCTCCTACATCTTTCTTTATAGAGTGGATCGGTGAAGAAGAAGAAGGAAATAAGAGTTTGAGGATATAAAATGTCCCCATATTCAAGTAATACATTAATGTATTTCCTGAGGAGTTACCCGGACCTCCCCTAGAAAGAGAGGTAGAGTTCTCCATTGAACTCGTACCTGGATCCCATCTGATATCAAAGACCCTGTATAGGATGGAAAAATTGGAGCTAGGGGAGTTAAATAAATAACTCCATGTTCTTTTGGAGAAAGGTTTTATACGAATGAGTGTGTCTACTTGGGGAGAACCTATTCTCTTTGTGAAGAAGAAGGATGGATCAATGTGGCTATGCATCGATTTTAGAGAACCGAACGGGATCTTAGTGAAGAACAAATACCCTATTCCAAGAATTGATGACCTATTTGACCAACTTCGTGGGGCTAAATTATTCTTTAAGATTGATCTTAGATATGGTTATCATAAATTGAGGGTGAAGAAATAAGATATTCCAAAAAACACATTCCAATCAAGATATGGGAATTATGAGTTTGTTTTTATGCCCTTCGGACTGACTAATGAACCTGCTATTTTTATGGATTTGATGAATAGAGTTTTTATGGACTACCTTGATAACATTGTGGTAGTTTTTATTGATTATATTCTAATATATCCTAAAAGTCGCAAGGAACATGAGGATCATCTAAGGGTTATTTTAAAAACTCTACAGAATGAGAGGATTTTTGGAATGTTCATAAAATGTGAATTCTGGTTACAACAAGTTGCTTTCTTGGGCACATTGTTACCAATAAAGGAATCATAATTGACCCAAAAAAGACAAAAATTTATAGAGGAGTGGCCTAAACCCTCATCAATAACTAGGATTCGTAGTTTCCTTTGATTAGAAGGATATTATATGAGGTTTGTAAAAAACTTTTCATGACTTTATAATCCATTAACCAAGTTAACTCGAAAATGGGTCAAGTTCATCTGGATAAAAGAGTGTGAGGAAAGTTTCCCATAGCTGAAGAAGAGATTAGTTGCTTCACATATTTTAACTCTGCCCTCAAGTGGAGAAGGATTAATTATTTTTAGAGATGCTTCTTTGAAATGGATTGGGAGTGTCCTCATGAAAAATGACAAAGTCATTGCTTATAAATCTCGACAATTGAAGACTCATGATCAGAAATATCCTATGCATGATGTGGAGATGGGTGTGGTCATTTTTGCTCTAAAGATATGTAGGCACTATCTTATGGGGAGAAATGTGATATATAAATAGACCATAACAGTTTGAATTATATTTTCACCCAAAAGGAATTGAACATGAGATAGAAGAGATGGTTGGAACTTCTCAAAGACTATGATATGTTCAATTCATTATCATCCCGGAAGAGCAAACAAAGTCATTGATGCATTAAGCAGTAAAGACCCAATTGTTCTTTCCATGATGAGGATTCAAAGAGATACTTTGATCAATGACCTAGTAAAGCTACACATGGTAATTATAAATGAAGGGACATTATCAACCCTAACACAAATAAAATCTCAACCATCATTACTAGGTAAGATCAAGACAGCTCAGAAAAACCATCCTTCATTACAGAAGAAGTTTGAGGCTGTGAAGGATGGGAAGTATCCTGAGTTCAATATTGATAAAGAAGGTGTACTAAAATTTCATACAAGACTATGTGTTCCATCTATTCCGAAAATAAAGAAGGATATGATGGATGAATCTCATATCTCTACTTTCTTTATACATCCAGGAAGCACGAAAATGTATAGAGACCTTCATGATCATTATTAGTGAGATAACATGAAAAGGGAGATTGCTGACTACACTTTAAGGTTCTTAGTACATCATCAAGTGAAGGCAGAGTGACAACTTCCTAAAGGGGTATTACAACCACTACCCATACCAGCATGGAAGTGGGACAATATCACTATGGACTTTGTCACTGGTCTCCTGAGAACTTCCAAAGGAAATAATGCGAAATGGGTTATTGTGGATAGTCTCACCAAGAATGACCATTTTATCTTTATTCGGGAAGATTTTTCTCTTGATAATATTTCCATGATTTGAATGAAGGAAGTGGAAAGGCTACATGGAGTTCCACTTTCTATCGTATCTGATCGTGATCCAAGGTTCAAATCAAAATTATGTAGAAGTCTTCAACATGATCTGCGCACTGAATTGAATTTCAGTACGTCCTATCACCCCAAAACTGATGGAAAATCTAAAATTACTATTAAAACACTCGAGGATATTCTAAGAACATGCTCAATGCAATTTAAAGGTGGATGGTATCAACATATCCCTTTAGTTGAGTTCTCTTACAACAATAGCTTCCACTCGAGCATTCAAATGGAACCCTATGAAGCTCTATATGGGAAGCGATGTAGAAATCCTACTTGTTGGCATGAATCTAGTGAGAGAAATCTTCTTAGGCTTGATCTTGTGAAATATATGATAGAAAAAGTTCATTCCATCCAACAACAAAATAAGGATGCTTAGAGTAGGCAAAATAGCTATACTGAAAACCGTTGAAGGGACTTGAAGTTTTCTGTTGGTGAAAAATTCTTTCTTGGAATTTCACCTGGGAAGAGAGTCATGAGTTTTGGGAAGAATGATAATCTCATCCCTTGGTACATTGGCCACTATGAAATCCTTGATCACGTAGGAGCAGTTGCCTATCGGCTTGCACTTCCTACAAATCTTGCACAAGTTTATGATTTCTTCCAAGTATCCCTCTTGAGGAAGTACATATCTGTCCCTTCACATGTACTAAATCTAGAGGTTGTACAATTGGAACATGACCTCTCTTATGAGGAGAAGCCGGTGGAGATATTGGATAGTAGAGAAAAGGTTCTGCGTAAAAATACTTCCCACCATGTTAGGGTGTTGTGGAGGAACCACAAATGCGAAGAATCCACGTGGGAACCAGATGAGTCTATGAGGCAGAAGTACCCACACATTTTCTCTTCTTAAGGTATGAGTTAAAATTTTGGGGACAAAATTTAGTAAGGTCAAAAGAATGTAACGACCTAAACTTTTGAATAATATTTTTTTCTTAAATATGTGTGTTATTTCATTTTATACTCCACAAACTATATCCTTTAATTAATGAAGTGATATCTTTGGGTTTTTACTATTATATGATCATTGGTCAATATGACAATTAGAAACTATAATCTTAACGTTACAATTATTGTTTTTAAATGAAAGTGATCTTGGTAAATTAATACAGAAAGAAGATTCGACGGCCTCATCCAGTAGACTCGGGCTATACAAAGCCCATCTGTCAGAGCATGGGAAGGAGGTAGCATCCTTGTGCTTTGCTCTGGACCATGCCCAAGAAGAGATTCAACAAGTGAAGCTTGAACGGAATTTCCTAAGAGAGAAGTTCAAGCTAATATAAATCACCACTCAGGAAATGTTGTCTGAGCCGCCCCAAGATTCTATCACCATAGCACACCTTACACTTAGGTCATATACCTGTGTTATAGGGGCTATGTAACGAGGACTTGGATTCTTTTTGCAATCCCTTGGTATAAATAAAATTTTTATTTCTTCTTGGTAAAATTTTTGAATTTCAAATGTTCGGATAAATGTAGGATAAATTTATAGAAGTTCCATATTACTAATGAATTTTGGAAAAAATGGTATTTTTAAATATTTATGTAAACCTCAAATAATTAAAAATGTAAAATGATTTTCATAAAATGGTCCTCTACAGTTGTGACTAGTAAGAAATTTAGAGTTTAATAAGATCAATATAATTTTTAGTGAATAGTAATGTATGAATATTAACATAACCTTATGAATATTAATGAATAGTAAATCGGCCCAAACAATAGAAACATCACCCATTAATGTATAAATACAATGTAGACATCTAAAAAGTGGTAAAATGATCATAGTATAAGTTTTAGTGTTTTCATGTGTCATAAATAATTTTTTTACAATTTTATAATTAATTTAATAACTTGAAATGGAAATGTATTTTCATAAAATTTAATCATAAATTGTTAATTTATTGTCTTGTGGTTATACTATAATTTTATGGGACCTTGATTACTTTTTAATGGTGTTACAAAACAAGTTATTGTTTTAGAGTTGTTTTTTTAATAAATAATGATTTTATTTAAAAATTAAATTAAAAATATTTTGAAAATTATTTTCAAAAAATGTATTTCGTTTTTGATTTCAAACCATCGATGTTAGGTTAGGGAAACAATTTGGGATTTTTCTGAAACAATTGAAATTTCGGTGAATAGTAAAAATACAATTTTGAGTTTCATGTGTTTAATGACAACATTGATGATGTAATAATGATGTAATAAATCTAGTCTAATTTTTAAAATTAAGATATGTTATGAGGTGTCCCAAGTTTCCAATACCTTGGGCAAGCCCACGGTTTTTCAAATACCACCGATGAGGTGTCCCTTGGGAATTAATTACATATTTCTTCTCTTTCCCTATAAATACCATACCATTCCCTCATTAATTTCATTCCAAAATCCAACTCAATGAAGCTTTGGTCTTTTTAACTCCCAAGGATTCCTCCCAAGGTTCCCTCAATCCCCCAAGATCCCAACCTTAAAGCTTTCAAAGTTACTCTTCAAGGTAAGGGAACCTTTCACCCTCCTCTTTTAAGTCATGACTTCTTTTATGTTATGTATTCTAGTTTCTATTTCATTATATTGGTGTATGTTCTTATATATCATTATTTCTATACATGTTATTTCCAAATGAGAGAGACCCTTTCCACTCTCATCAACTGATTTTCTGAATTTTTAAGTGACGCAGTTTGGTTGTCAAATTTTGTAAAAGAAATCGCATATTCTCTTTTTTCAAGTTTCCCTTCCTTATGGTATGTCATTTAAATATCCATACCATGTTATTGTTTAAATTTTATTATATCCCTATACGTTATTATGATTTATATATATGTGGTTTACTTTTTTCTCTTCTCTTTTTATTTGTTTTCTAAAAAAAACTTATATAGCCGTTATGCTGCTGAAATTTCGTCTCAAAATTTCTCTCTCTTTATCTCAATAAATTCTCTTATCTTATAAATGTGAATACCAAGAACTATTTATTCTATATGGGTGTTCATAAATACATAAAAATTATATTCTTTATTCTGGAATTTATATATATGAAACCCTCTTTCGTTTTATAAGGTTTATAAAAGACATAACGATCATGTTTCTAAGCACTTTTAAAACATCACGATTTTGAAGTGAAACCAATTTATTTTAATCTATTTGGGTTATTTATAAAATTTATTATTATGATCTATGTGGGTCACACAAAAATAAACACATATTAATGGTGTACCTTGATATCTCTCTAATGCGTTGGGTCAAGAATTTAATCTCTATAGATGACAAGTTTCACGATACATTGGTGAATAACCTTGGTAATTTTTATGAAACCTTAGGGATGAACCTTGATGATATGTTCATGAATTTGTAAATTAAATTTTGTAGCCACATATTCATGTTATTGTTCAATTTATTTTCATTTTGTAATGCCTCTACTTCCATTTCTCATGTCTTCATTTTTTTTATCAAGTTCTTATTGATTTCACAAGTAAACGGATTCCATTGCTTTCTTTACTGGGCCTTCTGCTCACCCTTTTCTTTGATGTATGTCTCCAGGTTATGAGATAAAATAATTTTACTTAGTAAAAACTTATTACGAATCTATACAAGTGTATTAGAAGAATGATTTTTTGTTTTCATGTTTTATTTTCATGATTTCCAAGACACTAGACTTTAAAGATCCTTTGTTTGTAAAATGTAATGAAAAGTTATTTAATAAAAAGGTGGGAATCCATACAAATTACTTCCTAGAAAAATTCCTTGAATTCTACAGGTCTTGGTTTAGGAATAACACCATCCTTTTTGGTCTTATGGTGTTAATAAAAGTGATTACCCAAAGAAGAGGAAGATAAACAACATAAATGATGAGTCAGACTCATGATAAGGGGATTGTTTTGAAAGTATTGTTTTTATAGAGAATCTTATTTTTTTAAGGAAATTATTTTAATTTCATCCATTATATTATATATGGAGATCATCTATAATTTCTAATAAAATCTCATGCATTTTTATACAAGTATTATTTTTAATTTTAAATCTTTAATGTTTATACAATTTTAAATGTAGATAATTATGTTAGAAAAATGGATTTTTCCTATACATTTTATGAAAAATTATTTTTCAAAGACTAGACGTTATGATAATATTTTATTTTATAAAAATAATATTTGTAAGATTTTTAATGGATCTCAATGGGTAAATAATGGCAAAGTGAGATCTTTAAAAAAATTCTTCAAAATTGGCTCTTGAGTATCAAATGTGATGATGAGGAATGGACAGTGAACGCACAACCTCAATAGAAAATTTTTCTACAAACGATAATTATAGTGGCCACAGAGTTTTCTTAATATATCCTAAGTATCATTTTAATCCATAAATTTAAAATTATTCTCAATAGGTTTTTAAGGATAAATCCACGTATTTTTTAAAGTGTATTTTTGAATGGTTTTCAAAATGATAAGTATTTTTAAAAGTTTTTAAAATTTATTTTTCAAAAAAACCCTATGTTATGATTTCAAAAATATATAAATATAAAAAAATTAATTTTATATCCATTTTTTTAATGAATTTTCAAATTATTTTACACTGGTTTTAAAACCCCTTATTAGAGAATTTTATGCTCAACTAATGTTTTTAAAATATTTTTCATAGATATATTAGAAGTTTTAAATTGGTTGGATTCATGTAAATATTTATCACAAGGGAATAAAATTAGATATTTTATAATTATTTTTTAAAAATATGATTTTATGTAGGGTATTTTTCCAATCCTCTAAAATAGATATCATAAAAGATCCTCGGTTGTTTATTGTACTTTATATTTTCCAGTTTCTATTTATATAAAAAATACACAACATATTATTAATACTAAATCTTAGAGTGATGGAATATGCTATAAAAATGGTATTAGAGTAAATAGATAGACAAATTTGGATATTATGCATTTTAATTTGAGGAAAAATCTGAGTGATTGAGTTTTCTATTGAACTTTTAGGTAATTAAGTTCTCTTAAGAATATAGAAGTGAATCCATCCTAGTTTTTCTTAATTATAAAGATGTAAATTCAAAATTATCCTCAGTATGATGAAAGAATTTTGAGGGATAAATTTATTTTGTTGGTCGGAGTGGACCCTCAAGAGCGGGGGGGGGGTGAATTGAGTTCCAATTAAAATTTCTATTAAAAATATTTTCTATTAAATTCCCCCAATTTATAAAACAATTTAAACTGTAGTGTATTTGTAAAACTGTAAAGGTTCAATTAGATTCTCAAAAGATTGATTAGTTCTCAGTTAATCTAATCATAAGATTCAATTATATTTTGAAACTAACCTACTGATTTCTAATAGATACAAACACTTTCTAGATTAACTATCAATGTAACTTTAAAACAGATTTTTATTTCAAAGTAATAAGAAGTGGAATATAAATTAGATACTTTAAATTTTGAACTTAAACTAAAAATTCACAACAAATATAACCAAGAGTTTTAGTCTCAATCCGAGACTTAGTCCTATCAAATTTATATATAAATTTGATCCACACCCTGGATCAGGGTTAACAATAGTACAAGACTATCCAGGCCACACAGGGACCTCTACTAATGTTCTTCATAGGAAACAAAAATAAAGACCGAGCCACACAAGGACCTCTTCCACAGTTGTCGTGGGTAAACAAGAGTAAGGAGTTTTGGTGTGAGGATTGTGATATCCTCCAGTTCAGCACAGGAGACAGTGTGTGTGTAAATAAACATGATACACACCCTTCTCGAAAGTAAATAATAAATCACTTAGAGATAGTATATGAAAGTTTAGAAAGCTCTAGTGATTGGCAGTGCAACTCTGGACTCCTTGGATTTAACAAAAATGCTTCTAAGTCCTTCTCTGGTTTTTCTATTGAAAAACAGAGTGTCGTGGTTCAGCTTTTGTTTCTCCAGGAGAGAAGATGTTCTCTGACTTCAGAGTACTTTGTGTGGTCTTCAGTAATGTAGGATTGAATGTATGGAACTTCTTTGAGGATCGTGCAATGTGTTCTTCACAGTTGTTATCAGGATTGTTCTTCAGTTCAATACAGAGCTCGCGTGTATTGTAGTATGTGTGTCGAGACGTGTCAAGCACGAGCGTATCCTCTACTGCAGCTCAATATTCTTTATATTCCACGATCTCCTACAATAGGAATGATTTCCTTTCCATAGGTACGAGGTATGGTTTCCTGACAGACCAACAATTATCATTAAATAACATTAATTGCATTAAAAACATCAAATATGACCGTTAGTATTATTTAAATAATATTGAAAAAAAGGTTAAGAAATGGTGTCATAGTAGTTGTGCAAATGGTGTCTCTTTGAACCGGTGTCTCCTTCACGGTATGTGCTTCACGGTGTGTCCATGTCACGGTGTCTGGCTCACGGTGTCTGAGTCACGGTGTGTCCTTCACGGTGTCTAGGTCATGGTGTGTCCTTCACTGTGTCTGGGTCCTGGTGTGTCCTTCATGGTGTCTGGGTCACGATGTGTCCTTCACGGTGTCTGGGTCACAGTGTGTCCTTCATGGTGTCTGGGTCGCGGTGTGCCCTTCATGGTGTATGGGTACTTAGACAATTAATTGTATTCAAACTTAAACAGTAATATGCAGAATATGAATTATGCTTAACCATTATCAAGTAAGACAACTTGGAACATATATACATAGGTTTGATAAGATAAGTGAGATATGTGATCATGCAAAATATTTGTAATTAATAATGAGAGTAATTGATAGTAATAAGATTTGCAATCATTAAAACATGTTGTGTAATTATTATTGAGATTTGTGATCATTAAAACATGATTAATTCCTGAGGAGTCCAACAATCTCCCCCTTTTTAATGATCACAAATCATGTATAGTAAAAGTATAAATTAAATGCAACGTTAGATAAAATAACATATATAATAAGAATAGATAAAAGACTAAGAGATAACTCTTATCACTATTTCTCCCCCTTTTGGGATTATCAAAAAGTAGAGAGAATGGAGTGAAACACTGCATTTGTCATTAATAAGGTTCACAATAAAACATACAGGAGAAATAAAAATAGTAAACAACAAAAGACATCCCATCAAAAAGAAAGAAACATTTTTTAGCATCACGGATTGGATTTCTCTTTACCTTTATCAGTAGGATCTAGAGCTAATGTAGAAGAAGGCATGGAGGAAGTAGACAAAGATGGTAAAGGGAGACCTTAAAATATGGAGGGACCCAAAGTAGGAGATGTAGAAGATCTAGTCTATGATTGATCAAGAATGATTGGACTGATCTAATAAAGGGCTTGGCTAACTGACATGGCAGTTGAGGCTAGGGCAGGTAAACCAGGTCTAAGGGGTGCAGAAGATGGAGCAACTATAACAGTACTCTACACATGAAGATACGACTTCAAAAGATTGATGAAATCAGTAATGATTTCTCCTCCATATTTCATATCCTTTTCAAAATCATCTTTAATCTCCATGAATTTGTCCAACAATATGGTGAACTCTGTAAGATTCTGAACTTGAGCTTTAAAAACTTGAGTTACTGGAGGGATTTTCAGGTTCTCCACAAGATACTTAAATTGATTTTTCATGTCACTTTTAGAGAAAATATGAGTGAGATAAGAGTCTATCTTCTTGGTGATCTCCTGTTGAGAATCATTGGAAATCTTGGAATGAATCTGAACAAGATCAAGTGCTCTATCACTATTCTTCACCACTTCTGACAAAGGAGACAGATCCAAGACACTGAAGGCATTCTAAATTTCTTCCTTGATGATGGATCTCAGCAGAGAATAACCCAAAGAGGGAACAGAAGTCTGACCAGAGGGAGGAGAAGACTTTATAGCTATGGTGAGAACTTTGAGTTATTTCAAAACCATTTGAAGATAGCCAGTGTATTCATCTATGAGCTTATTCTGATTTTCCACAAGTTCTCTCATGCATTGCAGCATCTTTGTGTGTCCTGTTCCAATATTTTCATCAAAAGATAATAGATAAGGATGCACTTGAGAAACAATCTCTCTAGAAATGTTAGAAACATCTAGTTCAAGAGAAGCAGCAGCAGGTCCAGGAGCAGAAACAGGGGCAGGATCTGATCTTGAAGACAATTTTGTTTGCATGTTTTCCACCAAACTTTTCAAATTTGCAACATCATCACTAAGCAACTTATTTTCAACAATGACTTCTTGTATTTCTCAGATCATCCTTGGTTGAATATGTAGAATAATATTTTCCAAAAGAATCAATGCATCTTCTTGACTTAGTTGAGTCACTGGATGAGGTTGAGAGGATATAATCTTCTCAAATCCAGCCAAGATAGTCTCTCCAAAGACTTTCAAATTATCCTTAGTTATATATGAGTTTTGCTCGGGTAAGATAGTAGATGAAGGTAGTGGTACTGGTTCTGATGCAGATTCTGGTTGTGGTTCAGAATTAGTTTCAGTTTCAGATTCAGATTGAGTTTGAGACTCTGGTTCTAGTTCTGGATGAGCTACTGACTTCAGTTGAAACAAAGAAGAGAGATCTATACTAGTTGCAGTCATTTTCTGTGATTCACTCACATCATAAAATCTTGGAAATTCATACCGAGTGTACAAAGAATATGTGACAGTTGGTTGAGAGGATTCAGCAGATCCATCTTCATAAATCTCAAGGATTTGAGGTTCCTCCCCCTAAAAATGTACTTCCATTTCAGATTCTTGAGGCTCAGAAATTGGGTTAAGATCCACGGGATTAGCTCTAATCTCTTCAGCAAATTCATGGCTTGCCAGTTGAAAGGAAATTTCCATCCTCTCTTCAGTAGAGGGTA
Organism: Viscum album; assembly: GCA_963277665.1. Classification (NCBI taxonomy): domain Eukaryota; kingdom Viridiplantae; phylum Streptophyta; class Magnoliopsida; order Santalales; family Viscaceae; genus Viscum; species Viscum album. The sequence goes on along the minus strand of OY728130.1, from coordinate 798,577,953 downwards.
TGTACTCAGGAACCGACTATTCCACTGGTTGTGCTTCCAGAGTTGCTTCTTTTTCAACAGGGATATCTTCTTGATTAACATTTTCCCTAGTAAGGATTTCTCCTAGATCAGCTTCTTCCATGACATGGAGGTCTTCTGCACCACCAGACTCTTCCATGTCTTGTTGATCTAAATCAAGGATAATCAAATCTCTTGCAGCCTCAAACTTAATTTCCTGATCAAAAACATCTCTAGAAGTAGGAGCTTCTTCCTCTTCAAGAACAACAAGAGATTATTCTTCTCTAAAAACATCAGCAACTTCCATTCTAAGATTTATTTCCTCATTAACATTAGCAGGGGAACCAGTCCTTTCTTTCTGAATAGAAGTTGCTTCCTCTTGAGATATTTCGGCCTCTTCTTCTTCTTCTTATGGTTACATAGCCACTTCATATAGTTCCAAACCAAGATCAGTTATATTCTTTGTCCTTCTTGGATAATCAACAGGATTATACTTCTTATAAAGTTGATCATTATCCTCAACCCACTGCTTCTTCCAGGGGTTCCAATTAATCTTCATCCTTCTGATGATAGGCCAGGATAAACAGAAGTCAAAATCCTCTAGCTTTTCTTCATTCTGTCCAACTACTCCCTTGGAAACTAATATGGTCAAAATCATCCTTGAGTAAAACAAGTAGGTGGATTTGGAAGTGACTTTAATCAGCTAACATATACGGTTAATGACATATTTGAAAAGATTGGTCTTATGGCCATTCTTCAATAGGAGAATCAGGAACACATCCTGATTCTTCATCACAGAAAAATCTCCTTCTCTTGGAGTAATCAAATTCTAAACAAATTTAAATATTAGTCTTGTCTCCCCATCCAATTCAGCTGTTATGGCCCTTTGCTTGGTTCCATTTCCAGTCAGGATCTCTAGTGCATTTTCCAGATCAAATATGTCAGTTGTTGGAGGAGGGTCTCTCTGGTAATCATCACAAACCCCTTCATGAGGAATCCTCAGGCATGAAGCCCATAGCTTCGAAGAGAATTAACACTTTTGTCCATTGATCCAGCTTGTCACCATAAATCTTTCTCCAACATCAAAGGAAAACTTTACATATTGGTAAAACTGAGATATCAACCTTCGATAAATCGGTCTATCTTGTCTAGAGAACCATAACCATCCTTTTTATCTTAATATTTTCAGGACCAAAGACTTTCTAGATAGAAGCCACTTAGGGAAAATCTCTTTTTCAGGTACTATATTATGACTTACTAGGTTCGAATTTAGAGGTCCTTCGGATGCTATCCTTGGTGATCTTTTCTGTTTCTTTGTGCGGCGCTTCTCAGATGAGGGTGAAGATGGATGCTTCATCCTAGTAATCCACTGAAGATTTGAGCGAGAGAGAAAGAGAGAAGGCTTTCAAGATAAAGAGGGTTTGAGAGAGAGAGAGCAGGAGAGATCTCAGGTAAGGAATCAAGTGAAAAGTCTTATGTTTTATCATTTGGTAATATCAAACGTCATAAAAACAAAAACTCGGGAAATTAAACAACGGTGAAATTAAAATTACCGCAATGCAGGTTAAAATAAATATATAAAGAATCTTCACGGTGAGACCGTGAGTAGGCATTACGGTGTGATGAAAAATAGTCATCACGGTGGGACAGTGACCATTCTGTGTAGTCACGGTGAGACAGTTAGGTGATAGACCATGAACACAAGGTGTTAACTGTGAGACCGTAAGCATGAAACAGTAACTGAGAAACAGTGAACATGAAACTGTAAAGTAAAGTATAGTAAAATAGTAAACAGTAAGATCTGTAAGATGTCTATTTATGGTAAATCATACCAAGATCATGTATAATGAAGTCTAATCTCTCAGAATTTAATGGTTTAGTGAATATATCAGCAAGTTGATATTCAGTACCAATGAATTCTAAAGTGATATCACCTTTTTGGTAATGATCCCTCAAAAAGTGATGTCTTACATCAATATGCTTTGTCTTAGAATGTGAAACAGGATTCTTTTAAATTTTAATAACACTTGTGTTGTCACAATTTATTGGGACATGTCTGAATTGATATCCATAGTCCAGTAATGTGTGTTTCATCCACAAAATCTGTGCACAACAACTTCCAGCAGCTATGTATTCAGCTTCTACAGTAGATAATGCAACCGAATTTTGTTTCTTACTACACCATGATACTAGTGACTTGCCTAAAAAGTGACATGTTCTAGAGGTGCTTTTTCTATCTAACTTACATCCATCAAAGTCAGTATCAGAATAACTAACTAGTTCAAATGATTGTCCTTTTGGATAGAACAGTCCTAAATTTGGAGTATTCTTGAGGTTTTTGAAATTTCTCTTCACAGCATTTAAATGTGACTCTTTATGATTTTCTTGAAAATGAGCACACATACACACACTAAACATAATATCAGGATGACTAGAAGTCAAGTAGAGTAGACTTTCCATCAATCCTCTATAAGTGCTTTGATCAACAGATTTTCCATCTTCATCAAGATCCAACTTACATGTGGTACTCATGGGAGTGTCACTACTTTTTGTGTTATCCAATCCAAAACATTTTAAAATATATCTAGTATATTTACTTTGAGTTAAAATAATTCCATCATTATTTTGAAAGATTTGAAATCCAAGAAAGAATTTAAGTTCACCCATTAAACTCATTTCAAATTTGTTTTGCATCATTTTAGAAAAATCAGTACATAAAGAAGTTTTTGAAGTTCCAAAAATAATATCATCTATATAAATTTTTACAACTAAAACATCTTTAGAAATTCATTTTATAAAAATAGCAGGATCAGCTATACCTTTTGTAAAACCTTTTGAAATTAAAAAAGTACATAATCTATCATACTAAGCTCTTGGAGCTTGTTTTAAACCATATAAAGATTTTGATAATTTGAAAATATGATTTGGAAAATGAGAGTTTTTAAATATAGGTGGTTGTTCAACAAAAACATCCTCAGCAATATACCCATTCAGGAAAGCACTCTTGACATCCATTTGATATAGTTTGAAATTTAGGTGTACCACATAGGAAAGTAAAATCATAATGGCTTCTAGTCTGGCTATTGGAGAAAAAGTTTCCTCATAGTCAATTCCTTCCTCTTGACTATATCCTTGTGCAACTAACCTAGCTTTGTTTCTAACTATATTTCCAAATTCATCTACTTTATTTCTAAACACCCATTTAGTGCCTATGGTTAAAGTGTCCTTAGGTCTTCCCACATGTTTCTAGACTTTATTTATTTCAAATTGAATTAACTCCTCTTGCATAGAAATTACCCAACATTCATCATTAATAGCATCATCAAAGTTTTTAGGTTCAAGCTGTGACAAGAAGGCTTGATGCTCAACCTGATTTCTTAGAGAAGCTCTAGTATGTGTCCCTCTATCAAGATTACCAACAACAGCAACTAAAGGATGATTCTTTAGAATACTAGTTGATCTAGTAAAGGTAGGACTAGAAATTTCAGGTTCTTCTCTAGGTTAGGGTTCATTAGGAGAAGATTCTGAAATATTTCTAGAACTGGTGTTCTTTACAGCAGGTTCATTGATTTTATCATTAAGGTTTAGAACAGATAAATCTTCTTCAAGATTTTCAAGAGATGACTTAGGTTCATGTGGATCAGTTTCATCAAATTTGATGTGAACAGATTCTTCCACACACTTGGTTCTCTTATTGAAAACTCTATAGTCTTTTCTAGTTATAGAATACCCTAAAAATATTCCTTAATCACTCTTATAAGCAAAATTATCCATATTATCCTTGGTATTAATAATAAAGACTTTATATCCAAATACTCTAAAATAAATAACTTTGGGTTTTCTATTATTCCATAGTTCATATGGGGTCTTCTTGAGAACAGGTCTGACTAAGACTCTATTGATGATATAACAAGCTATATTTATAGCTTCATCCCAAAAATAAATAGGTATGTCATACTCACTAAGCATAGTTCTTTCTATTTCTTGAAGGGTTCTATTCCTTCTTTCTACTACACCATTCTGTTGAGTTATTCTAAGGGAAGAAAAGTTGTGACTATAGCCATTGTGTGAGCAGTAAGATTCAAAATCTTGATTTTCAAACTCACGACCATGATCACTTCTCAAGGTTTTAATCTTAAGTCCACTAAGGTTTTCTACAGACTTGGAGTATTTAATAAAGTAAGAACAAGCTTTACTTTTGTGAGCTAAGAAGTATACCCAAGTATATCTAGATAATTCATCAACTAAGACATAGACATAGTGCTTCCCATTTAATTTAGAAACTCTATATGGTCCAAAAAAGTTAATGTGAACCAACTCAAGAGGTTGAGAAGTTGAAACTTCTTTCTTTGATTTGAAAGAGATTTTGTGTTGTTTTCCCTTTTGACAGGGATTACAAACTTTGTCATTTGGAAACTCTAGTTTGGGTTAGTCTCTAACTAATTTCTTCCTAGTTAGTTTTCTAAGTGAGTGTATATTATAGTGTCCTAATCTCCTATGCCATAACCAAGACTCTTTATGAAAAGAATTTAAACAAGTAACATTTTTCTTATCTAAAGAATTCAAATCAACAGCATAAACATTTTCATTTATTAAAGCAAAAAATATTAAAACATTCTTAGAATTAAAAACATTGCAAGAATCATTTGAAAATTTAACATTAAATCCATCATCACATAATTGAGATATACTTAACAAGTTATATTTCAATCCATCAACAAATAAAACTTTAGAAATTTAAACTGAGTTAGTGTTACCAATTTGGCCAAGGCCGATGATTTTTCCCTTATAATTATCACCAAAGGTGACATGGCCTCCATCAAACTTGATTAGGATCTTTAAGCATGAGTAATCCCCAGACATATGTCTTGAATATCCACTGTCCAAATACCCTGTCTTCTTATGGGAACTCTTCAAATAGGTTTCCTACAAAACAGATTTAGATGGGAAATGACTTTGGTACCCAGATCTTCTTGGGTCCAGACAGGTTAGAAATCAATGATTTTGGTACCCAAATTTGTCTTATGTGTTTCATATAATTTACAGAATCAAAAGATTTTTAAAGATAAACTCTATTTGATCTATAACTATATGAATAACTAGTTGAATCATATGAATTTCCAGAACTGGAACAAGTAGAATTTTGTCCAGATTTAGGAATAAATCTAGTTTTAGTGAACTGTCTTTTTCCAGGTTGTTATTCCAAACCACTAGTGTATTTTGGTGCCACTTGCTTACCTAAAATTTGAGTAAGTGTATCTTTTCCCTTTCTGAATTTTTCTAATTCCTTCTTAAGTTTCTCATTAGACATTTTCAATTCAGTGTTTTCCTTTAATAGTTGAGCATTATTTTCTTTTTCTATATCAAGGTATGATTTAACATTGGTAGTGAGAGCATGTTGTGTCTTTAATAATTTATATTTGTCCTTAAGTTCAATGAATGTTTCTTCCATTATGTTACAGTATTCAGATAATTCATCTTTAGACATATCTTCAGAATCAAAATCAGATTTTGAATCAACTCTAGAATAATAGGAATTTAAAACAGGAGTATCTAAGGTTACCTCGGATGTGTTAGTCATGAAAAACATGTTGGCACGATTCTTTTTAGAATCAGAAATTTCATATTCACTTGTGTTATCTTCTGAAGCACTCCATGTAGATTTCATAGCTTTCTTGTACTTCTTGTCCTTATAATCTTGTTTCTTTTTGAATTTTAATTTTGGACAGTCACCCATGATGTGTCCTTTCCTCTTGCATTCATAGCAGACTATATCATATTCCTTATCAGACTTCTTCCAATACTTTTTCGAGTGACCTTTGTTGTCATATTTACCTTTTTAATTTGTTTTTCTGAATAATTTCTTCTTCCAATAGAATTTCTTAAACCTCCTGGCTATTTGAGCCATCTCTGCTTCATTATCAGAGTCTGAATCTTCACTCATTGAACTTTCAGTAGGTACATGTGTTTTTTCCTTGTCTTTTCTCTTTGAAGCAGTAGACTTGAATGCCATATATTTTCTCTTGGGTTCATCATCTCCATCCTTATTTACCTTAAGTTCTTCCGCATACATCATTAATTTACCAATAATCTCTTTGACAGGCAGATCTCCAGTGTCACATGATTCTCTGATTGAAATAGAAGAGCCTCTCCATCTATCAGGAAAACATCTCAGTATCCTCATGATTTGTTCCTTTGCTGGAACAACCTTTACAAGTGCACTCATTGTGTTGACTATCTCATTGAACCTGAGATACATATCAGAAATAGGTTCATCAGTTTTCATTTTAAAATTATCATATTATATAGTATAAGTATTTAATCTCATTTCTTTAATATTAGATGTTCCCTCATGAGAAACACTAAAAGTATCCCATATTTCATAAGCTGTTTTATAGGCAGATATTCTATTGAATTCCACATCTCCTAATGCACAATACAAAGCATTCATAGAATTACAATTATTATTGTAAGAAGTTTCTGTAGGTTCATCCCAAGTTGTTCTTTCAGTTTCTGGAATTTTATATTGAGATTCTATAGTAGTCCAGATATCAAAACCCATACTTTCTAAATGAATTTTCATCTTAAGTTTCCATAGGGCATAGTTTTTACCATTGAAGAAAGGTGGCTTGATAGTAGCAGCACCTTCTAGTCTATTGTCCATAACTATATTTTAGAACGGATGTTTAAAGATATAAAATTTAGAACTAACAGAAATTTATGATCTTTAAATATGCAACTAAAATCACAGTTGAAAAACAGAATGTTTTGAAAACTTGAATTAATAAAAAAATTCCTCGGATACCAAATGTTGGTCAGATTGGACACTCAAGAGGGTGGGTGAATTGAGTTCCAATTAAAATTTCTATTAAAAATATTTTCTATTAAATTCCCCCAATTTATAAAACAAGTTAAACTGTAGTGAATTTGTAAAAATGTAAAGGTTCAATTAGATTCTCAAAAGATTGATTAGTTTTCAGTTAATCTAATCAGAAGATTAAATTAGCTTTTGAAACTAACCTACTAATTTCTAATAGATACAAAAACTTTATAGATTGACTATCAAAGTAACTTTAAAACAGATTTTTTTTTCAAAGTAATAAGCAGTGGAATATAAATTAGATACTGTAAATTTTGAACTTAAACTAAAAATGCATAGAAAATATAACCAAGAGGTTCAGTCTCAAGCCAATACTTAGTCCTCTCAAATTTATATATAAATTTTATCCACACCCTGGATCGGGTTTAACAATAGTACAAGACTGTCCAGACCATGCAGGAACATCTACCACTGTTCTTCGTGGGAAAAAAATAAATACTAGGCCACACAAGGACCAATTCCACAATTGTCGTGGGTAAACAAGAGTAAGGAGTTTTGTTGTGAGGATTGTGATATCCTCCAGTTCAGCACAGGAGACAGTGTGTGTGTAAAATAAACAGGATACACACACTGCTCTAAAGTAAATAATAAATCACTTAGAGATAGTATATGAAAGTTTAGAAAGCTCTAGTGATTGGCAGTGTAGCTCTGGACTCATTGGATTCAGCATAAATGCTTCTGAGTCCTTCTCTGGTTTTTCTGTTGAAAAACATAGTGTCGTGGTTCATCTTTTGTTTCCACAGGAAAGAAGATGTTCTCTGACTTCAGAGTACTTCTTGTGGTCTTCAGTAATGTAATATTTCATGTATGGAACTTCTTTGAGGATAGTGAAATGTGTTCTTCACATTTGTGCTCAGGATTGTTCTTCGGTTCAAAACAGAGCTCGCGTGTATTTTAGTATGTGTGTCGAGATGTGTCAAGCGCGAGTGTATCCTCTACTGCAGCTCAATCCTCTTTATATTCCATGAGCTCTGACAATAGGAATTATTTCCTTTCCATAGGTACGAGGTACATTTCCTGATAGACCAAAAACTATCATTAAATAACATTAATTTCATTAAAAACATCAAATATGACCATTAGTATTATTTAAATAATATTGAAAAAAATGTTAAGAAACGGTGTCAGAGTAGTTGTAAAAATGGTGTCTCTTTGAACCGGTGTCTCCTTCATGATATGTGCTTCACGGTGTGTCCATGTCACGGTGTCTGGCTCACGGTGTCTGAGTCAAGGTGTGTCCTACACGATGTCTAGGTCACGATGTTTCCTTCACAGTGTCTGGGTCACGGTGTGTCCTTCATGGTGTCTGGGTCAGGGTGTGTCCTTCACGGTGTCTGGGTCACGGTGTGTCCTTCAAGGTGTCTGGGTCACGGTGTGTCCTTCACAGTGTCTAGGTCACGGTGTGTCCTTCATAGTGTCTGGGTACTTAGACAATTAACTGTATTCAAACTTAAACAGTAATATGAAAAATATTAATTAATCTTAACCATTATCAAGTAAGAGAAATTGAAACATAAATACAAAGGTTTGATAAGAAAAGTGAGAGTTGTGATCATGCAAAATATTTGTAAATAATAATGAGAGTAATTGACAGTAATAATATTTGCAATCATTAAAACATGATGTGTAATTATTATTGAGATTTGTGATCATTAAAACATGATTAATGCATGAGGAGTCCAACATATTTAATGGGGGATAATGTAACATCTGAATATTTTAGATGAAAACACTATATTTAATAGCATATAAGACACACAATACCGATCTTAAATTAACCCCGATATACTGTTAAATATTATTATGTTTCTATGAATGTAATTACCTAGACATTAAATTGGAATGTGTGAATAATATAAACTATATTATGAAATATGTATGTTGTGTTTATTCAATAAAGATTTATTTATTAATAAACACTCGATTTTTAGAAAAGAAGTTCTATTCTGCAAATATATGTTTTAATCAATATGTTTTTGTATTGCTTTATATAGGGAAAATGAGTATAATTTATTTTTAAAACTTCTATAAAATTGCCTTCATATTTGAAATCATCATATTAGAATTATCTTAGTATGAATATTTTATAATTTTATGAAAATATTTATTTTTCAATGAATAATTAAAAATAATTATTTTTATTGAAAAAAATATTTTATTTTATAGTATTTACAAGGTAAAATTATTTTTTGGACAATTTTTAAATATTCATTAGTTTATTTTTATATTAAATAATCTAATTATAATTTTTTAATGTATTTCATACTTTTATTTATTATAAAAACATTTTAAATTTAAGAATAATATTTTCCTGAAAATTTTCTTTTTGTTGCCCTTTGCGGGTTTTATTTTAAATTAAATTCTAAAAATTATATGTTTTTAATTTTTCAAAATTGATTCCATATTTTTAATCAGTGGTTCTAAATTTACTAAATTGGTAACTTTTATTTTTGGTTAGTATGAATAGTAACTTTAGTAATTTTTGTTACCTCGGTAAAGGGTAAACCGAGTTAATATGGATTACAAATAGGGGATAAGGCCATAATTTTTCATCCTAATTATTATTGGATGAATATTATTTTACCCTATCATCTAAGGATATAATGTTTTCCATGGTTAGGGTCCAAAATAATTAACCAAGGGGTTAATCCAAATGATAATGTTTAACCTGACACATAACTTGTATAAATTATATTGGTTAATTATATTACAAACCTATCATATATTATCTTCTAATACCATTCCATTTGTAATAATTTTCATTAAAAATGAATTTATTATAATTTAATTTTTTGAGAAATACCGAGAGGGCCCCACCCCTCTCTTATAAAAGGGAACATATTCTTATCATTTCCTCACATTTCAAACCCATTAGGTTTGGCCAAGACCTATCCAAATTCCTTTTTAGAATATCTCCCCATATTATAAAGATCTTTTTAGTTATAACACCATCCTTTGTGGTCTTAAGTTATTAAGAAAATGGATTTTCTGAAGAAGAAGAAGAAAATAAACAACATATGTAATGAGTCAAATTCATGGTAAGGGGATTATCTTGAAGGTGTTATTTATATAAGAGAATATTTTTTTCAAGGAAAATATTTTATTTTCATTCGTGATAGTATATATGGACATCATCTATAATTACTAATGACATTTCGGGCATTTTTATACAAGTAAAAGTTTTAATTTCAAAGCGTTAATGTTTATATCTTTTAAAATATATGTAATTATTTTATAAAAACGTATTTCTCTTATATATTTTTATGAAATGTTATTTTCCAAAATTATAAGTTATAAAATCATTTTCTTCTATTAAAATAATATATGTATGGTTTCAAAAAGTTCTTAACGGGTTAAGAAAGAGAAATATGGGTCTTCTAAAAGTGTTTTCTTATAAGTCAACACTTGGGTATCGAATGAGATAATGATTAATGGGGATTAAACCCAATCCCTCAATGAGTATTTTTCCTATAAGAGATAATTCTAGTTTATGAGAGGCTTTCTTAAGATTTCCAAATTATAATTTTAATTTATAAAATTATTATTATTTTCAGAAGATTTTTAAGGAGAAATCTAGGTATTTTTCAAAGTGTATTTTTGAATGGTTTTGGAAATGATTAGTATTTTTGAAATATTTTGAAACAAAATTCATAAGAACTCTAGACTATTATTTTTAATATATATATATATATAATATAATATATCTAGTATTTTATGTAAAATGTTTTCAAATTAATTTTCAAAATATTTTTCATAGGTTGTAAAACCCCTTATTATGAAATTTTATTCACATACCATGTTTTGAAAATATTTTTCACAAGTATCCTAGAAGATATAAAGTGTATGGTTTCGTTTATAGTGTTGGCATAAGAGAATATAATTATTTATTTTATAATTATTTTTGAAAACTCTGTTATTCTGTATGGAGTTCTTTTAAACTTCCAAAACCTAGACTAGAAAATATCATCTGTTGAATAATATAATATGTATTTGATAGTTAATATTTAAATACAAAATAAGCAACATGTTTTTACATTGGATCCAGAAGCATGAGTCTTGAGCTATCATAATCATGATTCTTTCCTTCTAGTACCATTCTTTATTATTATTATAATTTATCAAAAGGTATCAACACTTCCCATGGTGCTAATAGGTTCGACTAGGAATGTTCAACTTTTTTATAATGGATCAGGCCAATCCGACTCATTCCTTTGTCTTTTGGGGTACTTTGATTATTTTTAGGGGATCATGGAGGTGTTCTAGAGTATAGGGGAGAGTTCTAGATACTCATAGAGTCACCATACCATGGTGGTGGGTGTGTTAATGATTTTTTTTTGGAATTAGGTGCTTTGAGGTTGGTAATGGAACTACTTATATGGTGTTAGGTTGAACTACAGTGAAGGAAATAGCTTGGTTCACTAAATTGTTGGGAATATAATTTGGGTAGTTTCCCTATGTAAAATGAGTAGCATTAAAATTTATAGGTTGTTCATAAAGATAGGCATTGTGGTTTGGGAGGACACCTCTATAAAAGGGGGTATGGAACTCATCACGTCATTGTACTGGGTATGGTTAGGAGACAAAGACCAATATTTTGGCACTATTCTATGGGGGACATTTCTGGTGATTATCAGAGGATTTAACATTTCTTATACCACACCATGTTCAAGGTCTTGGTGACAGTCAACGTGCAATTAATTATTTTTCAAAATTATTGAGATTTGGGTATCCAAGAATAGTCGATTTGGACCTCCCATTAACTAAGGTTACCATGGTGAAGTTGGAGTCCACCATTCCATAATGGATTCCATCAAAACATCATCTATAAATTAAGGTTTGACACTACATTTTTTTCAAATTTTTGGCCTTCCTCTCTAACCCAAGATAACCATAAAACCCCTTGTAACCCATTGATTATATCTTTTAAGGATTATAACCTCTTAGTTTGTAGAAAATTTTGTTCCCTTAACTCAAGATACCTTATTATACCTTTTTATCCCTTTCATAATTCCTTCTTATATGAATGTTCCTTATGGTGAACCCCTCTATTCTGGTCTGGGTTATGAGTATGGTTTGGTGATGGGATGTTTTGGTTCATTTCTGGTGGTTTTCCCTTCAAACTTGGTGAATCTTGATAAGATGATCCTTTTTTTATTAGTTTTGTTCTCTTTGAAGATCCAATCAAGGTAGGGAATCCTCATTTTTTCCTTTTGAAGTGTATATGTGGGAATTGTATTTTTTTCTCTATTGGGTGCATATTATAGTTTATCTTAATAAAGATAATGAATTATCTTAATCTAAAATTTGAAAGAAATGGGAGTTATTTTAATGATTTTATTTGTATTGTGATATTTATTATTTGATACTTTATTATTGTTATAGCTAAAAATTCAGATTTGTTAAACCTTATGTGGATTGTGATTATTATATATTATCAATCCCTTGTTGTGACTTTTTTATTGATATCACCATGCATGAAAATGGATAATCACTTTTATACCATTAATGTACTAGTTTCCCAAGAAAACATAGAATTTTGTGATAATACTCATGATAAATAATGTGTGATTTTATAAAATCCCTTGAAGATAAATTCTAGTAGATATAAAATAGAATGTGATATTATGTGTTAATGTACTTATTGGATTTTCTTGTGTGATGTGTGGGGATATTTTGTGAATTTTATCAACGATGGTGGAGACTGGGTTTGAGGTTGAAAGTTTGTCCAGAAAATCTATGGTTGGTTGGCATGGATGTGATGTGCCATTATGTCTGGTGGTTGTGATGTGTGGTTATTGTAAGGATATTGTTGGTTTATGGTGATGTCTTGGCATTTTTTGTATCATTGGTTGATGTGATTTAATTGGTTTAAATGAATTGAATGATAAAATGAATGGGTTGTGTTAATGTGAAATGGAATTTGTTATTAAATGGGAGTTAGTGAAAACTCAATAACTTTTGAAATTGTTGAACATGTAATTGAAAGTGTGTTTGTGTGGCTTGTGTATGGTGGTGGTAGTGTTCGATGCATTAATGGTGGTATCAGATAATGGTGGAGATTGTGAGACATTGTAGTGATGTCGTTAAATACATTGGTGATATTATTACGAACCTTTAGTTTAGGATTGTGTGTAACTATAATACATTTTATTTTCCTGTGATTTCTATATGCACCCCAACTAAGCTTTGTTTCTACACTGACACTTAAAGGTTTTGGGTTTTATGTTTTTTTCACAAACATTCATGTTAGTGAAGGCCTATGACTTTCTACCCCCTCTTCCCCACTCTCTCTTCCATATGAAATTGATATGTACATGTTGTGATGGAAAAAAAGTCAAAATCAATCTTAAGGATATGATTGATGAGTGGATGAGGGTGTTCATGGTGGTGAGCATGCATTGTTTGTGAAGGGAAAAAGATTTACATCCTTCATGTTCTTGATACCCTACTATTATGGTTTATAGAAGTTTTTATGGGATGATGAGTTTGTGAAGGATATGTAATGGGTCATTAGTTGGGGATTTCCCATTATAATTTAGATGTGATGGTTTTGGCATAGGTTGATAGCTATGGATTTCTTATTATGATGAGGATGTCATATAGTGGTAGGAATGGGTTGATATTTAGGGATTTCCCATTATGATGAGGCTTTTTAAGGTATGAGGTTGGTGGATATAAATAGGATAATTGTCTTATTATGTACAATGTTGGGGTTTGGGAGCAGAGAAACAATAGGGGAGTAGTGTATGATACATTAATCAATATGATTCTTCTTATGTTATTATACTTTGATTCATTATTTGCTGAGTGAGCTATGGTAAGGCTAGCATTAGCTTGGTGACCTATCTAGGTGAATGTTTGTTTTTTGTTTATTTTCTATTACATTAGTATTCTCTTTTCACATGTGAATAACAGACCTTGTGTATGATCCTACTGAGTTTACATTTTATTCTCACCCTACGAATATATAAAATATTTTTCATGTTTTCATGTGTACTTTAGTGAAAAATATGGACATCATTAGCTTGGATATTAGATCTATTGTTTATAAATTTCAGTAGGAATATATTTTTTTATTTCTTTTAGGTGCTTTTATTTTTATTTTTTGATATTGTAAATGCATTGTGGGTTGTATGGTTTTCCCTTATTTTATATTGTGTTCAGAATTTTCATAGTGGTTATTCATTTTATCTCTGATCCTATATTCATTATTATGGGTAATGTGTTCCATATGTGAGATTTTTATACCCTCAGTGCTAGTAGCCATCCTGGGGCCTATCGAAGAAATGACATAAGGGATAATTATCTCTCTTCTATATTTTTCAGCTAAGGAGGGGTACTTTTGGAGGGAGGGGTCATGATAGTGTGGTATATCATATGTTGGTTAAGGGATAAGATAAAGTTTGGAGTTAGGAACTATAATGATTTAAATTGTTTGATATGGAAACTATTTTAGATGATCTTGGTTCGTGATATTGACTATAGAGACCAAATTTGTCCTAGGATTTTAGGGACCCTCATGATCTGTTGTAAGGACTCTAATATTATTGAATAGACAAGTAAAGTGGTGTCACTTTCATGCTAGAAACCTAAGTTAGGTACATGCATCATGATTTTTCCATTTTTGATTTAATGAGGTAGTTTTGGGAAGTTAAAAATGAATTTAATTAAATAAAAATACCAATTTTATGTTTTCTTCTCTAATAGTTCTTTTTTGGTTACTAATAAACTATTATTTTTTAATGAATTAGTTGTATGACTTGAAAATAATGAGTACAATGGTGAATAATTATCATGTTTTATTTGTTTGAAACAGTATAAAGACATGAATGTATTATTCCCTTGCATTTTATATTATGATTATTTATGAATTAAGTTTCTTTCCATTTTTTAAATGCATAAAATGTTAATTTATCTTCTTAATGTCTGAAATTTTTACTAAAAAAATACTAATTGTGTTTTTTATTAATTGCTACTGAATTTTTAAAACCCTTATAAAGAATGTTACTAAAGATTCAACTTTGTGTTTTATTTTTATTTGTTTTCAATGGTTTTAAATGGTTGTTAATAAAATATAATAATTTAATTAATGTTAATATATTTGAAATTTTATAAAGAAGGAGCTACTGGAAAGTTTATTTTAATTATACAAGCATGGTAATGAAGTTTATGTAGCTTGGATAATTGATTGAAGAATAAAAGAATTTCTAATGACTTGTAATCATGGAGGAATATATGTTGATATATTTCCTTTGGAAGACTTGGAGTAAATTTTATAAAGTTGAAAGTTTTTTTGAAGATTTAATGAACTTAAGATGATTGGTGAGATAATATTAATGTCTAAAACATGTTATTTATATTTGGAGAAGCATGTTTGTTATCAACATTGTGAAGCTTCCAGACAAAATTTTATCAGGTAGGGAAGGTGAAAATGGTTGTATATAGATGTGTGTGACCAATAGATAAAGTAATTTGAGATTATTGAATATAGAATATTGTAGTAAGATGATCATATGGATTTTATCTGACCAAGATGATTTAACAGTGGATAGAATAAAATTTTCGTATGAATAAATTCAAATTTCCATCAAACAAAGATCTTCAGAAAAATATCTGTTGTTGTAAATTGATGTGTTCCTTATTTATTAAACATAACATTGATCTATGGTTGTGATTCAATATGATGTTTTAATAAAGAAAATAATTTTTTAAATGAAGTAAAATCATGTGATGTGTTTCCATTCCTCAAAGTATCAAACAGTATGACTATTATAAAAAATTCATGATTCTTGATAAAGTGGGTGGAACTATGTATCCTGAACGAAGAGAGGCATTTTTAAAGTTGTGTCATATGAAGAGTTACATGAATTCTATCCTACATACTTGTATATATATAAAGATTTGGTGAATTTTTAATTATTGAATGAAGTGATATCATCATAAAATGGTTTCCAAATGATCAAACAAAGATTTCATAACAACTCCATCGGATAGAGTAAGCATGTTAAGATCATCAGACTAATTTTTTTTAGAAGGGGTATCAAAATAAGATTTTTTTCTAAAGTTTTAGACAATGTATGTCAAGATAAGGCATTAGAAATAGGTTTTTGAGTAGTGTCATCAGATATAAGTTTTGAATGAAGTTTAATCAGATATAATTATCTATATGAAATCATCGGATTAAGGACTTTAAGTAGCGTTAATCAAACAAAATTTTTTAAGAAAAAGCATTGGAAAAATGTTTCTAAGATATGTCATCAAATAGGGTATTGTAGAAAAATTATATAAAATGTTACAAATTCATCAAATGGAGTTATAATAAGTCATAATATAGAAAGATATTAGCGGACTTCTGAGGGCTTTTCAGATGGAGAAAAAAGAAAAACATCTTGGAACCCATCAGATGGAGGGTGATCCTTGAGGATGTATGCTGGAAAAAGTTTTGAAAGAAGATAAAATAATGTTTTTAGAAAAATAAGATTATTTTGAAGGATCTATAGAAGTATTATTAATAGATAGATAATTTCTTACAAAGAATAAATAATTGAATAAGTTATTATAAATAATTACTAGATAGAGGAATATTATGAAGTTTTTAAATAAAGAGTTATAATGAATGAATAAAATCTAGAAGTTTCTAGATATGTAGATCTGATAGTACATTGGATAGAGTACTAACAGATTAAGGATTTTGTTATGAAGAAGTAATGGGGGAATAGTTTTAATAACTTTACAAAAAAAATTATAAAGTTATAAATGTGATGATGTTGAGCTAGACGATCAAAACTTCAATAATAACAGAGGAATATTCATGATTCTAGATGATATTTGAGTAAGGATTAAAGAAGTTGGTTGATGATTATTTTTAATTAAATTTTCCTAAAAAAATTTGAATCCAATATTTTTGAATGTTTTAAGGTGTTATAAAGGAAGAATGACTTGAGTGGAATAATTATACTTGGAAGTGGGAAATTCACATTTCAGTTCGCTCTATTCCTTATGTTTCTATAGAAACTATGCCTATATAGAGGGGGGTTGGTGTAGTATGGTATGATTGATCAAAATATTTTATTTATCACATTATCAAGTATGTTTTTTTATATGATAACTAAAGTTTCATAGGTAATTACAATCCATTAATCTTGAGATAAATTCTATGTGGGTTTATGTTTCATAAGAAGAGGCACCATATAAATTATGGGTTATCGAACAAAGTGAAATCACTAGATAGAGTGGTCATGAGCTTAAAAAAGAAGATAATAAGTGGTAAAGAAAGCTGGTAATGGACACAGAGGTAATAGATGAAGGATACCAGATGAATTGATATCATACATAGTCTGTAGCACCCCTATAACCATGCTCTTATATCCTATGCTTAAAACATATAACTTAAAACACTGGATTAGATACACATATAAAATTATATTATTTTTCACACATTTAAAAAAATTAGGAACTTTTAGTTTAGAGTTTTATAGAATTAGGATGAATCACTAACTAATAAAACCCATATCTTTCTCATCTGATAGAATTTTTTCCTATAAAACCCCATATTAATCCATAACATGTCTTCTAAGTATCTCATCAATCATTCACATAATTTTCTAATTTAATCATGGAATACCAAATAAATTTATTTATAACCTATGGAAATGAAAACATAAGAATAAGTGGGATAAAATGATCAATAAGGGTAAACATAATAATAAATCATAACATGAAATACAGGAGGCATAACATGATATCCTAATGAGAATGGAATCAAGACATGGTAAATGATAACATAAGAGAATGGAAAAAGAATGATCATATTATAAGATCATGGATTTATAAGAAACATGGTAACTATATAAAAATGTTATCATAATTCAAGGATCCATGCCTTTTTAGCATAACATAGTTGGTAAGGCTAACTACACCTGAAACAAAGTTGGCTACGCTCGCTGCCCATGCGCCATGATATGTCATGAGATAAAAACATTACCCAATAAATTGGATGGAAATATAATTTTAGGACCACCCATCAGATGTTGAAAAACATGAATATGTGTTCCACATGGTTTCAATCAAAATATCATAAAAGCCTAAGGGAAAAATGGTTTTCTGTTGAATTTTAGTTGTTTCCTTAAGGAATCATTAATGATTTAATCAATAAACATGACATGATAAACCCATATAAAATAAATGTGTATCAAATAAATTTAAACATGATTATTTGTAAATAACACTAAAAAGTATGATTACACATATCGTATTTACAACAAATGAGAAATGTTCACAATACAAAAAATGGATGGTTAGTGGTGGTTTATTTTTGGCAGTTCTAGTAACCCCAAGAAAGAAATATAGTTCAAAAAAATAATATAGAGAAGGTTTCATAAGACCACCATGATATTTTTTTATGTTTTTAATTAGTGTTGGTTTCAATTAAACCTCTTCTAGATGTTTTAAAAAAACCTTAATCCCCCTCCCCCACTCCCTCTGTGTGACCCCACCCCCCCCCCCCCCACCTCCCCCTGACATCCTACTTTCCTCTCCCTAGAGGTGACCCCGATCTCATGACCCCCATTCCCACCCCCCTTGTCGTCTTCTATCTTCAGTGGAAACCTCGATCCTGAAACCCCCATTACCCCCACCCCTCCCCCTATCCTCTCATCACTGGTGACCCTGAGCCCCAAACCCCAAGCCCATGACCCCCCCCCCCCCCCCCTCCGACCATGACCCCTGTTCCCCTACCCCCCCCCCCCCCTTCGACCTTCTCCATGTATGGTTTTCCAATGATGCAACCCCCCTGCCCCCCTTGAACACCATCACACCAACTCGGCTCCCCTCTTCGACAGCAACGTGACCCCCCCCCCCCCCCCCCCCGAGCTCCCTCTGTCTAGATTGGATCCCCTCCTTAATGACAACACAGACCCCCCTAAAGGTTGCATCATCCCAACCCTTATTTTATTGTTGATTATGAATAACAATGGGTGATAAAAATAGTATAGAATTTGTTTTTTATTCATTGTATGGTAATTATATATGTAATTTTTGGATTATAATGTGTTATTTGGATTATGTAGTTAGTTGTTTGGAGTTATAATAATCATTAATTTTTTTATGTTGTATTAAATTAAAAAAATTATGAAATATTATGGTTATGGAAACTGGATCATTTATAATTTCAATCTTTGTGTTTGATATTAATGAATTCTACTTATTTATATATATGTCAATGCCTCTAGTTTTAAATAAATAAATAAATAAGGCTATTTTCCAACTCATGAACAATTGGTGGCAGGGTTTTGGGTCACACATGGTTTCCTCACCAACACCAACAAGGTATCTAAGGATAAACGCCTTAAATGAGGTATTAAATCATTTTTAAATTTATCATAATGTTTTATGTTTTATGAATACCTTAGGAATAATTTAGTTTAATAAAATCTATTAAATAATGATATAGTGGTAAGGGTTATGTTTTACATGCATGATAATCAATTACTAATTATGGTAACTGGAATAGCCAACATAGTTTCATTAATTTTATTTTAACTAATGTAATTTTTAATAAAACTAATAATAATGTATATTTTTTTGAGTCAAATGACAAATTTTTTATCATTTGATCTGAAAATTGCAATCAGCATTTTTCAAATTTATGTTAACATCATTTTTTTTATTTTTATCTAAAATTAAAGGAACATCATATTTTATGTTATATGAATAGATTTTATTTATATAATTAATGGAACAAAATGAAGTCACACTAAACCAATTCAATTTAATATATACTTATAGAGTTGAATATTTTGGGTATGCATGAAATATTGTGATATTCAAATAAAGTATACTTTTCATTAATATTTTTAAATGGGTGCTCTTGGTCTGAGTTAGATCATGGGAAATGGTTCAAAAATTGATCAAGGTGGATAATCTTTAAATGGAATGAACCCTGATTAGTTACAAAAATAGTGTAGAATACATTATTATATTTTATTTTATTCATCTCATTCAACTGTGTTTATGAGAAATAATAATTTATTTGATTCATGTATTTATATTATAAGTTTTGTGAGATAATTTCTATTTTTTGATTCATCCCATTTTCCTTTATAGTTTTTAAGAAAGAGTCAATTGAGAAGTTGGGTGATATTTAATTTTGATTTTACTTGTTTGATTAAAATTTTTATCTTTATATATGAATGTATGGGGAGAATATAATCCAATACCTATGGATAAAATTTGGATTAATTTACCTTGAAATACACCTCGATATGACAAGGGTTTGGAAGATATTTCCGATTATGAAATTTCAAACTGATCAGTGGATAGAAGAATAAAATGTATGTTTCTTGATTGTAAATTCATGTGATGATAGAATAAAAACAAAGTATATGATCATTTGATATTGAACAGTTTCATGATCGATATGTATGTTTCATTTGGCATGGTTAATCAAGTGTTATGGAAAGTCAAAACAATTAAAATACTATCAATGAAATACAAAGTGACACGACTGATGATATTTCTATTTGAAATTTGTTGAATGATGAATTTGGTTTTATAGACCAGGATATCCGTGATTTTAATAGATCAACATAACATTTAGTTGATCCTAAGTAGGTTAATATTTCTTATAACTTCAGTTACCAAAAAAATTATTTTAATGAATTATTTTAATACATATAGAAAGAACTATATGAATTTTATGTCAATTATTTGATGTTGTATTTTCTAATTGAGTTGTAACATATCAAATGTCTTTGTGGAGTTACTAAAAAATAAATTTATATCATTTTATATTTGCTTCATGATGTATTTAGTGAAGCTAAGATCACTAAATCATTATATGAGATGAATAAAGTCATTAGCAAACTTGGACTTGATTATAAAAAGATACATGTATTCCATAATAATTGCATGCTTTACTTGGGAGAGGAGTCTGATAAAGAATAATGCAAAATATTTCATACAAGAAGATGGAAGTTAATGAACAATAGTGATAGTATAAATCAATGTAACCCCAAGAAGAAATAGAAGAAGAAAACTCCTATAAAGGTATTATGCTACTTTCATCTGAAACCACACTTATAAAGATTATTCATGTCGTTTAATACTATAAACGACATGAAGTGGCATGCCCGGGATAGTAATGATGGATTGAGGGGACATCCAAAATATTCAACATCATGGATGATGATTTATTCTCTATATCCAAATATTTCATCGAACCCTAGTGATGTATGTTTGGGATTGTCTTCTGATGGTTTTAACACTTTTGGTACTTAAAATACTAATTATAGAATTTTTCTAGTTGTTTTTAACCCATATAATCTACCTCCATGGACATATATGAAGAAGACTTATTTCATTATTTTGATGATTATTCCTCAAAATAAAATTCTTGTAAATGACATTGATGTATACCTTTAACCTCTAAACAAATAATTTCAAGAATTATGGGATGCTGGTGTGGAACCATATGATGATTCAATGAGAAAACTATTAAAAATGCATGTTGCTTTAATGTGTACAATTAGTGACTTTCCAGGACTAGTAAATGCATTAGGTTGGAACACTCATAATGGTCTGTCTTATCCAGTTTGTAATTTTTATTTTGATCCTCAATGATTACCTTATAGAAAGAAATGGTGTTCTATATGTCACCGTAGATTTATTGATGATTCTCATAAATTTGGGTTCAACAAGACACGATAAAATAGGGATATTGAAATGATAAATTCACTAAAGGTGTTATCTAGTTTAGAAACATTAGGAAAATAAATGAATGTCATTGAAGAATTTGGAAAATGTCATAAGTTTGAAGAAGGGTGTAAAAGGGTATGAGGTATCGCATCTGAAGAAGCTCTAACACAAAAATGGAAGAAAAATATTATATTTTTCAAAATTCTTTATTGTGAGTTTAATTTGATAAGTCATAATCATAACGTAATTCATATTGATAAAAAAATTTGTGAAAATGTAATTTTTATAGTGCTTAATGATTAGGTTAAATTGAAGGATTTCCTTAATGATCTTTAGGATTTAGAGTCAATGAATATAGAACATGTTTTGTGTGAAAATGGGAATGAAAAGTATCCTTCGGCTATTTTTACAATGAAAAATCATGAGAAAGACGTATTACCTTGAACTTTAAAGAATAGAAAAGTACTAGATGGATATTCAAGTAACATATCAAGGTGAATTAACTTAAAACATTAAAATTTACATGGATTTAAAAGTCATGACTCATATATTTTGATAGAGTATTTGTTTTCGTTAGCTTTGCGTAATACATTACCTGAATAATTAATTTCAATTCTAATTGAGTTTTGTAACTTTTTCAGAGAGCTTTGTGGATATACTCTAAATCCAACAAATCTTGATAAACTTCAAGAAATAATTGTTTTGACATTATGTCATTTAGAGATATTATTTCCACCTTTATTATTCATATTCATGATTCATTTGACTATTCATTTGGTTGAAGAAGATAAAATTTTTGGACTGATACACTATCGATGGATGTGTCCATTTGAGAGGAAGGTTTATATTTTTTTATTTTCTTTGATGAATTTTATTTTATCAAATCATTTCATAAATTTTTTTAATATGTTTCTTTTTTTATCAGGTGCTTAGGTCATTTGAAATCATATGTAAGGAATAAAGCTCAAAAAGAATGATCTATTACAGAAGATTACATAGTTAAAGAGTGCTTGACCTTATGTTCTAGTTATTTGATTAGGATTGAGTATATATTCAATAATTATAGATGTGATGAAAACATCTCCACTAATTCTACTTCTAAAAATTATTCAATGGTATTTCCAACTATTAGATGACCAATTGGAAAGGGGTCAACTTTTACACTAACTAAATTGGAGTTTCTACAAGAATGTAGATATCTGATACTCAGTAGTGTTATTTCATATCCATTTATTGAAGAATTATGACTACAAACAAAGAGGTGACTAAGGGGTCGATCTTGAAATGATTTGGAATTAACAAAAGATGTTAATAAAAATATTGTCGAATGGTTCTTCAATCTTGTAAGTATATACTCATATTCATATTATTGATGTGATGTTATTTTGTCTATGTTAAAAGTAATAGATTATATATTTTTCTCTAGATGATGAATTTTGACAATTGAACTATCAATTTGATGTTTTTGGCTCAAGGTCCTCTAATGAAGGCTAAGATATTTGATACCTTCAATATTAATGGCTTCAGGATTCATACAATTTATCATGACTAAGGATTGAAAACTCAAAACAATGGTTCATTTACATTTTCATAGGTGGGATAATATGAGAAGATGATTGATATAATTGAATTAAACTATCATTGCTGGTTTTTAGTTTAATTATTCAAATACAAGTGGGTCAACATTTATATGGGTATAATGAAAGATTGGTTACATTTTACTTCAGTCAACTTCTCTCTCTTAATGGATACCGGTGAGTGTGCAGAGTAGGATACATTTATCTTGGATTCATAGGATAAGATGTTTCATTATGAGGATGTTGAAATACATGAAGTTTAGAGTGTTGTTATAAAATTATATTAGAGGGACTTATATGATATGGGTTGTGAAGATCAATTGGTGATTTGTGATACTGAACCTCATCAACCACAAAATATTAAATAGTTTTTCCAAACAATATAGAAATTGTAGAACTTGAAAGATAGGGTGAAAATGAAGGACTCGTCACAATGGAGGTTGAAAATAATTAATATAATGAAGATGAAGATAATTTAATGTATAAATTGGTAATGAAATTATATTATAATTTCTCATTGATAAGTGTTTCTTACATATATACATTGTTCTATTTTTCCTTTTTTTGTAAAACTATTTTAGATTTTCATTTTTTTATATATTTAATATAATTTAACCATTTTAAATGTAGGAATTTTGAGAGAAAGAAAAATAGGATTCTAGTGGATCATTATCTTAGATAATTCCACCACTACCATCATCTTTTTTGGATCCTAGTGATTCTGTTGTACCCAAGAATGCTACTGAGCCAGCTACTTCTCCAGATGTCATTGGTATCCCACCACCTGATTCACCTCTGTTGATTGATTAGTTTATCACCCCTCTATCTAGGGGATATTGGCAGGTTACCGTTACTGGTATGTATGTAGTTTTTCAAAATAAAAATTTATATTTTATTAATTAATTAATTAAATTTTCAAACATATAAAGACAATCATATAAGGGATATAAATATGAACACAGAAGATGTATGGGACCTGAAGGAATTCAAGATTATCATTCCTTTTGATGAGTTTGGGGTTTAAACCATTGATTATGCTTAAATATATGGGAAACTTATTGGTCATCTTGCTTATGAGATAATGTTTTTACCCATTAATTATAAATATTGGAGGAATATTCCAACAAATTTAAAAAATTAGGTCTTGGATATTCAATTAAAGGTAATATTAATTTAATATTCCTTAATAACTAATTTAAAATACATGAATAAATTTTGTAATATACTTATAAAGTGTTTTGTTTTTAATTTCTATATTTTTTTATTTGGATGTCCCCAATTCTGTTTCGCGCCCATGGACTTTTCAAAGAACACATAAAACATCCACAAAAAACTAAAATGACACTTTAACATAAAATACATGCATTTTGAGTTATAAAGACCACATCTAGTGCTGGATTGACATGTGGTTGATTCCTACACATCAAAAATAAATTACATATTTTCATCCATAAATTTAAAAACAATCTAAGCTTCTTTTCTTGGTTTTGACACGATAAACACTTATAAAAGGTACAAAAGGTTTTAAAAACAAGTGTCAGAGGGTTAAAATAAAGAAAAAAACATTAAATTACCTTGAAATCATGTGGAAAATACCATGTATTTAATTTTTAGATATAGAAACCAACGACATTTCATTCCAATTGACGGTTTTCCCATTATAGTTATAAATGCATTTTTTGTGTTTTAAAACAATAAAACATGAATGGAATAGTCAAAACAATAAAAAACGACATCATATTGTCCTTAAATCATGGAATAATCATTGTATATTTAATTGGTAAATATAGGAACCAATATAATGTCATTATTAATTAAGGTTCACCCATTATGGTTGTGCATGGTTTTAGTGTTTCAAAAAATTAAAATGTACATGAAATGGTCAAAACCAAGAAAACAATGTTAGATTTTCTTGAAATCAAAGGACAGCCACCGCTTAGTTTGTTTTGATGTATACATGAAAAAAAACACTTTAATCTGATGTGTGTTGTGATTATAATTTCTTATTATACACTTATAAAAGGTACAAAATCCTTTAAAAAAAGTTTAAAGGGGTCAAAACTAGGAAAATGATGTCTAATTTCCCTAAAATTAGGGTAAATCAAAATATATTTAATTATAAAATGTAGGAACCAATGGTATTTTATTATGAATGATGGTTTTACCATTAGGTAATTAAAAAAAATTAGTGTTTTAAAACACTAAAACATGTGTGGAATGGTATGAACCAATAACACGATGTCTTATTATCCTTAAAATAGTGGGAAATTAACATAGATTTAATTGTGAAATGTATAAACTGACAACACGACATTATGAATGACAGTTTTACCTTTATGGCCCAAAATGTTTTTTTGGTGTTTTAAAAAACAAAAAAAGTTCATAGAAACGTCAAAACCAAAAAAAACATTGTCATATTTTTTTGAAATAAGGGGAAAACTATCATAGATTTATTTATGAAATGTATTAACTGACAACACGTCATTTTGAATGACAGTTTTCCCGTTATGTCCATTAATGTGTTTTTAGTGTTTCAAAATACTAAAAAAATGTGTGGAATGGTCAGAACCCAATAAATTTTGTCATATTTTACTAAAATTATGGGGAAAATACCATAGATTTAATTTTGGAATGTACGAACGGACGGAACATCATTTTGAAGGATGGTTTTTCTGTTATGACCGTAAATGCATTTTTAGTGTTTAAAACACTAAAACATATGTAAAATGGTCTAAACTACTAAAACAATGTTTTATTGACCTAAAATATGGGGAAAATATCTATATATTTATTATTGAAATTTAGGAACGAGAGTCACATCATTCTAACTGGTGGGTTTCTCATTGTGGCCATAAACGCATTTTTAGTGTTCTAAAAATCTAAAACATGTGTGGAATGATCAAAACTAAAAAAAATGAGGTCATATTGGTCTAAAATTAGGGGTAAATACCTAATATTTAATATTAGATTGTATAAACCAATGGCACATAATTCTGAATGATGGTTTTCCTATTATGGTTGTAAATGCAATTTTACTGTTTTAAAACACTAAAACGTGTGTGGAACAGTCAAAACCAAGAAAAATGTCCTCGGATTATCATGAAATTATGTTAATACCACCTTATATTTAATTTTTAAATGTAGTAATCGAAGGTACATCATTCTAACTGAAAGTTTTCTAGTTATGGCCATAAATGCATGTTTTAGTGTTTTAAAACACTAAAACATGCATGGAACAATTAAAACTACAAAAATGACATCGTATTATATTTAAATCATGGTATAATGTAAATAGATTTAATTTTGAAATATAGGAATTGAAGGTATGTAACTCTAAATGAAATTTTTTCTACTATGTCTATAAATGTGTTTTAGTGTTTTAAAACACTAAAACATGCATGGAACAGTCAAAATAAGAAAATTATCACATATTTATTTGAAAATATGGGGAAAACACCATATATTTAATTTTGAAATACTAGAACCAATGGAACATCATTATGAATGATGGTTTTCCTATTTTGGTTATAAACACATTTTTAGTTTTTTAAAACACTAAAAAGTTTGTGGAACGATAAAAATCAGGAAAATGATGTTTGTTTGTCTTGAAATAAGGGGAAATCCAATATAGATATAATTTTCAAATTTAGGAATTGATATCACATCATTATGAGTGAAGTTTTCCTGGTTATGGTTGTAAATGTATTTTTAGTGTTTTAAAGCGCTAAAACATGCATAGAACGATCAAAACAAGGGAAACGATGTTAGATTGTCATAAAATCAGGGAAAAACAACCATAGATATAATTTTGAAATGTATTAACTAATAGAATGTCATTATTAATGACAGTTTCCCCATTATGGTCGTAAATACATTTTTAGTGACATTTAAATGTGCATGGAATGGTCAAAACCATAGAAACCAACCCAAAATTGTTGTGCAATCATGGGAAAAATATTGCTTGATTTTTTTTAATTACATTACATGATTCGATATAAAAATATTTATAATTTTTTTATTAAATAAATTTCAAGCACACAACATGTCACTTTAAAAAAAATAGAATATTTTTTATCCCTTTTCAATTTCAAGTGTTGAATCTTATATTAAATATGTATCTTTTTTTTCAAATTGTTTTTAATTACATATTATTTGTTTTATGTTAAAATTTATTTTGTTTGATTAACAAAATAACAAATTTTATATGCTCTATTATGAATATATTTTGTGACCTTTTACTTTCTCATTTCTTGTCCTAAATGTTTTTTTCTTCATTGTATGTCGAAGATACTGAAAGTATGTGAGAGGTTGACCATTCCAATACATGAAAATTTTCAGAATGTAGTTTTTATGGTTCTTAGTTTCCATTTTATGTTAAAATTTTATCAATTATTCTTCTATAATTCTAAATTATTATGTTTAGTTTAAAAAAAATCATTTTTTTTAAAGTTGATTAGATGACGTGGTTGGTTTCATTTGATGTGATAGAGTGGAGGCATAAAAATGCAGTAGTGATCCTGACATGGATGTATATTGGCCATTGTTTGTTGTTGGACATATTTTATATGTATATATTGACGAACGATGTTTTCATTTATGTATGGGGTGGCTGAGACATAGGTTATGATGATCGTGGCTATTTGTATGAATATGGATGTGTGATGTATGATTGATTATTTTATCATATATTTAGGTTTTAGTTGGTAGCTTTTCAGTTTTTGTATATTTATAGTTTTTATTATATATTTTTTAAAATATAAAAACTGATTTTGTGGTGGTTTATTATAACCACTGCTAAACATATATTATTTAATATATTTAACGGTGGTTCAAATTAACTACCACTAAAAATAATCACCACTAAATTCTTTTCAATGGTTAATTTTATTTTATTTATATTTCCAGTGTATATTTTTTTATTAAATAACTACCAATAATTAAACTGAAAACCGCCGCTAAATTTTCTAAAAATGACGGTTAAAAAACCGTCATGAAATAAAATAAATTGTTTTTATTCAATTAGTGACCATGAAATATGTGGATATTTTAAGAACCATCACTAGAATAATAAATAATTTCCTCCAACCATTTCTTATTTTTTTAGTGGCATGCGGTTTAAACAAAAATTCCCCTAATCAATCGATGTATTTGGAGTCTAGGTGAACACCCTTAATTAAAATAATGGAACATAGGGAATCCACAGAGGGAAGGAAATTAATTAAATAATTCCTATATAAATGGATGATTATATAAGATAAAATAAGTGAAAGATCAATAAGTATATGTAAAATATAATTTTATAATCCATCTAGATAAATAATTTGGGTAGTGTAATTTAAATAATACCCTTGATCAATCATATGACATGGATGATTAATACTCTTATAAGAATTAAGAGAATTTATTTAAATTTTTTATTTTCTTTTAAAAACATTTTAAAATGAATATTTTATTAGATTATGATAATAAGAATTTACTTTTTTGGAAACTTATAAGAATATATAGGAATTCTATTGGAAAACACAACGGTGGTGAAAATATATGTTCACAAGGTGAGGTACAAAATGTATTCCATTTGGTCTAAAATTACCCATACAAAAACATTTTATAGATTTCCTTTTATAATAATTTAAGAAATTCTAGGTGGTTGAAAATTTCCTTTTTAAATCTAATTTGAAAATAAGGAATTTACACCATTTTAAAACATTCATTAAAATGAATGTATTTTTAAAAAATAATCATGTTTAAAACATTTAAATTTCATTAAACCCATTTAGTGAATCCCACATAGTAAAATGGATGTTAAAACTCTTCATTGATAATATCGGAAAATAAGTATTAAGGTTACTTTCAATATTATATAACATAATTTCAATAGGTAAAGCATGGATATGGAAGAAAAAATATGCATTGGAAAGTATATGTGTTATTCTTATCAATGTTGTACTTTTATTTGAGGAATGGTTTTATCAAAGCAGAGGATATTAATTGAGATAATTAATATCCCCAAATAAAAACAAAATATACCATTTTAAATTATATTTTTTGGAAAAAGTGACTTGGAAGATCAAATTCAAGAATAGATTTCATGAGTCACGGGAAAAAGGACTTAAGTCGAGAAAATAATTACGACTTGAATAACATTTTAATCATAACACTTGAAGGATAAAGTGTTTGAAAATGAATATAATTATCATAAATAAAATATATTTCAATAAAACATAAGAATTGGAAAAAATATACACCATATTAAAGTAAATTTTTGTGAAGTAAAACATGTCTCACTGAAGTGAGTTTGAGACAAAAATACCTTACGATTTAGGAACAATATAATAAAAACTCCTTGAAAGAAGAAGATCCTAGAGTTGAAGTTAAAATAATGTGAATAATGATAATACATAATATTGAATAACCAATTGTCATTATATACAACACTTAACATAAATTAGGTACATAAAATATCTCGTGTCTCAAAGAATAATGTTTTGAGAAAAAACCCTTACATGTGTCTGAAAGCGTTCTGAATTTTCAATTAACTTCACAAATTGTAAAATTAAGTTTATTAAAAACCTTAATAATAACCTTATTCATCTATAATTAATTTTCTAATGTATACGTTTCATCATATGTTTCTCATTAATTAAATTGTTCCCACTTATGTTGGTTACTTGAGGTGGTTTGATCAATTTTTTCATGAATCTATTAGCATGTTGACCATGGATAAGTTTTTTTGGAATATATTGATAAACTATAGAATATATATATTATTGTAAATATATTTTTTATACATTAGAATAATTTTTTAAATTTATCTATGATTGGAGGTAATGGGAAAAAAATGCATTGTTACGTGGACATGGTAATCCACGCGCACACACGATCAAAAATTTTATTTTCCATAAAATAGGATGGAGGTAGAAATTAAAATGAATTATCATTTTTGAATCATAATCATGTTATAAATTAAATATTTATTCATTATAACCCATTTTTAACCATCTATTAAAGGATGATATGAAAAATAGTACATGTCGTTCATGGAGGTGGTAGTCCATACATACTCATGTTGGCATTTTTATTTTTAAAATGGTTTTGAAGGAATGCATAAAAGGGTTATTTCATTAGTATAATAACATAATGGAATATTATTAATAATTATTTTATCATACTCACATGGATATAGAAGGTGGTAAAATAAATAAATAATGATAAATAAATTTTAAGAAATAAGTAATAACTTCATTGATACTTTCAACTTTCTCCTAAAAGTCATATTGAAAATAGAGGAGTTGAGATATTTAAGGTGAAAATAGAATTCATTTCATGTAAGGGACTTATATGAGAGGTAATAAGGGTATAGTTTCAATTTAATTAGAATGGTTGGCTAGTTATGGAACGTATGGAATGGTATCCTTTTAGAAGTGTAGAAAAATCCAATTTCTATGGAAAAGAATGTTAAGTAAGGGGTATGAATGGAAGTGCATGAATGTTAGGTGAGTTATGTGTGGTGTAGTTGGTGAGACATGTGGGTAATAATTTAAATCCTAAAAAGGGTTTCTATAAGGTCTAAAGTTCATCTAAAAAAAGGAAAATTTAATCCACAAATCACATTGCATCATCTGTTTGGACATCAACAAGGCAATACATCAACCATATTATACAGAATATAGTCTGGATCGTGAGTAGATAGTCCAGTATCAAATACTAGAGTACCCTATGGATAAGATTACTAATCAATGACATCATCTCTATTCTATATGATATATATAATATGTCAATTATTAATCTTAATATGCATGTTAACAGTGTTAAATGTATTGTTCCACCTCATATCATAATAGATATTCAAAAGTACTATTTTCTGGATGTGGATAAACTAGTCTAAAAACCCAGAAGGATTGGGAACTTCAATGTCAAATAATTTTACAAGTAGGAGTGTGATGGATCTAATCCACCACCAATATGGATCTCAAAATTCAAGGTACATTTTTTTCAACCCTCAATATTTCATCTTATTTGGAAGGTATGGAAACACATGTTACCTATACATGTTCAATTAAAAAGGGTTGTACAATATATTTTATTATCATGTCATTTATACTTAAAGGATGAAGAAAACATGCAATACCTCTTCATGGAATGTGGATTTTCACAGGATCTATAGATGTATTTTGATAGTATTTTTGGACTCCAACTATGTATTGATTTTGCAGATAAACCAATTCATATGATCAGTCAGCTCATATAGAATGAGTGAGAATGTCTATAACCTGTTTCTAGTAGCTTCTCTCACATTATTTATAGTTGTTTGGTATGAAATAAACACAAAGATTTTTTATAACCATACACAATCATTGCACAAGGATAAAATAGTTATTCATATGGATATTATTACTACTTCAAAGGTTCAAACTGGGATAATGAGAAATAAAAATGAAGATTGGAATATCTTCATATCGTTGGGTATTATAAGAATATCCAAGAAACCAGTTTCCCTTAAATTTGTATTTTAGACTCATCCTCTTAACTTGTAGATTAAATTAGATTTTTTGTGGTGAAAAATATATTATGTTAGGGCCATATAGTTGTGGAGGTGTCTTCCATACCCACTCTGGGTTTGTCAAGGTATTTTTTCATCATTATATTCACATTGGATTCGCTTGTGAATCTAAAATATGGTCCATGATATATTCTATTAAGCATTCCATCTAGAATAACTGGTATCATTCATAAATCAATTTTGATTTTAAAATTTCAGTGAGGGATCTAAAGAAAAGAACCGGGCAAGTCCCTTTAATGATCTTACCTTATTGCCTTTAATTCATGAACTAGGTTAGGCATCTCAACTTTAATTTTTTTTATGTCTATAGGGAATCCAATCAGGTGGAAGAAGCATTTTCAAAGAGGGAGATCATGGAGAGGATTACCATTTGGTGTTTTAGAACCCTAAATTATTATTAACATTTGGTTGAGGAAGATATCTAGGGAGTTATACATTCTTGAATTTTTAAATCCTCTTTTAATGCCTGACTTTTATTACATTTTATATATAAATTTTGGGGACTGGCTTTGGCCAGATCCTATGCCTTATTAGTAAATATTAATATGATCAATTATTTTATTACTAAACATATAAGTAGACCTTTCCCACCTAATTTATATGTGAGTAATTTAAATTTATCCTCCAATTTATTTGATTCATTTTATAAATATAATAAAATATTATTTTAAATTAAACACAAATAACACATAAAAATTACTTTTTAAAATAAAAGAGTGTTTTTACACTTTAAACTTATATAAAGGCTATATTTTTATTGGATAATGATTTTATTGATAGTAAATGAATTATAATAAAAACAATAAAGTTTATGTTACATTAAAATCAATTCATAAACTAATTTTACTAAAATCTTAATTAATTAAATTAAAATACATAAAAATATTTTCTTTATTAAAGTAGACTTTATTTTAGTTCTCAATTAGTTTTTCATGTGTTTATAAGTTCAAATAATATTATAAATTGCATAATGTTATTCCATAATATCATATTTTATAACATAAATTATTTTAGGACCTTTTATTTTATTCTTATATATTAGTAAATTCTTAAAAAATATAATTTGCTTAAAAACCTCATATTCAACTAAAATTTTATTTTTTAGAAAATAAAAAAAATATAATAAGTAAATTTTGAGTTTAAAATTTTAATAATAAAGATAATTTAAAAATACACAATATACAAATAAAACAATTTTATTTACTAGAGGTGTGTTTAATCATTTTGATATTTTAATACTATTTTATAAAAACATTCCAATTGAAATAATTTAAATATATTAGATCATTTATTGATACATAATAATCTTTTAAATGTGGTAAAATTACTTTATTAATGTATCAAAATTTTTATTTTAGTGTGTGTGAAAAAATTTATCAAATTAAAAAATTTATATATATAGAAATCTCAGGTCGTTACATTCTCCCCTCCGTAAATAAATTTCACCCTTATAATTTTAATTATTCAACACAAATTAAAATACCTAATGGAATAAGTTAATAATAACTGAGGGTATACTCCTTAATAAGATACCAATATGATTATCTAAGGTAAGACTAATAAATTCACCTATTCTATAAATAAATACTAAGATTCTCAACCATTAATACAGAATATGTCTCTAAACCTAACAATATGTATGAGTAGTATCAAGATACATAACTTTAATATCTATGATTTCATGATTCTATTTCAAATAAAATACTAAATCCATAATGGTTATGATAATATCTAATAAAATCATAGTAAAATATCATATAAATATGAAAACTCAGTCGTAATATGTCTTATCCTATGACACCTTTATTTAAGAATTGATATATTTAGTCAAACTTATACATGGAAATATATGGAATTAAAATAAGTAACTCATAAATTTATTATATAAAATAACACATAAATTCTCTAGGTTTAGTCAAAATCATCCATGGCCATCTTCCAATTAAGTTCTCTGACCTAACAAGTTAACTTCCATAAAATTATATTTTCAAATCCTTCATAATGGTTTGTAAATAGAATGTGAATTAACTAAATCATATCCCATTGAATTTTCTAGATAAGTGTATGGTTGGTACATATTAATTTTTTACCATAATGATGATCAATATATATCTGACCATCAATTTTGGGGTTGTCACCCCTAGATGAGTCTGTGCCAAAACTAAGTTTGCTTTCGAGTATCTTGAAGCGATTTAAATTTTAAGAAAACTACATGATCTCTACATTACCAAGATTTAAATTGGTTATCTTATACTTATTTTTAACCTTAGGGTTTTCGTTAATGTTCCCTTATCATAATCTCAAACAAATAAAAAATATTCAATATTTCAAACATAATGGTTTGTGTATAACATTGAAACTAAGATCATCCATAACAAACCAACCCTTTATTTCCTTCTTAAATATTAAATCACCCTCAACCAATAACATACAAACCAATAAAGTTATTTAAACACTCTATTAATACCAATTGTATCACCCCTAAACCTGTGCTCTTGGATCCAGTGATAAAAACACATTACTTACAAGACTGGCTTTGATACACATCTATGATTACAATATCTTTCACAAATTTACAAAATTGAGGACCTTTTATTTTATAGTTTTATAGAATTAGGAGGAATAACTAACTAATAAAAATCATGTATTTCTTATCTGATAGAAATTTTATCGAATAAAAAGTAAAACTAATTGATCCATAATGAGTATTCAAAGTATCCCATAAATCCTCCACACAATATTCTCCTCTGAACCTGGCATACCTAAAATATTAATTCATAACCTGGGGAAAGGAAATAATAATAATGTGTGAGCTAAAATAATGAGTAAGGATAAATGTAATAATAAATAATATCATGAGATACATGATGTAAAACATAATATCATAATTAGCATGTAATTAAGATGTGGGAATTTATAACATAAGATAATAGAGTAATAATGGTCATATTATAAAATATTAGAATCATAGGAAATGTTCTAACTACATAAACATGACAATAAAAATAAATTCTCTATGTCTCGTTATTATAACATAGTAGGCTAGGATAACTTCCCATGACCATAGTTGGCTCGGATCATAGCCCATGCTCCATAAAATATCCTGAGATGAAAAAAATTACCCAATCCATTGTAGGGTTATATAATTATACTCCCACCCATCACATAATATAAATCATACATATGTGTTCCATATGGTTTAAATCGACATATCATAAAACCCTAAGGAAATAAAATGGGGTTTATATCATTTTTATGTTGTTACCTAAGGAAACATTCATGATTCTATCAATAAACATGATATAATAAACCCAAAAAAAGTAAATGAGTGTCCAATTAATTTAATAATCACTATAGGTAAATACTGATCAAAAAAACATGATTTTGCATATGGTATTTACACTATATAGGAAATGGGTATATGATTTAGACAATAATTTTCCAAATCAATTGGTGTATTGGGCATCTAGGTGTACACAATTTAATCAAGTAAAGGAACATAGGGAATTTATAGAAGAGAGACATTGGAAGTAAATAATTCCTATAAAAATGGATGATTAATAATTACAAAAGTAATGATGGATCATATAACAGATATAAAAGATAATTTCATAAGTCGTCTAGATAAAGAAGGTTGATGGTATCATTAGAAGAATACCATTGATCAAGCATGTGGCATAAATAAAAATATCTTTATAATCATTAGGAAATTGATTTGAAAATAATAATTTCCATTTTTCTTTGAAATTTTTTAAAAAGGTATATTTTTTTAAATGATGATAATAAGTTTTTATTTTGAAAACATAAAATCATAGAGATGAATTTTCTTAGAAAACAACAAAGGTGGTAAAAATTTAGGTCCACATGGAAATATGTAAAATATATTTATTTTGGTCAAAAGAGACCTATAAAGAAACATTTAAGAGTTTTCTTTTTAAAAAAAAATTATTAAATTTTTGGTAGTTGAAAATTTAATTATTAATATAATTTAAAAACAAGTCATCCTGGAAAATTTTAGAACATTACTTCAAAAGAAAACATTTTTGTAAACTAATAATTAGTATAAATTTTAAAGTCAATTAAAGCTATATAGTGAAACCCACATCGTAAAAATGATGTTAAAACTTTTCATTGATAATACTTCAATAGAATAATAAAGTTAACTTAAAATATTATTAAAAATACATTATATTGGTAAAATATTGATATGGAGGAGAAAATATCCAATGGAAAGTATAAGAGTTATTCTTATCAACATCACGACTTTATTTGAGGAAGTGTTTCATAAAAGGAGGGGATATTAATAAAGAGAAGTAGTATCCCCATATAAAAATTAAATCGACCATTTAATATTATGATGGTATAAAAAAATATTTGTAATATCATAATCAATAATAGATTTCATGAATCATTCGAAAAGGACTTGAGTCAAGAAAACATTTATGATTGGAGTAACATTTTAATCAATACTATTGAAGGGTGAAGAGATTGAAAATGAAGCTCAATTAGCCAGAGTAAAATATATTTCATGTTAACACAAAAATTGGTAATAATATACACCATTTAAATTTAAATTTTTGTATAAAGTAAAACATGTCTCAATGAGGGTATTTTGAGACAAAAATAGTTAACGGGTTAAGAACATTCAAATATAAACCCCTTGAAAGAAGGATAGATTGAATTTGAAGTGAAAATACCATGAATAAATATATTACATGATATTAAATATTAATTTTGTATTATATAGAATATTAAAAATAAAATAGGTGTATAAAGTATCATGTCTCTCAAATAAAGATATTTTGAGATGAAACCCATACCTATGTTTTAAATCATTCCACACTTAAACTTAACTTCTTGAATATTAAAATTAAGTTTATAAAAATCATTAATTAGAACCTTATTCATCTATAATTAATCTTATAATCTCTAATTATCATAATAAATTTCTCAATTATTATATTTTTCTACTTATATTGGTTACTCAAGGTGGTTCAATCAATTTTTACATGAATCTCTTGGAATTTTGACCATAGTTATGTTTATTTAAAAAAAATAAAAATATAAAATAAAAATATTGTTTTAATTATAAATTGTATACATAAAAATAATTTCATAATCTCATTCATGATTAGAGGTATTGTAAAACAAAATGTGTCACTATGTGGAGGTGGTAATCTGCACTTACGCACGGTCAACAATTTTATTTTACATAAAATTGGAGAGAGGTAGAAAGTAAAATTATTTTTAATTTAAAAACCATAATAATGTTATAAATATAATATTTACCCACTGAAACCCTATTTTTAACCATATATTAAAAGAGAGTATGAAAAATTGGACTCATCATACATGGAGGTGGTAGTCCACACATAAGAATGTTGATGTTTTTTATTTTTTTGATTGGTTTTGGAGAAAGGAACAAAAGAGATATTCTATTAGTATAATAAAATAAAAAAATATAATTAATATTTTTTTTGTCATAATCTCATGGATATAATATATTATATTGGGTATAATAATTAAAAATAAGAAATTTTGGTTAAGAAAGAGGTGATACCTTCGTTAAGATTTGGATCATCATCTTGAAATTCTTATTAAAAATAGAGGATTTATGTTGTCTTATGGTGAACAGAGGCTTGATATCATGTAAAGGAATTATAGGAGTTGTAATTAGGGTATATTTTAAAAATTCATTCAAATGTTAATTCAATTATGGAAGGTCTAGGAGTTTTAGAAGTGGTCTCCTTTTATAAGTGAATAAAATGGAATTTTCTATTGAAAATAATGTTAAGTAAGGGGTAAGAATGAAAGTGTATGAAATTTAGGTGAGTTGGATGTGGTATGATTGGTGAGACATGTGGGTAAAACTTTAAAACCTAGAAAATTGTTTTTATAATGTCTAAATCTCTTTTCAACTTAGTAAAATTCGAGCCACTTTAGATTAGTCCTTTAAACACTTATTACAATTAATTAAATATTAATGAAGTCAATTATTTTATTATTAAAAATATAAGAGGACACTTACCATATAATTTATATTGACTCAATTTAAGATAATTAATTTCATAAGTATGATAAATTATTACTTTAAGTTAAACACACGTGACACATAAAAAATTGTTTATTTAATAAAAGAGATTTTTTTTACTGTAAATTTAAGAATAATATATATTTTTAATGGTTACTGATTTTATAGAAAATATTTGATTTATTATAAAAACTAAATTTTAAAAACAATACATAACTGAATTTTACCAAAATATTAATTAATTAAAACAAAAGACATAAAACATTTTACTTTATTAATGTACCCTTTATTTAGTTATAAAAATAAAGGCCATAGATTTTCTAAGTTTAAATAATATTATAAAATTCATAATTTTATTCCTTAATTTTATATTTTATCACTTAAATGGTTTTATAACCTTCTCTATCACTCTTATTTATTGGTAAGGACTTATAAAAATAAATTTTTTGTAAAAGCCGTATTTTCGTCTAAAAATCAACATTTTCATAAAATGGTAATAAAAATTAATCTAAGTAAATTTTGATATTATAAATTAAATAATATATATAATTTTATCAAATTTTATTCCTAATAATTATATATTTAAGTTTTAATTTAAAAATAAATAATATACGGATAAAACACTTTTATTGAACAAATGTGTTTTTAATAATTAAGAGTTTTTAATGTTATTTTATACATACATTCCAATTGAAAGAACTTAAATATATAATATCATATGCTCATACATTAAAATATTTTAATGGTGATTAAAATAATTTATTTTCATATTTTTTTTATTTTAGTGTGTGTGAAGATTTTTATCGAATTTAAATGAAAAATACATATAATAAGATCTCAAGTTGTTACATAGTCTTCCTATCAAATAGTATTCAGTGTTAAGGATGTAAAATTAGGGATTGGATGAATTATCATATGATGAAATTATATTGGATGGATAGTATCAGATAGAAGGATTGGATGGAAAGATTCTAAATTAAAGAATAATATAATGAAATAATTTGAGAACAATTCTTGAAACCATTTCAAGAAAATCATATTTATGTTTTCTCTTTTGATGTAGAAGAGTTTCTTGTACACTATTTTGAATGTAAGGGATATAGGAAGAAACATATATCAGCACTACAACATCCAATAGAAGTAACCTTGGTTTAAGGCTATCTAGTTGTTGTAAAGAACATGAATTAAGTTAGAGACTATCAATATAGGTTGTATAAATATCATTAAAGGATATATAGTTGGACACAAAATTCACCTGTGTATCAATTTAGGATTGTTTTATTACTGCCTCCTAATGTATAGGGAACCACGCATGGGATAGGTATTGTTTTCTAGAAAATTCATAGTACATGGTACCACATTATAGTGGTGAATTTATCTACTGGTCATCACCATAAATAGGAATGATTAGATACTCTTATTGAGTATTGAACCTTTTAAAACCATCATGTGTAATCATATTCTTTGTTTGATTTACTTTTATACAAAACGTTAAATAGAATAAGAGATTCAATATCATAAAAAGGTATAGGGGTTAAAGTTATTAAAATATTAATTATTTAAAAAGTTCCCAAATTCCCCCATCCCCCACCTCTAAGTGTTAATAATATCCCAAAGTGGTCCTCTCAATTGGTATAAAAGAGTCAGTTCACCTCAATTGGATTCTCTACTTTTAATTTTATTCTCTTTTTAAGATTTGTGTTTCTTTTTTATATTTACTATAAAGTGCGGTTTTGATTCATATTTTATTATCTCATTGTAGAATTATTTTTCTTCCAAAACCATGATGAAAAGGATAATGAAATAAAAAAATAAATTTTAAGAAGTTATCTCTATTAAGATTATAGGAAGAATGTGATGTTTTTGAGTCAAGATTCAAGTATCATTAAGAAGGGGAGTTTTTGATTCAGTGATATATTTTTCTTTTATGTTTCCTCACTTTTGAAAAAACCATTGCCTCCTATTGAAGATTTATTTCCCTACTGAACACAATTCAACCACACAACCTCAAGAACACAAGAATGTACAAGTGTCGCCACTAAACAAGAATATCTACATCCTTGTTATGTTTTTTATATAATATAATACCACATAATCCATTAAAAACAATCCTTTGATATGTAATAATATTATTAGGATGTTCCCTTACACTTGTGTAGCGCTATGAAAACAATCCAATAGTGTGTGTACTTATTTTAGCATATAATGATGCAATATAATGTTACGATGCTTCTTGATCCACTTCCAAAATTTTGAACCTTCAAAAAAAGTCTTCTATTTCCTACCGAGAAGCTGGTAAGAACTTACTTGATTCCTCTGTAAACTATTCTGCTTCCTCTTCAAATTGTTTATTTCCTCAACAAACTAAGTTGTACTATATGGCACGAGTGCTTCACAAATTGTCTCTTCTTATATAGATTGTCTCTGTTCTATGGATGGAAAATTCCTCAAAAACCATCTTTACGACACGTTATCTTTCCCTTTGTGGGATATAGATCCCCACAATATTCATCCATGAACTTTTCTCAGGAACTGTCTCTTTTACGAAAATATTTCATCTGTGAACTCTTTTCCTTCACATAAATCATTCCCCCACGAACACTACTCCTTGGCGGACCACCTCTTTTGCGAACTACTTTAGACTTCTCGAAATTATTTACAGAGCGATGATCACTTATTTATAAAATTCAATCATAGTAATAATGGGATTAGGGTCCTCTATATATAGTAAAATAATTTATAAAATCTTGTTAATTAAATTTTACCAAAACTTTGATGAGGGACAGCCTTCACCATGGACTGTGCTCCTTCAGCGAACACTTTTTTCCCTTCACGATCCACATAGAACCTTTATTCATTCACAGTGTCTGATCCATCTTCAAGAATATCACTGCCTCTTAACCAAAAATGACAACCTATACACAAACAGAAATCCTCCCGCGAACTATGATCCTCATGTGAACCATTTTATCTACGTGGTCCATGTACAACGCTTCGTGGTCTGCATAGCTTTACAATGTGGAATCCTTCCTTTAATGATTTTACTTCACCACTCCATGTACCTTCTATGATTTTGATGAACTATCATTCATGGTATGTGAATTGCGCTTCTTGGAAATCCTTCTTTTTCCAAAAAAAACTCCCTATTTTACGCCCAAAAAATAAGAAAACACTGGGAAACAAATCCATATTAAAAATATACTATAGAAACACCATCTAAACTGTTTTTTAGTCATTTTTTTAATCACAAACTGCATATTTTTTGGTATGCAACCTTTCATCGATCATATTTATCATCGTAGGACTTTCATAGGAAAGTTCAGTAACTTCTTTAGCTTCCAGAAACATCATTCTTTCCAATAAAAACTAAATGTGATTGGAAACATGTTTAATCCACCTTTATTTCATAAGGATTGCATCAGAAGTTCTCCAAACAAATTATGATATTTGATAAATAAAAATCATAAAAGCATCATCATATTATTCAAGGCTTTTACAAAGTGGATTCATTTATCCTTTTTGACAACAAAAAAGACAACACCCTTCAAAAACAGACTCTTCTTACTTCCTTCTCCATCCAACTTGGTCCTAAAAATCTCCCCCTTAATATTTTTTTGTCAAACAATATTCATAAATCAGTAAAATTTGTAACCTCAATCTATGTATTACATATCAAATATTTTAAGCCTATGTGAGCTAAATCATTGTAGGAAACAATAATTATTCACAGCA
Source organism: Viscum album (assembly GCA_963277665.1). Taxonomy (NCBI): domain Eukaryota; kingdom Viridiplantae; phylum Streptophyta; class Magnoliopsida; order Santalales; family Viscaceae; genus Viscum; species Viscum album. The sequence continues at coordinate 798,536,482 of OY728130.1, read as the reverse complement.
AAACCACACTGTCCAAAATTAGTGACTATGATACCTATTCAGATTTCCTCCTAATTCTTTCTTCCTCATCAATATTCCCTATCATTCTCCACTTCTTCAACTTTATTGGAATAAAAAAAATTCTTGTAACCACTCAAAAAATAGTTAAAATAGTTCATATATATATATATATATTAGATTCACATCTTACACATAACTCACCCTTTATACATGATTACATAAGGATATATTTTTGAAAGAATTATCCTACTTAAAAGCAGTATCCAAAGGTAAGATTATATAGGGAACAAACACATATATATAAACCATGATGAGATAGAGGTTTAATGCCCATGCTCAACCTCAATTTATAAAATGTTTCATTTGATAAAGGTTTTGTGAATATGTCAGCAACTTGTTCCATTATAGTAATATACACTTGCTTCAATCCATTCTTCTCAACATGAGATTTGAGGAACTGGTGATTTATGTCAATATGTTTTGAATGATAGTGTTGTATTGGATTCTTTTTTAGGTTGATTTCACTTTGATTATCACATCCCAAGAGCAGGGGTAAATTTACTTCAACAAGTAAGTCTTCCAAATGAGTATTCATCCACATAAGTTGTGTAAAATCTTTAGTGGAAGCAACATACTCAGCTTCGACCATACTAAGAGTTATTAAATTCTATTACTTTTTATACTAAATAACAAAAATATTTTCCAAAATAAAACTCCACCAGATGGGGATCTTCTATCATCGACATTTCCTATATAATTAGCATCTGAATACCCAAACAATTCAATACCTTCTAAGCAATAATACCCTATTCCAAAAAAAAAATTATGCCTTTGATGTCACACCCCGACCCGGTATCTTCCAGTCGTAGTTATTTTTATTTATTTATTTATTTATTGTCTTTTTTATTTCTTAAAGTTTAAAAAATTATTAAATTAAAATCCAAATTAAATAAAAATAAAATAATTGGAAAAAAATCAATAATAATAATGATGATGATATTATTATTTAGTTTATTAATATGATAAATTCAGTTATTATTAAAATTATTATATTGATTATTATTATTATTGTTATTTTTATTATTATTGTTATGTTTTACATTTTTATTATATCTATTTTTTTTAGAAACACTAGTCTCTCGCCCCTACCCCCTTACGTGACTGATCCCCCCCCACCTTCCCTCTTTTGCTCAGGCTACCCCCCACTAATGAGGGCCCTATGACATGCCTCCCTCCGTTCTCTAGTCTAGCGGCCCTTCGTCTAGCCTCCCGCCCTCGTACAGTGGCCTCCCCCGTCCATGTGGCGCAACACACCCCTAGATAACCCTAGTCCAGTGTGCACCCCACTTCTGGCTGCGACCCTATCCGGTGCACCCGATGTTTGCTGACCCTTTATGACGCTCCTCCTTTGCTTACGATTCTTCTTCTGGTAACCGTGACCTGGACACCGGCCCCTCTTCGGTCGTGTCTTTCCTTGGTTATTCCCTTTTCCTCATCCTTAGGATTTTAGTTTCTCATAGGGTTTCGATTTTTGGACTCTATTTTGATGTTTTGGGGTTAAATTCTTGTTTTAGGGTTCATCTTTGGTCCCCTATGGTGTGAATACGGTGACATTGAAGTTCATCCCCAAGATTAAGGGGTTTCAACACCAAATATAGGTGGTTTTGTGCATAATATTTATTTTATGATTTATTTTGTTTGTTAAATTAATTGAGCATGGTCTTTGATTAAATTGTTTGATACAGAATTGTATTTAAGGGAGTTTAATATGCATTTGACTATTTTTGTAGAAAATTTATTTGGAATAGAGTGTGTTCATGATGAAAATCCATGTTTATTCTTTTATTAGTGTTTTATTATGTTGTGCAAGGGCTGAAAATTTTATTTTATCATGTTATTGGTGTACATTTGTCCCTACAAGAGGTTTTTGAGTGGGCATTTGTGTTCAAAGTTTGGTAATACTACTTGGGGTTGTTTCATAAAATTTTAAAGTGGTTTATTAAATATTATAAAGGGTTTGAAACATGTTAGGATATTGTTTTTGTGTGTATATATTTTCAAAAGTGGGTTTGAGTATGCAAATGGAGGTATTTGTGTGTGTGTACCTTGTTGTGAAAATATTTGGACATGTTCAATCAATTTTTTAAGTAGTGATCCATGTGTTTTTGTGGGTATACTAGGTGTGTATGTGTGGAAAAGAATATTTTATGGGAAATTTATCACTTTGAGCATGTTTTACTTGTTGTGCATTTGTCAATATATTTTTTAAATTCTTTCAAAAGATGGAAAGTGTGTTTTAATGTCACTTTGGTGTAATTTTGGTTTTAAAGTGTCTTTTACAACTTGAAGTTGAGTGTGTTATTATTTCACACCCTTGATGTGTTATTTTGAAATGTTTTGTCGATTATTTAAGTGTTTTATTGTTTTATTTAATTATATGTGTAGTGTGTTGGACCTCGCTATGATAGTTTTGGGCCGCGAGTGTCGAGGTATCCTACATGTACATGCATAGGGTAAGGAATATATATATATATATATATATATATATATATATATATGTTTGTGTGTGTGTGTGTGTGTTTTCTTTGTAAATATTCCCTCATGGCGTGGGGAATATGTGAAATGAAGCTAGGGTGTATATATATATATGTATAAATGCATGTGTGTGTATGCGCTAAGTGTCGGTTCGAGTGGTCGTCGACAAATAGCGACATGTTTGAGGTAGTTCCCCAATGCATATTCCCTTAATTTTAATTTCATAATATCTTTCTTGTTTTAAAAATATTTTTTACATTTATTCAATATACACATGCTATGAAATTTGGTTGTGGTTTCTTGAAATGATTATACATTTGTCCTAGAAATTGAAATGTTTTTCTAATTTGATTGGTCTTAAGTGACTTTTCATGAAAATTGATTTCCTAAGTGGTTTTGAATTGTAATGAGTATTTCCAAAGGTGTTTGGCCTTTTGGTCGGTTAGTTGTAAAAAGCATTCCCTTTATGTAATTGAGCCTGTTTGGAACTTTATAAATGTTTTATGAAAAAGAAAAACCTCTCTTGAGGCACACCACCCTTGGTTTTAGAAAATAATATTTATGTTGAATGTGTTACTATGTGCCTAATTTGATTCTTATGCATTGTGTGACATAAAAGAGGGGGAATGAGCTTAAGGATGGAAAATGGTGGTGAGAGGTTGAATGGGTTTTAGATAAAGAAAGTTTTATGTACATATATTCTTTCTTGATAGAGAAAACTCACCACCACTTGAAATAGAGCACAATGGGAATCCTAGGTATCTAGGTGGGTGGGCCAGGACTAGTACACTAGATGACACAGCAGGGGTTCGTCCTAATTCATCTAGTAGGATTGACATAAAAACACTAACAAATCATATGAATTACTAAGGTTCATGGTTTCTAAGCCATGTTTTCTGATGTTTGTGGTTTCTAATACATGTTTCACCGAGGTTTGAGGTCTCTAGGGTCTCACTTGTGCTAGCTACCTATAGGTATTACCCAAGGTGCTCATTTGAGACATGATGCTTGCAATGTAATATTTATTTTAGTTTTTTCATACTTTATGTCTTATTTGTGAAAAAAATATTTTAATCTAAATTAGTTTCCTTTCATTTTGAAATGTTAATGTGTGATTGGAACTTATTTTGAAAATGTAGTGGGAGAGAAATGCTTTACTTGAAAATGAAAACTTGTTACTTAAATTTGAAAAGAATGAAAACCATTTTTTTATTACGTTCTATTTTCAAAATTGCATTTTTTGGATTTCAAATAAAAGGAAATGGAATAGGGCATTGCTGTATCTTCGCAATCCTACTAAGAATCTTAGTGCTCACACCTACTTTAATTTTCAGTTTCAAGTTCCTCTAGTTTTGGATCACTCTCAGAGTGAGTGTAGTTTATGTTTCATGGTGACCCAAGAGGTCACTTGAGGTATGTTGTGTTGCTTCATTTATTCCTTTTTCTACTGCCAAGTTGTTCAGTTTATTTTCCTTTATTTATCTGCTTGTTCAGTTTATGATTATTTATCTTTTTTATGGTCCAAATCATACCCAACTGGTTTATTTTGATTTCCATCACTAGTTTCCAACTCGTGGGGATCGGGAACACACTTCAAGATATGGCGCGGACCGGCTCAAGTGACCGGTTCAAGGTTGATCGAGTTTGGTTTGTGAAAAAATGGTATCAGAGGATTTTCTTGTTATTTGGGGTGTCAGGTAGCTTGGTGATTAAGTGTGTCGGGACTCGAGAGTTTGGTGCGGGAAGGACGTCATGAACCCTTTCCTGTCCTGAGACTCGAGTTTCCATGGGTTGTCTGGGATTTGAATTTTATTCTTTGACTTGGTCTGTGTGGATGAGGGATGGAAAAAGAAGTGAGCCAGTTTTATACGGTGGGCATGCATGGAGTAGCAACCCATGTACAGCTCAAGTGCACGGTTTCAAGATACTTCATGTGGTTTGTGCTCGCTCGGAGCATGGTCTTCTAAGCCATGTTACTGGGTTGTCATAGCCAATAGTCCCTTGTTATTGTAATTTTTGATGTGATTTATGTTTGAGATTAGTTTTTACTGACTTGAGTGGATTTCAAAAATGAAAATGGTTCATAGAAAAAGGGGTTTTCAAAATGGAATGTGGGTTTGGAGTGGTAAATTAATCTTGAAATGGGAATTGTTTTATTTTAATGGAATTTGGTTTCAAAGGGAAAAATGGGAAGTTCATTGGAAGTTGTTTTGGGACCTGAGTAATGCATTTTGGAATGTGAATTAGAAAAGTTTAGGAATTTGGAAATGTATTGATTTAATTATAAGTGACATTTTCAAATTGGTTGATAATTTTTTCTTTACGTTTAATGATCCATTTTCAAAATGAGATGTGTTTTGAATTAACCCCTCGTGTTCCTATGAGGGATCACATATATAGAGGTATGCATGTGGAACAGGTATAATTGGTTGTATGTTTGGATGGGTGCATGAGCTAGCACAAGGGTATATGTATATGTGAGACTTCATGGGATAGCAATTGTGGATATTTAAGTTGTTTTGTTTGCTGAAAATGGTTCTCAAAAGGTAATTTAAATGTTTTGAAAAATGAGTAAGCAATTTTTTAGTGTTCTATTTTTTTGTTTGGTATCCTTTTTTGTGGGTTCTTGGTTTTGACATACTAAATGGTGGTTGGAATATTTATTTGAGTTTTAGTTTTAGTTTTTGATTGAAGTGTGGAATCCTGATTTATGATGAGTTTGTTTTGGCTTTGTGCCTTTTGTTTTTGAGTATACTACCCAGAAAATTCCAAGAGGTTTCTAGTGAGTCTTTTATAGTTATTGGTTCTACCCATACTCTTAGCAGAGTGGTGGAATTGAAACCCTTTTAGTTTTTTTCCATCTTCTGTGTTATCATGATCTATTGAAGGTATAGGAATGGCTTGGTGAAATCATTAGTGTTTTCAGGTTTTTGGAAATTCCCTAAGCTATGAGAGTTTGTGCTGGTTCGAGTTCCTTTTAGGGTCCAACTTTGTATTGGTGCGAGATAAAATACCAGTTTCATTGCATGATTGTATGTCTTGGAAGGTGTTTAAGACCACTTCTCTCCAACAGTTTATACCTAAAGAGGTGAAAGATAGGAAATTGGTAGAGCTCGTGAGTGTCCATTAAGGCCAATGGATAGTGAAGGATTACGTCAGGAATTTCAAGGGGTTGATTCCCTTTTCTCTTGAGGTAGCATCGTAAAATCAGTTAAATTTTCTCTTCTGTGGGGTCTTCGTCTAGGGTTCAAGGACCGATCATTTTTTGTGTTTGGGATGGTTCCCCATTTGGTGAGAGAAAACTGGAGGAACCTATCTCAGACAAGTTTTCTTGTCAATTCCATCTTCTATTAGTCATGCCACTCTCTTTTTTGCTTATGGTGTGGTCGGTTAGGGTACATTAAGTCACCTTGTCATAATCCTTAGAAGACTTTTCGTCGGTGTGGATGTTTGGGAAACTTAGGGATGTTCTGCTAGCGGCAATGTCAAAAACAGTCTCGACAAGAGGGTGTTATCTTCTAAATGTGGGGTAGTAGATGCTTCAAGTCATCAGAGCTCCAGCCACAAGTCTCAAAGTAATGCCTTCCACGCAGTCAAGAATCATTGGGTGTGGGGAACCTTGGTCTAACTTTTGTATTTAGTTCTAAAATAGGAACGTTTTGAATTCCTATATTGTAGCTTCCTCGTATTTGAAGGTTTTCTTTTGCTATAAGATGAACATAGGTATATTTTTCTCATTGTGGTATTTGTTCTTTGAATACCCCAACTTAGTTGAAAAAGGTGTGCTGATCTCATTTTCTTGTAATTCTAGTAGTTGTGCCTCCTCAAATGTGAGATTTTACGGTTTTCTCTTTATGGATATGAGTCTCAAGATGATTTTCTCTCTTGTGTGGAAAGCTCTTTTGGTGACCCATTCTTGTTTTAGGATGTTCTTGTTTTGAAGACATGTGTGTATTGGGAAATAATGAATAGGTTTTTGGTTCTCTATTAGGTTTGGGGTCTTTCATTGAGGAGCCCAAGTGGTGAGGGTTTGGTTTGTGCGAAGAGTTCGTGGGTCGGTTTGTGTTGGGCCCATATCGGTCGGTGCTAATTGGCTTAAGCTAGTCAGTTCATAGATGGTGGGGAGTCCCACCTTGAATCTTGTCATGCCTTCTTCGAGTTTTGGTCTGTGTGGTGGTTTCCTCTTTGGATCAAGTTAGCAGTTCCAGAGTTACCCCATGCTGAGAGTCTCAATGTAGGATGTGCTAGTTGGGTTCTTATGGTGGGGAGAACCCTCCTCATTTCCTAATGGATCTTCTTTTTATATTTTCCCTTAGATTTGGTCGGGTGTGACTGATGGAGTGAAAAGTCACATTAAGTTCATGATTTTTTTAGCATTGTTCAGTTTCGAACTCGAGTTTTATTCCTTAGTTGGCTGGGTGATTTCTTGGGGGGTAGAAATTTTCTATGGTAGGGATAATTGTCACACCCCGACCCGGTATCTTGCGGTCCCAGTTTTTTTTTATTTTGGTTTCATAATGTTTAAAAAAATTATTAAATAAAAATATGAATGAAATAAAAATAAAATAATTGGAAAAAAACGATTTGATAATAATAATAATGATAATATTATTATTTAGTTATTATAAATTCAGCTATTATTAATATTATTATATTAATTATTATTATTATTATTATTATTATTATTATGTTTTATGTTTTTATTACTATTTTAATTATTTTTGAAACCCTAGTCTCCCACCCCTACCCCCTTATGCGACCGACCCCCCCCCACCTTCCCGCTCCCGCTCGTGCTAACCCCCACTAGGGAGGGCCCTACGGCGTGCCTCCCTCCTTCCTCCAGCATGGAGGCCCTTTGTCCGGCCTCCCTCCATCGTGTGGTGGCCTCCCCCTCCATGTAGTGCGACACACCCCCGGAAAATCTCCAGTCCGACACGCACCCCACTTCTGGTTGCGGCCCTGCCCAGTGCACCTGTTGTTGGCCGACCCATTCCAATGCACCTCCTTTTCTTAGGATGCTTCTTGCAGTGACTGTGACCCAAGTTCCGGCTCCTCATTGTTCATCTCTTTACTCGGTGATTCCCTCCTCCTCTTACTTAGGATTTTACTTGCTCAAAGGGTTACAATTTTTGGACTCTATTTTGATGTTTTGGGGTCAATTGCTTGTTTTAGGGTTCATCTTTGGTCCCTTATGGTGAGAATATGGTTCAATTGAAGTTCTACACTGATATTTAGGGGTTTCAACACCAAATATAGGTGGGTCCATGCGTAATCTTTATTTGATGATTTATTTTGTTTGTTAAATTAATTCAGTATGGTCTTTTATTAAATTGTTTGATGCGGAATTGGATTGAAAGGAGTTTAATATGCATTTGATCCTTTTGTAGTACGTTTATATGGAATTGAGTGTGTTCTTGATGAAAATCCATGTTTAGTCTTTTATTAGTAATTTATTATGTTGCGAAAGGGCCGTGAATTCCGTTTTATCATGTTATTCGTGTGTGTTTGACCATAAAAGAGGTTTTTGAGTGGGCGTTTGTGTTCAAATTTGGTAAAACTGCTTAGGGTTGTTTAATAAAAATTTAAGTGGTTTATTAAATCTTATAAATGGTGTGAAACATGTCTGGATATTGTTTTGGTGTGCCTATATTTTAAAAAGTGGGTTTGAGTATGCAAATGGGGGTATTTGTGTGTGTATGTGCCTTGTTGTGAAAATATTTGGACATGTTCAATCAATTGTTTAAGTAGTGCGGCATGTGTTTTTGTGGGTACATGAGGTGTGTATGTGTGGAAAAAGGATATTTGATGGGAAATGTACCACATTGATCATGTTTTACTTATTGTGCATCTGTCAATATGTTTTGTAAATTCTTTCAAAAGATGGAAAGTATGTTTTAATGTCACTTTAGTGTACTTTTGGTTTTAAAGTGGATTTTCCTACTTGAAGTTGAGTGTGTTATTTGTGAAAACCCTTGTTGTGTTATTTTGAAATGTTTTGTGGATTTTTTAAGTGTTTAATTTTTTTATTAAATTATATGTGTAGTGCGTTGGACCTCACTATGATGGTTTTGGGCTGTGGGTGTCGAGGTATCCTACATGTACATGCATATGGTAAGGCATATATATAGATTCACTCTTTGTACATATTCCCACGTGGCATGGGAAATATGTGCAATGAATCTATCGGTGTATATATATATTTTTATAAATTCATGTGCGTGTATGCGCCAAGTTTCGGTTCGAGTGGTCGTCGACAAACAGCGACATGTTTGAGGTAGGTCCCCTATGTCTATGACATTAATTTGAATTTCATAATTGCTTGATTGTTTTAAAAATATTTTTTACATTTATATTTTATACACATGCTATGAAATTTGTTTAGGGTTTCTTGAAATGATTATGCCTTTGTCTTAGAAATTGAAATGTATTTCTAACGCCATAAGTCTTAAGTGACTTTTCTTGAAATTTGATTTCCTAAGTGGTTTTGAAATGGTAATGAGTATTTCCAAAGGCGTTCGGCCTTTTGGACAGTTAGTTGTAAGATGAGTTCCCTTTATATAATTGAGTTTGTTTGGCACCTTAAGAGTGTTTTATGAAAAACAAAAACCTCTCTTGAGGCACACCCCCTTGGTTTTAGAAAATGATTTTTATGTTGAATGTGTTATTATGTGCCTAATTTGATTCTTATTCATTATGGGGCATGAAAGAGTGGGAATGCACTTAAGGAGGGAGAATGGTAGTGGTAGGTTGAATGGGTTTTAGATAAAGAAATTGTTATGTACATGTATGATTTCTTGATAAAGAAAACTCACTGCCACTTGAAATAGAGCACAATGAGAAACCTGGGTATCTAGGTGGTTGGACCAAGACCAATACAATAGATGACACGGTAGGGGTTCATCCTAGTTCGTCTAGCAGGATTGATATAACAACACTAACTAAACATATGAATTACTGAGTATAGTGGTTATTAAGCCACGTTTTCTGAGGGTTCTGGTTTCTATGCCAAGTTTCACAGAGGTAAGAGGTCTCTAGGGTCCCACTTGTGTTAGCTACCTCTAGGGATTACCCATGGTGCTCATTTTCAATGTGATTCTTGTTATGTGATTTTTATTTTAGTTGTTTCAGACTTGATGTCTTATTTGTGAAAACCATATTTTAATATAAATTATTTTCCTTTCATTTTGAAATATTAATGCATGTTTGGAACTTATTTTGAAAATTTAGTGGGAGAGAAATGATTTACATGAAAATAAAAACTTGTTACTTAAATTTGAAAAGAATGAAAAAAATTATTTTATTACATCCTATTTTTAAACTAGAATGTTCTGGATTTCATATAAAAGGTAGGGTATAGGGCATTGTTGTATCTTGACATTCTTACTGAGCATCTTGGTTCTCACACCTACTTTACTTTTCAGTTTCAGGTTCCTCTATTTTTGGATCACTCTTGGAGCGAGTGTAGTTTATGTTCCATGGTGACCCACGAGCTCACTTGAGGTATGTTGCATTACTTCATTTATTCCTTTTTTTACTGCCAAGTTTTTTGGTTTATTTTCCGTTATTTATCTTCTTGTTCAATTTATGATTATTTATCTTTTTATGGGGAAAATCATTCCCAACTTGTTTATTTTGATGCTTGGCACTAGTTTCTAGAATGTGGGGATCAGGAACGCCCTTTGGGCCATACCGAGGACCGGTTCAGGTGACCAATTCAGGGTTTTCCCAGGTTGGTTTGTGACATTTGATATATCTGAGAAATCATTTTCCAGAAATTAAATTTGATTATTTAGGATTGCTCTAAAATCTTTCAAATAAGGTAAAAACCTAAACAATGTTAGGTCTTGAGGTAATAAAATATAACAAACTTCTAATAAACTTTTGAAACTATTTATGATCAACTTATTTACCTTGACCATCTTTAGACAACTTGTTTCCCAATGAAATTTGTGTGGAAACTAGTTTTGAATTTTGTATTCCAAACTTATTAAGAGGTTCTTTAGCATACTTTTCTTGAGAAAGAAAAAAAAAATTCTACTTTTGTAAAAATTTTAACCCAAGAAAGTGATTCATTTATCCCAAAATGGAAATATAAAATAACTTCTTGATATCTTCATCAAATATTTCAAAATATCTGTCATCATTTTCAACAAAGATTATTTCATCCAGATAAAGAATTACAATGAGAAAAGATCTTGACATTCTTTGATGCAAATATTGATATCAACTCTTCATTTATTAAAAATCATATTCCTTAAACAATAATACAACTTGGAGTATCATGAACTCATGGATTTTTTTATCTCATACAAGTCATTATTCAACCCGCACACATGACTTTCATATTTCCAAACAACAAATCCACATAGTAGTTTAATGTAAACTTCCTCATAAATATCCCCATTCACAAATGCGGACTTCACATACATTTGAAGAAATTTGTAACTTCATTGTGTAGAAATATAAATAAATATTGTGATTGATTATAACCTTTATATAAGAGTAAAAGTATCCTCAAAATCGATAACTTCAATTTTTGAGTAACATTTTTTCACTAACCATGCCTTGTTCCTTATCATTTTTCCTTCTTCATCCATCTTGTTCTGAAAAAAACCCATTTTGTACCAATAAAATTTTTTTATTCAGCTTGGGAATAAATTCCCAAGTATTATTCTTCTCTATCTGATCAATTTCCTCATTCATATCTTGAACCAATTATGGATGCTCAAAAGCTTCATTCACATCATTCGTCTCGACTTTTGAATAGAAAGAAGTGTGTATAACCACTTTTGAAATTTTTCTTGTTTGAACCTTATAATTTTGGTCACTAATAATGTTCTGATCCTCTACTTTATTTCTCATCCTTGGATGGTTTATTTGAGTTTCCTCCTCATCACTATAAATTGATGAGTATGATTCCTCTTCTTGGGTATGATTACCACTATCAGCATCATTATCATAATTGTTAACAAAATATTCCTTATCCTACTCAACTTCCATATCATCATACATTTTCTTTTCTTACTCATTATTTTCAACAACATTAACATTATAATAATCAACAATTCTTCATATATAATTGTTGAAACATATATATCCTCTTCCTTATGGAGTGTATCAAAGAAAAATTTCATCTTCACCACTTTGCTCAAACTTTCCAAGGTTTCCACCTTTCCTTTTTATAATGCATGGACACCCAAAAACTCTTATGTGTTTCAAACTTGGAGGTTTTCTGTAAAATATTTCATATGAAATCATATAAAAAATTTCATGTAGAAACATGAGTTTTGAATATACACAGTAGTACTCTTTCCTTGCCTCAAATAGTAATGAGAGAGACCATGTTCAAGTAACAATGTTCACCTGATTTATACCAGACTTCTATTCTTTCTTTTAGAAAATGAATTTCGTTGAGGTGTGTATGGTGAACTAAACTCATGATTAATTTCATGCTTCTCAAGATAATTTTCAAATTATTTTTTCTTATACTCACCACCATTATCAATTCTCAAATTCTTCACTGAATACTCACATTCCTTCTCTTCTTTCCTCCAAAAACACTTAAAATATTTCAGATCATTTGACTTATGTTTCATATATATAACATAAGTAATATGAGTAAAGTCATGAATAAAATTGATCAAGTACTTATCCACATGTGTTTATTTTTTTCCCATTGTCCCACATATATCAGAATGAATAAGTCATATGGGTTGTTTTGAATAAATATCAAATTTATTATGCACAAAATTTGTAATCTTTCCTTTTTGAAAAATAGTAAAACATCAATCTATTTTTCTTGACATATTAGGAATATCTCAAACATTTTCCCTCTTTGATAGATTGCTCATGTTTTTTTGACACATATGTCCCATCCTTTTATGCCATAATTGATTCTCTTCCACAATACTCAAGTAACAAGAGTTTTGAATTTCACCAACGTGGAACAAGTATCCTTCTGTACACTGGTCTCTTGTAATTATATTTCCATATTTCTCACTTTTCACTATAATCCCATATTATATAAAGATAACATTGTTATTTCATCACAAAGATGTGAAACACTTGGTAGGTTTTGTTTCACACCATCAACATAAAAGGCTTTCTTATATTTCATCTTTTCTTTCCCAATGATGGCTCATCTAACACCTTTGATTATCAAAGACTCATCATTTAAAATTTTTATTTTCCCTTCTTTAAAGTCTTTCAATTATTCAATAAATTTAAGTCTCCTTTCATATGATAAGAACACCCACTATCAAGAATCCATGTTCATTCTCCTTTTATAACTCTCAAAGTAGTTTTAACAACAAGAGATTTTTCTTCTTTATTTTCATTTTTACCTCTAACTTTTTGAGAACTGTTAAGAAACTTTTTTTGTGCTGGTAACAGTACAAGAAAACCCATAAAAAGATTTCTAGGTTGTTCACATCTTTCACAAATAGTTTCTAGTGGTTGGAAATTATTCTCAACATTCACACCACCCTTCTTATATTTCATCTGAACATCCATCTCTAACTTTTTATTTTTAGAGGATTGAATCCCCCTCAAAACTTTCCTTCCAAAAATTGTAGAATATTATTAATGTTGTTGGATGAACAAAAAATATTTTACATATATCTAAATACACCATAATACCAAAAATATCCATATAAATAATATTTTTCTATAAAATTTTTAAATTCACCAGTGTTGTGAGTATATTTCTTAGTACCTTATTAATAAAAAATTATTGACGATTAACCTATATATTTTTAAATTATACCTTCTTATTTAGCTCATATTTTTTCCAAACATAGATTTTTTTATAAAATTCTAAATTTTCAGCATTGTAAACTTTGGCCACATACATAACTTTCCTAGATATCTTCTTCTCAGAACTAATTCTTACTTTCTGATTAACCTTTGAAGGTAAATTTTGTTGAGCCTACTTAGGTTTATTTTAACCATAATTTTCAATAACTTCTGAGATAGAGTTTTTAAAACTTATATCTCTCTATTCATCTTTAGAAAGTTTTTTTGGTAAAATTTTCAAATCTTTATATTTTTCCTTTATCTTTACTTCTAAATGTTTATTATGATTCTTTATTTTCAAAATATAATTCTTCAGATCATCAATATATTTTACCAGCTTGACATTCTCATTTGGAAAACCTTCTTGATTGTTTGATTTGGGATTTTCATTTATCAACTTCCTTATTTTCCTTCCCAATCCTTATAATCGTTCTCAAAAATTATTTCAAATCTTCTATTTTATGATATTCAAGTTTAGTTTCTTCTTCTTTAGAACTGCTTCTCCCAAAATATTCATTATTCACTACCATAATAAAGGTATTCTCTCCAGCTTTCTCAAAAAATGATTTTTCATATTCAACTTCATGGTATTCTTCTTCGTCATATTTAAACAAAAATATTATTCTTTTATATTTGAATAACTTTTTATCCTTTCATCTTAAAAAATAGTTATGTTTTTCACCCTATTTCTTCAACGAACTTCTTGGAATTCTTTCATCTTCATCGCTATCTTTTTCTTTATTTATTTGAGGAAAATTATTTGTAATGTGACCAATGGATCCACATTCAAAACATTTCAATGGAAGTTACCCTTTTTATTTACATGTACCTCTCTTCACATTTTTTGAAAAAAAGTATAAAATATCATCAAGATTTTTTCAAACCTCATTTTTTGATTAATAATTATCAACATAATATTCCTCAATAACCTTCATAGAATTTTCATTTTTTGTGGATTTGAAATACATTTCTCTATAAACTTTTATTTTTCTCTTCATAGTCTTCTCCCTCCTTATTTTATATGTGATGAGAGTTCTATGAAAATCATCCAGGGATAATGTTTCAGGGTCTCTATATTCCAATAAAGAAACTATAGCATCAAACTTGTCAAGAATAATTCTTAATATATTTTACACAACTAAATAATTCACTAACTTTTCACCAAGACATCTTATAGTGCTGAAATTTCATTTACCCTGGTAAATAAGTCCCTAATAGATTCAAACTCAACCATTTTAAAATATTCATACTTCATCCTCTATATTTTTAGTTTTTTCTTCTTCACTTTTATATTTCCTTCATATATGTTTTAAAACTTATCCTAGATACCTTCAGTTGTGGAAACACCTTTCACTCATAAAAACTCACTTTTAGAAAGTGATGAGAGTAAAGAATTTTTAGCTCTTCCATCATTCTCAATATTCTTTTTATAAAGAGGTGTAAGAGTTACCTGGACATAAATAGGAGTAAATTTATATGTTGTAGCTTAAATAACGTCATACCCAGGAGACATAATATAAGGCATAATTCTATCTTTTTATATATGATAATTCTTTCTGTCGAATATCCTAATCCCCTTACTATTCATGAAACTAAAATTCTCCATGAAAACTTCTCTTCAAAACTTATCAAATAATAGACGAAGGGAACATACGCTCTAAGACCAATTAAAGTTTACCAATAAAGATTCCAGTATCACTAAGAGGGGGAGGGGTGAATCATTGATATCTTTTTCTTTTATGGTTACTTACTTATGAAATAACCTTTGCCTCCTATTAAATAATTCTCTCTTTGTTAAACCCAATTTAACCACAAAACCATAGAAACATAAGAATTACATGGTTCACTACTCAAAAAGAGTAGCTTCATCCTTGGTATGGTTTTGAAATAATCCAATACCACACAATCCATTAGAAAACAATATATTTATGCAGAATACAATGAGTAGGATGTTCCCTTACACTCGTGTAGTACTATGAAAATAATCCAATAGTGTGTGTGCTTATTCTAGAACATAATAATGTAATGAAATTTTATGATGCTTCTTGATTTTCTTCCACAAATTTTTTCCTTCAGAACATGTCTTCTCTTTCCTACCTAGAATCTAGTAGAAACTTTCTTGAGTCTTCCATGAACTATTCTACTTCCTCCATGAATGACATGTTTCCTCCACAAACTAAGTTTCACCATGTGGCATGAGTTCTTCACAAATCACCTCTTATTCCACATATTGGAGATGTAGTTAACCAATCTAGAGAAGACATATGCTAATAATTAAAAAAAAGAGCTAGTTGTTCTTATTATACAATGATCAAATAAGGATCCTGAAAAAAAAGACCTCTTAAATTTAAAACAAAGATCACGAAAAAATATAATGATCTCTCTCAATAACCTATTATTAAATAGGTATTATTCATACCTTGTTATAATTTTTTAGATAAATCTAGTGTTATGAAAAGTATAGGTACCAAAAAAAATATAAATTTATAGATAATGAAAACTCAAAAATAAGTTTTCCACCTTGTGTGGTGTGAATAAGAAAAGTAAAGTGGATGTTTGTTCCCTATAAAGAGCCCATAAAGTCATAAAGAAGACAAAAAAACATCATATAGTGGATATAATAAGATCAAGGTTTGTGGGTAAATATTAGTGCTACAATAGATTTGGGCATTGTGCATTATATTGTTGGTACAATCATAAAAATATTAAATTATAAATGAATCATATTCTAAGGGGGGTAATCTTGAGATTAAGAAAAAACATCCATATATAAAGAAATATATATATACGTAAAATAAATTATGAAAACTTGAAAATATCTAATATTTCTATAATAATAATGTCCATAATATTGGTGCATGTTCATATCTACATGTAAAAAAATAAGATAATCAAATAACACCATATAGGTTGGTGAATAAAGAAGAAGCAATATGGAAGTAAGGATAATAATGTTTTAAGAAAATAATCTTCCCAAGAAGATGTCTATTAACAAAAGTGATAATTCTATATAATCTAAATCCAACAAGTTGAAGAATATAACATCAATTCAAATAACTTATAGTAAGAAAGGTGATCTATGATTACAACCCAAAACTTTCTGCTGATGTACCTAATGATATTCTCAAAAAAATTATAGATTATTTAGAGAGTGCAAGTAAAATGGAAGAAGAACAAGAAAAGGATATTCAAAAAACAAAAATAAAATATTACACATTAATAAGACAAAGATCATGATAGATTTTCAACATAAGACAAATATTATGTTAAACATGTTTTTTATGTGAGGCAAAACATGGAAAAATACTCTCATAGAAATTGTTCTATAATAATTATATTATAATAATAGTTATTAACCAAGATAAAAGTTAAAAAAGATGACAAAAGTTCCCTAAAGGATCTTGAGAAGATAAATTTCACACACATAGGAATTAAAGATGTGATAAGATCAATTTTTCATTAACCATAATTGATAATCAAAAGTAAAAGTGTGGATATTGGAGGAAATAGAGATACATGGTTGATAAAACCTTCTTAACCATGTAGTTTGTATTTATAGAAAAATAAGAGCCACATTATTCCCTTAACCTTTATAAATTTTATTTTTATTTTCAATATATTTAATTGAAGGAGAAGCATAATCTGAGGCTGATAACCAAAGATAGTGAATCGGTTGTCGAAATTGGACAATATTCCCTATAGAATTTTCCTTTCATGAATTTTTCCTAAGTTGGTACATTTGAGAGAAATACTATAAGAGGATCGTCCTTGATAATGTAAAGATGGTTATTTTTTAAAAATGATATAAAATTTAATAAGATCTTATATTGGTTTGATCTTACTTTAAGTGTTTCAATGGAAGATATATCAAACAATATAATTCATAGTGAAGATATAGAAATTATCAAAAATATTGACAAACACATAAGGAATATCCATTTTGGTTCATTATAGCATATCTATTGAAGATATTCATCATCATTATGATCATAAAAAAGGTCACCTTGATGGGGAGAAAATTGGAGTATAATTAAGTTTCCATAATTATTATTTCAGGGAAAATTTGTATAATATTGGAATGTGAATAGAGAAATATCATTGAAAAAAATTATTTATTTCTTAACCACTCATCCTTAGTTACTAAAGATAGAAAATATTAACACAAATTGGGAGAAATGGATTTAGTCATTGACATAAGAAAATTGGAACTGTGAAAATTTTAAAGGAAACTTATCCTATTTATTATAGTTGAATGTTTTTAATTTATTTATTTAACAGAGTACATGATTTTTAGATTGATCTATCTAATAACTTCTTTGTATCACTATTGGTATCCTCATCCTAAAATAAAAGTGTACAACTCAAGATCAGTTGGAAAGGGATTTATTTGTTGTATAAGTGGAATCCTATTGTTTTCTACTCTAAGAATTTCTCACACATGATAAAAGTGAATTAATTGATGGTACTTTTCTTAAGAATTAAATAATACCCTTTTCCCATAAACAGTTTATTTCTTTTCAATAATATGAGAATAAATTAAAATGAATATTTTAGAATAAAGGGATAGAAAAATATAAATATTCACATATTGAAATATTCATTTTAAATTAACTTTAATGGTATTTCCAAAAAAAATCCAAGGGGGAGATTTAAGATCCCACTTTTTATGTCAGTTGTATTTATGGTCAATTGTTTTCAATGGTTGTCAATTAAATATACAAATTTAATTTATCTCAATATATTGAAGAGGTTATAAATAATATTTTTCTATAAATATTGTTTGAGGTATCCAAGCTTGGTGATGAGGATGATGCAGCTTGGATTAATGCATGAAGAAGAAAAGAAGTTCTCTAGTATTGTTATCTTTGAAGAAGATAAGTTGAGTTCTTTCCTTTGGAATACTTATATTATATTCACTACTTGAAGGAGAATGTTTTTTTATAATTTAATAAAATTAATAGGCTTGTTGAGATAAACTTATTATCTCAAACATGTGCTTGGTGTCTAGATATGCATGTTTTTTATCAACATTATGAAGTTTTTGGATAGAAGGTTAGTAGATGGATAATTTGAATCCAAGTAGAAAGAGAATTTTATGATGAATGGATGAAGGAATTTGAGACCATCAAATATAGTCTAGTGTAATTAGGGGATATAATATATTCAATCATTTGAAGATGATGGAATGGTGTATGGAACCAAATGTAAGACCTCATAAATTCATAGTTCCATCTGAAGATTTTTCTAGAGAAAAATATCACTTGATTCTAGGTGATGTGTTCCTAATTGATTAAAAATCCAAATTTCATATGGCTATGATTTTGTCTTAATATGTAATAAAGAAATTTCTTTGTGAAATTAAGTAAAATCAGGTTATTCATTGTTGTTCCTTAAATTATAAAGCATCATGACTATTATAAGTAATTCATGATCCTTTAAAATGCCAGTGGATCTATGGTTATAGAATAAATAAAGGTGATATTAAATTTTTGTTAGATGAGTATTTGTATTAATTTTATTAAAAAGAAATATACAGAGATCAAGATACAGTAAATGTTTGGTGAGTGAATGATGTAAGATCATCCAAAAAATTGAATTCTTGAACAAAGGTTTCTGAAAAACCTCATTAGAAAGAGGAAACATGTGAAGATCATCAGAATGATGTTTTTGATAAGATGCATCAAAAAAACATTCGAAAATAGGAAATCATATAGAGTTTGTTAAGCAAAGTCATCGAATAGAGTTTTTCAAGAAATGGCATCTGACAAAAGTTTTGGAATTAAATTCTATATGATATAATTATTTTTATCAATTAATCATATGAAGGACTCCAAGTAAAATTCATTAGATAAAATATTCCAAGAAAAAACATAAAATATAATTCTTTGAGAAATGTCATTAGATATGATGTTGTGAATACATTAGACAAAGTATTACAAATTCATCAGATGAGTTCTATGGAATCATTGGATATAAGTAGCTAATTATACCTTTGAGGGTTCATCAGATAAAGAAAAGCAACGAAAAATCTGGTAACCCATTGGATGGAGGTTGATACTCATCAAATGATGCTATATATAATATTTAAGAAAGATCAAATGGATTCCTCAAACAAATAATATTATTTTGAAGGATCATTGAACTAAGTATTACCAGACATAGGAGTTCTTAAGAATAATAACTAGAAAAAGAAGTTATTATAATGAAGGAATAAAGAAAATAATATTATGAAAGTTTCAAAAAAAAGTCTAGTTAATTAATAAAAACATAATGTTTCAAAATTGGGTTATATGACAGTGCATTGGATAGGGTACCAAAGGACAGAGTAAGTTTTTCTGAAGAATTATTGGGTTAAGATTTTTAAGAACATTATAAAGTTTCTTTGTAAAGTAATAAATGTGACGATGCTAATCTGGACAATCAATACTTAAAAAATAATTATGTAAGAGTTATGATTCTAGATAAGATTCGAGTAAGGATTGAAGAAGTTGGTTAATTTTAATTTTTACGGAATGTTTCCTATGATTTTTTGGCTCTTATGTTTTAGGAATTTTGAACGTGTTAAAAATAGAGAATGACTTGATTTGGATATTCAAATTTGGAAGTTGGAAATTTAAATTTTATTTCATGCATCTCCCTAAGTTTTCAAAGAAACTATGACTGTATAAAGGGAAGTCGGTGCACCATGAAAAGATTGATTAAAATATTGAGTTTCTAAATTAATTGTGAATGTTTTTTTGTTGAATATGTAATGTTTCATAAGTAGTTTTCATACTTAGAGCTTTAGATAAATTATCTGGGGGTCGAAGTTTTAGATGAATAGGTACTAAATGGTAAAAGGGGAACTAGAAGTAGAAAAAAGCACCTAGTTATAAATATCATAAGTTATCATAAGATCTATTTATGGAATCATATGAAATATATAAATGATACCATACTAAGTGATACTAAACATATTCTTCCTCTCAGTTGATATCAAATTTTTAGAGTGTAGAATAAGAGATTAGATTAAATTTTACCAGAAGAACTTTCCTCAGATAGATTATATCAAATGGAAGGATCAGATGGGAAAGTTCTATATGTGACAAGAATAGAAGGAAATAAGAGGACAAGAATTAGTCTTGAAACTAGTATAAAAGTAGCATTATTCTGTTGTAAATAATAAGAGTTGTGTGTAAGCTATTGTGAAAGTAAGATATAGATGAATAAGAATACTGAAACACTGATACATCCATCAAAGTTTATATTAGTGGAAGAATATATTGGTATATAATATAACATAATATAATTTAAATATTGTAAACATAATAAGTATAAAGATCTATCAAGGATATGTATTTGTACTAAGCATTCACTAACCTAGGGATTCAAGATTTGTTTTGTATCCACCCTCCTAATGTATAGGGAACCACACTTAGACTATATATTGTTATTTATCCAAACCATTGTACTTTGTATTAATTTATATTATAGAAGTTGAGTATTGGTCATCACCATACATGGAAAGGATTGTATTATCTTATTTAGTAGTGAACCTTGTAAAAACATCATGTGTTATTCTTTTTTGTATTTTATATACTTTTATATGATAAGGAAGTGAGAATAATATAATTAAGATCTTAACAGACCTAGGATGTAAAGGGATAAAATGTTATAATTTTTTAATAAGTCCCTATCACTAATTCACCCTACCCCTTCCTCTTAGTGTTAAGTATATTCAAAAGGGGTCATCTCAATTACCTTTAGTATATTTCACACTTCCTTATTGAAATACATGTTTTGAAACCATTATTAGTAATATTCTAATTTTCATGAAATTTAGTGTGTCATGCATTGCTCAAATTTGTGATATATCATAAGCGTGTGTTGGGACTTATCATAAAATATGGTTTTCGTTATTTAAATACTAGAATGCCTGGAAACTATAATCACTTAAATAAAATTAAACAATTTGGTCTTTGGATTATTATATTGTCATATCTTCTTATGATAGTAAATACAGTTAAAATAAATATAACAATGTGTAAAGAGTTAATATTACTAGATATTTTGATTGAGGGTGAACTACTAAGGAGATCAAGGCCTATGAGTAGCTTCACTCTCTTTCTCTATTTCATCCAGTTTCATCGGAGTAGTATCTCAGAAGTAGGATCTCGATCGTCATTGCCTCCCTATTTCCCTATCTCACTCAATGCCCTTGTCCCCATATATCCTCTCTTTATCCTTTCCCATGATGGTACCTTCCCTTCAGACCTAGGGTTTCATTCCCAACATTTTTCTTCTATTCGTGTGACTTTCCTACTCTCAGTTTTTGCTTTGGTGGTTCTACATCTGGCTTTGGGTCTCTATTTATTGAAGGAATCTTCTGGTTTTTCAGCCTCATCATCTTCATTGATGATATGGGGATGATTCTTCAATAATATTTTTTGTGTTTTGTTTCAATTGACATCTTTTGGAATGGTGTGGTCTATTGTTCTGGACCTAGTTACCTTTATCTCTACTCTCGCCTCATGATCTATCACTCCTCTCCTAGTCAGACTTGTGTGGCGAACTTCAAAGAAGTTTTGGGATGTGAGGTGAGGGTAGTCAGTTGGGTCCCATGAACTTCCTTCATCATCCAGTCTCTTTATTTTTTTCCCCAAGTGGTGTTCCTTATGGTGTTTGTGGTTTTTGGCTTGGTGAGATTTCTTTGTTGATGTCACGATTGATGGGTCCGAAGGTAGGGGTTGATTCTCATCGCAAGTTGGGGCTCAACATTGATGCATGGTCTACTTATATCTCTGCTCTGGAATCAGGGGCCATCACTTCCCTCCAATGTGGTTGGGTACGGTGGTTCTCCAGGAGGCTTTGGGATGAGTAGTGTGAGTAGTGATGGTGCTCCAGGAGGTTGGACTAGTGTGTGACTACCCTTTCCTTTAGGTTTCCATTGGGGTTTATTTTGGATTTCTGTGAAGGTTTTTTAGTGGAAGTATTTATTGTGTGTTGGTGTTAATTGCAGGTAACTTGTGGTTTATTCATTTTTTGGTATGTTTCTCTACTCACAATGGTACTTTTTCGTTCAGAGATATTTTGATTTGGTTCACCGTTGATGATATTGGTTCTTCTACTTTCTGGTTAGTAGGTCATCCAATGGTGGTGCTGGTATGATGGTAGCTGGAATGTAGGGTGCAGTCTTTGGTTGGTGTTGGGATCGAGGGTGACCATGGATGGTTTTCACTTAGAAGTTTTAGATTGATCTATCTAATAACTTCTTTGTATCACTATTGTTATCCTCATCCTGAAATATAAGTGGACAACTCAAGATAAGTTGGTAAAGGATTTATCTATTGTATAAATTGAATCCTCGTGTTTTCTACTCTAAGAATTTCTCACGCACGATTAGAATGAATTTACTGATGGTACATTGCTTAAGAATTAAATATTACCCTTTTCCCATAAACATTGCATTTCTTGTTAATAATCTGAGAAGAAATTAAAATTAATATTTGAGAATAAGGGGATATAAAAGGATAAATATTTACATATTGAAATATTAATTTTAAATTAACTTTAATGGTATTTCTAAAAAATCAAAGGGGGAGATTTAAGAGCCCACTTTTTATGTCCGTTTTATTTATGGTAAATTGTTTGCAATGGTTGTCAATGAAATATATAGATTTAATTGATCTGAACATACTGAAGACATTATAAATAATATTTTTCTAGAAATATTGGTTGAGGTATCCAAGCTTGGTAATGAGGATGATGCAGCTTGGATGAATGCATGGAGAAGAAAAGAAGTTCTCCAGTATTGTTATCTTTGAAAAAGAAAAGTTGAGTTCTTTCCTTTGAAATACTTGGAGTATATTCACTACTTGAAGGATAGTGTTTTTTTTATGATTTGACAAAATTAATAGGTTTGGTGACATAAAATTATTATCTCAAACATTTTCTTGGTGTTTAGATAAGCATGTTTATTATCAACATTATGAAGTTTTTGGATGGAAGGTTAGTAGACAGATAAATTCAATCCAAGTAGATAGAGAAGTTTATGATTAATGTATGAATGAATTTGAGACCATTGGATATATTCTAGTGTAATTAGGTGATATAATATAGTCAATCATTCCAATGTGATCGAATGGTGTATGGAACCAAATGTAAGAACACATAAATTCATAGTTCCATCTGAAAATCTTTCTAGAGAAAAATATCACTTGATTCTAGGTGATTTGTTCCTCATTGATTAAATATCCAAATTTCCTATGGTTGTGATTCAATCTTAATATTGAATAAATAAATTTCTTTGTGAAATGAAGTAAAATCAAGTCATTCATTGTTGTTCCTTAAATTCTAAAGCATCATGACTATTCTAAGAAATTCATGATCCTTTCAAATGTAAATGGATCTATGGTTAGTGAATAAATAAAAGTGATATTAATTTTTGTTAGATGAGTATTTGTATTAATTTTATTAGAAAAAAATATACAGAGATCAAGATGCAGTAATGTTTCGGTGAGTGAATGATGTAAGATCATCCAAAAAATTGAATACTTGAACAAGGGTTTCTGAAAAGCCTCATCTAAAAGAGGAAACATGTGAAGATCATTATAATGATGTTTTTGATAAGATTAATCAGAAAAAAAACATTCAAAAATATGTAATCATATAGAGTTTGTTAAGAGAAGTCATCGAATAGAGTTTTTCAAGAAATGGCATCTGGAAAAAGATTCAGAATTAAATTATATCTGATAGAATTATTTTTATCAATTAATCATATGACAGACTCTAAGTAAAATTCATTAGATAGAATATTCTAAGAAAAAACATAAAATATAATTCTTTGAGAAATATCATTAGATATGATGTTGTGAATACATTAGACAAAGTATTACAAATTCATCAGATGAGTTCTATGAAGTCAATGGATATATGCAGCTAATTAGACCATTGAGGGTTCATCAGATAAAGAAAAGAAATGAAAAATCTCATAACCCAATGGATGGAGGTTGATACTAATCAAATTATGCTATATATAATATTTAATGAAGATCAAATGGATTCATCAAACAAAGATTATTATTGTGAAGGATGATTGAACTAAGTTTTACCGGACATACGAGTTCTTAAAAATAATAACTAGCAAAAGAAGTTCTTATAATGAAGGGATAAAGAAAATAATATTATGAAAGTTTCATAAAAAAAGTCTAGTTAATGAATAAAAACATAAAGTTTCTAAATTGGGTTATGTGAGAGTGCATTGGATAGAGTGCCAAAGAACAGAGTAAGTTTTTCTGAAGAAGTATTGGGTAAATATTTTTAAGGACATTATAAAGTTTCTTTGAAAAGTATAAAATGTGAGGATGCTAATATGGATGATCAATACTTAAATAATCATTATGTAAGAGTTGTGATTCTAGAGAGGATTCTAGGAAGGTTTGAAGAAGTTGGTTAATTCTAATTTTTAAGGAATGTTTCCTATGATTTTTTGGCTCCTATATTTTAGGAATTTTGAAGGTGGTAAAAAGAGAGAATGACATGATTGGGATATTCAAATTTGGAAGTTGGATATTTAAATTTTATTTCATGCATCTCCCTAAGTTTTCAAAGAAACTATGACTGTATAAAGGGAAGTCAGTGCACCATGGTAATATTGATTAAGATATTGAGTTTCTAAATTAATAGTGAATGTTTTTTTGTTTAATATGTTATGTTTCATAAGTAATTTATTTCCACAGAACTTGAGATAAATTATCTGGGGTTTAAAGTTTTAGATGAATAGGTACTGATTGGAGAAAGGGAAACTGGAAGTAGAAAAAAACCACCTAATAATAAATATCATAAGTTATCATAAGATCTATTTATATAATCATGTGAAGTATATAAATGGTACCATACTAAGTGATACCAAACATATTCTTCCTATTAGTTGATATTGAATTTTTAGGGTGTAGAGTAAGGAATTAGATTAAGTTTCACCAAAAGAACTTTCCTCAGATTGATTGTATCAAATGGAAGGATCATATGGGAAAGTTCTATATGTTACAACTATAGAAGGAAATAAGAGGGCAAGAATAAGTTTTGAAACTAGTATAAAAAGTAGCATTATTCTATTGTAAATAATAAGAGTTGTGTGTAATCTATTGTGAAAGTAAGATATAGATGAATAAGAATACCAGAACACTGATACATGAATCAGAATTCATATTGGTGGAAGTATATATTGGTATATAATATAACATAAAATAATTTAAAGAATGTAAAAATAATAAGTATAAAGATCTATCAAGGATATGTATTTGTACTAAGCATTCACTAACCTAGGGATTCATGATTTTTTTTATATCCACCTTCTTAAGGTGTAGGGAACCACACATAGGCTATAGATCATTATTTATCCAAATCATTGTACTTGGTATTAAATTATATTATAGAAATCATGTATTGGTCATCACCATACATGGAAAGGATTTTATTGTCTTATTTAGTAGTGAACCTTGTAAAAACATCATGTGTTATTATTTTCTTGATTTTATATACTTTTATATGATAATGAAGTGAGAATAAGAGAATTAAGATCTTAACAGACCTAAGAGGTAAATGGATAAAATGCTATAATTTTTTAAGAATTCCCTATCACTAATTCACCCCACCCCATACTCTTAGTGTTAAGTATATTCAAAAGGGTTCATCTTAATTACCTTTAGTATATTTCACAATTACTTTTTGAAATACATGTTTTGAAACCATTATTAGTAATATTCTAATTTTTATGAAATTTGGTTTGTCATGAATTGCGTAAATTTTTTATATATCATAATCATGTGTTGGGACTTATCATAAAATATGGTTTTGGTTATTTAAATACTAGAATGCCTAGAAACTATAATCACCAAAATTAAATTGAACAATTTGGTATTTGGATTCTTATATTTTCATATCTTCTTTTGATATTAATCCAATTAAAATAAATATAACACTGAGTAAAGAGTGAATATTACTAGAGATTTTGATTGAGTGTGGACTACTAAGGAGATTAGGGCCTAGGAGTAGCTTCACTCTCCTTCTCTCTTTCATCCAGTTTCATCGGAGTATTATCTTAGAAGTAGGACCTCGTTCGTCATTGCCTCCCCATTTCTATATCTCACTCAATGCCCTTTTCCCCATATTTCTTCTCTTTATCCTCTCCTATGATGGTCCCTTCCCTTCAGACCTAGGGTTTCCTTCCCAACATTTTTCTTCTATTCACGTGCCTTTCCCTCTCTCGGTTTTTGGCGTTGGTGGCTCTATATCTGGATTTGGATCTCTATTTAGTGAAGGAATATTCTGGGTTTTCAGCCTCATCATCTTCATTGATGATATGGGGATGATTCTTCAATAATATTTTTTGTGTTTTGTTTCAATTGACATTCTTTTGAATGGTGTGGTCTATTATAAAAGCATGTGAAAGGATCTACTTCCACTATTATAAATCTCCCTTTTATCAGCATTAAAATTTACCTTTATCAATGCTAAAAATCATGGATGTTCTAAGCACCTTTACAAACTTGTCGCTTTTATCAGTGCTAAAAGGGTGTTGATAAAACACCCTTTATCGGTTCTTTTTTTATGCTGATAAAATTAATTTTATTTTTAAAAAATATTTTTCTCACTTAAGAGACCCCTTTTATTAGCACTAGCCAACCCCACCATTCCCATGCTCACATGTGAGACCCACCACCCACCCCTACTGTACTTACATTAATATATACATATGTGTGTGTCTCGATATATAAATAAAAATATCAATATCAACATTAATATAAATATTCATATTTATTTACATATATTATATGTTAATATTTATTTACATTTATTAGAATATAAATATGAATATATATTTTTTAGTTAATTTAGACACACATACACATATTTATATATAACATTACATAAAATTTGAATAGTTATATACATATTTGAATAATTTTATAACATAAATAAAATGGGAAAAATGTTTTAAATAAAATGAATAAGTATATTTTATTGACATATAGTTTGTGTATTTAATAAGACATTTTATATGTAAATATATTTAAACATTTATTTATACAATTAAATTTTTATAAGTAAATATATGAAGATTTTTATATAATTATTTATTTAGAACAATACAATATGAAAATATTAAAATTTCAACAACATAATATCCATATGAGTGTAATACCTAGGAATAAATTCAGTCTCTATAAAAAAAAGACAATAATATTCTATTAATGAAAGCATAAATTCCATCAAATGTTCAAAAATTAGGGTATCCCAACAAAAAAAGCTTCTTTTGGGTGGCATTTTGAATATTTTTTTACAATAAAAAAATAATATCAAACGTCCTTCCATTTTCAAATGGAATAGTTCTTTTCGAAACCATTGATTTGATATCTAGTGGATCCCAGATGGACACCCAAATAATATTTTATTCTTATTTCTATTTCAACTCATGTTTTCAACTTATCAAAAGATATTAAGTAATTTACTATTTTTTAATACCACCAATTTTTTTTAAATATCTATTACTCAATAATTTCAAATTATTAATTAATATTTATTTTTATTTATTTTTTAAACCATTTTTTTCTAAATATATTATAAAATAATTATAAATAAATATTTAGTATTATATAAATCATATTTTTGAAAGTATATTTTGTATAAATCAATATAAATAAGTTTATATTTTAAAACATGTTTTTTAATAATTTATGATTTATTGTTTGAATGTCACCTTTTGTTAGCGCTAAGAAAAGAATAGATAAAGGGGGTATAATATCAACACTAAAAAAAGTGCTGATAAAATCTAAGAAAAGTGATGATATAAGCTAGTTTTATCAACTTTTTTTAGCACAGATAACGACATCATTTATCATCACTTTTAGTTGGCACTGATAAAATTACTCCATTTATTAGTACTTTTTTAGCACTAATAAGTGGTAGCATTTAATATAGTGAATTTTTTATTAGTGACTTTTTTGACTGAGGTTGACCCCTGTCTTTTTTTTAGCTCCAAAAAGGATCAGAATGCCTCAAGAATTGAGTTTAAAGTTGGGATACACTAATTTTTTAAAATTTAATAGAAATTTAGGTTCTTTTAAGAGGGTATTATTTTGTTTCTTTGGTTAATACTAAATCTATTCTCATTTATTACTTTCATATGGATATTATGGCGTTCAAATGTTATCATTTTCTATATTGTAGTGTTATTTATAATAAAATATATGCATATATATAAAAATTTGTATATATTTACATAAAAAAATAAATTGTATATATCACGACCCTCTCCCCTAATTAAAACCAAACCTGGTCTATAAATTAAATAATGGAGATAATAACTTCCCAAGTCTTACCTCTAGATGTCCCCGGGTTGGTGACAAGAATCGAGGGTATAATAAGCTTACATATGGGTGGAATTTCCCTCTAAGAGAACATGTGGAAGGGACAGAAAAATAGATAAACCAATAAAAACCTTATCATATATATATATGAAGGAAATATAAATGCATACATGAAATTTCAAGTAGTACTAAAAATATGAAAAAGAAACAAAAAGTTCCATAAAAGTAAAGATGGTAGCAACCATAAAGCCCAAACAACTCCTATAAAACCATAAGTTGGTAATATCCAGCTCAATCTCCAACCTACTCATACTGGCCTGAAGATTTTTGAATATATATGGGGTGATAAAAATAGTATACTTAGTAGGATCCTTCCTAGATCCTCTCATGTAAAATATATAGAAATCATACTAAAGATTAGTGAACAACAATGAAACTAACTCGTCACCTGAACAGATATACAAAGTTCTCAGCCTTAATGTGGTTAACTATCACAAATTATTACATATAAGAGAGAATATAAAATAGTAATGAAACATCAATGGTATCCTGCTAATGCTTTCCCATTTTTTTTCACTCTTCCCTAACGTCACACGTCCTAAACCATCTCTCTCCAAAATAATCCAGCTCGCAGACACTTGGGCCAAGTATCACAACATGCACCATGTAAATCACATCATCACATCATCCCATATCATGTCTTTATATAGTAACCAAGTATTGTTTCAGGATCCACCATATCCCATATCACTTGTATCATAGATCAAGTATTATACCTCTATCAATCACAGTCCATACACCATGTAAGGTACCACAAGCAATTACAGCCTATACATTTTATATCAATAATAACCATTTGGATACTGTATCTGGAGATACATGTATATGAAATAACCATAATCCATCACATACCTCTACACACATATATGGGGAAACTAAATATCATTAATATCATCACACAATACTACTAAGAGAAGAGTGTGAGGCAAGTGGTATGAGTCATCCATCCATTCTCCCAATGGGATGTTGGGTAAAACACCCTCTATGACAACCCTGCTTTTTATTACACAATTAAACATAATTTATTACATAAAATTCACCTGATAAAACATATAATATCAAGAGGTTTAGTGTCTTTGGAGCTTAGGATCATTACATAACAACTTAAAACATGAAAAAAACAACATCTTTATTGAAAACTTTCTTTTCATGACCACTACATTCCCCCGTACTTAGCATTGCATGGGATAACTTGAGGACATGAATAAGAAAAGGGTGAGCTATAAAGCCCAGTAAGAGAATAAACATGGAGTAACATGAGGAATAAAAAAAATGTTAGACAATAAGAATATCATAGGTCATAATAGAAGCATAAACATAAAGGCATGATAAAGCATGATAATCATAACATGGGAAAGTGGAAACAACACTTGACATGGAATTAGCATGAGCCAAGAATCATTGCACATAGAGCATAAGTAAACCCTCATTGCACATGAAGCATGAGTAAACCCTTTTGCACTTGTATTATCATGATTAAACACCCATTTCACATAATTTATCATGATACTATACTCTATCCAATGCATTGGAGCGCTATCAGGGCGCAACCTTCTTAAACATTTCATTTCATGCTTAAGTGTGCCACATGGATCATAAAACATTGAATCATTAAAAATAATTATTTCTTCCACAATAAATGAATGTGGAATAAATATAGGAAACTATTTAAACAATAATTAAATTTGCATAAAGTTTAATACCCTTGATAGAGAAATGGACATATTGTTCACTACACAATGATTTTGGATTGGAAAAACGTGGTGTAATTTCGAGAGCCTAACGGCGTGACATAAGAACTAGTAAAAATGGTTGATGATAGAGAAAGGGGTGTATAGTTATATTTAAATGAAATTTAAAGTAAGGTGGGTCATTTATTTAAATTTCCAACAAATTTAATGGAATTTAGATTCATGATATAAAAGAATTTCTTGAATGTAAATGAGGAGAAGGAAATTCTTTTCCGAATTTTGTCATAGTAACAAGTGTACATGGGAGGAATTTAATGAGAGATAAAGGGGTCTCCCATCATTAAAACATAAATAGGGAAGTATAGGGGAGGTTCTAAACCATACCCCAACATTTATAATTGAAATTAAAAGGGCATAACACCTTAAAGAAAATTGTACAAAAATGAGAAAGCAAGAAAAAAAACCTTACCAAGTTGTAATCAATCGAGTCATATGAGAAAAATTTAATACCCAAAAAATTAATCACATAATACCATTAATATAAATATAATCATGATAATATATATAAAATGGCAGTATACAATACACCACATGCAATAAATAAATGGCGAACAATGGAAATCTCAAGGAATTAAAAGTGAGAAAAGAAATCCCTTACCTCATGCCCAACTTGACTCGTATGTTCAATGTTCTTCCTAAATAATAAACTTAAGTTAATTTCTAATTTCTTAATAACCTTTTTAATGTTTATTATTACTTTTATATCACTTATTATCTTATAATAATATTTAGTTAATTATTTGATTTTATGTCAGACATTTTGTCGATGTTCAGAATTTGAGTTAAAAATGAACTTGTTATAATTACAATTTGTCCATGTCGTCAATAATCCATTGTCTCCAAAATGATATTAATGATTTAGATATTTTATATATCATATATATACATTATATACATTTATTTATTTTAGTACATAACATTTGGAGATAAGAAATGAAATGCACCGTTCATGGAGATGGTAAGTCATACATACGCATTAACGCTGCATTAATTTCTATTTAATATTTAATGGAATGAAAATTTAATGATACATAGGTATATTATAATTAAATTATAATATAATATATAATATCAATAAATTAATCCTTTATACATCCCACATAATTCATTAATGAGTCACATCACTTTGAGGGGGCGGTAGTCCGCACTTCCAAAAATGGAATTATCACGTTTACCTATTATGGAAACCATTAAGGTATGCGATAAATGAAAAATACAGAAGCATAAAGAAAAAATAAAAATAATATATATCATATATAAATACAGTTCCATCATAATGTCCACCATTAGAGGCAGTAGAAGTTAACTGAACAATCATCATTTCGTGAGGCGTTAGTTTGCCATCCACAGAATCATTATGTTCTTTACCAGTTAGATGGAGGTGTGTGTAAGTGTAGTTCGAATAATTCTCATAAAAATATCCTATTATATTGAGGATACTGGTGTTGTTATAAAATAAAGTAATAAAAAGTGTTTAGGGGTTGGAGAAGTAAAATAAAACAAAAGAACTTAAGAGAAGACGTTACCTTTAAATCGGGTAACTCCCCTTGGTTTGAACCAAATGGGTTTCTTGAAGTGTTTTATGCCTAAGGTAAGGCTTCTAAGATGAATATGGGGATATTGGGAGATTATTTGAGTAGATTTTTCACAATTCAAAGGCTTGAGAAGTGTGAGAAATGCGTTAGAATTGAGGGCTTTTTATATGGGATAGGAGGGGCTCTTTAGGAAAGTTTGAAACAATTATTTTATTATAACCTCATTTTCGGTTTAAAAAGGTCAACTATTCATTAATATCAAAGTTAAAATGAATCATGGTTTAAATAAAATAATCCAATAATAATTTTACAGGTTTTTGATATTGTTTTAATATTTATAATCTTGTTTATTTAAATCATTTATTAATGAGGTAAATATTGCATCATTATTGTGTCATAAATATTTTAGTTTATTTGATGTCCAAAACTTATAAAAACAAATATCCTGATATATTTAATCTTTTTAGCTTTACAAAAAATATTTATAGTCAAAAATATAGTTTATATAACTCAATGTAAAAATTTATTTACTAAAAGATATTTGTTTATGTCATTTTTGTCTTTACTTTAAATTAATTAATTTAAAGTGTCATTATTACTCCCATGTGGCTCCATGGGGTCCCAAATTCAACCCAAGGATTTAAATAGTCTACTATGTATCATCCAATAGGATTGGGACATATGTTAGGATAATTTTGTATTATTATAATATTATATGTTACCCTTATTTACTATATTTACCCTTTAATCATGGTAAATAAAATATTTATTAAAGTAAATATTTAAAATGTCTAAAATTAAAAGTTACCTATTTACACAATTTAAACCGAATGATTACAAATATGGAATACATTTTTTAAAATTCAAAACACATAATTGCCATAAATTAATTTAAAATTAATTCCCACTGTTAAAACAAAAAAGCATGTTTTTAAGAAATAATAACTATCAAAATATTGACACTTGTTTATGTCCAATTTAAAAGTGAAATTAATTACAATGTCCAAAATCTGATTAAGTGGTAAAAATATATTCTAATTAAACTTTATAACCAATTAAAAAGATAATCTTACCATATAAATAAATTAGATTAAAAGGTACTTTTGAATTAAAATATAGTATTTTTCACAATTTATTAAAAAATGAACTTTATTAGAAAAATACCAAAATTTTACCCAAAGTAAATATTGATGTCCCAAATCAAAAGAATAATTTTATTTTTTCAAATAGAACATATAAAAATTTCCAAAACTATATTTAAAGAGGGTTCTCCATCAAAAGGCGGTAAATTGGCCTTTTAAAGTAAATTATGCTTAAAATTAGATTCATTTACATTTTAAGCCTCTGACTTTTATTGGATGAATGTAAAAACATTTAACAAACATATATTATCATATTTAAGTTATTTATATTAATTCCCTCCAATACAAAGGCTTGGTGTTTACTACTATTTAAAATAATAATATTAAATTATTAGTATGCAACGTAAGATTTCAGATAAACTTGTTATTGCGTGTCAAGTACATCATTGAATATAGAATCCCCTTTAAAATAAAATTAATATTTAATTAAAAAATATTAATAAATATGAAAATGTAATATTTTTTTATTTTCTTGGGATGTTACATTCTTCCCCCTTTTGGAAATTGTGTCCTCGCAATTTTAAAATTGGTCTTGCAAACTTCATTGAAAGTCCCACATCAGAAAAAGAGTCAGTAAAACTATCACTTTAAAAGAAAGAAAGAGATGTACAAAGATCATCAGAGTTAACCAATACTAGTATTCCATGTAGGAAAACATGGATATGGAAGAGAAAAAAAATTGTCAAGTTCTGATGGAGAGTGATAGAAAACATGATTAGGAGAAAGTTAACTATAAGAAAATCACAAACTTATGATGTGTTAAACGATCTTTGATCAACCAGTAAGAAAAACGTAAACCAACAACATTTTTATTTTACGTTCCTTTTCATAATTTTGAGGAATTAATTTAATACATAGAATAAAAACAAAAGGAAATACACTTACCTTCATGTAGAGTTTCTTTCTTTAATAAGTTTCTACCAAAAACTAATATTTTCTCCAAACAATGAGAATTAAAAAAGACTTGGTCACATAAAAAGCAAAAGAATATTATTCTCGATAATCACATAATCCACAAAGAAAAAAATATATATTCCCTTGTATTTATACATTAACTAAAACCAAAATAGTTAGTATGACACCATATAATCCCCAAAAAAGATAATCCTTTATAAAAAAATACTACTATTAATCTCCAAAATTCAACAACAAGTACCTAAAGTTCCAGAAAGACCATTCAATACACAATCATCCTTAAAATTATTCGTAATACTACAAACTAATATTGAAACCCAAAACTCAGAAGAATTTAATCACATAGTGTTCCACAATAAATCTTATCATTTATCTCAAAATAACATCGACTACTCTTAAAGTCTCATAATTAAGTGTAATTAACCTAATCACATATTCTCTATGGTAGGTTAATAATTTTCCAGAAATAACCCAAATCACCATATGTCCACAATAAATACATAGGTTCTTATAAAATAAAAATTTCAACCATTCCTCCACAATTGAAATCCTGTAGTGTTTTATTTTACTTAGGCATATAGTATTCCAAAAGAGAAAACATATTCCAAAAAAAACCTTTATCATTTAATCACTAATCATTTTACTATACTAAGGATATCCATTTGAAAAAAAAACATAACTTCCAAAAATAAACTTATTCTTGATCAATAAAATCATTTAGCTAAAAATAATAATTCATACTAACCAGGGACTTCACGTAGGCCAGTGGTAGGCGATAAAACTCAATCACACTTTGTCTGTGGGTCTGATTCCCATAGCTTTGTCTAACGAGAAGGGTTGTCACAAGGTCGGTGTGTTGTCCTTTTTATAAAAAAGAAAAGAATAACCCTAACATTTTTAACCATAATGGTTTTCTTATACATTTCATTTTCATCCCAACACATTAAGATAGTTCACTCATATCCAGAAAGGTATGTATTTTCTTGATAAACCACTTACTCAATACTCACCAAAACATAGGGATGTTTTTATTATAATTAGTCTTGTCTCTAAGGCTTTACTAGGTTTTTATAATCCTAATCCCAAAAATAACTAAACCTATCCTCTGTTACCAACTATGACAACCCTGCTTTTTATTACACAATTAAACATAAAATTCACTTCATACAACATAGAAGATCGAAAGGTTTATTGTCTTTGGGGATTATGATCATTAAATAACAACTTAAAACATGAAAAAAAACATATTTATTGAAAACTTACTTTACATGAACACTACATTTCCTCATACTTAACATTCCATGGGATAACTTGAGGACATACATAAAAAAAGGGTGAGCTATAAAGGCTAGTAAGGGAATAAACATGGAGTAACATGAGGAATGCAACACATGTTAGACAATAGGAATATAATTAGAGCACAATAGAAGAATAAAAATAAAGTCATGATAATACATGATAATCATAACATGGGAAAGTGGCAACAACACTTAACATGGAATTAGCATGAGCCAAGGCTCATTGCACATAGAGCATGAGTAAACCCTCATTGCACATAAAGCATGAGTAAAACCTTGTTTCACTTTTATTAGCATGAGTAAACATCCATTGCACATAACATATCATGATACTATACTTTACCCAATGAATTGGAGCGCTATCAGGGCGCACCCTTCTTAAACAATTCATTTTATACATAAGTGTGCCACATGGATCATAAAATATTGAATCATTCAACATAATCATTTTTCCATGATAAATGAATGTGGAATAAATACTTGAAACTATTTAAACAATATGTAAATGTGCATAAATGTGAATACCCTTGATAGATAAATGGACATGGTATTCACTACACAATGACTTTGGCTTGGAAAAACACAGTGTAATTTTGGTAGCATAACTGTGTGACATAAGAACTCGTAAAAATGGTTGATGAGAGAGAAAGGGGTGTATCATAATATTTACATGAAATGTATAATAAGGGGTTTCATTTAGATACATGGACAACAAATTTAATGGAATTTAGATTCATGATACAAAATAATTGCTTGAATGTAAATGAAGAGATGGAAATTCCTTTTGGAATTTCGGCATAGTAACGGGTGTACATGGGAGGAATTTAATGAGAGAGAAATGGTTATACCATCATTCAAACATAAATATTTCAGTATATGTGAGGTTATAAACCATAACCCAAAATTTATAATTGAAATTAAAAGGGCATAACGACTTAAAGAAAATTGGACAAAATGAGAAAAGGAAGAAAAAAACCCTTACCACGTTGTAATCAATCGAGTCGTATGAGAAAGAGTTAATAACCACAAAATTAATCACATAATAACATGAATATAAATATAATCATGATAATATATATCAAATGGAAGTACAAAATACACCACATGCAATAAATAAGTGGTGAACAATGGAAATCTCACAGAATTAAAAGTGAGATAAGAAATCCCTTACCTCGTGCCCAACTTGACTCGTATGTTCTTTTTTATTCCTGAATAATAAACTTAAGTTAATTTCTAATTTATTAATAACCTTTTTAATGTTTATTATTACTTTTATATCACTTATTACCTTTAAATAATAGTTAGTTAATTATTTGAGTACATATCAGACATTTTTTCGATGTTCAGAATTTGAGTTAAAAATGAACTTTTTATTATTACAATTTGTCCATGTCGTCAATACTCCTTTATCACCAGAATTATATTAATTATTTAGATATCATATATATCATATATATCCATTATATACATGTATTTTTATTATTACATAACATTTGGAGATAAGAAATGAAATGCACCGTTCATGGAGACGGTAAGTCGTACGTACGCATGAACACTGCTTTGATTTATATTTAATATTTAATGGAATTAAAATTTAATGATACATAGGTATATTATAATTATAGTATAATATAATATATAATATCATTAACTCCATCCTTTATACATCCCAAATAATGCATTAACGAGTCACATCACTTTGAGGGGGCGGTAGTCTGCACTTCCTAAAGTGAAATTATCGCGTTAACCCATTATGGAAACCATA
The DNA here is from genome assembly GCA_963277665.1 of Viscum album. NCBI lineage: Eukaryota > Viridiplantae > Streptophyta > Magnoliopsida > Santalales > Viscaceae > Viscum > Viscum album. The sequence continues at coordinate 798,499,340 of OY728130.1, read as the reverse complement.
AAGGTATGCTATAAATGAAAAATACATAATAATAAATAAAACATAAACATAATATATATCATATATAAATATAGTTCCATTATAATGGCCACCATGAGAGGTAGTAGGAGTAAACTGAACAATCATCATTTCGTGAGGCGTTAGTTTGCCATCCACAGAATCATTGTGTTATTTACCCATTAGATGGAGGTGTGTGTAAGTGTAGTTATAATACTTCTCATAAAAAAATCCTAGTATATTTAGGATACTGTTGTTTTTATAAATGAAAGTAATAAAAAGTTTTTATGGTTTAGAGAATTAAAATAAAATAAAATAACTTAAGAGAAGACGTTACCTTTAAATCGGGTAACTCCCCTTGTTTAAACCAAATGGGTTTCTTGAAGTGTTTTATGCCAAAGGTAATGATTCTAGGATGAAGATAGGGATCTTGGGAGATTATTTGAGCAGTTTTTTTATTATCCACAGGATAGATAAGTGTGAGAAATGTGTTAGAAGTGCGGGATGTTTATAAGGGAGAGGAGGGGCTCTTTAGAAAAGTTTGAAACAATTATTTTATTATAACCTCATTTTTCGTTTCAAAATGTCAAATATTCATTAATATCAAAGTTAAGATGACTAATGTTCGAAATAAAATAATCCAATAATAATTTTATAGGTTTTGTATATTGTTTTAATATATATAGTCTTATTTATTTAAATCATTTATTAATGAGGTAAATATTGCATCATTATTTTATCATAAATATTTTAATTTATTTAATGTCCAAAAATTATAAAAAAATACCATGATTTTGGAAATAATTTTATATTTCCAAATAATATTTATATTCTAAAATATAACTTATATAACCCCATGTAAAAATTTATTTACTAAAAGGTATTTGTTTATGTCATTTTTGTCTTTACTTTAAATTGTTTAATATAAAGTGTCATTATTACTCCCATGTAGCTCCATGGGGTCCCAAATTAAACCCAAGGATTTCCATGGTTGGCTATCTATCAGCAAATAGGATTATAACATATGTTAGGGTAATTTAATATTATTATAATATTATATTTTACCCTTATTTACTATATTTACCCTTTAATAATGGGAAAAAAATATTTACTGAAGTAAATATTTAAAATGTCTAAAAATAAAAGTTACCAATTTACAAAATTTGGACCTACCAATTCCAAATATGGAATAAATTTTTCCAAATTCAGAACACAGAAGTGGAATAAATTAATTTAAAATTAATTCCCGCGGTTAAAAGAAAAACCGTGTTTTTAAGAAATAATAACTATCAAAAGATAGACACTTGTTTATGCCCAATTTAAAAGTGAAATTAATTACAATGTCTAACATTGGATTACATTATAAAAATATATTATAATTAAACTTTATAAAAAATTAAAAAGATAATCTAACCATATAAATAAATTAGATTATAAGGTACTTTTCAATTAAAATACTGTATTTTTCACAATTCATTAAAAAATGAACTTTATCAGAAAAATACCAAACATTTACCCAAAGTAAATTTTGATGTCCCGAATCTAAAGAAAAATTTTATTTTGTCAAATAGAACATATAAAAATTACCAAAACTAAATTTAAATAGGATTCTCCATCAAAAGGCGGTAAATCTTCATTTTAAAGTAAATTATGCATAAAATTACAATCATTTACTTTTTAAGCCACTTACTTTTATTGAATGAATGTAAAAACATTTAATAAACATATATTATCATATTTAAGTTAGTTCTATTAATTCCCACCAATACAATGGCTAGGTTTTAACTACCATTTAAAATAATAATATTAAATTATTAGTGTGCAATGTAAGATTTCAAAGAAACTCATTGTTGCCTGTCAGGTACGCCATTGAATAAAGAATCCAATTTAAAATAAAATTACTATTTAATTAAAAAATATTAATAAATATGAAAATATAATATTCTTTATTTTCTTGGGATGTTACACCCTCTCATAGTTTACTAGATCTCGGTCTCCCTAACCAACATGGGTGGGTTATCATATGAAATCTCAAACTATATAGAATATAGTATATCTCATAACCATATTATGGGAATAACCTATTACTAAGCTCAATTGTATCCATCATCTCTCAGACTCCCATCTTCGACTAATAGGGATTGGATATCCTATAATCTCAGAAGCATTTGAGAGCTACATTAATTCATTCATTCATTTTTATAATTAACTTTCATTAATTAACTCATTATCCCTTAATTAACCATTAGTATTATTCCATATTAAATATAATTATCCATAAAAGTAAAGATCATGACCTACTGTCCTAATCCAAACTGAGTCTTTAATTTCTCAAGAGTAACATCTCATTTACATTCTAGAACCACCAACCCCATAGGTTAAATAATATTTAAACATTATTACTTTTCATAATCCTGAAACTCTAGGAAAACTATCCTAATATACCACCAATAGGAAACATAAAACTAGGATCATCTAGTTACCTCAATCAGTGGGGAAAGGAATGCGGATAAAAAATGAATCATGATAATCGACTACTAAAAAGAATCATTTCGTGAAATCATCTAGATTTATCATATCAATGGGTTAGACCAGCTTCAACCCATTCAATCATCTCTGGTTTCATCCCTGACACTGAAATGAGTATCCCAATACATCTCACTATCACAAGTGTCAACTAATGTTTCATCATCCAGGCCTCCCCACCCCATATCCTATCAGACATCCTAGGATCATCCATCCTAGATTCATAACACATCACATGTAAAATATTAAATCCATAGAAAATCACAAGTCATAAAGAAAAAAAGGATAAAAAATATGGAAACTAGGACCTAAAAAGGCATTTATCATTTTCACACAAATGGGCTCTCATGACCTCCAATTAAAGGCACCCAAACTTTAAGAAAATAAGAACTTCCAGCCTCAAAGATTTATCTTTTTCAAACATCTAGTTCTTATTCCATATTGAATTAATTGATTCATTATTCATAGTTTCAAATATGGATAACCTAATGCATCAACTATAAAAAGCGATCAAAAGTTTAATATTCTCTTGGCATCAATTCCATTTTGAACAAAATTATAAAAGTTTCATTCTCATTAAACAAGACTTTTATTATTATCATCAACAAACATTAATATGCATCACATTATTTTTCAATTCCATTAACACATGGAAGAACATATTCAAATAGACATGTACAGTGTGTCAATTTGAATCACCATCAAATTAAAATAATCTTTGAATTATGAACATTACTATTCTTAAATTATTAATCAACTTAATAAATTAATTCTGGATTTATGTTATTTAATATTTACTATCAAGATAAATGTGTTAAACCAAGCATAACAACATGCTAAAAAATCAAAGTATAGATAACAAACTATTTTGAAAAATAAGAGTTGAACCATTATCACAATATCAAACATATATAACATGTGATCATTATACAATTATTTATTAATATAGTTTAATTTTATTAGTCTAATTCCATTATTATCCAAAGGGATAAAACATGATAACTTTATGATTTTATGTAAATAAATAAGAGAAGAAATGAATCTCTTCCCTCAAATGAGTCAATGTTATTTGCATGATAATGGATCAATGTTGTGGATCCCGATCACCTCTCCCACAAAAATATTGAATCCCTTCAAGGACTTCGCTCTACAACTATGCCAACAAGAAAAAAACTCCATTAGAACACAGAGTGGAATCATCATAGCATGGAAAGAAAGAAATAATAGGAACAAGATCAGAGAACCAAACAAAAATAGGATATAAACAACCTTGGATCACTGAAGATTGAATACAGGATCCAAGAATCAATCCCCTTTTAAGGCCTCCTTAAACACTTAAGAAGAATGTTGTTGGTTGTCTGGAGACTCAGAGAAGAGGCCATAGGGTTTGAGTTGAGAAGATGGTGTTGTAGGTTTTATATCTCATTTCCAAGAAAGGGTTTATGATCTGATTGGTTCATTTATGTTGTAAATGGCCCACATTTTATGTTCCAATGAAAAAAAATCACCTCAAAATGAATAGCTTACATTTAATTCATGTTGTAAACTTCGTATTTGCAGCATGATTTTATCATGACTAGATTTACCGAGTGTAAGGATCAATATATTTATAATGTAAATATTAAGGTCACCACATTAATTCCCATTCCTTGAATCACCATAAACAAGTTTAAAACCCCATTTTAGGCCATAAAACTCATTTACACTGTAAACCCCTCCATTACATCATAAATTATACATACTTCCAATATTTATCATCCAAACACCTATGTTGACCCACTAAGCTTCCTCTAAGAACTATGGGATTTAGAAACATGCAAAAGGGTCAGATTACATGGATCTAGTCCCTTAAATCTGATACCTTTCATGCAATACATGTCATTAAGAATACAAAACTGAACCCATAGAGAAAACAATAGAGGTTTTCTAAAAAAACAAATTCGTGAGATAACTCTCGAGAATCTCGCTATCATAGGATCTCAACAACCTCATCAAAAGAATACGTGAAAAAACCAATGTAAAAACCCTTATCTACAACACACTCTAGGGAATATACTTATCAAATGAGAGTACTTTCATATTAACAATAAGATAAACCCATCTCATTTACCAGAAAATGTTTAACAACCACAAAATAAGCATTTCAACAAGAGAAGAGTCTAACAAATAATAGATCGGGGTACTGAGTGTGCATTAGTGAATCACATTCCCAAGTACACACCTCCACTCCATTGTGCCACCATAAGACACAAACCAAGGGAATATCATTCAAATGAAACACCTTCTCTTATAAGTCCTAGATCTCTACAAGACAATCTCCTTAAACAGAACATCATTATCAACATTGATCTCTCCACAATCGATGACCTGATAGTTCTCACGAAGATAACTATGATATTTCACCACATTAAGAATGCCATGTTCTCGACTCATTTGTGGATAAAGTGTTATCTGATACATCACAACTCTAATCCAATCCAAAACCTTGAAATACCAAACAAAATGAGGATAAATTTTACTCCCTTGACCAAACCTTCACTCCCAATAATGAGGAATCACTTTCAAGAACACATGATATCCATCTTTAAACTAAAAAGGTATCCTCTTATGATCAACATAGGATTTTTGATGATCCTGTTCCTATCATGTATCACATAAACCATCTCTTTCATGTTCTGCACTAGCTCTGACTCAAGAACTATTGAATCTCCAACCTTGGGCCATCACAACGGAGAATGGAAAGTTTAGTCATACAAATATTCAAAAGAAACCATAACATTGGTCGAGTAAAAACCATTTTTTTAATAAAACACAACCCAATGTATGTTCCTCATCCACAAACCTAAAAAATTTAGTCCATAATATAACAAAATGTCTTCAAGTGTTTGGATGATCCACTATATTTAACCATCAGTCTACCGATGAAAAGTAGTGTTAAGGCATAACAAGGAACCAAAATCATGTTGGAGACCTCTACACACCATGGAGGTAAAATGAGTATTACAATCAGATATTATCAACCTCAGGACTCTATGGAGTCCCACCACCTGCACCATATATTTCCTTGAAAAAACATCCACTGAGATCAACTCCCCGATTTCTATAAAGTGTGTCGATTTCATTAAATAATTCACTATCACCCATATATAATCGAAGCCTCCCTAATATCGAGGTAAACTGGGAATGAAGATCATAAATATGTCCTCCCACTTTCACTAGTAACTATATAGTGGATAGTGTAAATCACTAGAAACATGGTGCTCGACCTTCAGATTCGGGCAGACCAAACATCAAAACACAAACTTTGCAACTTCACGCTTCATCCCAGGCCCCCAAAAATGACAAATTAAAGATTGGTACATATATTTAATTCCAGGATATACGACCAAGGGTGACCTATAGAACTCACTTAGAACCATCTCATTCATCATCTAAGGTATGGAAATCCTCCCTTGTAAAAACATCCAATTTTTTCATACTCAGACCAACCATCAGGACATCACCAAAAACAACTCATTCTATCCAGACCTCCACCTCAAAATCTACTAAATAAGACACCTCCACCTACTACACTAAATATGATTACACTATAATCTTGAAAATATAACCTATATATTCAACCTATCTCATATCAACATTTATCATTGATATTTCTTCCACCACTCTCTAGGAATCTCTAAATTCATGCATGAAATCATTATGTGACTTCCTACTCAACATATCAACTACAGAATTTCCTTTTCTTGGCCTATATGAAATCTCAAAGTTGTAATCCTCAAGTAATTACATGCACAAAAATTGTCACAAGTTTAGGTCGTGCTCGGAGAAGACAGGCCCCAGGAACTTATGTTTAATGAAAAACACAAAACACTGATTGATGAGGTAATTTCTCCACAGCTTCAAGGTGAACACCTCTAATGTCAAGTCAAGATCATGGGTAGAATATTTATGCTCATGGGGATGTAACTGATGATCCCCAAAAGAAACAACCAATATCAACTACATCAAAACAAAGCATAAACTAATACATGATGCATCAAAGAAAACCTCAAACTGAACACCCTCTGTTGGTAAACAATGGACTAGAATGTTGACCAACTTCTCCATCAGGTATTGGAAAACTATCTGACACTAGTCAGTCCATAAGAACACCTGATCCTTTCTGTTCAAAGCTATCATAGGAGTCGCAACCCAAGAGAAATAATCTACCAACTACCTATAAGAGACTAAAAAACCACTGAAACTTCACACCAATGCCACTATCTTGGGGATCCTAATAAATAACTACCTTTAACTTCAAGAAATGACTTTATCCTTTAAAAAATTGATTAAATCATTAATAAATGGAAGAGGAAAGTGTTTCATCACAATCACGTTTTTTAAGTGATGATAATCGATACAAATACATAAAATGTCATCATCCTTCTTCACAAACAAAACAACTACACCCCAAGGTGACACACTCAGTAAAAAAAAGTCACTACAATAGATCATCAAGATATACTCAAAAATCTTGTAACTTAGAAGGAACCATCTTATATGGGGACATCAATATAGGACACACTCATGGTTGTAGCTCTGTCCCAAACTCGATCTCCCGCTGAGGGGATAACGCTACAACCTCCATTAGAAAGATATAAAGTTACTCTTCCACAACCCTTGAAAACATTAAAGAATGAAACTCTGATGAACTCATCATCAACTCAGAAATCAGGGATGAAAATTATTAAATAGGTTTCCAACCCATTCAAGGGTCTCTCTCTCTAATGAACATTTTTGGATCTCTATCAAAATCATAGAACACAACCTATCTACTGAAGCAAACCACAATAGCCTACATTGAATACAACCAATCCATATTGATGATGATGTGATAAGGCTATATCTGCAAACCTAGGAAGCCTCCTCAAGAGAGGTTTTTTCCCATCACTATCTCACAGTCTCTACAAACATTATACAAGATAGCTTGACCTCAAAATGGAATAGTCAACATCAAGGACACTATAATCCACTCTACCTCAAGTCCCAAATCATGTAAAATATTAGGTTATTTGAATGATTGTGTCACTCCTGAATCTAAAAAATAATAATACGCCCTTGTATAAAATAAGACAAGGGCACCTAAAATGAGTTATGGGTCACCTAGTGCTGTAAATTCTAGAGCATGAAGATAAATATGACCTGATCCATGGACTCTATGACCATGCTCACGCCATCTCCTCTATACTAATCCCAAGATGAAGAAACCTAATTATACTACTATCTTGGATGAAACTACCTCAATAGAGTATCCTAAATTGGAAAACATGTTACACGATGAATGCTCATAAATTTCAGGCACTCTTGCCTCCCATGACCCTACCCTCCATAAGAAAAACATGTGTTTAATCCTTTGGAATATTTCTAAGAGACTGTACCCCCAAAGACACAAGATTATGAGTTTTGGTACCTACCCCATATGACTGAAAACTCTTCTATACAATAAAATATGAACCCCATACCATATCTCTATTTCATGAGGAATCCTGATGACTCTGCTCTCATGATGACTTGGTTATGGCCAGTGTCCTATAAACAAACTCTACTCTCACCAACACCTTCAGATATGTTGAAAATATGAATGGGGTGAACTATAAATTAATCTATAAATTTAAAGCCTCCTCAAAATTTATCACTTGGACTCCTCATATGAAAATAGTCCTGAATCATATCATAAAAGGGCCCTGAAATGGATCCCAAACTCTTTTACACTAGAACCCCACTGTTGAAGGGTAATCAGCTTCTAATGACTTCCTACCTTTGTGGATGAAGAATGATACTCTACTCAAAACTGGTCACTGAACATCTCCAATGATACTGTCGAGTCCTCACAATCCCAAAGGAATAAGAACCAACACATCCTTGCTTTCCCACACAGCATCGTTATAGCCAACGAAACCTAGTTCTCCTCCCTAACACTGATCTAGCTAAAATATATCTCAACCCTATCTAACCAGTATTTTGTGACCTAATCTAAAATGGATCGGTCAATATTCTACAAACTCTAGTATTGAAACTCTCATAGTTTCCTCCTACAACTATCATTATCGGCAACCTCTACTCTATAACATTCTACTGCCTCATCCTGCTGAACATCTTTGGTGAAAACCTGATAAGGAAGTTAACCTAGATCCATTCTTATAAAAAGAAAAGATAGTTACATATCCTAAACATTGAATATAGAATACATAACATTAATTATTTATTAATTTATTTTATTTCATTTATGTTCTAACTTATCCCAATGTATACCCATTTCAAACACCGTATAAGGAAGAATTATAGAGGATCTTTTACTAGTTCTCTACCCAAAAACTAGAATCACTTCATTTATTAGGATCATTAAACTTAAAGTTTCATGTATTAGATAATAAGGGGACCTAAATACTTAAGTCTCAGCAGGTTTCCCATGCCAACAATGCTTACCAAACTTAGCTGACATTTTTTCCCAGCCAACCCATTAAATCTCACCTGTACCTAACTCCAAACATCATTATATACCTCAACCTAAACCATTAATACCGCTCTATGATGACCCCCTCTCCCTAAATAGTACCCTGCCTGGGATGGAAATTAGATAACAAAGATGGTGACTTCCCTCATCGCACCTCCATTGGGCCTAGGGTTGGCGGCTAGCATCGAGGTTATAATAATTATACATATGGGAGTTATTACCCTCTAAGAGAACATGAATAAGATAGATATATGATAGATAAACCAATCAATGCATGCTCATGTACATAATAAGGATACCAAAATGGATACATGCAGTTTCATATAGTACTAAAATCGCATAAATGAAAACTATATGTACCAAAAAGGTAAAGATGACGGTGACCATGAAGCTCAAATAGTTCCTACAAAATCACAGCTAGTAATATCCAGACCTATTGCTAACCTACTCTTACTAAAATGAAAATAGTTTGAATATGCGTGAGGTGAGCATAACAGTAAACTCGGTAGCATCCTCCCCGAAGCCTCTTATGAGAAATATAAAGAAATCGTATTAAATCTCAGTAAACAACATTAAAACTAACTTGTTGCCTAAATGGTTATACTAAGTTATCTGCATCACCATAGATAACACTCACCAAGTATCACATACATGAGAGTATATAATGTAGTATTTAATCATCAAGGTTTCCCTGCTACCACTTCCCCACTGGTTTTCTACTTTGTCCCAGTATCGTGTGTCATGTTCCATCTCTCAAATAAATAATCCAACCCGTAGAAACCTAGGATATGTATCACAACATGAACCTCATGGATCACATCATCCCATATCACATTTATATATAGTAACCAAGTAGTCTTTTAGGATCCACCATAGCTCGTATGGCATGTATCATACATCATATATTATACCTCAATCCATCACATCCGACACACCAATTAAGGTACCTCATGCCATCACAACCTATACAAGTCATAAATATAATAACCATTTGGATATTATATCTATCCATACATATTTTTTAAATAACCACAATATGTCATAGCCATCTATACATACATATGGGGAAACTAATCGTCATCCATACCAGTTCATAATAAAACTAAGAGAAGAGAGTGGGGGCACAGGGGGTAGTCATCCATCTATCCTCTCACTTTGATATTGGGGAAAACACCCTCCTATAGTTTACTGGGTTTCGGTTTCCCTAACTAATGTGGGTTGGGTAGCATATAAAATCATAAAACATATAAGATATAATATATCTTAAGACCACACTATGGAAATAACCTAGTCCTAAAATCAATTTTATCAATTTTATCTTAAACACCCAGCTTCGACTATTAGGGACTAGATATCCTATAAGTACACAAGAATTTAAGACCTAAAAAATAATATCTTTCATTTTTATCATTTCCTTTAATTAATTAATTAATTGACCATTAATTAAAAATAATAATTTTTCTAAATTAAACATTATAATCCATAAAATTCAAGTCCATTCCCTCCAGGCATAATCCAAATTGTCTCCACATTCTCTCAAGAGTAATATATCATTTTTATTTCAAAAAACCCAACCTTGTGGGTTAAGTCATTTTTAAATATTATTACTTTCCAAAATCCATGTACTCTTGGAAACCCATCCTAAGTTACCACTAATAGGAATCATGAAACTAATCACATATAGCTACCTCAAAATGTGGGAAAAATATTGTAGATAAAATAAGAAACCCGACAATCACCAATTAAACAGATTCGTTTTCAGCAAGCATCCATCTGTATCACACCAATGGGTAAGCCCATATTCAACCCATTACATTATATCTTGTGTCATCCCTAACGCCAACATAGATATCCCAATACAACTCTCCATCATAGGCACTAACTACTACCACATTATTTAAGCCTCCCCGCCCCATATCACATCAGTTATCACTGGCTCAACCATCCCAGGCTCATAACACATCACATGGAAAATCTCACATCTAGAGCACATCACAAGGAAGTACGAAAACAAGAATAAATAATAAGGAATATGGTCCTTAATATAAATCATTAATCCTTTTCATACAGATCGGAACTAATGGCCACTAACAGAAGGAATCCATCCATTAATAAAATGGGCACTTCTATCCCCAAATATTTTTCTTCATCAAACAATCAATTCTTATTCTATAATGAATTAACTAATTCATTATTCATATGTTCCAACTATGGGTAACATAATTCTTTAGCTATAACAATGTATCAAAAGTTTATCATGTTATTAGCATCAATTATAGTTTTAGTAAACTTAAAGGCGTGTCATTATCATTTAACATTCCTTTAATTATTATCATCAACAAGAATTAAAATGATTCATGTTATTTATCAATTCTATTAACACATAGAAGAAAATATTCTAATAAACATGAGTAGTGCATCAATTTGAATCACCATAAAATTATAAGAATCACTAGATTACAAACATGTGTTTTCTTATCTTCTTAATCTAATAAATCAATTAATTCTGACTTTACTTTCTTTACCATTTTCAATCAAGAATAAAATTCAAAACCAAACATAATAATATGATACACAAGCATAGTATGGATAGAATACTATCTAGAAAAATAAGAGGAAAACCGTTATCACAGTATCAAATATTAATAATATATGATCATTATCCAATTATTTATTAATTTGGTTTAATATTATTAGGTCAATTACATTTCCATCCAAAGAGATAAAACATTCTAACTTTACGATTGCATGTAAGTAAATAGGATGAAAAAAGAATCACTTAACTCAAAGTCATCAATGTTCTTCACATGAGAACGGATCAACATTGCAGGTCTCGATCAACTCTCCTAGAAAAATACTACATCCCTATAAGGATTTCAGGCCACAACCGTGCCAACAACAACAAATCTCCATTATAACACAGAGAGGAACTTCCATTGCATGGTAGGAAAGAAGTGGGGTGTTCTCCATAATGGCCCCCTTCTCGCCTGGATCCCGACACTCTAGTCAGCTCTCCTGTTTTCCTTCCCTCTAGGGTTTCCCCATTCATCTTGATGGCGCTCCTCGCCTAGTTTTATTCTTTCTCAAGCTCATCTCTCTTCCACCTCCTTGTTTTGATCTGCAGCTGGTGAGGATGACGGTCACCTCTCATCACCCCTCTTGCTGACTAACCCATAAGCATCAGACCTCTACTTGGTTCTATGTGATGGAGATTCAGACAGCTTGGGTCGGCGTTGGTGGTGGTGTATGGTACTCTTCTTCTCCTCCTCCTCCATTGACGATCTACCCGTCGAACTCGACCCCTCATTGGTCGGGCTCGATGCGGGTCTCATGTCTTCTTGGGATGGTGTTGGAGGGGGGGTAGTTTTAGTCTCAATCTTGTTCTTCTTCTATGTTGGCCTCCTTCTCTCCTCGGCTTGGTTCTTTCTTCTCTGTTTATTCGTTTTTTATTTCAGATGAAGGGTTTCAGTTTCTGTTGGGTTGGTTGTTCTTTTTTTATGCTACTATTCATATGGATGGTGTTGCATAATGCTTTGATTTGGTTATGGATTTGTTGGGCTTATCCAAAGAGAAGGGCTTAAATCTCAAGGGAGGCTTAAGCTACTCAACTCTTCACTGGCCTCAATTCCCACCGCCCCTCCCTAGGTCGGTTTGGTGTGGTGTTTCTTCGGATCTTTGGGATGTGGTGTTTGGGTGGCCAATAGTTTTCCAGGAGGTTGATGAGGATGATGTTCGTGCTAGTCTATGGTGTCGATTTATGGGGAAACGATGCAGGAAATATGTCCATGAGTTTGGAATAGTTGATTCAGTGATTTTTCTTTTGGATACTATTTTTTTGTTTCTTCATGGCTGTTGTGGAGTGGCGTCGCTCGAATTTCGTGGACAGCATTCTTCAGCATAATGCGGTGGATATTATCAGTAACGAGGATGGCGGTGTTCGGTCGGCGTCGATGAGCAGTGCGATGGAGCAGGCGACGACGACATTGGTGAACGGTTCACCGGTGGCCTACTCTGATGGGATGATGGTGACGTGCGATGTCAGGGGTGCGAAACGAGGTGGACGTGTGGCATGCGGGGTTGGTTTCTTCATGATTTCGATTGAAGTTTGAAATTTGAAAATCTGAATTGTAATCTTGAAATTTCGGATACCGTGCTGTGGTTCTGGTTTGAATTTGGACATTTTGTTTGTACAGTTACCGTTTACCCTTAAACCAGCTATTTAGAATTAAAAAGATGTCTTTGGATGGTAGGAAATAAGTGGGAGGATTAAGATCAGAGAACCACAAGAGAACAAGAGAGAACTAACATTGGATCGTTGTGGATCGAAGTTGAAAGTCGAGAACCAGTCCCCTTTGAAGGGCTCCCAAAACACCTAAGAAGAATGTTGCTGGATGCTTGAAGATAAGGAGAAGAGGTCAAAGGATTTGAGTTGAGTGGAAGGAACTGTAGGTTATATATCACATTTCCAAGCATGGGTTTATGATGTGAATAGGTCATTTACATCGTAAATGGCCCATGTTTTAAGTTACATTAAAAATATGTCACCTTAAAAGGCAGAGCCTACATGTAATTCACATCATAAAGTTCGTACTTACAATGTGAGTTTATCGCGACCAGATTTTTTGAGTGTAAGGCATGACATCTTTACAACATAAATATTAACATTACGTCATAAATTCTCATTCCATGGATCTCCCTACACAAGCTACAAAACCCCTTTTTAGGCTTTAAAACTCATTTATGCCGTCAATTTTCCCTACTTCCAACTGTTAGTAATACTAAAGATTTAGGTTTATTCAGCGCTAGTGAAAAGCACTGATAAAGGATACCTTTATCAGCACTAAAAAATAATTGATAAAGGTTACCTTTTATCAGTGATAGAAAAAAACGCTGATAAAATAACACTTTTGTCAATGATTTTTTTAGCACTAATAAAGTTTGTCTTTATCAGATCTAGTTAAAGCGTTGATGAAACTAAAGTGATCACACGTGAATCCCACATCAAACTTACAAACGTTCGACAACCTCTTTTATATCATTTCACCACGTGACAACACTAAAAGTCCGATGCGAAGATAGGCTCCTACAGACACTCCTCACACACCCATATAGGCATGTACCTACATGAATGGGCTCGTGCGAGCCTTGGACCACCCTATGATCTTTGCAGGCTTTGACCCACCCTCTACACAGTTGGACTTCCATGTTGGGCTCCTTAAATGGTTGGCCCTCCAAGTAAAGTGCTAGCCCACTTAATAAATTTTTTATAATTAAATTCTTATTTCATATATAAAAATATACATTGATATATAAGAATATAATAAATATTAATATATACATATATATTAAATATTTAAAAAAAATGTTTAATATTTTTTAAAATGTAATTGTTTTTAACATATATTTATATTTATGCATTTTTTAACAATTAAATTCTTATTTTGTATATGAAAATATATGTTGACATATATAAATATATTGATATATATTAAATATTGATATATATTATTATATATATTAATATATATATATATTGACATATATTAATAAATAGTATATTAATTATCTAATTATATTTATATATATTATATTAAATTATATATATATATATATTAATAAATAGTATATTAATAATTTCATTAAAAATTAATAAATTAGAAAAATATTATATATATATATATATATATATAATTATAAAAGCAATTTATTGTTTATAATTAACAAAAATGAATAAATTCATTAAATACTTATTATACTAATTAAATAATTAGTATACTATTTATTACTGTCTGTGTGTATATATATTACATTTATTTTTTTAACAATAAAAATTTCATTAATAAATTTTTATTAAATTTTTTTAGAATTTAATGTTTTTAATATGATTTTAATTTTCTTAATTAATATATATTATTTTTTATTTAAACATATATTCATGTAGGTTCAAGAACTAGACCAGACCAACCCCCAACTTTTTTATAATTAAATTTATTAAATTTAATATATATATATATATATATTAATAAATTTAGTATTAAATATATATATGTGTGTGTGTGTGTGTAATTATATAATAAATATATTTTTTATAATTAATAAATATGATTAAAATTATTAAATACTTAATATACTAATTAAATAATTAATATACAATTTATTATTATATATAAATTATACTTAAAATACTAATTAAATATTTAATATATTAACTAAATAGTTAATATACTATTTATTAATATATATATATTAAATTTATTCTTTTTTTAATAATTTTATTCATTTTTATTAATTATAATTTTATATTAATTATTTAATTATATATATAATTAAATTGCACTCATTTTTAACATGCATTCATTTAATATAATTTATTCATTAATAATGTTATGTGTGTAATTACTTTTTTTATAATTTATAGATTATAAAAAATTATTGTTTTAATATTATTATAATTTATTCATTTTTAATGTTTTTTATATATAAATATTCAATAATATATTTAATATTTTGAAATTTATTCTTTTTCAATTTTTCATTATTCAATATTTCTATAATTTTATCCATTTTAAAAAAAATTATTTATACATGTTTATTCATTAAAATTTAATTTTTTTAATATTTTTTTGTAATTTATATAATTAAAATGCATTCATTTCCATTTTGACATATATAGATATTCTTTTTTAATTTTTTTAATTTTTTTAATTTATCTATATAATTAATAATAGTTATTTACTTTTTATATGTATTCATTATTATTATTATTTATTTCACTAACAGGCTCTACATATTATATAATATCATTTTTCAATTTAACATATATCAAACTTGTATATATATATACATTAATCTCACAAACACAAATATTTATGTAATTAATGAAATCTTATATAGAAACACATACACCTAATATTTATTTAATTTATACAAATTTTAATATTAATTTTAAAATTTCATTTAGTAACATCATATAATTAATATATTATGTTTTCAATTGGTAAATTTTATTTATTTATTTTTAATATTATTTTCGTTAGTATTAGTTATTCATTTTTAATTTTTTTATTTGTTATTTTTTAAGAATTATTCATTTTCTAATATTTATTTATACATATTTATTTATTATGCTTTAATATTTTCAATATGTATTCATCTTCATTTCAATAAATATCCATATTTTATTTTATTTTTAATAATTTTTATAATTAATAAAACTTATCTATTTTCAATGCTGTTAAAGTTTAATCATTCTTAATTTTTCAATTTCAATCATCTTTAACATTCATACATTTAAGATTATAAATTCATTAATAATATGAAAATTATGTTTGTAAATAAATATGTATAAATAAATATATTTAAAAATATATATTTACTATATTTA
Organism: Viscum album; assembly: GCA_963277665.1. Taxonomy (NCBI): domain Eukaryota; kingdom Viridiplantae; phylum Streptophyta; class Magnoliopsida; order Santalales; family Viscaceae; genus Viscum; species Viscum album. The sequence continues at coordinate 798,482,940 of OY728130.1, read as the reverse complement.
TAAAATTATGTATTTATAATTATAAATAAATAAATATAACTTTTTAAAAAAATATTTATATAATTCTAAGTAAATAATTATATATTTAAATAATTATAAAAATATAATAAATACATTTAAATAATGAATTAATTTAATATTTTTATTATTATTTTTTTTAATTTTTTGAAATTCATATATATAATTATACAAATATATTTATAATTACATATAAATATTTATAAATATATTTACAAATATATTAATATATAATTATAATTATAAATATATATCTATAATTGTATTTATAAATGCATATTTATACTTATTTTAATATATTTATAATTATATACATTTATATTTGTTTATTTGTTTATTTATAATTATATACATTTAGATTTTTGAATTATATTAATTATATTATTAAAATTTATTATATAGGCATTTATCAGCGCTTTTTTAGTAATGAGAAAACCCCTCTTTTTGAGCTCTTTTTTTGAAGCACTGGTAAAACTCACCCAAATATTTTAAATAAGACCCTAACCAAACTGATTTCTCTCACATTGTTCAACTCTCGTAGAAGTTCATCTCTACCACCACTTCACTTCGATCTCTTCTTAAATGAACCAACTCTCAAATTTAAGATATGTTATTATTTCTCCTCCTCTCTCATTTTTGTGTCGTCGATCACCTCTTTCATGAAACCAGGTTATTATTTTCATTGATTTCATTTTTTTCCATCTTGCCTCCCCGCTATCATTATCTTCAGCCCGGGCCGCCTTCCCATCAAAGTGAAGCAGCCCTCTAGCAACCACCATTTCCCCATCTTTCACTCCCTCGACCGACGGATGCAGAAAACCTTCCCCTACTCCCTTCCTGACTGCTGGATTTAACATATATTTCTCCATCCATAATAATATTAATTTTTTAAAAAAAAATCATGTTGGATTTATATAGTTATTTCTATATTTTATGTGAACACTAATTTTGAGATATTTCATTCTTTTTATGCTGTAATATGTGTTAATTAAAATATATTCATATTCTACATCAATTATGTGATTTCCCATGGGAAATGGAATTTTTTTTAATGGAATTGGAATGGAAATAAAGAATATGTTAAGAACATGGATTTTATTCCAATAATTATTATTTATGTATTTTTATATGATTTTTTTATATTATGAATAATGTTTTTATATATTTTTAATTTCTTTAAACTAATTATAACATGTTGGATATCATATGTGTATTTTTACCTGAATTACTATTAAGAATATGTAATAAATTATGATTCTAAATATAAAATTATCAAAATAATGATAATGTGATATAAGTATAATGCATATCTAGAATTTGGAATTGTAAATAATAATGAGAAAGAATTAACATGTTGTTTTAATACCCTTTTATCCAGCCACTTATTGTTTAAGAGTTGAATATAACTTTCCACATTATGTTTTATTGTGCCTATGGAAAATTATTTAATGATTCTAATAAGATGAATATTCCTCGGAATCTGTATCACTCTGGACCTCTCCTGGCCTCCCCAACCCTACCTCCTGCTTGGGATCGAATGCAACGATGAATGGCGGCAACCCCTTATCCCATCCTTCCCCACTTCATCTCTTTTTGTCACATCTAGGGAAAGTGGTATCTCTCCAAATGTACCGTCTTTCAAATCCCCCACCCACCTTCCTCTCTCTCTTAAATAATCCTCCTTATCCGATCTTCTCATTATCATTCATACATAGTTCCTCCGCCTTAAGAAAATAAGTACATAGCGCTGGTCCCATTCAATCCTATGATGGATCCACATTTTAAGGCAAGTGAAGTCCTATTCGGATCGGTAACTCTTAGAGGTCTCCTCCCTTGCATTGTGAAGGATGTTTCTCAGGACCGTTCCCTCTCACCTCTGACTCCCAGTGGGAAAGACCACTTAGGGTGTTCTTTGGAATACCCATTGGACTAGACTAGTTCTTCCAAGAATTCCCCCCAGGATATTAATAACTCCACTTTCCCTCGTGGTTCAATGTCCACAACTAGCTCTCCCATATGTATCTTGAATTATTATAGTTCATTATCGATAATGACTCCCTCCCTTCTCCTTTATCTGTTATGGAAAGTGTCGTATGTACCAAATCTCGCTCCAAACATGGCCCTTCTTGATCATCCCATAATTCTAGAACCCATTCCACTCCAGGGGCCACAATAAGGAACTCCCTCTTTATATGATATCATTTATTATTTGTAATGCTCGTGGCCTTGGAGCATGGGTGAATACTGACTTATTTCCCTCAGAAATCTCTAAAAATAGAACTCCTCTTATTGCAATACTCAAACCCAAGTAGGATACCTTGAAAGTGTTTTTTTAGAGGATGGGATTACACCGCTCCATGCATGGTGAACCCGCAAAGAAAAAGGGTGGTGGGATATATCTGAGGAATGACATGCAAGACTTCGATTTGTTTTCTTTCTGGAATGGATTGGTGGATTTAGGGTTACTGATGGAAATTATATGTGTATCCTATCCTTTTTTTAGGTTAAATGTGTCTTGAGGGATAAGGACCTCTTGTGGAACGGTCTTGAGAGATTTGATCTGAGGAATGTGGACTGGATTATCATAAGGGACTTCAATGTGATCATAAATCCATCAAAGAAAAAGGGTGGTGGGATATATTTGAGGAATGACATGCAAGACTTCTCATTGTTTTCTTTCTAAAATGGCCTAGTAGGTTTGGGGTTCGTCAGAGATAAGTTCAACGAGTGTAACAATAGAAAAGGACCCTACTGTATGTGTTGTAGGCTCAACCGCTACCTATCAAACATTCATGTCATCTATATGATTATCTGAATACTAGGGTCACTCACCTATTTCAGGCTCTTTCAAACCATTCTCCATTGATGATATGACTTTCTCCAGAAATGGGCACCTTCATCAAGTTCTTACTCTCCAAAAAATGGACAGCGGACCCTGCTTTCCAATTAGGGGTTTATTCCTCATGGACTAAGTCTATGCAAGACACTAAGTGGGTTATCTTTCACAAGAAACTCAAGCATCTCAAGGATGACATCCAAAAATGTATAAGGAATCATCCTCTGTGATTTCAGGACATATCTAATGTGGAATGTGAGATCGAACATGATGAGTTTGGTTTGGAAATATGCTTGAATTCTGTTATATTCAATGATATGGTCGACAAGAAGAACTATCTTGCTATCATGCTCCTAGAGCAAGAACGTGTTGCCCATTATAAGTCTAAGAAACTTTGGTCGAATACTAGAGACCGAAACACTATTTTTTTCATCCATGTATCAAAGAATCTAAATGGGTGGGTGTCCCTAACATTCATCTAGAATATGGTTCCATCACTACCGACATAAATGTGGTGAGATCATGGTCGAATATCACTGAAAAACTTATTTTAGGTGTTAACCCAAGAATTATGGATGGGTACCCAAGATTTTATTAAATGTTATGGGATATTATCCTTGTTGTGGTATCTGATACTATTAATCAGAATCAAGATAGACTTCCAGATGAGGAGGAGTTTTGGGATGTAGTGGTTTCTCTCAACCAGGAGAGTTCCCCAAGCCTATATGGGTTCCTATGATCCTTTTATGTTTCCTCTTGGAATCTTATCAAGTCCAATCTCATAGACATTATTCATGATTTCTTCCACCGAGGTAACCTTCTCCAGGAGGCCAGCGCAATGATGATTATACTCATTTATAAGGCAAGGTATCCCTCCTTCATTAAACATTTTAGACCAAATAGTATGTGTAATTTTTTGTACATGGTCATTACAAGTGTGCTTAATAGGATGCTCTTTATACACCTTGTTGAGTGGGTTTTAGAGGAGAAACTTGGTTTCATCAACAGGAGATTCCCCTTGGTAGTTATTTCTTTGGCCCAAGATATGATCATGGACATAAATAGGAATACCTCTACATCAAACATTACTATAAAACTTTAAATGGATAAGCCCTATGAAGGACTTGAATAGGGATTCATTTTAAAGGTGGCAACATGTATGGTGCTATTTGGTTGGTTGTCTGATTTATTATTTTAGAGCTCTATCTCTCCATAGTTCACAGATACTTTTATGGGTAAAAGGTACGGATTATTAAAATTGGTGTGTGGCCTAAGACAGGGAGACCCTCTTTCCCTGAGTCTTTTCTTTATGGTCCAAGACTCCTTTATCATACTTATGTCCAACTATATCCAAAATAAATGGATCTTTCCCTTTAGAGTTAGGAGAAACTTTCATGTAATTTCACACCTTATTTTCACTAATGACATCCTCATATTCACCAATGGAAGTGCGAGTTCCATTCAGAGTTTTCAACAAAGCTATAGAGGAATATTTTAATTGGATTGGTCAATGCATAGTCTATGAGAAGAGAGGTGTGTACATTTCTAACTCTTACTTAGAAATTCTGGCTAATATTATTAAAGATATTCTAAGAATTAAGAGTAAATCCTTTAGTATAGACTACTTGGGAGTGTCTATCTCTCCTAGAGGCCTCTGCATCCATCACTTTAACACCCATGTTGCCAAAAATATAGGGTTTATCAACAAATCTAAGATCCTCTTTCTTTCCTTTGGAGTCCAGATAATTTTGATTAATTGTGTTCTTACTTTCATCCCGATGCATGCCCTCTCTATCCTAAAAGTCCCAAAAATTTGATCCAAAACATTGAAAAAATCATGATATCCTTTATCTTGGATGTTCATATGGAGGGCCACAGCTGTTGTGCCTCTTAGGATAGGTTGTCCAAGCCAATTGAGATATATTTTATGGGAATAGAAGTGTATTTGGAACCATGCATAGCCTCTAAGACAAACGAGCATGGGAAGAAATGGAAGAGAGATCACTATGGAGGGACTTTATTTTGCAAACGTATAGTAGTGACTTAAGAAACCCAAGATGTAGTTTTCTTAGCCTTTAGAAGTCACTATAGGGGAAAATTTCGGTTCTTTAAAGTCACTCATAGTGGATTGTTGAATGTTTGGAGATAAATTACTGGAACAATAACTATGTGGGTACTCCACTTGGTTCCTCAAGCTTCACTACTCCTAATATCTCCTTCTCTCAATATTGTACTTACCTTACTTTCATTCAGGACTCCCTTAATGATCTTCAGCAAAAATTCTTCAGTGAAATTCATCTCTTATTCGAACATGACTTCTTGGTGTTCATAGGGAGTCCATCGGGTCGCTTCTCAGCCAAAGATTATAGGAGGCTCCTTCAGGCATAGCTTTTTGATGTTATGGGTGACCTTCTCTAGTAAAAGAACATTCTGATCAAATTTACACTACTACAAATATGGTCTTTATCAGCACTAGAAAAGTTGATTAACACCACTAAAAAAAGAGTTGTTAATCTAGGTGAATATAAAGGGGGGGTCCCTTTTATCAGCACTCAGAAAAGCGCTGATAATTCCCCCCACCTGCACGCGCAACCTATCTCCCCCAAGATTCGAACATGAAGCCTCCTTCCTGTGCGCCTAATCCTTTACCATTCCACCGTATTTATTTTCTCTTCATTTATTTATATATCTATTTATTTATATATATATTTACTCATATTTACTCATATATAAATATATATGTATATTTAGTTATATTAATATATATATCTGTATATTAATATATATATATATATATATATTAACATATATATATATCTATATTAATATTTTTTTTATTTAGTCATATTAATATATACATATATATTTCTTCATATTAATATATACATATATTTATTTATATTAATATATATATATATATCTGTATATTAATATATATTTATATCTATTTATATATATATATTTAGTTATAATTTTTTATCCGTATATTTATTTGTATATGAATATATATTTATAAGATCAGTTTTAAATACATTTATAAAACATGTTTTCTTATGAGTATTTTTATAAATAATAAAATACATACATACATACATACATAAAACACACACACACAAATATATATATATTATATTTATATCTATAGGTATAATTATACATATTTATATATATTTACAAATACTATATATTAATATGTATATACAAAAGTGCTAGAAATGGGGTCTCGAAAAACCTAACAAATCGCAGAGTCACAGGAAAAGGCATAACATCTTATCAGGGAATCCATTTCATCTCTGTGAACATTTAAACTGAATCTCATGGAACGAACTACGATAAAAAAGGTGTTGGAGGCCGAACAAACACACAGATCAGAAGTTATGATAGTTTTAAGAAAAATTTGACAGGGTTCCAGACACGGAAACTGAGTTTTGGAGGCCTTCTGGTGGTTTTTCGTGGTTTTAGGTTCCCGAACATGATTGATACTATGTCTGATTTAATCCTATGCATATATCTCTTTTATTCCTTCGATTTGATATGTGGTAGAGCCCAAACGGACACCCGGAGCAAAATTTATGGCCGTTTGAAGTTGGACTTTTTTTTGGAGTGATATAACTGATATATCTTTTGTTCCTATAGTCCTATAATGGTTTCGACTAGACGTGGTTGTTAATAATTTCATGATCTTTGATTTGACTGGTCACGATGCTCAAACAGACAATTGGAGTAGAAGTTATGCCCATTTTAGTGATTTATTGGTTTCTAAGGTTTTTAGGAGATACGAGATTTGAACAATTTCAAACGAAAATTACTTCTGCTCTGAGTGTCCATTTTGGATCTATGAAAATAACTTTTTCTCCGAGTTTCCATTTTGGATCTACCACTTCTCATGTTTTTTTAGGTTCTAAAGAACCAAAAACCCCTTGAACAGTCATAAGTTTGGCTCCGGGGGTCTGTTTTGTCATAACTTCTGCTCCAGGTGTCCGTTTTTCTTCAATCATGTATCAAATAGAATATTACGACCATACCTACACTATGGTGACCATTGTAACACCTTCTAATATTCTTCAAGGTATGAAAAGGTCCTTAATCCCTAAAAACGGCCATAATTTCTGCACCAGGGTGTCCATTTTGGGTCTACGACATATCAAATTGATATAAAACATATTTTAAAAATATTTATTATATTTATATGAATATAAATATACTTATATATCAATATATTATTTTTTATGAATTTTTTTTTGAAATATACACATTTATCGGCGCCGGGAAAATGTGCGCTGATAAAACCCCCCTTTATCAGCACTACTAAAAAAAGCGCTGATAAAGGGGGGCCTTTATCAGCACTAAAAAAAGTGCTAACAAAGGGGGGATTTATCATCGCTAAAAAATCACTGCTAAAGGGGGGTCCTTTATTAGCCCTAAAAATAGAGCTGATAAAGGGTCACTTTTAACAGCGCTTTTTTTAGTGCTGTTAAAAGTGCCCTTTACCAGCGCTTTTTTTTAGCGCTAATAAAGGGTGGAACTGCAGAAACCCAGTTTTATGGTAGTGTTAATTTCCTCTTATGACATATCTAACACCATGTGATCCCAAAGGATGAGTCAATAAAGCACAAGGGTGGTCTATCTAGTGTCTAAGTTTTTATGTTGTAGAAATCCCATATAGGAAATGACTGATCGCCTAGTTTTTTAGGGAAACTTGGCATGAGACATGTGGAGAAGATTTGGTAACCTCATTGGCATCTCACATACAGAGTTAAATGGCAACACACTCTCTAAGTAATGGTTCTGTAGTGTGGAAATGAAGGGTCCTGAATATAAGGTGAGGGACACTCTTTTGTCCATGGGTTGATGGTGCATCTGGACCACTAGGAAGAAGGCATGCATGGATGGAATACCCATCTCAATACTTTCCATTAAAATATGGTCCAAATTTCTTTCTATAAAATTGAGTTCTCTCATTAAGCACTAGGATATCTGTTACTCTTTAGGGATGGTCATTAGTGGCAGTAAAGATACTCCCTCTCTATAGAGAGTGTCTTGGTTGGGCAGATGGGTTCAAGAGAGCTACCCTTGTAATGGGTTCAAGATCAATATTGATCGATCCTATAGTTCGGATACTATAAAATTATGGTGTGTTGTTAGAGACACTAATGGATCAGTGATCATTGAATTCAGTAGTTTCTATGGCTATAGAAACTCCCTTATGGAGGAGGTTCACACCACGCTCAGTGGTCTCGAGATTTTCCTTTCCTCTAACATTACCATTAAATAAATAAAAAATTACTCCTTAGTTATCTAAGAATATCTACAAGGAAGGTGTGATCCCCATTCGTCCATTATCTATCTTGTTCAGAGATGCAAAAAAATCATTGGATGCGAAAGTGTGAACCATACCTGGCATGAAGGTAATTTTGTGGCTATCTATCTTGCCTCCAAGGGTAATCAAAATTACCCCACTACTATTTTCTCTAATATGGTCTCCCTTCCCCTTTAGTGTATCAATTTTATTAGAGTGGTTTCACTTTTCCTCCACTATTATAGGTCTCCTTAACCTTTTTTTCCCTAGTTGTTTTTGTAGTTGTTTTTTATTAATAAAATTCTCATACTTTCATGTCATAATTCATCTAGTGTAATTTTTGTTGATTAATTCATCTTGTGAAATTATAGTCAGCATTATCTTAGGAATATTACGTGAGGTAATGTAATATATGGTTGTGTCATGGATTTATGTGGTGGTGTTTAATTATTGAATTGATATTTAAATAAATAATTAATGAAATAATTAACTGGTGCGTTATGTGTTAGCATGATCTTATAGTAAAATAAAGTAGTGATATCTTTTCTGATGTTGTGATGTTTATTAGATCATTAATTGATAATATTGATTTATCAATTTTTTCTTTATTTTTACATCTGATAAAACACTATGATAATTCAATTTCTTTTATTGTATGTTCTTGTCTACTTGATTGATTTCATGTGTGGTTGTTTTCTTACTTGATGGTCCTATCAATTCCTAGGGAGGTTTTAAGGTGTTTTAGAGGTTTATATTTATTTTTTTATTAGAATGTGAATCCTAGGATTAAAGGTATTGAGTGTTTTCCTTGGTTAATATAGATGTTGAGAAAATGATTTTTCATAACAATTTTCTTATTTAGTTACCTTAAATATGGGGGGTGGACAAGTAAAAATTTATCCGAGGTTTGAGGCGTGTGGTTATCTATAAGTTTCATATTCTTATTTATAATGTTATTTATTTTTATTAATCCATGTGCACAATATTATTTTTTTTATCTATTGTGTATCATTATGAATGGTTTGAGTGTCCCCAATAAAAATACCTAATTTAAAAAAATATCTCAGACACATACATGATTAGAAGATAGTGGAATAATTTTATAAATTTTATTATAATATCCCTAAACCATAAATGTGGTGTTAATTTTATTAATAATTTGTATACTCTTTTGTATATACCTATGATGTTTTTGACTACTGGATGTGGGAGATTGCTTATAGTGATCTGTTCCACTGTTAGAGGTGGAATCAAAATATTGTAAATCTTAATGATTTGAAATACTGCTAACTGAATTTTTTGGAATATTTATTATTGTAAAGTATTTGTTTTGTTTTTAAGAAAATTGAATAGATTTTTTGGATATTATAAGACACATGAAATAAACCTAATATTTATAACTCTATTATTTTGGAAATATGGGTTCTTCAATAGGTTATAGTACAAACATATTTGTTGGTATACCTATAATACATAGTCTAGAGTAATCTATAGAAAAGGAGAGTAACATGGAATCCAACATTAATTTTATCTTCAATAATATTTTCATCAATTTATTTCCAGAAAATCCAAGCTCCATGACCCTATGTCAAAATACAGTGATTACATGGCCTTTTATGTTCTAAGGAAATATATTTTTAAACAAATTTATAAAGTTGGGTAAAATTAAATGATACACAAGAACAAAAAATTCCAAGGGAATTATTCCATTGAATAATAAATAAATTTTATTTTCCAAGATATTTATAACTACCTCTTTATCCCAGACAACATCAAATCGATAACCCAGGCCAGGAGGCACATTTTTACCCCAAGTTATTTATTTTCATGTCACCCATGTCAAAAATGATAACTTTCCAGAAATCATAACCAATAACATTAAAATTTTGGGTTCCCCTTATTATAATTATCTATAACTTTCTCATTTGATTATGAATATATTATGTGTATATATTTATTTTTTGTGAAAAATGAATATTCTATGAACCAAATAGTATGAATATGAATTAAAAAAAATGCATTCACATCTTATGACAAAAGAGTATGAATATGGAGTTAAATAATGTAATGATCTGTCTTTTCATGAAGGTATGGATCATTTTTTTCAATTTAATTCCCTTAAATGGACTGAATAAATATTCTTAATCAAGTCACAATGGTCTTGTGTGTGTCTGGGGCTCATTCAGAGCTTGGAGCTTTGAAAGAGGAATAAAATATTGTGCTACACAGTTAGTGAAAATCGTGTTGCCCAGCCCGCGTGGTTTCTCTAAACTTTACAGATGAAAATAGTGGGGCATTGGGGGCCACACGGTTTGTCTACAATAGATAACCCTATATACATGGTTGTGTGGTGCTATAGAGTTTCAGAACACAACCTTTTTTCATTGTTTGTGCACTGTTAGATAAATCATGCATCTAACTATGCAGGGTGCCCCTCCATAGTAGCGAATGGAACATGGTTGGTGCACGGTGTGTCCAATCTTGAAAACAAACCATGAACCCTTATATTTCAATATGAAATTACAATTTTCCCCTATTTTAATCTAATAACCCCTTTTTAATTCTCTTCTCTTCTTCTTCCAATGTTTAGTTTGAGTTCCTCCTCTTGCATATTTCCATATCCCTCAACCTTGGATCCTAGATAAATTCTATATATGCTTAAATATTCAAGATCCATCAAAGGCATTGGATAGATTAAGGTATGTTATCACTTCCTCTTACCTTCAATCTAATTGTATCTTTGGACTCATCATGCTATTTAGGTGCAAGATAATTTTCCCTATTTTAAAGGTGTTGGACCATTTCTTAGATCTCTTCCAACCTACTCAGAATGTGATTCTGATATCAAGCGAAGTGTCATATACGGCCTTGAGGTAGTTGGTCTCATCATTTTCCCAATGAGTTTTGATGCTTTATATCTATGTTGTTGTTCCATGCATTAGTTTTTCTAAGAATCTCTTTTCATTTGAATTCTTTATATCAAGTTGATTCTTGAACCTAGATACACTACCTTTGATCCTTGTTTAGTAATTTAGAGGTTGTTGATCTATTTTATAGACACCCATTGGGTGTTCCGAATTTATTACCTTAAATGGTTAATTGTTAAGGTTCCTAAGATTCCTTATTAGCTTTCAGCTTAGTTTTTAAATTGATTTTCACTTGAAATTTGAATGCTTGATTGAACTAAGGGTAACTCCCATGTGTTTGACCCACCAAGACTTAGAATTTCCCATGTAGACAATTCCATTAATGACTATGTAACCTTTTAAAATCCCCTTTAAGCTATATAATTGAAATTTCCATGATTAAGTGAATTTAATGGATTAGAATGGCTCTTACATGTTGGATTGTTTTCAATTGAGTAAATTAAATGAATAAAATGCAATGACATATAAAGAGTGGAAAAGCCACACCATCTATTGTATGTTATATTAAATTCTCCTTGAAGATTGTATTACCTTGAATGAAATTTAACTTGATTAATGGGGCATATGAGAGGTATTTCCCCATGTGGTATTTTATAAACATGAATATGCCTTATATATATATGGGCTCAGTGACCATGACATGAGAGGTATCGCATCATGTTAAATGTTATATATGATTACACCTTTATGGAGGTTGTGGTACGATGGTAAGGTATTTTTTGAGCATGACGGTATAATGCTCCCTTACATTGGGTGTTGAGAATAACATCTCACACCATTGATATAATTAGGACAATGGGATTGATGTGCCACATTCCATGTTTGAGTGATGACACGATGGCTCACTCACCATCCTGAGTGTCATGCATGATGTATGACACTCTTATTGGGATGTAGGGAATGTACCTTATTTCTTGAGCTTATAGTCTCATTAGACTGGTCATGTATGTCTTAGTTACACCCCGGTCCGACCAGTAAATAAAGAATATCCTTATAATCATTAGGAAACTGATTTGAAAATAATAATTTCCATTTTTCTTTGATAAATTTTAAAAAGTTATATTTTTTTGAACGATGATAATAAGTTTCTATTTTGAAAACATAAAAGCATAGAGATGAATTTTCTTAGAAAACAAAAAAGGTGGTGAAAATATTGGTTCACATGGAAATATATAAAATATATTTATTTTGGTCAAAAGTGACCCATAAAGAAACATTTAAGAGTTTCCTTTTTAAAAAAATTAAGAAATTTGATTTAGTTGAAAATTTAATTATAAAAATAATTTGAAAACAAGTCAACTTGGAAAATTTTAAAACATTACTTCAAAAGAAAACATTTTTGTAAACTAATAATTAGTATAACGTTTAAGTCAATTAAAGCTATATAGTGAAACCCAGATCGTAAAAATGATTTTAAAACTTTTCATTGATAAGATTTTAATAGAATAATAATTTTTACATAAAATATTATTGAAAATACATTATATTGGTAAAATATTGATATGGAGGAGAAAATATCCAATGGAAAGTATAAGAGTTATTCTTATCAACATCACGATTTTATTTGAGGAAGTGTTTCATAAAAGGAGAGGATATTAATGAAGAGAAGTAGTATCCCCATAGAAAAATTAAATCGACCATTTAATATTTTGATGATATAAAAATAGATTTGGAATATCATAATCAATAAGAGATTTCATGAATCATTGGAAAAGGACTTGAGTCAAGAAAAAATTTAGGATTGGAGTGACATTTTAATCAAAACTATTGAAGGGTGAAGAGATTGAAAATGAAGCTCAATTACCCAGAGTAAAATATATTTCATGATAACACAAAAAATGGGAATAATATACACCATTTAAATTTAAATTTTTGTATGAAGTAAAACATGTCTCAATGAGGGGATTTTGAGACAAAAATAGTTTACGGGTTAAGAACATTCAAATATAAACCCCTTGAAAGAAGGATAGATTTAATTTGAAGTGAAAATACCATGAATAAATATATTACATGATATTAAATATTAATTTTGTATTATATACAATATTTAAAATAAATTAAGTGTATAAAATATCATGTCTCTCAAATATAGATATTTTTAGACAAAACCCTTACCTATGTTTGAAATCATTCCACACTTAAACTTAACTTCTTGAATATTAAAATTAAGTTTATAAAAACCATTAATGAGAACCTTATTCTTCTATAATTAATTTTATAATCTCTAATTATCATCATAAATTTCTCAATTATTAGATTTTTCTACTTATATAGGTTACTCAAGGTGGTTCAATCAATTTTTACATGAATCTCTTGGAATTTTGACCATAGTTATGTTTATTTAAAAAATTAAAAATATATAGAATATCATTATTGTTTTAATTATAAATTATGTACATAAAAATAATTTCATAATATTATTCATGATTAGAGGTATTGGAAAATAAAATGTGTCACTATGTGGAGGTGGTAATCTGCACTTACACACGGTCAACAATTTTATTTTACATAAAATTGGAGAGAGGTAGAAAGTAAGATTATTTTTAATTTAAAAACCATAATAATGTTATAAATATAATATTTACCCATTTAAACCCCGTTTTTAACCATATATTAAAAGAGAGTATGAAAAATTAGACTCATCGTACATGGAGGTGGTAGTCCACCCATAAGAAAGTTGATGTTTTTATTTTTTTATTGGTTTGGAAGGAAGGAATGAAAGAGATATTGTATTAGTATAATAAAATAACAAAATTTAATTAATATTTATGTTGTCATAATCTCATGGATATAATATATTATATTTGGTATAATAATTAAAAATAAGAAAGTGTAGTTAAGAAATAGGTGATGCCTTCGTCAAGATTTGGAACATTCTCTTGAAATTATTTTTAAAAATAGAGAATTTATGTTGTCTTATGGTGACCAGAGGCATGATATCATGTAAAGGAATTATAGGAGTTGTAATTAGGGTATATTTTAAAAATTAATTCAAATTTTAAGTCAAGTATGGAAGTTATAGGAGTTTTGGAAGTGGTCTCCTTTTATAATTGAAGAAAATAGAATTTTCTATTTAAAATAATGTTAAGTAAGGGGTAAGAATGAAAGTGTATGAAATTTAGGTGAGTTGGGTGTGGTATGGTTGGTGAGACATGTGGGTAAAACTTTAAAACCTAGAAAATTGTTTCTATGATGTCTAAAGCTCTTTTAAACTTAGTAAAATTCTAGCCACTTTAGATTAGTCCTTTAAACACTTATTACACTTAATTAAATATTAATCAAGTCAATTATTTTATTATTAAAAATATAAGAGGACCCTTACCATATAATTTATATTGACTCGATTTAATATAATTAATTTCATAAGTATGATAAATTATGACTTTAAGTTAAACACACGTTACACATAAAAAATATGTTTTTTTAATAAAATATTTTTTTACTGTAAATTTAAGAATAATATATATTTTTAATGGTTACTGATTTTATAAAAAATATTTGACTTATTATAAAAAATAAATTTTAAAAACAATCCATAACTGGATTTTACCAAAATATTAATTAATTAAAACAAAATACATAAAACATTTTACTTTATTAATGTAGCCTTTATTTAGTTATAAAAATGAAGGCCATAGGTTTTCTGAGTTTAAATAATATTATAAAATTCATAATTTTATTCCTGAATTTTATATTTTATCACTTAAATGGTTTTATAACCTTCTATATCACTCTTATTTATTGGTAAGGACTTATAAAAATAAATTTTTTGTAAAAGCCGTATTTTTGACTAAAAATCAATATTTTCATAAAATGGTAAAAAAATTAAACTAAGTAAATTTTGATATTATAAATTCAATAATATATATAATTTTATAAAATTATATTCCTAATAATTATATATTTAACTTCTAATTTAAAAATAAATAATATACAGATAAAACACTTTTATTGAACAAATGTGTTTTTAATCATTAGGATTTTTTAATGTTATTTTATACATACATTCCAATTGAAAGAACTTAAATATATAATATCATATGCTCATACATAAAAATAATTTAAAGGTGATTAAAATAATTTATTGTCATATATTTTTTTATTTTAGTGTATGTGAATATTGTCATCGAATTTAAATGAAAAATACATATACTAAGATCTCAAGTTGTTACATAGTCTTCCTATCAATTAGTATTGAGTGTTAATGATGTAAAATTTGGGATTCGATGAAATATCATATGATGAAATTATATTGGATGGTTAGTATCAAATAGAAGGATTGGATGGAAAGATTCTAAATTAAAGAAGAATATAATGAAATAATATGAGAAGAACAATTCTTGCAACCATTTCAATAAAATCGTCTTTATGTTTTCTCTTTTGATGTAGAAGAGTTTCTTGTACACTATTTTGAATGTAAGTGATATAGGAAGAAAAATATAGCAGCACTATAATATCCAATAGAATTCTCCTTGGTTTAAGACTATCTTGTTGTTGTAAAGAACATGAATTAAGTTGGAGACTTAGATATTGGTTGTATAAATATCATTAAAGGATATATAGTTGGACACGAAATTCACCTGTGTAGCAATTTAGGATTGTTTTATTACCACCTCCTAAAGTGTAGGGAACCACGCATGGGATAAGGATTGTTTTATACACAATCCATTCTACATGGTACCACATTATAGGGGTGAATCTATCTATTGGTAATCACCATAAATGGTAATGATTAGATACTCTTATTGAGTATGGAACCTTTTAAAACCATCATGTGTAATCCTATTCTTTATTTGATATACTTTTATATAAAACATTAAATAGAATAAGATATTCAATATCATAGAAAGGTCTAGGAGTTAAAGGTTTTAAAATATTAATTATTTAAAAAGTTCCCAAATTCCCACCTCCCCCACCTCTGAGTGTTAAGAATATCCCAAAGTGGTCCTCTCAATTGGTATAATAGAGTCAGTTCACCTCAATTGGATTCTCTACTTTTAATTTTATTCTCTTTTTAAGATTTGTGTTTCTTTTTTGTATTTACTATAAAGTTCGGTTTTGATGCAGATTTTATTATCTCATTGTAGAATTATTTTTCTACCAAAACCATGATGAAAAGGATAATGAAATAAAAAATAAATTTTAAGAAGTTATCTCTATTAAGATTATAATAAGTAGCTGAATTTTTTGAGTCAAGATTCAAGTATCATTAAGAATGGGAGTGTTTGATTCAGTGATATATTTTTCTTTTATGTTTACTTACTTTTGAAAAAACCTTTGCATCTTATTGATGATTTATTTCACTACTGAACACAATTCAACCACACAACCAGAAGAACACAAGAATTTACAAGTTTCACTACTCAAAAAGAATATCTAAGTCCTTGGTATGTTTTGTATATAATCTAATACCACATAATCCATTAAAAAACAATCCTTGGATATGGAATAAAATTATTAGGATGTTCCCTTACACTTGTGTAGCGCTATGAAAATAATCCAATAGTGTGTGTACTTATTTTAGCATAGAATGATTCAATACGATGTTATGATGCTTCTTGATCCACTTCTAAAATTTTGAACCTTCAAAAAAAGTCTTCTACCTAGAATCTGGTAAGAACTTACTTGATTCCTCTACAAACTATTCTTCTTCCTCTTCATGCTATTTGTTTCCTCAACGAACTGAGTTTCACTATATGGCACGAGTACTTCGCAAACTGTCTCTTCTTATATGGACTGTCTATGTTCCGGGGATGGATAATTCCTCAAAAACCACCTTTACTAAACATTCTCTTTCCCTTTGTGGGCTATAGATCCCCACAATATTCTTCCATGAACTTTCCTCGTGAACTATCTCTTTCGCGAAAATATTTCATCTATGAACTCTTTTTCTTCACATAAATAATTCCCCCACTAACACTACTCCTTCGCGGACCACCTCTTTCGCGAACTACTTCAGACTTCTCGAAATTATTTCCAGATCGATTATCACTTATTTATAAAATTCAATCATAGTAATAATGGGATTAGGGTCCTCTATATATAGTAAAATAATTTACAAAATCTTGCAAATGAAATTTTACCAAAACTTTGATGTGGGACAACCTTCACCATGGACTGTGCTCCTTCAGCGAACACTTTTTTCCCTTCACGGTCCACATAGAACCTTTCTTCCATCACAGTGTCTGATTCCATCCTCAATAAGATCACTTCCTCTCAACAAAAAATGATAACCTTCACACAATAAAAAATCCTCCCAATAACTATGATCGTCTTGTGAACCATTTTCTCTATGTGGTCCATGTACCACGCTTCATGGTCTTCATAGATTTACTATGTGGAATCCTTCCTTTACTGATTTTACTTCACCACTCCATGTACCTCCTGTGAGGTCCATTAACTGTCATTCATGGTATGTGAATTTCACTTCATGTAAATCCTTCGTTTTTCAAAAAAACTCCCTATTTTGACGCCCAAAAAATTAGCAAACACTGGGAAACAAATCCATATTAAAAATCTACTTCAGAAACACCATATAAACTATTTTTTAGTCATTTGTTTCTTCATAAAATGTATATTTTGTGGTATAAAAAATTTGATCGATCATCTTTAGCATCGTAGGATATTCATAGGAAAGTTCAATGACTTCTTTATATTCTATCAACATCATTCTTTCCAATAAAAACTAAATGCGATTGGAAACACATTTACTACCCCTTTATTTCATAAGGCTTGCATCAGAATTTCTCTAAAAAACTTATGATATTTGATAAAAAAATCATAAAATCATCATTATATTTTTCAAGGCTTTTACAAAGTGGATTCATTTATCTTTTTTGACAAAAAAAAAAGACAACACCCTTTAAAAATAGACTCTTCTTACTTCCTTCTCCATCCAACTTGGTCCCAAAAATATCCCCCTTAATATTTTGTTGTCATAAAAGATTCATAAATCACTAAAATTTGTAACCTTAGGATATGGATTACATATCAAAAATTCTAAGCCTATGTGAGCTAACTCATTGTAGGAAACAAGAATTATTCACATCAAAACCACACTGTCCAAAAGTAGTGACTATGATACCTCTTCAGATTTCCTCCTAAGCCTTTCTTACTCATCAATATTCCTTAGCTTTCCCCACTTCTTAAACTTTATTAGAATAAAAAAATACTTGCAACCACTCTAAAAAATAGTTAAAATAGTTCACACACATATATATTAGATTCACATCTTACCCATAACTCCCCCTTTATGCATGATTACATAAGAACAGATTTTTGAAACAATTATCCTACTTAAAAAGACTATCCAAAGGTAATATTATATAGGGAACAAACACACGTATATAAACCATGATGAGATAGAGGTTGGATTCCCATGCTCAACCTCAATTTATAAAATGGTTCATTTGGTAATGGTTTTGTAAATATGTCAGCAACTTTTTCCATTATAGTAATATACTCTGGCTTCAATTCATTCTTCTCAACATGATATTGGATGAAGTGGTGCTTTATGTCAATATGTTTTGAATGATACTGTTGTATTGGATTCCTTTTAAGGTTGACTTCACTTTGATTATCACATCCCAAGAGAAAGGGTAAATTTACTTCAACAAGTATGTATTCCAAATGAGTATTCATCCACAGAAGTTGTGTAACAGCTTGAGTGGTAGAAACATACTCAGATTCGACCATGCTAAGAGTTATTAAATTCTCTTACTTTTTATACCAAATAACACATATTTTTTCCAAAATAAAGCTCCACCATATGTGGATCTTCTATCATCAACATTTTCTACATAATTAGCATCTGAATACCCAAACAATTCAATACCTTCTGAGCAATAATACCATATTCCAAAAAAGTATGCCTTTGATGTCACACCCTGACCCAGTATCTTGCAGTCGTAGTTATTTTTTTTTATTTATTTATTTATTGTTTTCTTTTTATTTCTTAAAGTTTAAATAAAATTTTAAATTAAAATCCAAATGAAATAAAAATAAAATAACTAGAAAAAACAATTCAATAATAATAAAGATGATGATATTATTATTTAGTTTATGATTATAATAAATTTAGTTATTATTAACATTATTATATTGATTATTATTATTATTATTATTATTATTATGTTTTACATTTTTATTACGACTATTTTTTTATTTAAATTTTGGAAACACTAGTCTCCCACCCCTACCCCCTTACGCGACTGAGACCCCCCTCCCCCACATTCCCTCTCCTACTCAGGGTACCCCACACCAATGAGGGCCCTATGATATGCCTCCATCCTTTCTCTACTGTGGCGGCCCTTCGGCCAGCCTCCCTACCTCGTACGGTGGCCTCCCCCATCAATGTGGCACGACACACCCCTAGAAAACCCCAGTCCAACGCGCACCCCATTTCTGGCTGTGGCCCTATCTCGCGCACCTGATGTTTTCTGACCCTTTATGATGCGCCTCCTTTTCTTACGATTCTTCTTCTGGAAACTGTGACTCGGCCACTGGCCCCTCTTCGGTCATGTATTTCCTCGGTGATTCCCTCATCCTCTTCCTTAGGATTTTAGTTTCTGATAGGGTTTCGATTTTTGGACTCTATTTTGATGTTTTGGGGTTAAATGCATGTTTTGGGGTTCATCTTTGGTACCATATGGTGTGAATATGGTGAAATTGAAGTTCCTCCTCAAGATTAAGGGGTTTCGACACCAAATATAGGTATTTTGTGCATAATATTTATTGTATGATTTATTTTGTTTGTTAAATTCATTGAGCATGGTCTTTGATTAAATTGTTTGATGAAAAATTGTATTTAATGGAGTTTAATATGAATTTGATCCTTTTTTTAGCACATTTATTTGGAATGGAGTGCATTCATGATGAAAATCTATGTTTAGTCTTTTATTAGTGTTTTATTATGTTGTGTAAGGGCTGCAAATTCTATTTTATCATGTTTTTGGTGTGCATTTGGCCTTACAAGAGGTTTTTGAGTGGGCATTTTTGTTCAATTTTTGGTAATACTTCTTGGGGTTGTTTCATAAAATTTTAAAGTGGTTTATTAAATCTTATAAAGTGTTTGAAACATGTTAGTATATTGTTTTGCAGTGTATATATTTTCAAAAGTGGGTTTGAGTATGCAAATGGGGGTATTTGTGTGTGTGTACCTTGTTGTGAAAATATTTGGACCTGTTCAATCAATTGTTTAAGTAGTTCTTCATGTGTTTTTGTGGGTACATTAGGTGTGTATGTGTGGAAAAGGATCTTTGATGGTAAATTTACCACTTTGAGCATGTTTTACTTGTTGTGCATTTGTCAATATGTTTTTTAAATTATTTCAAAATATGGAAAGTATGTTTTAATGTCACTTTTGTGTAATTTTGGTTTTATAGTGTCTTTTACTACTTGAAGTTGAGTGTGTTATTAGTGAAAACCCATGATGTGTTATTTTGAAACGTTTTGTCAATTGTTTAAGTGTTTAATCATTTTATTTAATTATATGTGTAGTGCGTTGGACCTCACTATGATGGTTTTGGGCCGTGGGTGTCGAGGTATCCTACATGTACATGCCTAGGGTAAGGAATATATATATATATATGATTTCTTTGTACATATTCCCTCATTTCATGGGGAATATGTGCATGAAGCTAGGGGTGTATATATATATATCTATAAATGCATGTGTATGTATGCGTCAAGTGTCGGTTCGAGTGATCGTCGACAAATAGCGACATGTTTGAGGTAGGTCCCCTATGCATATGCCTTTAATTTGAATTTCATAATTTCTTGCTTGTTTTAAAAATATGGTTTACATTTATTCTATATACACATGTTATTAAATTTGGTTGTGGTTTCTTGATATGATTACGCATTTGTCTTGGAAATTGAAATGTATTTCTAACTTGATTGGTCTTAAGAGACTTTTCTTGAAAATTGATTTCCTAAGTGGTTTTGAATTATAATGAGTATTTCCAAAGGTGTTTGGACTTTTGGTAGGTTATTTGTAAAAAACATTCCCTTTTTGTAATTGATCCCATTTGGAACCTTAGAATGTTTTATGAAAAAGAAAAACCTCTCTTGAGGAACACCACCCTTGGTTTAAGAAAATAATATTTATGTTGAATGTGTTATTATGTGCCTAATTTGATGCTTATGAATTGTGTGATGTGAAAGAGGGGGAATGATCTTATGGAGGGATAATGGTGGTGAGAGGTTGGATGGGTTTTAGATAAAGAAAGTGTTATGTACATATATGCTTTCTTGATAAAGAAAACTCACCACCACTTGAAATAGAGCACAATGGGAATCATGGGTATCTAGGTGGGTGGTCCATTACTAGTACACTAGATGACACAGCAGGGGTTTGTCCCAGTTCATCTACTAGGATTGACATAACAAAACTAACTAAACATATGAATTACTAAGGGTCATGGTTTCTAAGCCATGTTTTCTGAGGTTCATGGTTTCTAAGCCACGTTTCACCGAGGTATGAGGTCTCTAGTGTCTCACTTGTGCTAGCTACCTATAGGTATTACCCAAGGTGCTCATTTGAGACATGATGATTGTGATGTAATATTTATTTTAGTTGCTTCATACATTATGTCTTATTTTTGAAAACCATAGTTCAATCTAAATTAGTTTCATTTCATTTTGAAACGTTAATGTGTGATTGGTACTTATTTTAAAAATGTAGTGGGATAGAAATGCTTTACTTGAAAATGAAAACTTGTTACTTAAATTTGAAAATAATGAAAAACATTATTTTATTACATCCTATTTTCAAACTAGCATTTTTTGGATTTCATATAAAAGGAAAGGGAATAGGGCATTGTTGTATCTTGGCATTCCTACTGAGCATCTCGATGCTCACACCCTCTTTAATTTTCATTTTCAGGTTCCTCTAGTTTTGGATCTCTCTCAGAGTGAGTGTAGTTTATGTTTCATGGTGACCCAAGAGGTCACTTGTGGTATGTTTCATTGCTTTGTTTATTCCTTTTTCCATTGCAAAGTTGTTCGGTTTATTTTCCTTTATTTATATTCTTGTTAATTTTATGATTATTTATATTTTTTATGGGAAAATAATTCCCAAATGGTTTATTTTGATTTCCAGCACTAGTTTCCATCCCGTGGGGATCGGGAACGCACTTCGGGCTATTGCGCGGACCGGCTCAGGTGACCGGTTCAAGGTCGACCCGGGTTGGTTTGTGACAAAATGGTATCAGAGGATTTTATTGTTATTTGGGGTGTCATGTAGCTTGGTGATTAAGTGTGTCGGGACTCGAGAGTTTGGTTTGGGAAAGACACCATGAACCCTTTCCCGTCTCGAGACTCGAGTTGTCATGGGTAGTCTGGGATTTAAATTTTATTCTTTGCCTTGGTCTGTGTGGATGAGGGATGAAAATGTAAGTGATCCAGTGTTATACGGTGGGAATGCATGGAGTAGCGACCCATGTACAGCTTGAGTGCATGGTTCAACATGCTTCATGTGGTTTGTGCTCACTCGGAGCACGGTCTTCTAAGCCATGTTACTTGGTTGGCACAGCCACTAGTCCCTTATTATTGGAATTTTTTATGTGATTTATGTTTGGGATTAGTTTTTACTGACTTGAGTAGATTTCAAAAATGAAAATGGTTCATAGAAAAAGGTGTTTTCAAAATGTAATGTTGGTTTGGAGTGGAAAATTATTCTTGAAATGGGAAATATTTTATTTTAATGTAATTTGGTTTCAAAGGGGAAAATGGGAGGTGCTTTGGAAGTTGTGTTGGGATCTGAGTAACGCTTTTTGGAATGTGAATTAAAAAAGTTTGGTAATTTGGAAATGTATCGATTTAATTATAAGTGACATTTTCAAATTGGTTGATAATTTGTTCTTTAATTTGAATGATCCATTTCTAAAATGAGATGTGCTTTGAATTAACCCATGGTGTTCCTATGAGGGATCACATATATAGAGGTATGTATGTGGCACAGGGATAATTGGTTGTATGTGTGTATGGGTGCATGAACTAGCACAAGGGTATATGTATATGTGAGACTTCATGGGATACCAATTGTGGATATTTAAGTTGTTTTGTTTTCCAAAAATGGTTCTCAAAAGGTAATTTAAATGTTTTGAAAAGTGAGTAATCAATTTTTTAGTGTTCTCTTTTTGTGTTTGGTATCATTTTTTGTGGGTTCTTGGTTTTGAAATACTAAATGGTGGTTGGAATATTTATTTGAGTTTTAGTTTTAGTTTTTGATTGAAGTGTGGAATCTTGATTTATAATGAGTTTGTTTTGGCTTTGTGCCTTTTTTTAGTATACTTCCCAGAAAAGTCCCAAAGGTTTCTAGTGAGTCTTTTATAGTTTTTGGTTCAACCCATACTCTTAGTGGAGTGTTGGAATTGAATTCATTTTAGTTTTTGTCCATTTTCCGTGTTATTATGATCTATCGAAGGTAGAGGACTGGCTTGGTGAAATCGTTGGTGTTTTCAGGTTATTGGAAACTCCATAAGCTCTGAGAGTTTGTGCTGGTTTGAGTTCATTTTAGGGTTCAACTTTGTATTGGTGTGAGAGAAAATCTCAACGTCATTGCATGATGGGATGTCTTGGAAGGTGTTTAATACCACTTCTCTCCAACAGTTTATACCTAAAGAGGTGAAAGAGATGAAATTGGTATTGATCGTGAGTGTCCATCAAGTCCAATGGTGTAACACCCCAAGTTTCCTCGGTATGTTTCCTTTCGAATAATGCAATGGCGTGCATTGTACACAACTTCGAGATTTTAACACACCATAACCAATCAAACTAGCCGTTATGAATAGTAATACCTACTTTTTGAAATTTTATAAATTCTATCTCTCAAAATGGACTTCATTTTTGGATTCGGAATATCGAATTTAGCCTAAGGTGAAATTTTGGTACATTTTGGATAACTTTCATATTTTGATGAATAGTGAAAATTACTAAATTTTAATTAAAAACAACTTTTTTAATCAAAATAATTAATAATGATAAATTATGAATTTTAGTAGTTTTAAAGTATATTTAGAATATATTTTTACCATTTAATATAATGTTTGACATTGGACATAATTTTACAATTAAACCGAACATAAACAAGTGTCAATCTTTTGATAGTTATTATCTCTTAAAAACACGTTTTTTGTTTTGACAGCGGGAATTAATTTTAAATTAATTTCGCCCACTTCTATGTTTTGAATTTAGGAAAATGGATTCCATATTTGGAATCAGTATGTCAAATTGTGTAAATAGGTAACTTTTATTTTTAGACATTTTGAATAATTACTGCGGTAAATATTTTATTTACCATGGTTAAGGGTAAATCCGGTAAATAAGGGTTACAAAAATAATATTATAATAATACTAAATTACCCTAAAACGTGTCTTAACCCAATTGGTTGATACATGGTCGACCATGGACATCTTTTGGTTGATTTTGGGACCCCATGGATCCACTTGTAAGTGATAATGACACTTTATTTTAATTAAGTTGAAATGAATACAAAAATGACACAAGCATATATCTTTTAGCAAAACAATTGTTACATAGGGTTATATATGTTTGATTTTAGATTATAAATATTACTTAGAAATATAAAAAGATTTAATACATAATGATATTTTATTTATATTTTTTAGAAATTAAATAATTTAATTTATTTATGACACAATGATGATGCAGTAATTACTATAATAGTGAAAAATCAAAATAATTGATATTAAAAATACCCAAATAAATATAATATGAAACTTTTAAAGAATTAAAATAATTTTCTAGGATAATATGATATATTAGTATTGATTTAATTGACTTTTTTCGAAGTAATCAATCTGTTATGAGTTTCAAAAAAATCAACTATTGAATAGTGTCAAAATTGACATAAAAGAGTTTTTAAAACAAATATTATATTATTAATTGATATTAAATTCCTAAAAATCTAAGGTTCGGCCAAGAGACTTATATAATGATAGGTTCATCATTAATGGACCACTTGGGGGTCTCTTGTATGTATATGGTAAGTTTATTAACCATATAATATAAAAATACAAAGAGACATTGTAAAAGTGAAACTAATTAACTTAGAGTTAATACTTAAAGATAAGGTTAATATAAGTACCCAAACCTATCTAAATTCTATTGTTTGAGTTTTTTTCGACCCCTCCCCACCTTAACCTTTGAATAGTCAACTTTGGAGCCATTGGAAACCGAAAATGAATTTATTATAAACTAATATCTCTAGCTTTTCCAAAGGTGCCCCTCACCCCTCTTATAAAAGGGCACTCCTCCTTCTCATTTTTTTCACACCTTCAAAGACCTTTGGTTCGGCCAAACCCTGACCAAATACTATCTCAAATTCCCTAACTACAACCTAGAGGCCTTAGTTTGATCAGAAAGCCAACCTAAGGATCCCTTTTGATCAAATCAAAAGGAAGAACCCGAAGAAGAGGTAATGTTTT
Organism: Viscum album; assembly: GCA_963277665.1. Taxonomy (NCBI): domain Eukaryota; kingdom Viridiplantae; phylum Streptophyta; class Magnoliopsida; order Santalales; family Viscaceae; genus Viscum; species Viscum album. Next base: position 798,457,409 of record OY728130.1, on the reverse strand, counting down.
CACCACCCCTTTTCAAGTTCCTTTCTTCTTCCACTTCCTCTTTCTTTGTTATTTCCATTATAAAATAATAACTCCAGTATCATATATATACTGTGATGTTATTATAAATATGGTACAACCATATTCATTATTCTATCCATCCTTTGAATAACATGTCACCATACGTGCGTACGTACGGCTTACCGTCTCCACGTCGTGGTGTAATTGTTATTCAATATATTATTATTTGGATGGGTATAATAATGATTTGTAACTCATGTAAATAATAAATATAACATTATAATGATTCTGTATATATGATATAAAATCCAATTATATATTATTTTAATATCAAAAGAAGGATATTGTTGCTCGTGCGTATGTACGGACTACCGTCTCCACGAACGCGATGAGATTCATTGTCCATCATATCCATTCAAGTATAATTATCATTTGATGATTTAAAAATAGTATCTAAGGACTTGATATCATTCTAGATATGAATAATATACATCCCATTAATAAATAATATGGCTCACATAACAAAGAATATAAAGTAAAATGAACCCGTTAACACCCGAAATGACGATAATTCTAAGATATTATTAACAAATCAATGTTAAAAGATCATATATGATATCATATTAAAGTAAATGATTCTTGTATAATTCAATAACAATTATTTCACCATTATATAGGAGGTAAAACTACCATCGACCAAGGAAAAAGTACAAAGTAAGGGATTTTCTTATCTCACTTTCAATTCCGTGAGATTTCCATTTTTCGCCACTAAATTATTGAAAGTGGTGTATTGTGTACTTCCATTTGATATATATTCATGATTCTATTTATATTCATGTTATTATGTAAATAATTTTGTGGTTATTAACTTTTGGCCATACGACTCAGTTGATTAACGTGGTAAGGGGTTTCTTATCTCACTTTTAATTTCGTGAGATTTCCATTGATCACCACTTAATTATTGCATGTGGTGTATGTGTACTGCCCATGATTGTATTCATTGTGTAATATACTTTAATTTATGGGTATTTACATAATCATGGTATGATACTTCTTTCATGGGTGTATGTTTCGTATGTTACCTAATCGGTAAGGGAATTTGAGATTTCAGTTCCCACTCATTTGGCTTTACGCATATTTCATTGATTATATTACTCCATGATTATGTGTGGAATCAATATTCATTTGATTATGTCATAATTTCCACTCCTTTTCCTGTGGATATAAGTTTGATACACATAATCACTCATTGGTAATTCTCAAGTCATTGATATGAATTTGATAAGAGTAATTTTAACTCATTCACCATTTGTTGAGTTAAACATCCAATTCGTTGGTGTTGTTTTTACAAGAATATGTGTGAATATCCTTTGATTGTTTTACACTGAATATCCAATCATATTTAGTGTATTTATAATTGTCACACATAATTATGTCGTTGATTTATCATTAACCTAAGGATACGGCCTTTATGAGAGATTTCATCTCAATTTACATTCCATTGAGACTTCTTTGTTGATATACACCAAATCACTTTTATGTGGTGTATATAATGTACTTTGACATAGTATATCATGAATCCCTTTATTCTCATGATATTACAAAGTTTTTATTACCTCAATTATTTGTATTCAAGTGTCTCTTTTGGTTAGAATCTCTAACTAAAATACCATTTTTAAATGTTCTAAAGACTTATTCTTCTAAACCTTGCTCATTAATGTCCATGTTTTAAAAATGGTTTTAAGGATTTTTTTATATGGACATTAAAGTTTTAGAAATTAAAACTCCTTTTAAAAAGTTTCAAAGTGGTATGGGACACTTTGATTCAAAAATTTACTTTTAAATGGCTTCTTGACAAATAGTGTGACTTTTAAATGTTTTCAAGAAAAGGGGGATAATTCTCTCAAATAGTTTTGATGATTATTTTCATTTATGTCAACATCATTCATTATTCTTGATTGAGGTTAATGTGATACAATACAATCTTCCATATTGTATCGAATGAGTCATGTTTGACTGTGGATGCGCTGTTTTTATACCATTCATGGTTTGTGGTAAAAGTATTGACATTTAGTATGCTAGTTTTAATACGAATGATTATGTTATGTTTAAACATGTTCATATGAGGAATGCATTGGACTTAATAAGTGACGGGTGAAGCCCTCTATAGCTCCTCGATGCATCGGTAGGTCTCATGAGACAAACTAGTGTCTTGGCACAAGGCCTTAACAAAATCTTATTTGTAGTCTTGGCACGAGGCCTTGGCTAAGTGGTTATGATAGTCTCGCATTATGCATTCCAACATTATGAAAGTGGATATTGATATTGCATGTGATCATTCGACTAGTAGAATATCCATGTGAGTAAGTAAATGGCATTATTTCATTTTACCTTTTCCATTTTATGCTGAAGTTCAAGTTTAAAAGGCTTTTGTTTTAGTTATAAATTGCCTTAAGTGTTTATTCTTATTTATGAAAGCTTCTGCTATAATGTTATCCTTACTGAGCATCTGAGCTCACCCTTTTCAATGTTTTATTTTTCCCAAGATTATGAAGAAGTAATTTATGAATGACCTGCAGGGATAGTATGAGGGGATATGAAGACAAGATGTTTTTTTATGATGTAATGTAAAAAAATTATGGATGTATCTAGTTATTCCAAGGCTACTAAACTAATCGGTCTTTCGAGACTTGATCTTTCTCGTGATCATGCCAATGTTATGTAATAATGCACGACTCTAGGTAAATAGGGTCGGGGCATTACAGTTGGTATCAGAGGAAGTTTAGTACAAACCTTGGAAGCTAGATTTAGATAAACTCTGATTAGAGCACGTAGACCTAAGATGAAATTTGAGGATTAGTATAAAAGAACTTCCGAGAATTTTGGTATTGTAGATATTTTGTGAGTTTTCCGAGAAATACATCTCTGTCTGGATACGAGCAGGTAGAGGCGGCTCTGGCACAGATGTACCTAGGGGTAAACCCGAAAACACCGCTTTGAGCTAGACTCGAACGGGAACTGGTGCACGACAACGGGCCTTGCTGCACTCTTGGTTACGACACTCCCGGGGGATATGCTTAGGATAATTTACATCTTCTTTACAAACCGATTTAAGTAATATATACATAAGATGAGAGTAAATGACCTTGGTTAATCCTAATATGTTTCAAATTGAGAATATGGTGACATTTTAATCTCTAAATGATTTTACGACTACTATTACTCACACAATGCTTTCTGGTTTTAGTCAATGGCTGGATTCCAAGGAAGTCATAGTGACTTTGAGAATGATGTACAAGGTGGGAACGGTGGTGGCAATGAGCAACAAAATGGAATGTTGATAAGTGTAAAAGATATCGTCTTTATGCCAAATCAGTTTTCCAAAAATATGATCAACAACATATATATTAACCAACTCCCAGACTCAACAAGGAAGAGAAAGGTGATAAATGATAAGATCTCCAGCAATGGGGACCATGGAGAAAAGAAACCTCAATTTTCATCATGCAGGAAATGTGGAAAGAGACACCTAGGAAAGTGTCTCAATGGGACAACGAAATGTTTTACGTGCAGGAAGGAAGGACATAAAGTGAAGAATTGCCGAAGAAAAATGAAGAGTACTATGGAAGAAGATAAAAATGTTCCCAAGAGTCCATTTACAGTCATTTGCCATAAATGTAGGGGACCTGGCCATTACCCGAGTGAATGTCCTATTCTATAGGATATTTTCTTGGTCAAAGAAGAAGCTATGTGGAAATAAATGGTTGGAGAAAAATTTAAAAAGTATTAGCACTCCTTGTTGATGGGTTTACTTTGGAATAATTTTCTCTTGTATTTGTAACCCCGCAGTTTTCCATGTGAGAATGATATTTGAGGAAGAATTGTCTCTTCTCTTGTAGATATAGGTATAAATAACCATTTGGTTTTATATGATCATTGGGGTTTGAGAAAATGATAAGTTATTATAATTTGGGATGAAAATTCAAAATATGATATAACATTTGTGGTTAAATTATGTTATTTTGAGGAATTTATCTCATTTTGGTAATATTATAAAATATAGTTTTTGAAAAAGGACAACACGTAGACCGTGTGACAACCCGTCGCGTCGGACAAAGCTGTGGGAATCGAACCCACAACCAAAATGCGATTGGGATTTATCGCCTACCACTGGACTATGTGAAGTCCCTGGTTAATGTGACTATTTTTTTTTGTTAAATGATTTTATTGATCAATAATAAGATGATTTGGGGTCTTATGTCTTATCAAATGAATACCCTTGGTATAGGAAAATGATTTGGTGATTAAGTGATAAATGTTATTTTGGAAGATGTTCGCTTTGTTGGAAACACTATATGCCCAAGGAAAATAGAATACAATGGGGTTTCATTTGTAGAGTAATGGTGGATTTTTATCTACGTTTTTGTTGTTGATTTATAGTGATTTGGGTTATTTATGGAAATGATTAACCTATAACAGAGAATATGTGATGATGTTAATTACTTTTAAGTATGTGACTTTAAGAGTATTTGATGTCATTTGGAGATACAATGTAACATGGGAGACTACATAATCAAATTCTTCTATGTTTTGGGTTTCAATATTAGTTTGGATTATATTAAAGGATTTTAAGGACAATTGGTTATTGAATGGTATCTATTTAACTTTGGGGTATTTTTGGTTTAATTTTCGAAATTTAGATTAGTGCATATTTATCTCAATGAATATCCTTTTGGGGGATCATTAGATCATTCACTAACCATTTTGGTTTTGATTAATCTTCAAAGACAATGTAAATATATGGTTTATCCTGCATGGATCATGTGATTCTATAGAAGTTTATTCTAGCTCTTCCAGTGTGACCAAGTCTTCTTGAATACTCATCGTTTAAAAAAAATTGAGTTAGTGGTGGAAATTTATTAAAGAATGAAAATATAATTAAAATGTAAGTATATCTCATAATGTTCTTAGTCAATATCATAAATGAATTCCTCTTCCTTATGTAATGTAACTTTAAAAAAAATGTTGTCTGTTTACTTTCCTACTAGGAGACTAATGGTCGTTTGTCCCAACACAAGTTTGTGGTTTTCTCATTGTTAACTTTCTCCTGATCATGATTTCTATCCCTCTCCATCATAACTGGACACTTAGTTTATCATCCATATCCATGTTTTCTTACATGGAATCCTAGTATGGGTTATCTTGGATGACCCTTATACCTCTCTTTCTTTCTTTTAAAGTGATAGTTTTATTGGCTCTTTTTTCGATGTGGGAATTTCCATTATATTCCCAAGAAAAATTTTAAAAATTGTGAGGATGCAATTTATTGAAGGAGGGGAGAATGTAACACCCCAAGTTTCCTCGGTATGTTTCCTTTCGAATAATGCAATGGCGTGCATTGTACACAACTTCGAGATTTTAACACACCATAACCAATCAAACTAACCGTTATGAATAGTAATACCTAATTTTTGAAATTTTATAAATTCTATCTCTCAAAATGGACTTCATTTTTGGATTCGGAATATCGAATTTAGCCTAAGGTGAAATTTTGGTACATTTCGGATAACTTTCATATTTTGATGAATAGTGAAAATTACTAAATTTTAATTAAAAACAACTTTTTTAATCAAAATAATTAATAATGATAAATTATGAATTTTAGTAGTTTTAAAGTATATTTAGAATATATTTTTACCATTTAATATAATGTTTGTCATTGGACATAATTTTACAATTAAACCGAACATAAACAAGTGTCAATCTTTTGATAGTTATTATCTCTTAAAAACACGCTTTTTGTTTTGACAGCGGGAATTAATTTTAAATTAATTTCTGCCACTTCTGTGTTTTGAATTTAGGAAAATGGATTCCATATTTGGAATCAGGATGTTCAAATTGTGTAAATAGGTAACTTTTATTTTTAGACATTTTGAATAATTACTGCGGTAAATATTTTATTTACCATGGTTAAGGGTAAATCCGGTAAATAAGGGTTAAAAAAATAATATTATAATAATACTAAATTACCCTAAAACGTGTCTTACCCCTATTGGTTGATACATGGTCGACCATGGACATCTTTGGGTCGATTTTGGGACCCCATGGATCCACTTGTAAGTGATAATGACACTTTATTTTAATTAAGTTGAAATGAATACAAAAATGACACAAGCATATATCTTTTATAAAAAAAATTGTTACATAGGGTTATATATGTTGTATTTTAGATTATAAATATTCCTTAGAAAGATAAAACTATTTCCTACATAATGATATTTTATTTATATTTTTTAGACATTAAATAATTTAATTTATTTATGACACAATGATGATGCATTAATTACTATAATAGTGAAAAATCAAAATAATTGATATTAAAAATACCCAAATAAATATAATATGAAACTTTTAATGAATTAAAATAATTTTCTAGGATAATATGATATATTAGTATTGATTTAATTGACTTTTTTCGAAGTAATCAATCTGTTATGAGTTTCACAAAAATCAACTATTGAATAGTGTCAAAATTGACATAAAAGAGTTTTTAAAAAAAATATTATATTATTAATTGATATTAAATTCCTAAAAATCTAAGGTTCGGCCAAGATACTTATATAATAATAGGTGTATCATTAATGGACCACTTGGGGGTCTCTTGTATGTATATGGTAAGTTTATTAACCATATAATATAAAAATACAAAGAGACATTGTAAAAGTGAAACTAATTAACTTAGAGTTAATACTTAAAGATAAGGTTAATATAAGTACCCAAACCTGTCTAAATTCTATTGGTTGAGTTGTTTTCGACCCATCCCCACCTTAACCTTTGAATAGTCAACTTTGGAGCCATTGGAAACCGAAAATGAATTTATTATAAACTAATATCTCTAGCTTTTCCAAAGGTGCCCCTCACCCCTCTTATAAAAGGGCACTCCTCCTTCTCATTTTTTTCACACCTTCAAAGCCATTTGGTTCGGCCAAACCCTGCCCAAATACTATCTCAACTTCCCTCAATACAACCTAGAGGCCTTAGTTTGATCATAAATCCAACCTAAGGATCCCTTTTGATCAAATCAAAAGGAATAACCCGAAGAAGAGGTAATATTTTCACCACCCCTTTTCAAGTTCCTTTCTTCTTCCACTTCCTCTTTCTTTGTTATTTACATTATAAAATAATAACTCCAGTATCATATATATACTGTGATGTTATTATAAATATGGTACAACCATATTCAGTATTCTATCCATCCTTTGAATAACATGTCACCATACGTGCGTACGTACGGCTTACCGTCTCCACGTCGTGGTGTAATTGTTATTCAATATATTATTATTTGGATGGGTATAATAATGATGTGTAAATCATGTAAATAATAAATATAACATGATAATGATTCTTTATATATGATATAAAATCCAATTATATATTATTTTAATATCAAAAGAATGATATTGTCGCTCGTGCGTATGTACGGACTACCGTCTCCATGAACGCGATGAGATTCATTGTCCATCATATCCATTCAAGTATAATTATCATTTGATGATTTAAAAATAGTATCTAAGGACTTGATATCATTCTGGATATGAATAATATACATCCCATTAATAACGAATATGGCTCACATAACAAAGAATATAAAGTAAAATGAACCCGTTAACACCCGAAATGACGATAATTCTAAGATATTATTAACAAATCAATGTTAAAAGATCATATATGATATCATATTAAAGTAAATGATTCTTGTATAATTCAATAACAATTATTTCACCATTATACAGGAGGTAAACCTACCATCGACCAAGGAAAAAGTACAAAGTAAGGGATTTTCTTATCTCACTTTCAATTCCGTGAGATTTCCATTTTTCGCCACTAAATTATTGAAAGTGGTGTATTGTGTACTGCCATTTGATATATATTCATGATTCTATTTATATTCATGTTATTCTGTAAATAATTTGGTGGTTATTAACTTTTGGCCATACGACTCAGTTGATTAACGTGGTAAGGGGTTTCTTATCTCACTTTTAATTTCGTGAGATTTCCATTGATCACCACTTAATTATTGCATGTGGTGTATGTGTACTGCCCATGATTGTATTCGTTGTGTAATATACTTTAATTTATGGGTATTTAAATCATCATGGTATGATACTTCTTTCATGGGTGTATGTTTCGTATGTTACCTAATCGGTAAGGGAATTTGAGATTTCAATTCCCACTCATTTGGCTTTACGCATATTTCATTGATTATATTACTCCATGATTATGTGTGTAATCACTATTCATTTGATTATGTCATAATTTCCACTCCCCTTCCTGTGGATATAAGTTTGATACACATAATCACTCATTGGTAATTCTCAAGTCATTGATATGAATTTGATAAGACTAATTTTAACTCATTCACCATTTGTTGAGTTAAACATCCAATTCGTTGGTGTTGTTTTTACAAGAATATGTGTGAATATCCTTTGATTGTTTTACACTGAATATCCAATCATATTTAGTGTATTTATATTTGTCACACATAATTATGTCGTTGATTTATCCTTAACCTAAGGATACGGCCTTTATGAGAGATTTCATCTCAATTTACATTCCATTGAGACTTCTTTGTTGATATACACCAAATCACTTTTATGTGGTGTATATAATGTACTTTGACATAGTATATCATGAATCCCTTTATTCTCATGATATTACAAAGTTTTGATTACCTCAATTATTTGTATTCAAGTGTCTCTTTTGGTTAGAATCTCTAACTAAAATACCATTTTTAAATGTTCTAAAGACTTATTCTTCTAAACCTTGCTCATTAATGTCCATGTTTTAAAAATGGTTTTAAGGATTTATTTATATGTACATTAATGTTTTAGAAATTAAAACTCCTTTTAAAAAGTTTCAAAGTGGTATGGGACACTTTGATTCAAAAATTTACTTTTAAATGGCTTCTTGACAAATAGTGTGACTTTTAAATGTTTTCAAGAAAAGGGGGATAATTCTATCAAATAGTTTTGATGATTATTTTCATTTATGTCAACATCATTCATTATTCTTGATTGAGGTTAATGTGATACAATACAATCTTCCATATTGTATCGAATGAGTCATGTTTGACTGTGGATGCACTTTTTTTATACCATTCATGGTTTGTGGTAAAAGTATTGACATTTCGTATGCTAGTTTTAATACGAATGTTTATGTTATGTTTAAACATGTTCATATGAGGAATGCATTGGACTTAATAAGTGACGGGTGGAGCCCTCTATAGCTCCTCGATGCATCGGTAGGTCTCATGAGACAAACTAGTGTCTTGGCACAAGGCCTTGACAAAATCTTATTTGTAGTCTTGGCACGAGGCCTTGGCTAAGTGGTTATGATAGTCTGGAATTATGCATTCCAACATTATGAAAGTGGATATTGATATTGCATGTGATCATTCGACTAGTAGAATATCCATGTGAGTAAGTAAATGGCATTATTTCATTTTACCTTTTCCATTTTATGCTGAAGTTCAAGTTTAAAAGGCTTTTGTTTTAGTTATAAATTGCCTTAAGTGTTTATGCTTATTTATGAAAACTTCTGCTATAATGTTATCCTTACTGAGCATCTGAGCTCACCCCTTTCAATGTTTTATTTTTCCCAGGATTATGAAGAAGTAATTTATGAATGACCAGTAGGGATAGTATGAGGGGATATGAAGACAAGATTTTTTTTATGATGTAATGTAAAAAAATTATGGATGTATCAAGTTATTCCAAGGCTACTAAACTAATCGGTCTTTTGAGACTTGATATTTCTCGTGATCATGCCAATGTTATGTAATAATGCACCGACTCTAGGTAAATAGGGTCGGGGCGTTACAAATGGATAGTGAAGGCTTACGTCAGGAATTTAAAGGGGTTGATTCCCTTTTCTCTTGAGGTAGAATCATGAAATCAGTTAAAGTTTCTCTTCTGTGGGGTCTTCGTCTAAGGTTCAAGGACCGATCATTTTTTGTGTTTGGGATGGTTCCCCATTCGGTGAGAGAAAACTGGAGGAACCTATCTTAAAAAAGTTTTCTTGTCAATTCCATCTTCTATTAGTCAGGACACTCTCTTGTTTGCTTCTAGTGTGGCTGGTTTGGGTAGTTTAAGTCTCCTTGTCATCATCCTTCGAAGACTTGTCGTTGGTGTGGACGTTTGGGAAACTTAGAGAGGTTCCGCTTGAGGCAATATCAGAAAGAGTCTCGACCAGAGGGTGTTATCTTCTAAATGCGGGGTAGAAGATGCTTCAAGTCATCAGAGCTCTAGCCACAGGTCTTAGAGTAAATCCTTTCACACAATCAGGAATCGTTGGGTGTGGGGAACCTTGGTCTAACTTTTGTATTCAGTTCTAAAATAGGTACCGTTTGAATTCCTCTATTGTAGCTTCCTCTTCTTTGAAGGTTTTGTTTTGATGTAATATGTGCATAGGTATCTTTTTCTCATTGTGGATTTTGTTCTTTGAATACCCCACCGTAGTTGAAAAAAGGTGTGGTGATCTCATTTTCTTGTAATTCTAGTAGTTGGGCCTCCTCAAATATGAGATTTGAAGGTTGTCTCTTTATGGCTCTAAGTCTCAAGATGATTGTCTCTCTTGTGTGGCGAGCTCTTTTTGTGACCCGTTCTTGTTTTAGGATGTGCTTGTTTTGAAGACACATGTGTCTTTAGAAATAATGAATAGTTTTTTGGTTTTCTATTAGGTTTGGGGTCTTTCGTTGAGGACCCCAAGTGGGGAGGGTTTGGTTTGCGCGAAGAGTTCGTGGGTCGGTTTGTGTTGGGCCCATATCGGTCGGTGCTAATTGGCATAAGCTGGTCAGTTCTTAGATGGTGGGGAGACCCACCTAGAATCTCTTCATGCCTTCTTCGAGTTTTGGTCTATGTGGTGGTTTCCTCTTTGGATCATGTTATCAGTTCCAGAGTTACCCCATGCTGAGAGTCTCAATGTTGGTTGTGCTAGTTGGGTTCTTATGGTGGGGAGAACCCTCCCCATTTCCTAATTGCTCTTCTATTTATAGTTTCCCTTAGATTTGGTCGGGTGCGATTGATGGAGTGAAAAGTCACATTGAGTTCATGATTTTTTTAGCCTTGTTCAGTTTCAAACTCAAGTTTGATTCCTTGGTTGGCTGGGTGATTTTTTGGGGGTAGAAAGTTTTTGTGGTGGGGAGAATTGTTACACCCTGACCCGATATCTTGCGGTCGCAGTTTTTTTTTTTTTGTCTTTTGGTTTCTTAAAGTTTAAAAAAATTATTAAATTAAAATCTGAATAAAATAAAAATAAAATAATTGGAAAAAAATGATTCGATAATAATAATATTGATAATATTATTATTTAGTTTATTATTTTTATAAATTCAGTTATTATTAACATTATTATATTAATTATTATTATTGTTACATTTTATGTTTTTATTACTATTATTATTATTTTTTGAAACCCTAGTCTCCCTCCCATACCCCCTTATGCGACCGACCCCCCCCCCCCACCTTCTCTCTCCCGCTCGCGCTAACCCCCATCGGGGAGGGCCCTACAAAGTGCCTCCCTCCGTCCTGTAGCACAACAGCCCTTTAGTAGGCCTTCCTCTATTGTGTGGTGGCCTCCCCCTCCATGCAGCACAACACACCCCCAGAAAATCCCCAGTCTGGCGTGCACCCCACTTCTGGTCACGGCCCTGCCCAGTGCACCTGTTGTTGTCCGACTGTCACGACCCCCTTCCATCAATGATGCCCCTCCTGAGCTGGCAATGGTGAAAGGGAGATAATGACCCCCGAGTCCCGCCTCCAGTAGGCCCCGGGGTGGTGACTAGAACCCAGGGTATGAGTTTACACAAAATATGGGAGGCACTACACTTTTTATTATTTTGGATCAGGAAATAGGACAATTCAACCACCAAAAAAGAAAAGAACAAGGTGCTGAAAAGAAAACCAAACCAGTCCCATATGCATGTATAAATAAACTGAAACAGGTACAAGTACAAATAAGCTGAAAGTACAAGTGAGTACAATACCAAAAGAAAAACAAGAAAATAGCAACTGCACAGCTCCCACTGCCTGACTAGTAGGGTCCCGCACAGCCCTGGTAGTCCTCCTGAAAACCTGAAACAACGTAGGGTGAGCATACAAGTATACTCAGTAGAGAACCTAAAGCTCTCGTGCACAAGTGGGGAGACACCCTAAGGTTCTGTGAGAAAACAGAAGAACCAGAAACTAACAAGGAAAAACTATCCACCCAGCCTCACTGGTCACACTCACCAAGTAACACAAACAAGTTTAGTATATATATAGAACAAAAGTATTGGGTACACCGCACCATTTCCCACTTAATTAGATGCTTCTCTTCCTAACGGCAAACGTCCTGACGCTACCACACTCTTCCCGCCCGCACACACCTGGGCCAAACCACGCATCCCTCCCGCACACACCTGGGCCTCACAACCACGCATATTGCCCGCACACACCTGGGCCTCACAACCACGCATCTCGCCCGCAAACACCTGGGCCACAACCACTAACCCGCCCGCAGACACCTGGGCCTCATCCCGAAGGTTCTTGGGAACGGTAAGCCTGCCCGAAGAGTCTTGGGCTAAAGGTCGCCTCAAGCCATCACAGCCTCTGAGACCTACCCGAAGAGTCTTGGGTGTAAGGTCACCTCAAGCCATCATAGCCTATTGAAGAAGGAGCAGGAAGGAGCTAGTAACTAAGGGGGAACACCCTATCCCATAAAATGGGAGTGTTCGGCACTAGGTGATTGACATGGGTGTGGTGCGACAAAATACAAAGATACAATTATATATATACATATACCAAACACACAGCCCAACCTATGGCTTCTTAAAAAGAGAAACTGGGCATGTGCCTCGGCACTGCTACCACGAAGCATGCATCAACAACCAAACAATCATCCCCCAACCCCATTTAGGTTTTCATGTTTCATGCAATGGTTTAACAAATGATTACTACTGGGAAACTAACATCCAGACAAAACCTTTCACAAAAATATCCCTGCCATCCACAACCAAGGTTAGGTAAAACGCAAGCAACCACATGCCATTTCATTTACAAAAGATTATCACAACCATACAACATTCAATCATTCATTTATTTCAAAGTTCCACACATAAAACTCTTTCCACACACAAAACATTTCCGCATTTGAAAACACCTTTTACTTTAAAACACATTTCATAATCAAAACACTTTTCATAAATAAAGGCATTTTCCACAAACAACCACTTCCCATTTCAACCCCATCATTTACAAAAACATTTCCCACAAATCAACCAAACCACCAACATGTTCATTATTCCAACTTTGTTCAACCAGGGTGATCACACAAGGTTTTCATTCTCATTTAAAAAGTCAACTTTACGTGATTAACCAATTTCCACATTTCATGAAGTTTCTATCCATAAGAAAATACAGAAGGAGAGGGCAACATTTAATTGTGTAAGCAAAGGCCCCCAACGACTGTGATATTCAGTAGGTAGAAGCACATTCAATTCACAAATATAATATCAAAGGATATAAAAAGTAAGGTAACAACAATCACTAACTTCCCAACCCCATTATTTAACTAGTTATTATCTTTATTTAAAGGTTCAACCATTTCTCATGAAAACAAAAGGGTACCCTCCACACATGATACACAAATTAGATAGACAAAGGTGAGATCCCTACCTCAAAAGGTCCCGATCACGCCGCTTCTGATGACGTCCTTCGGTGTCCTCCGCCTTCGCCAAACCCGACAAACGCCTCCTAGGATGGAAGCTGGAGAAGGAAGTCTGGAAGGAAAGGTTACAAGTCCGGGCTTAGAAGATTCGTCTCATCGCTACGATCCTGTGGCCGCTGACGGATCTTAATTCGGAGCTCGGACAAAGAAGTTAGAGGAGGAATACTTCTCGATCATCCAAGAGCGTCATCGTGCGAAGAAGAAACGATTGGTCTGGAAATAATCCGCGACCCTTTCTTATATAGGCAACAAATAGGTAAAACAGTATGCAGCGTGTATTTATGAATACACGGTGTGACCGTACACCCGTTATGTGTTTTGACTGGTCAACACACGACACGTCACGCGGTTTCCACGCGTTTTAATAATAAGACGTTAATTTTATTAATATGTGTGTTTCGTTGACCCGAGACATAACTCATAAAAAGGTATCCATCACTGGTCTTAAAATGACCGTCTTAATTACAGGATTACACTGCCGCTGACGGTTCGTCGTTCCGACACCATATGAAGAAGTTACGGTCAAATTAAGATTATATAACCCAAAACAAAAACATTATTATTATATTATTTAATTTAATTTAACACTTATTTTCTTTCCACCTCAAATAAGAACCCACACTCAACATGTCTTAAAGTGAAGCGCATAAGCCCCCATGATTGACTCCACTTTTATATTATCATTATTATCATTTAATCATTATTATATTTTAAAATTTCTCTCTCCAATCACACTTCAATACCATTATTAATATAATTAATATTAATAATACCCATCATTAATGTGCAAATTTAGTCCCATTAAATTATATTACCATAATTATTCTTATATTAAACTAAAACCATTCCATGTGACTCAAAACCATTTCATTTAATTGAATTAAAAGACAAAAAGAAATTAATATAACTTACATATTCAACCCCTTTTTAATACATTTAATTTCATTAATCTCTCGCACATAGTTTTACGTCATCATTGTTATTACTCTTTTTTCAAAATAATAATAACAATTCATTATTTCATTTTATTAACTCATCGCCATTATTATTTTTAATAACAATAATATTTATGCTCATCGCATTGACTACATTAAACCACCGCGTTGGATATCTGAATCCAACCATGCCACATCAATGTCGCGTAACATACGTCAATTTAATTATTCAATTATATTTCTTTTATTTCACATTGATTAAATTGAAACCTCATTTATTAAATAAAAACCATTCAATTTCATAAACCCAATATAACGAACTCACCTTTAATTTTTTTTGAACTCACCAACGTGCTTCCACTTACATGTTCATTTAATTGTTTGCAATAAATACCATGACTCATTTCATCAATTTCTCATTATTATTAATATTATGAATAATATTAATAACACAACAGCCATAATTATTATTCAAATTTAATTTCAACAATTACTCAAATTATAACAAACTGCATGTTTCATTTATCAATGTCTAATGGATCACACACCTTCCCACTTCACCTCATTAATAATAATAACATCCATTAAATCATTTTATCATGATTATTCTTTTTAGTTTAATTAATCAACAATTTATGTCATCATCATTATTATTTAACATATTTTTACGTTATCATCAGTATTAAAAATTATCATTATAACGCGCGTCGTGTTGACCACATCGATTTCAACAAAGAATGGACCGGAGGGGTCCGGGCCATTACATCAGATACCTCTCAAAACATTCTCGTCCTCGAGAATTAAAAACCAACCCAGAAAAAAGAATGGATCCGAACAACCACCCTGCAAGATACCTCTCAGGGCTCTTTTCATAACAGGAAACAACCGACAACCCTAATTATATGAGTTAGTAATTCCTTCTCCCATACCGAGATATTATCCGCTTTAGGCGGCACTGACTCGCCTTCACGGGTTTAATCGCATCCACATTAATGCGTCTCGATTAGGAATTAGGTCTTCTGACTTCCATATATTAGGATTTTCCAAACTTACACTACCCCCAACACCATACGCAACAACAATAAATTTCCCGAACACATGGCTTGAGGAATTACTTCTCCCATGTCGAGATATTATCCGCTTTAGGCAGCACTGACTCTCCTGCACGGGTTTAATCGCATCCACATTAATGCGTCTTGATTAGGGATTAGGTCCTCCTCTCCCCACATGTTATGACTCTTCAAACACATTTAAAGGAAAGAGGGAAGCAACTTAGCATTATAAATTCATGAGAAAAAAAGTTCCAGGCCCAAAGCATGGGCGAGAATGAGTTTCAACAAAGGAGTGTGATGATCTTGAATTTAAACAAAACATAAATGAGAGCATTTAAATAAAACCGGAAACATCTCTCTTGATCTCTGGCCTTGCTAGGGTTGCCACTTCTATTGCATGAAACTGTCTGTGTCCCACTCCTCTGCCGTTCTGTTGACGTCCAGGTGCCATAGTTGTTCGGTAAACAGGGAACGCCTAAGCCCAAGTAGTAATGAAAAACTCAAAGTTTTAATTTATCATTTTATTTCAATTTCTTTCCCAGAACACCCAAATAGAGTAAAACACAAACATTATGATGCATGTACCTTCCCTAGGGTCTCTACCCTGTAATCAATATAGTCTCACTTGGTCGTTCGGTAGGCTCAGAGTCCTTGCATCGGATCACGGGGGGCCCTAAAATCCCGTGTCCTAGCCGGTCTTCCCTGGCCTATGTCACGCACCAAGATTAACGAACATTGTTGCCCAACCATCCCATGCAATCCTCACTGTGCCTAACTCTAGACTCCATCCTATCTCTCAACCATCAGCCTCTGATACCATTCTGTCACGACCCCCTTCCATCAATGATGCCCCTCCTGAGCTGGCAATGGTGAAAGGGAGATAATGACCCCCGAGTCCCGCCTCCAGTAGGCCCCGTGGTGGTGACTAGCACCAAGGGTATGAGTTTACACAAAATATGGGAGGCATTACCCTTTTTATTATTTTGGATCGGGAAATAGGACAAGTCAACCACCAAAAAAGAAAAGAACAAGGTATTGAAAAGAAACCCAAACCAGTCCCATATGCATGTATAAATAAACTGAAACAGGTACAAGTACAAATAAGCTGAAAGTACAAGTGAGTATAGTACCAAAAGAAAAACAAGAAAAGAGCAACTGCACAGCTCCCACTGCCTGACTAGTAGGGTCCCGCACAGCCCTAGTAGTCCTCCTGAAAACCTGAAACAACGTAGGGTGAGCATACAAGTATACTCAGTAGAGAACCTAAAGCTCTCGTGCACAAGTGGGGAGACACCCTAAGGTTCCGTGAGAAAACAGAAGAACTAGAAACTAACAAGGAAAAACTATCCACCCAGCCTCACTGGTCACACTCACCAAGTAACACAAACAAGTTTAGTATATATATAGAACAAAAGTATTGGGTACCCCGCACCATTTCCCACTTAATTAGATGCTTCTCTTCCTAACGGCAAACGTCCTGACGCTACCACACTCTTCCCGCCCACACACACCTGGGCCAAACCACGCATCCCGCCCGCACACACCTGGGCCTCACAACCACGCATCTTTCCCGCACACACCTGGGCCTCACAACCACGCATCTCGCCCGCACACACCTGGGCCACAACCACTAACCCGCCCGCAGACACCTGGGCCTCATCCCGAAGGTTCTTGGGAACGGTAAGCCTGCCCGAAGAGTCTTGGGCTAAAGGTCGCCTCAAGCCATCACAGCCTCCGAGACCTACCCGAAGAGTCTTGGGTGTAAGGTCACCTCAAGCCATCATAGCCTATTGAAGAAGGAGCAGGAAGGAGCTAGTAACTAAGGGGGAACACCCTCTCCCATAAAATGGGAGTGTTCGGCAATAGGTGCTTGACATGGGTGTGGTGCGACAAAACAAAAAGATATAATTATATATATACATATACCAAACACACAGCCCAACCTATGGCTTCTTAAAAAGAGAAACTGGGCATGTGCCTCGGCACTGCTACCACGAAGCATGCATCAACAACCAAACAATCATCCCCCAACCCCATTTAGGTTTTCATGTTTCATGCAATGGTTTAACAAATGATTACTACTGGGCAACTAACATCCAGACAAAACCTTTCACAAACATATCCCTGTCATCCACAACCAAGGTTAGGTAAAACGCAAGCAACCACATGTCATTTAATTTACAAAAGATTTTCACAACCATACAACATTCCATCATTCATTTATTTCAAAGTTCCACACATAAAACCCTTTCCACACACAAAACATTTCCGCATTTGAAAACACCTTTTACTTCAAAACACATTTCATAATCAAAACACTTTTCATAAATAAAGGCATTTTCCACAACCAACCACTTCCCATTTCAACCCCATCGTTTACAAAAACATTTCCCACAAATCAACCAAACCACCAACATGTTCATTATTCCAACTTTGTTCAACCGGGGTGATCACACAAGGTTTTCATTCTCATTTAAAAAGTCAACTTTATGTGATTAACCAATTTCCACATTTCATGAAGTTTCCATCCATAAGAAAATACAGAAGGAGAGGGAAACATTTAATTGTGTAAGCAAAGGCCCCCAACGACTGTGATTTTCAGTAGGTAGAAGCACATTCAATTCACAAATATAATATCACAGGATATAAAAAGTAAGGTAACAACAATCACTAACTTCCCAACCCCGTTCTTTAACCAGTTATTATCTTTATTTAAAGGTTCAACCATTTATCATGAAAACAAAAGGGTACCTGCCACACATGATACACAAATTAGATTGAAAAAGGTGAGATCCCTACCTCAAAAGGTCCCGATCACGCCGCTTCCGACGACGTCCTTCGGTGTCCTCCGCCTTCGCCAAACCCGACAAACGCCTCCTAGGATGGAATCTGGAGAAGGAAGGCCGGAAGGAAAGGTGACAAGTCCGGGCTTATAAGCTTCGTCTCGTCGCTGCGATCCTGTGGCCGCTGACGGATCGTAATTCGGAGCTCGGACAAAGAAGTTAGAGGAGGAATACTTCTCGATCGTCCAAGAGCGTCGTCGTGCGAAGAAGAAACGATTGGTCTGGAAATAATCCGCGACCCTTTCTTATATAGGAAACGAATAGGTAAAACAGTATGCAGCGTGTATTGATGAATACACGGTGTGACCGTACACCTGTTACGCGTTTTGACTGGTCAACACACGACACGTCACGCGGTTTCCACGCGTTTTAATAATAAGACGTTAATTTTATTAATATGTGTGTTTCGTTGACCCGAGACATAACTCATAAAAAGGTATCCATCACTGGTCTTAAAATGACCATCTTAATTACAGGATTACACTGCCGCTGACGGTTCGTCGTTCCGACACCATATGAAGAAGTTACGATCAAATTAAGATTATATAACCCAAAACAAAAACATCATTATTATATTATTTAATTTAATTTAACACTTATTTTCTTTCCACCTCAAATAAGAACCCACGCTCAACATGTCTTAAAGTGAAGCGCATAAGCCCCCATGATTGACTCCACTTTTATATTATCATTATTATCATTTAATCATTATTATATTTTAAAATTTCTCTCTCCAATCACACTTCAATACCATTATTAATAAAATTAAAATTAATAATACCCATCATTAATGTTCAAATTTAGTCCCATTAAATTATATTACCATAATTATTCTTATATTAAACTAAAACAATTCCATGTGACTCAAAACCATTTCATTTAATTGAATTAAAAGACAAAACGAAATTAATATAACTTACATATTCAACCCCTTTTTAATACATTTAATTTCATTAATCTCTCGCACATAGTTTTACGTCATCATTGTTATTACTCTTTTTTCAAAATAATAATAACAATTCATTATTTCATTTTATTAACTCATCGCCATTATTATTTTTAATAAAAATAATATTTATGCTCATCACATTGACTACATTAAACCACCGCGTTGGATATCTGAATCCAACCATGCCACATCAATGTCGCGTAACATACGTCAATTTAATTATTCAATTATATTTCTTTTATTTCACATTGATTAAATTGAAACCTCATTTATTAAATAAAAACCATTCAATTTCATAAACCCAATATAACGAACTCACCTTTAATTTTTTTTTGAACGCACCACCGTGCTTCCACTTACATGTTCATTTAATTGTTTGCAATAAATACCATGACTAATTTCATCAATTTCTCATTATTATTAATATTATGAATAATATTAATAACACAACAGCCATAATTATTATTCAAATTTAATTTCAACAATTACTCAAATTATAACAAACTGCATGTTTCATTTATCAATGTCTAATGGATCACACACCTTCCCACTTCACCTCATTAATAATAATAACACCCATTAAATCATTTTATCATGATTATTCTTTTTAGTTTAATTAATCAACAATTTATGTCATCATCATTATTATTTAACATATTTTTATGTTATCATCAGTATTAAAAATTATAATTATAACGCGCGTCGTGTTGACCACATCGATTTCAACAAAGAATGGACCGGAGGGGTCCGGGCCATTACACCGACCATTTCCAATGCACCTCCTTTTCTTAGGATGCTTCTTGCAATAACTGCAACCCAAATTTCGGCCCCTCATTGTTCGTGTCTTTACTTAGTGATTCCCTCCTCCTCTTCTTTTGGATTTTAGTTGCTCTAAGGGTTTCGATTTTTGGACTCCATTTTGATGTTTTGGGGTCAATTACTTGTTTTAGGGTTCATCTTTGGTCCCTTATGGTGCGAATATGGTGCAATTGAAGTTCTACACTGAGATTTAGGGGTTTTAACTTTAAAGATATATGGGTCCTTGCATAATCTTTATTTGATGATTTATTTTGTTTGTTAGATTAATTCAGTATGGTCTTTGATTAAATTGTTTGATGCGGAATTGGATTTAAGGGAGTTTAATATGCATTTGACCCTTTTGTAGTACGTTTATATGGAATGGAGTGTGTTCTTGATGAAAATCCATGTTTAGTCTTTTATTAGTTATTTATTATGTTGTGCAATGGCCGTGAATTTCGTGTTATCATGTTATTGGTGTGTATTTGACCTTAGAAGAGGTTTTTGAGTGGGTGTTTGTGTTCAAAGTTTGGTAATACTGCTTGGGGTTGTTTAATAAAATTCTTAAGTGGTTTATTAAATCTTATAAATGGTGTGAAATATGTCTGGATATTTTTTTGGTGTGCGTATATTTTTAAAAGTGGGTTTGAGTATGCCAATGGGGGTATTTGTGTGTGTATGTGCCTTGTTGTGAAAATATTTGGACGTGTTCAATCAATTGTTTAAGTAGTGAACCATGTGTTTTTACGGGTACATGAGGTGCGTATGTGTGGAAAAATGATATTTGATGGGAAATGTACCATATTGAGTATGTTTTACTTGTTGTACATTTTTCAATATGTTTTGTAAATTCTTTCAAAATATGGAAAGTATGTTTTAATGTCACTTTGGTGTAATTTTGGTTTAAAGTGGATTTTCCTACTTGAAGTTGAGTGTGTTATTAGTGAAAACCCTTGATGTGTTATTTTAAAACGTTTTGTGGATTGTTTAAGTGTTTAATTGTTTTATTAAATTATATGTGTAGTGCATTGGACCTCACTATGATGGTTTTGGGTTGTGGGTGTTGAGGTATCCTACATGTACATGCATAGGGTAAGGCATATATATAAATACCCTATTTGTAAATATTCCATCATGGAATGGGGAATATGTGCAATGAAGCTATGGGTGTATATATTTATTTGTATAAATTCATGTGCATGTATGCTCCAAGTTTCTGTTTGAGTGGTCATCGACAAATAGCGACATGTTTGAGGTAGGCCCCCTATGTCTATGCCTTTAATTTTAATTTCATAATTTCTTGCTTGTTTTAAAAATATGTTTTACATTTATGCTATATAAACATGATATAAAATTTTATTGGGGTTTCTTGAAATGATTATTCCTTTGTCTTAGAAATTGAAATTTATTTCTAACGCCATTGGTATTAAGTGACTTTTCTTGAAAATTGGTTTTTGAAGCGGTTTTGAATTGGTAATGAGTATTTCCAAAGGTGTTCGTAATTTTGGCCGGTTAGTGGAAAAATGAGTTCCCTTTATGTAATTGAGCCTGTTTGGCACCTTAAGAGTATTTTATGAAAAATATAAACCTCTCTTGGGGAACGCCCCCTTGGTTTTAGAAAATGTTTCTTATGTTGAATGTGTTATTATGTGCCTAATTTGATTCTTATTCATTATGGGGAATGAAAGAGTGGGAATGCACTTAAGGAGGGAGAATGGTGGTGATAGGTTGAATTGGTTTTAGATAAATAAAGGTTTATGTACATGTATGCTTTCTTGATAAAGAAAACTCACTGACACTTGAAATAGAGCACAATGGGAGACCTGGGTATCTAGGTGGTTGGACTAGGACTCGTACAATAGATGACACAGTAGGGGTTCATCCTAGTTTTTCTAGCAAGATTGATACAACAACACTAACTAAACATATGAATTACTGATCATTGTGGTTTCTAAGCCATGTTTTCTTAGGGTTCGGGTTTCTAAGCCACGTTTCACCGAGGTACGAGGTCTCTAGGGTCCCACTTGTGCTAGCTACCTATAGGTATTACCCATGGTTCTCATTTGTGATATGATTCTTGTGATATAATTTTTATTTCATTTATTTCATACTTGATGTCTTATTTGTGAAAACCATATTTTAATATAAATTAGTTTCCTTTCATTTTGAAATGTTAATGCATGCTTGGAACTTATTTTGAAAATTTATTGAGAGAGAAATTATTTACTTGAAAATAAAAACTTGTTACTTAAATTTGAAATGAATGAAAAACATTATTTTATTACATCCTATTTTCAAACTAGCATGTTTTGGGTTTCATATAAAAGGTAAGGTATAGGGCGTTGTTGTATCTTGACATTCCTACTGAGCATCTTGGTGCTCATGCCTACTTTTCTTTTTAGTTTCAGGTTCCTCTAGTTTTGGATCGCTCTTGGAGCGAGTGTAGTTTATGTTCCATGGTGACCCACGAGCTCACTTGAGGTATGTCGTTTTTCTTCTTTTATTCCTTTTTTTACTACCAAGTTTTTCGGTTTATTTTCCTTTATTTATCTTCTAGTTCAGTTTATGATTATTTATCTTTATTATGGGCCAAATCATTCACAACTAGTTAATTTTGATGCCTGGCACTAGTTTCTAGCCTGTGGGGATCGGAAACACCCTTTGGTCCATGTCGAGGACCGGCTCAGGTGACTGGTTCAGGGTCGACCCAGGTTGGTTTATGACATTTGATATATCTGAGAAATCATTTTTCAGAAATTAAATTTGATTATTTAGGATCTCTCTAAAATCTTTCACATAAGGTAACAACATAAACAATGTTAGGTCTTGAGGTAATAAAATATATCAAACTTATAATAAACTTTTGAAACTATTTATGATTAACTTCTTTTCCTTGACCATCTTTATAAAACTTGTTTCCCAATGAAATTTGTGTGGAAACTGGTTTTGAATTTTCTATTCCAAACTTATTAAGAAGTTCTTTAGCATAGTTTTCTTGAGAAAGAAAAATGTGTTTCTACTTTTATAAAAATTTTAACCCCAGAAATTATTTCATTTATCCCAACATGGAAATCTAAAATAACTTCTTAATATCTTCATCAAATCTTTCAAAAGACCTATCATCATTTCCAACAAAGATTATTTCATCCACATAAATAATTACAATGAGAAAAACACTTAACATTCTTTGATGAAAATATTGATATCAACTCTTCCTTTCTTAAAAATAATATTCCTTAAACAATAATCTAACTTGGAGTATCATGCCCTCATGGATTTTTTTATCCCATACAAGGAATTCTTCAACCCGCGCACATGACTTTCATATTTCCAAACAACAAATCCACATGGTTGTTTAATGTAAACATCCTCATAAATATCCCCATTTGTAAATGAGGACTTCACATACATTTGAAAAAAAATTAACTTCATTTTTTAGTAATATAAATAAATATTTTGATTGTTTATAACCTTTATATAAGAGTAAAATTATCATCAAAATCAATACCTTCAATTTGTGAGTAACATTTTCACACTAATCATGCCTTGTTCCTTATCATTTGTCCTTCTTCATCCATCTTGTTCCAAAAAAACCCATTTTGTACCAATAAAATTTTTGTTATTTGGCTTGGGTATAAGTTCCCAAGTATTATTCTTCTCTATCTGATCAATTTATTCATTCATAGCTTGAACCCATTCTGGATGCTCAAAAGCTTCATTCACATCATTCGACTCGACTTTAGAATACAAAGAAGTGTGTATAACCACTTTTGAAATTATTATTGTTTGAACCTTTTAACGTTGGTCTCTAATAATGTTATGAGCCTCCACATTCTTTAACATCCATGGATGGTTTATTTTAGTTTCCTCCTCATCACTATAAATAGAAGAGTCTAATTCCTCTTCTTGAGTATGATTACCACTATCGGCATCATTATCATAATTGTAAACAAAACATTCCTTATCCCGCTTAACTTCCATATCATCATACATTTTCTTTTCTTTCTCATTCTTTTAAACAACATTAACATTAGAAGAATCAACAATTCTTCCTATATCTTTGTTGAAACATCTATATCCTCTTCCTTATAGAGTGTATCAAAGAAAAATTTCATCTTCACCTCTTTTCTCAAACTTTCCAAGGTTTCCGCCTTTCATTTTTGTAATTCATGGACACCCAAAAACTCTTTTGTGTTTCAAACATGGAGGTTTTCTATAAAATATTTCATATAAAATCATATATAAACTTTTCATGTACAAACCTGGGGTTTGAATATACACAGTAGTACTCATGTATTTCCTCTAATAGTAATGGGATAGACCATGTTCAAGTAACATAGTTCACCTAATTTCTACCAGACTTCTATTCTTTCTTTTAGAAAATGAATTTTGTTGAGGTCTGTATAGTGAACTAAACTCATGATTAATTTCATGTTTCTCAAGATAATTTTCAAATTCATTTTTCTTATACTCACCACCTTTATCAATTCTCAAATTCTTCACTGAATACTCACATTCCTTCTCTTCTTTCCTCCAAAAACACTTAACAATTTTCAGATCATTTGACTAATGTTTCATATATATAACATAAGTAATATGAGTAAAGTCATAAATAAAAGTGATGAAGTACTTATCTCTATGTGTTTATTTTTTTCACAAATAGTTTCTAGTGGTTGGAAACTATTCTCATCTTTCACACCACCCTTCATATATTTCATCTGAACATCCTTCTCTAACTTTTTATTTTGAGAGGATTGACTCCCCCTCAAAACATTACTTCCATAACTTGTAGAATAGTATTAATGTTGTTGGATGAACAAAACATATTTTTCATATATCTAAATCCACCACAATACCAACAATATCCATATAAATAATATTTTTCTCTAAAATTTTTAGATTCACCAGTGTTGTGAGTATGTTTCTCAGTGCCTTATTAATAAAAATTTATTGATGATTAACCATTATATTTTTAAATGATACCTTCTTATTTAGCTCATATTTTTTCTAAAAATATGTTTTTTTATAAAATTTTAATATTTTAGCATTGTAAACTTTGGACACATACATAACTTTCCTAGATATTTTCTTCTGGGAACTAATTCTTACTTTATGATTAACCTTTAAAGGTAACTTTTTTTTATCCTTATTAGGTTTATTCTAACAATAATTTTCAACAACTTCTGAGATAGATTTTTTAAAACTTATATCTCTCTATTTAGATTTAGAAAGTTTTTTTGGAAAATTTTTAATTCTTCATATTTTTCCTTTAGCTTTACTTCCAGATGTTTATTATGATTATTTATTTTTAAAATATAATTCTTCATATCATCAGTATATTTTACCAGCTTGACTTTCTAATTTGTAAAACCTTCTTGATTGTTTGATTTGGGATTTTTATTTATCAACTTCCTTTTTTTGCTTCTCAATCCTTCTAATCTTTCTCAAAAATTATTTCAAATGTGACCAATGGCTCCACATTCAAAACATTTCAATGGAAGTTCCCCTTTTTATTTACATGTACCTCTCTTCACATTTTTTGAAAAAAAGTATAAAATATCATCAAGATTTTTCATACCTCATTTTTGGATTAAGACTCATCAACATAATCTTCCTCAAGAACCTTCATAGAATTTTCATTCTTGGTGGATTTGAAATACATTTCTCTATAACCTTTTATTTTTCTCTTCATAGTCTTCTCCCTTCTCATTTTATATGTGATGAGAGTTCTATGAAAATCATCTAGAGGTAGTGTTTCAGGGTCTCTATATTCCAATGAAGAAACTTTATCATCAAACTTGTCAAGAAGAATTCTTAATATATTTTACACAACTATATAATTCTCCAACTTTTCACCAAGACATCTGATAGTGATGAAAATTTCATTTACCCTGGTAAATAAGTCCCCAAAAGATTCAAAGTCAACCATTTTCAAATATTCATACTTCAGCCTCCATATTGTTAGTTTCTTCTTCTTTACTTTTGTATTTCCTTCATAGATGTTTTTCAACTTATCCAAGATACCTTCAGTTGTGGAAACACCATTCACTCTTAAAAACTCACTTTCAGAAAGTGATGAGAGTAAATAATTTTTAGCTCTTCTATCATTCTAAAGATTCTTCTTATCAAGAGGTGTAAGAGTTACCTGACCATATATAGGAGTAAATTTATATGTTGTAGCTTCAACAAATCCATACCCAAGAGACATAATATAAGGCATAATTATATATTTTTATATATGATAATTCTTTCTATCGAATATCATAATCCACTTACAATTCACGCAATTCAAATTCTCCAAGAAAACTTCTCTTTAAAACTTTAGCAAAGAATAAACGAAGGGAACCTACGCTCTGAGGCCAATTAAAGTTTACTAATAAAGATTCAAGTATCACTAAGAGGGGGAGGAGTGAATCATTGATATCTTTTTCTTTTATGGTTCTTTACTTATGAAATAACCTTTGCCTCTTATTAAATAATTCTTTTCCTATTGAACACAATTCAACCACACAACCGTAGAAACATAAGAATATACATGGTTCACTACTAAAAAAATAGTAGCTTCATCCTTCGTATGGTTTTGAAACAATCCAATACCACACAATTCATTAGAAAACAATAGATTTATGCAGAATACAATGAGTAGTATGTTCCCTTACACTTGTGTAGTACTCTGAAAATAATCCAATAGTGTGTCTTCTTATTCTAGCACATAATGATGTAATGCAATATTACAATGCTTATTTATTTTCTTCCACAAATTTTGTCATTCAAAACAATTCTTCTCTTTCCTACCTAGAATCTAGAATAATATTTCTTGAGTCCTCTATGAACTATTCTGCTTCCTCCATGAACTACATGTAGCCTCCACAAACTAAGTTTCACCATGTGGAATGAGTGCTTCACAGACCACCTCTTCTTCCACATATTAGAGATGAGGTTAACAAATCTCGAGAAGACATATGCTAAGAATAAAAAAAAAGAGCTAGTTGTTATTATTATACAATGATCAAATAAGAATATTGAAAAAAGGACCTCTTAAATTTAAAATAAAGATCACGAAAAAATATAATGATCTCTCTCAAGAAGCTATTAATAAATAGGTATTATTCATACCTTGTTATAATGTTTTAGATAAATCTAGTGTTATGAATAGTGTCGGTAAAAAAACCATATAAATTTATAGATGATGAAAACTCAAAATATGTTTTCCACCTTGTATGGTGTGAATAAGAAAATTAAAGTGGATGATTGTTCCCTGTGAAGAGCCCAAAAAGTTATGAAGAATACAAAAAAACATCATATAGTGGATAAAATAAGATCAAGGTTTGTGGGTAAATATTGGTGCTACAATAGATTTGGACATTGTGCAATATATTTTTGGTACAATCATAAAAATATTAAATTACAAATAAATCGTATTCTAAGGGGGGTAATCTTGAGATTAAGAATAAACATCCATATATAAAGAAAAATATATATAATTAAAAAAAATTGAAAACTTGAAAATATCTAATATTTCTATAATAATATTGTCCATAATATTGGTTCATGTTCATCTCTATATGTAGAAAAATAAGATAATCAAATAATACTATATAGGTTGGTGAATAAAAAAGAAGCAACATGGAAGTAAGGATAATAATGTTTCAAAAAAATAATTTTCCCAAGAAGATATCTATTAAGAAAAGTGAGAATTCTATATAATCTAAATCCAATAATTTGAATAAGATAACATCAATTCAAATAACTTATAATAAGAAAGGTGATATATGATTACAACCCAAACTTTCTGCTGATGCACCTAATGATATTCTCAAAAAATTTATAGATTATTTAGAGAGTGCAAGTAAAATGGAAGAAGAACAAGAAAAGGCTATTGAAAAAACAAAAATAAAATATTACACATGAATAAGACAAATCTCATGAGAGGTTGTCAACACAAGACAAATATTATGTTAAAGAAGTTTTTTGTGTGAGGTAAAACATGGAAAATTACTCTCATAAAAATTGTTCTATAATAATTATAGTATAATAATAGTTACTAACAAAGATAAAAGTTACAAAAGATGATAAAAGTTCCCTAAAGGATCTTGAGAAGAGAAATTTCACACACATAGGAATTAAAGATGTGATAAGATCAATTTTTCATCAACCATAATTGATAATCAAAAGTAAAAGTATGGAGATTGGAGGAAATAGAGATACATGGTTGATAAAACCTTCTTAACCATGTAGTTTGTATTTATAGGAAAATAAGATCCAGATTATTCCCTTAACCTTTATAAATTTTATTTTTATTTTCAATATATTTAATTGAAGGAGAAGCATAATCTCAGGGCGATAACCAAAGATAGTGAATCGGTTGTCGACATTGGACAATATTTCTTATAGAAGTTTCCTTCCATGAATGTTTCCTAAGTTGGTACATTGGAGAAAAATATTTTAATAGGATCATCCTTGATGATGTAGAGACAGTTTTTTTCTAAACATGATATAAAATTTAATAAGATCCTATATTGGTTTGATCTTAATTTTAGTGTTTCAAAGGAATATATATTAAACAATATAATTAATAGTGAAGATATAGAAATTATCAAAAATATGGACAACCACATTAGGAATATCCATTTTGGTTCATTACATCATATCTATTGAAGATATTCATCATCATTATGATTACAAAAAAGGTCACCTTGATGGGGAGAAAAGTGGAGTATAATTAAGTTTCCATAATTATTATTTCAGGGAAATTTTTTATAATATTGGAATGTGAATAGAGAAATATCATTGAAAAAAACTTATGTATTTCTTAACCACTCATCCTTAGTTACTAAAGATAGAAAATATTAACATAAAGGGGGAGAAATGGAATTAATCATTGATATAAGAAAATTGGAACTGTGAAAATTTTAAAGGAAACTTATCCTTCTTATTGTACTTGAATGTTTTTAATTTATTTATTTAGAAGAGTACATGAGTTTTAGATTGATCTATCTAATAACTTCTTTGTATCACTGTTGGTATACTCATCCTAAAATAAAAGTGGACAAATCAAAATCAGTTGGTAAAGGATTTTTCTGTTGTATAAATTGAATCCTCTTGTTTTCTACTAAAAGAATTTCTCATGCATGATTAAAGTGAATTAATTGATGGAACTTTTCTTAAGAATTAAATAATACCCTTTTCCCAAAAACATTGTATTTATTGTCAATAATATGAGAATAAATTAAAATGAATATTTCATAATGAGGGGATAGAAAAAGATAAATATTCACATATTGAAATATTCATTTTAAATTAACTTTAATGGTATTTCCAAAAACAAACAAAGGGGGAGATTTAAGATCCCACTTTTTATGTCAGTTGTATTTATGGTCAATTGTTTGCAATGGTTGTCAATGAAATATACAAATTTAATTGATCTCAATATATTGAAAAGGTTATAAATAATATTTTTTTAAAAATATTGGTTGTGGTATCTAAGCTTGGTAATGAGGATGATGCAGCTCGGATAAATGCATGAAGGAGAAAAAAGTTATCCAGTATTGTTATCTTTAAAGAAGATAAGTTGAGTTCTTTCATTTGTAATACTTATAGTATATTAACTACTTGAAGGAGAATGTTTTTTTATGATTTGATAAAATTAATAGGCTTGGTGAGATAAACTTATTATCTCAAACATGTGCTTGGTGTTTATATAAGCATGTTTTTTATCAACATTATGAAGTTTTTGGATAGAAGTTTAGTAGACGGATAATTTGAATCCAAGTAGATAGAGAAGTTTATGATGAATGGATGAAGGAATTTTAGACCATTATATGGAGTCTAGTGTAATTTGGGGATAGAACATAGTCAATCATGCCAATGTGATCGAATAGTGTATGGAACCAAATGTAAGAACTCATAAATTCATAGTTTCATCTAAAACATTTTCTAGAGAAAAATATCACTTGATTCTAGGTGATGTGTTCCTCATTGATTAAACATACAAATTTCCTATGTTTTTGATTCAATATTAATATTTAATAAAGAAATTTCTTTGAGAAATGAAGTAAAATCAAGTCATTCATTGTTGTTCCTTAAATTATAAAGCATCATGACTATTCTAAGGAATTCATGATCCTTTCAAATGCCAGTGGATCTATGGTTATTGAATAAATAAAGGTGATATTAAATTTTCATTAGATGAGTATTTGTATTAATTTTATTAGAAATAAATATATATAGATCAAGACGCAGTAAAGTTTTGGGGAGTGAATGATGTAAGATCATCCAAAAAATTGAATGCTTGAACAAAGGTTTCTGAAAAACCTCATCAGAAAGAAGAAACATGTGAAGATCATCATAATGATGTTTTTGATAAGATGCATCAGAAAAAAAAAACATTCCAAAATAGGGAATCATATAGAGTTTGTTAAGAAAATTCATCGAATAGAGTTTTTCAAGAAATGGCATCTGACAAAAGTTTCGGAATTAAATTCTATCTGATATAATTATTTTTATCAATTAATCATATGAAGTACTCCAAGTAAAATTCATTAGATAAAATATTCCAAGAAAAAACTTAAAATTTAATTCTTTGAGAAATGTCATTAGATATAATGTTGTGAATACATTAGACAAAGTATTACAAATTCATCAGATGAGTTCTATGAAGTCATTAGATATAAGAAGCTAATTAGACCTTTAAGGGTTCATCAGATAAAGAAAATCAATGAACATATGGTAACCCATTGGATGGAGGTTGATACTCATCAAATTATGCTATATATAATATTTAAGGAAGATCGAATGGATTCCTCAAAAAAATAATATTATTGTGAAGGATCATCAAACTAAGTATTACTAGACATAGGAATTATTAAAAATAATAACTAGCAAAATAAGTTCTTATAACGAAGGGATAAATAAAAGAATATTATGAAAGTTTCAAATAAAAAATTCTAGTTAATGAATAAAAACATAATTTTACCAAATTGGGTTATGTGAGAGTGCATTGGATAGAGTACCAAAGGACAGAGTTAGTTTTTCTGAAGAAGTATTGGGTAAAGATTTTTAAGAACATTATAAAGTTTCTTTATAAATTAATAAATGTGATGATGCTAATCTGGACAATCAATACTTAAAAAATAATTATGTAAGAGTTCTGATTCTAGATAAGATTCGAGGAATGTTTGAAGAAGTTGGTTAATTTTAATTTTTAAGGAATGTTTCCTATGATTTTTTGGCTCTTATGTTTTAGGAATTTTGAAAGTGTTAAAAAGAGAGAAGGACTTGATTGGGATATTCAAATTTGGAAGTTGGAAATTTAAATTTTATTTCATCTATCTCCCTAAGTTTTCAAAGAAACTATGACTCTATAAAGGTAAGTCGGTGCACCATGGTAAAATTGATTAAGATATTGAGTTTCTAAATTAATTTTGAATGTTTTTTTTTGAAAATGTTATGTTTCATAAGTAATTTTCATCCATAGATCTTTAGATAAATTATCTGGGGGTCGAAGTTTTAGATGAATAGGTACTAAATGGAGAAGGGGTAACTGGAAGGAGAAAAAAAGCACCTAATTATAAATATCATAAGTTATCATAAGATCTATTTATGTAATCATATGAAATATATAAATGATACCATACTAAGTGATACCAAACATATTCTTCCTATCAGTTGATATCTAATTTTTAGGGTGTATAATAATAGATTATATTGACTTTCACCAAAAGAAATTGCCTCATATAGATTGTATCAAATGGAATAATCAGATGAGAAAGTTCTATATGAGGCAATAATAGAAGGAAATAAGAGGAAAAGAATAATTCTTGAAACTAGTATAAAAAGTAGCATTATTCTGTTGTAAATAATAAGAGTTGTGTGTAAGCTACTGTGAAAGTAAGATATAGATGAATAAGAATACCAAAACACTGATACATCCATCAAAATTTATATTGGTGGAAGAATATATTGGTATATAATATAACATAAAATAATTTAAATAATTTCAACATAATAAGTATAAATATCTATCAAGGATATGTATTTGTACTAAGAATTCACTAACCTAGGGATTCAGGATTTTTTCTGTATCCACCCTCTTAAGGTGTAGGGAACCACACTTAGGATATATATTGTTATTTATCCAAGCCATTGTACATGGTATTCATTTATATTATAGAAGTTGTGTATTGGTCATCAAAATACATGGAAAGGATTGTATTGTCTTATTTAGTAGTGAACCTTGTAAAAACATCATGTGTTATTCTTTTCTTGATTTTATATACTTTTATATGATAAGGAAGTGACAATAAAAGAATTAATATCTTAACAGACCTAGGAGGTAAGGGAATAAAATGTTATAATTTTTTAATAAGTCTTTGTCACTAATTCACCCCACCCTCTCCTCTTAGTGTTAAGTATATTCAAAAGGGTTCATCTAAATTAAATTTAGTATATTTCACACTTCCTTTTTGAAATACATATTTTGAAACCATTATTAGTAATATTCTAATTTTCATGAAATTTGGTATGACATTCACTGCTCAAATTTTTGATATATCATAAGCATGTGTCGGGACTTATCATAAAATATAGTTCTAGTTATTTAAATATTAGAATGCCTAGAAACTATAATCACCTAAATTAAATTGAACCATTTGGTATTTGGATTCTTATATTGTCATAATTCCTTTATTATAGTAAATACAATTAAAATAAATATAACAATGAGTAAACAGTGAATATTACCAGAGATTTTGATTGAGTGTGAACTACTAAGGAGATCAGGGCCTATGAGTAGCGTCACTCTCCTTCTCTCTTTCATCCTGTTTCATCAGAGTAGTTTCTCAAATGTAGGACCTTGATCTTTATTGCCTCCTCATTTCCCTATCTCACTCAATTCCCTTTTCCCCATATTTCCTCTCTTTATCCTCTCCCGTGATGGAACCTTCCCTTCTGACCTAGGGTTTCCTTCCCAACATTTTTCTTATATTCACGTGCCTTTCCCACTCTCAGTTTTTTGCTTTGGTGGCTCTACATCTGGATTTGGGTCTCTATTTAGTGAAGGAATATTCTATTTTTTCAGCCTCATCATCTTCATTGATGATATGGGGATGATTCTTCAATAATATTTTTTGTGTTTTGTTTCAATTGACATCCTTTTGAATGGTGTGGTCTATTTTTCTAGACATAGGTCCCTTTCTCTCTACTCATGCCTAATGATCTATCACTCCTCTCCCAGTCAGACTTGTGTGGAAAATTTTAAAGAAATTTTGGGATGATAGGTGAGGGTAGTCAATGGGGTTCCATGAACTTCCTTCATTGTCCAGTCTCCTTATTTTTTTTCCCTAGTGGTGTTCCTTATGGTGTTCGTGGTGTTTGTCTTGGTGAGATTTCGTTGTTGATGTCACAGTTGATGGGTCCGAAGGTAGGGGTGGATTCTCACCTCAAGTCGGGGCTCAACTTTGATGCATGTTCTACTTATATCTTTTCTCTGGAATCAGGGTCCATCACTTCCCTCTACTGTGGTTTGGTACGGGGGTTCTCCAGGAGGCTTTGGGATGTGTAGTGTGAGTAGCGATGATGCTCCAGGAGGTTCGACTAGTGTGTGATTCCCCTTTCCTTTAGGTTTCCATTAGGGTTTATTTTGGATTTCTGTGAAGCTATTTTAGTGGAAGTGTTTATTGTGTGTTGGTGTTAATTGCAGGTAGCTGGTGGTTTATTCATTTTTTTAGTATATTTCTCTACTCACTATGGTACTTGTTTGTTCAGAGATTTTTTGATTTGGTTCACTGATGATGATATTGGTTCTTCTACTTTATGGTTAGTAGGTCATCTGAGGGTGGTGCTGGTATGATGGTAGCTAGAATGTAGGGTACCATATTTGGTTAGTGTTGGGATCGAGGGTGACCATGGAGGGTTTTCACTTAGAATTTTTAATTGTGAAATTTTGAAATTTGATTTTTTTTTTCATTTGATTTATGGTGTGTGGGATATTTATGTTGATTTGGATGCAGAATGTTGGTGTGGTTATGAGATGGTATCATTTTGTAAGGGTTCTCACTTTACCTACAAAATTGATCTTTTAGAACATAAAAATATTGAATTTGGATGTAACGAATAAGAATTCATAAAACTTATTGTATAATTGATTTATTATGAAACCATCAAAATATAGAACTTTAATCCACTAGAAGATTATACACAACATAGGTTCTTTGGTATATAATTCAAACTGTCAGATAATCCCCATGAGTATAGTGTATTGAGAGGTGGGAAGACTAGGAACCCCACTCACAACGCTAAGTCTCATTTCTAATAGAATCTCACAACAGACTCGTACACAAATATTCAATCATGGAAATTAGTGGGAAAAAATAAATTGGACGCACAAGATTAAAGGGTTTAAACATTATTTATACATCCACAGGAGAACACTAAAAACTATTTATTTCACTAGAGATACAATTATATGAGTCATTATAGATAAATATTTGGTTATTTCACTCAAATTAAAACTCACTAGTACAACCCAATAATTGGTCACACCTACATTTTATAATGGTAATCAGCTGGTGGAATAGGTTGCACCACCAACCAATTTTTGCGGTCAACCCACTATTGATGTTGGTAGACCTTTGATTCCATGTAGTTTTAATCACCATAGCCATTACATTTATTAAATCTCAACTAGGATTCACCATCAACTCATCTGAAGTTTAGCATATTCCAATAAATGCACATGTATGTTGAAGACATCAACTACTGCTACTATGACAAGACTAAAAAGAAATTCTATAGTTCATACTTCCAATATATTGAATCTGGTGACTTAAAGAGGATTCATAATCCAATCACCCTCTACTAGGTACAACACATGCATATAAAGAGTCCAACATCTTTATGGAGGTTCACTATAGTTTGGATGGAATGTCTTCACTACATGGTAAAGGTATAACATGTTACTTTACATGTTAATAGGGAAGCTAATAAACTCATGGATTATCTTGTCAATAAAGGAATCAAGGTACCATATCTTGTTACTCATACTAATATTATTAATGATTTGGATGAAATTTCCCCCTCAAGATAATTTAGGAACTCCTATAAACCATTTTTTAGAGTTTATTTTACACTGGTCATGGAAATTCTTACTCTATGGGACACCTTTCTTAATAGAGTTTAGTTGTAGATTTGATATTGAAATACACAATAAAATGTTTTTTATTTTTTAAAATTATATTTATTTCTATATTTTGTTTTTCTTTTTGTCTAAACCTATGGTAATGTAATGAAAAATATTTTAAGTTATTGAAAATACTATAATTTTTTGTTTATGTTTTGAATTACTTAACTTCTATACACTAATATAAAATTGTTTTTATTCATTGATACTCTTTATTTGTGATAAAAACTGATAAAGATGGTGTTTTTTCTAGTGATATATAAAAGTACTGATAAAGGACCTATTTATCAGTGTTTAAAAATTATTAATAAAAGAATCCCCTTTATTAATTATTTTTTTAGTGTCGATAAAGGGGGCCCTTATTGGTGCTTTTTTTAGCGATGATAAATGAGGACTTTTTCAGTGTATTTCTAAACACTAATGAAAGATGAAATTCATAAAAATCATAAATATATATATTATTAAAAAACATATTTTTTAACATATGAATATATTTATATTGATATATATATATATATTATTTTTATGGATAATATTTATATAATAGTATATATTTATTTACAATTTATATATATCATATTTAGTGAAAAATGGTTTAAAAATAATTAGAAATTAATTTTAATGAATAATTTACTAATTATTATTGACTAATAAGAGTTTTAATAACAATTTGATGATATAAAAAATTTTAAAATTAATTAATATCTTAAGATAATTTTAAAATGGGAGTTAAATTTCATATGACATTAAATTTTAATTTGGGTTACCATTTGGGATCCATAAGATATAAAATAAAAGCATGTAAAAGGATCTACAATCACTATTACAAAACTCCCTTTTATCAGTATTAAAATTTACCTTTATCAATGCTAAAAATAATTGATGTTCTAAGAACCTTTAAATACTTTTCACTTTTATCTGTACTAAAAAGGTGCTGATAAAGCACCCTTTATCAATTCTTTTTTTGTGCTGATAAAATTAATTTTATTTGTAAAAATATTTTCCTCACTTAAGAGACCGCTTCTATTAGTGCTAGACAACCCCACCAATTCCTGTGCTCATGTGTGAGACCCACCACCCACCCCTACCTATGCTTATATTTATATATAAATATGTGTGTGTTTCTATATATAAATAAAAATATCAATATCAACATTTATATAAATATTCATATTTATTTACATATATTATATGTTAATATTTATTTACATTTATTAGAGAATAAACATGAATATATATTTGTTAGTTAATATAGACACACATACACATATTAATATACAACATTACATTACATTTCTATAGGTATATACATATTCGAATATTTTTATAACATAAATAAAATAGAAAAAAAATATTCTAAAAAAATGAATAATTATATATTATTGACATATAGTTTATGTATTTAATAATACATTTGATATGTAAATATATTTAAACATTTATTTATACAATTAAATTTTTTACAAGTAAATATATAAAGATATGTATATAATTATTTATAAACAATGCTACAATATGAAAAACATTAAATTTTCAATGACATAATATCCATATGAGTGTAATACCAATGAATAAATTTAGTCTCTGCCAAAAAAAGACAATAAAATTCTATTAATGAAAGTATAAATTCCATGTACTGTGATTTGTAGAAATCCTTCCTTTTCCAAAAAAATAAACTACCAATTTTGAGACCTAAAATTTTGGCAAACACTGAGAAATGGTTCCATCTTAAAAATCAGCATCGACGCCACCATACAAACTATTTTACAGTCATTAATTTAATCATGAACTATGTCTTTTGTGTTATATGACCTTTTATCAATCATCTTTATCATTGTCATACTTTCAAAGGAAATTATTATAACTTCCTTATCTTCCAGCAACATCATTCTTTATAATCAAACCTATATACGATTGGTAACACCTTTAATCCCCCTTTCCTTCATAATAATTGCATCAAAATTTCTCCAAAAACTTATTATATTTTATAAATACAAATTAGAAAAGATTTTTTATATTTGGGAAGGATTTTACAAAGTTAATTGATAGATCCTTTTTGACAACAAAAGACAACACTCTTTAAAAATAGACTCTTCTTAATTTTTTATCCATCCAAATTGGTTCCAAAATAAGGAATTTTAGTACATCTATATCATGATAATGATAAATATAGATATATATTTCAAATTTAATAACATGTGATTCAAGTTACCAAAAAGAATATGGATAGCAATCCTACCCCAAGTTAGTCAAGTTCAAGTGATCATGTAGCGTATGAAAATTCTTGAATAAACTTTACTCAAGAATAATAATCTCACATAAGATGGGATGATAATATGTATACAACTTCTCAACATATATTATTTTATTAGATTGAAATATATGATCCATTTAATTCCTAGAGAAACTATATAGCTTATTTTTATATTCTTTTAAGGTATAGAGGAAAAGATCACCCGTATAGAGGAAGAACTAGATAACATTGAGAAGGATTTACGGGAAAAAGTACTAGAATATAGAAATCTCTCTAAGACGGTTGGAACCCTTAATACCATAAAGATGAAGATTGATATAGGTGCCTTGAAATTTTTAAATAAATCAATCAAATAATTTTTAATAAAAAGAGTAAGTCAAGAATAATTTTGAAGAAAATATACATGCTCTTAACTAAAATTTTAAAAACATCATTGATGTTAAGGATTTACAATTGGAAGTAAAAACCAAGAATATCAAGTAACATAACCCATTGTTAAATAAATTAAGTGGCATGATGAATAAGTTTATAGAACGAAGAAGGTTTGTGAATAGAAGGTGATTTTAATAAAGATCAAAAAAACCCTCAGTACAAATTGTGCAGAATTGGAGATGAAATCGACCAATATAGAGAAGACCTATGCTAAGACTTAAAAAAAGAGCTAGTTTTTCTTTTTATATAGTTATCAAAAAAAGGATCTTGATAAAAAAGACATATTAAATGTAATAAAAATATCATGAAAAAATATAATAATCTCTCTCAAGAAGCTATTAATAAATAGGTATTATTCATACCTTGTTATAATGTTTTAGATAAATCTAGTGTTATGAATAGTACAGGTACCAAAAAAATTATAAATTTATAGATGACGAAAACCCAAAATATTTTCTCCACCTAGTATAGTGTGAATAAGAAAATTAAAGTGGATGTTTTTTCCCTATTAAGTTCCCATGAAGTTATAAAGAATACAAAAAACATCATATAGTGGATACAATAAGATCAAGGTTTGTGGGTAAATATTGGTGCTACAATAGATTTGTACATTGTGCATTATATTTTTCATACAATAATAAAAAATATTAAATTATAAAGAAATTATATTATAAGGGGGGTAATCCAGAGATGAAGAAGAAACATCCACAGATTATGAAAAATATATATACTTAAAATAAATTTTGAAAACTTGAAAATATCTAAGAAGTCTATAATAATATTGTCCATAATATTGGTGCATGTCCACATCTAAATGTATAAAAATAAGATAATCAAATAAGACTATATAGGTTGGTGAATAAAGAAGAATCAACATGTAAGTAAGGATAAGAATGTTTCAAATAATAATTTTCTCAACAAAATATCTAGTAAGAAAAGTGATAATTATATATAATCTAAATCCAATAAGTTGAAGAAGATAACATCAATTAAAATAACTTATAATAAGAAAGGTGATCCATGATTACAACCCAAACTTTCTGTTGATGTACCTAATGATATTCTCAAAATTTGGATAGATTATTTAGAGATTGTAAGTAAAATGGAAGAAGAATAAGAAAAGGATATTGAAAAAAAGAAAATAAAATATTACACATGAATAAGACAAATCTCAGGAGAGGTTGTCAACACAAGAAAAATATTCTGTTAAAGAAGTTTTGTGTGTGAGGTAAAACATGCCTAAATACTCTCATAGAAATTGTTCTATAATAATTATAGTATAATAATAGTTATTAAGGAAGATAAAAGTTACAAAAGATGATAATAGTTCCCTAAAGTATCTTGAGAATAGAAATTTCACACACATAGGAATTAAAGATGTGATAAGATCAATTTTTCATCAACCATAATTGATGATCAAAAGTAAAAGTGTGGGGCTTGGAGGAATTAGAGATACATGGTTGATAAAACCTTCTTAACCATCTATTTTGTATTTATAGGAAAATAATATCCACATTATTCCCTTAACCTTTATAAATTTTATTTTTATTTTCAATATATTTAATTGAAGTAGAAGCATAATCTCAGGGCGATAACCAAAGATAATGAATCGGTTGTCAACATTGGACAATATTCCTTATAGAAGTTTCCTTCCGTGAATGTTTCCTAAGTTGGTACATTGAAGAGAAATATTATAAGAGGATCATCCTTGATGATGTAGATATGGTTGTTTTTTACACATGATAGAAAATTTAATAAGATCATATATTGGTTTGATCTTACTTTTATTGTTTCAAAGGAAGACATATTAAACAATATAATTCATAGTGAAGATATAGAAATTATCAAAAATATGTACAACCACATAAGTAATATCCATTTTGGTTCATTACAACATATCTATCGAAGATATTCATCATCATTATGATCACAAAAAAAGTCACCTTAATGGGGAGAAAAGTGGAGTATAATTAAGTTTCCATAATTATTATTTCAGGGAAAAATTTTATTATCTTGGAATGTGTATAAAGAAATTTCATTGAAAAAAATTATTTATTTCTTAACCACTCATACTTAGTTACTAAAGATATAAAATGTTAACACAAAGGGGGAGAAATGGAATTAATCATTGACATAAGAAAATTGGAAGTGTAAAAATTTTAAAGGAAACTTATCCTGCTTATTTTACTTGAATGTTTTTAATTTATTTAATTAGCTGAGTACATGATTTTTAGATTGATCTATCTAATAACTTCTTTGTATCACTATTGGTATCCTAATCCTAAAATATAATTGGACAACTCAAGATTAGTTGGTAAAGTATTTATCTGTTTTATAAATTCAATACTCTTGTTTTCTACTCTAAGAATTTCTCACGCATGATTAGAGTGAATTGATTGATTGTACTTTGCTTAACAATTAAATAATACCCATTTCCCATAAACATTGTATTTCTTGTTAATAATATGAGAAGAAATTAAAATTAATTTTTGAGAATAAGAGGATAGAAAAAGATAAATATTTACATATTGAAATAATCATTTTAAATTAACTTTAATGTTATTTCCAAAAAAATCAAAGGGGGAGATTTAACAGCCCACTTTTTATGTCTGTTTTATTTATGGTCAATTGTTTTCAATGGTTGTAAATGAAATATACAAATTCAATTGGTCTCAATATATTGAAGACGTTATAAATAATATTTTTCTAGAAATATTTATTGAGGTATAAAAGCTTGGTAATGAGGATGATGCAGCTTGGATGAATGCATGAAGAAGAAAAGAAGTTCTCCAGTATTGTTATCTTTGAAGAAGATAAGTTGAGTTATTTCCATTTAAATACTTGGAGTATATTCACTACTTAAAGTAGAATGTTCTTTTATGATTTGAAAAAATTAATAGTTTTTTTGAGATAAACTTATTATCTCAAACATGTGCTTGGTGTTTAGATAAGAAAGTTTGTTATCAACATTATGAAGTTTTTGGATGGAAGGTTAGTAGACAGATAATATCAATCCAAGTATATGGAGAAGTTTATGATTAATGGATGAAGGAATTTGAGACCATTGGATAGATTCTAGTGTAATTAGGTGATAGAACATAGTCAATCATTCTAAGGTGATCTAATGGTGTGTTAAACCAAATATAAGAACACCTAAATTCATAGTTCTATCAAAAAAAATTCTAGAGAAAAATATTACTTGATTCTAGGTGATGTGTTCCTCATTGATTAAATATCCAAATTTCCAATGGATGTGATTCAATATTAATATTTAATAAATAAATTTCTTTGTTAAATGAATTAAAATCAAGTTATTTATTATTCTTCCTTAAATTATAAAGCACCATGACTATTCTAAGGAATTCATGATCCTTTCAAATGCCAGTGGATCTATGGTTATTGAATAAATAAAAGTGATATTAAATTTTTGTTAAATGACTATTTGTATTAATTTTATTAGAAATAAATATACATAGATCAAGATGTAGTAGAGTTATAGTGAATGAATGATGTAAGATCATCAAAAATATTGAATGCTTGAACAAGGGTTTCTGAAAAACCTCATCAGAAAGAGGAAACATGTGAAGATCATCATAATGATGTTTTTGATAAGATGCATCAGAAAAAAAACATTCCAAAATAGTTAATCATATAGAGTTTGTTAAGCGAAGTCATTGAATAGAGTTTTTCAATAAATGGTATCTGATAAAAGTTTCAGAATTGAATTCTATCAGATAGAATTATTTTTATCAATTAATCATATGAAGGACTCCAATTAAAATTAATTAGATAGAATATTCTAAGAAAAAACATAAAATATAATTATTTGAGAAATTTCATTAGATGTGATGTTGTGAATACATTAGACAAAGTATTACAAATTCATCAGATGAGTTCTATGAAGTCATCGGATATAAGCAGCTAATTAGACCTTTGAGGGTTCATCGGATAAATAAAACCAATGAAACATCTCGTAACACATTGGATGGAGGTTTATGATCATCAAATTATGCTATATATAATATTTAAGTAAGATCAAATGTATTCCTCAAACAAAGATTATTATTGTGAAGGATCATCGAACTAAGTATTACCAGACATAGGAGTTCTTAAAAAAACTAGCAAAAGAAGTTCTTATAATAAAGGGATAAAGAAAAGAATATTATGAAAGTTTAAAATAAAAAATTCTAGTTAATGAAT
This sequence comes from Viscum album, assembly GCA_963277665.1. Taxonomy (NCBI): domain Eukaryota; kingdom Viridiplantae; phylum Streptophyta; class Magnoliopsida; order Santalales; family Viscaceae; genus Viscum; species Viscum album. The sequence continues at coordinate 798,415,004 of OY728130.1, read as the reverse complement.
AAAAACATAAAGTTTCCAAATTGGGTTATGTGAGAGTGCATTGGATAGAGAGTAAGTTTTTCTGAAGAAGTATTGGGTAAAGATTTTTAATAACATTATAAAGTTTCTCTATAAAGTAATAAATGTGACATGGATAATCTGGACGATCAATACCTAAATAATAATTATGTAAGAGTTGTGATTCTTGATAATATTTGAGGAAGGTTTGAAGAAGTTGGTTAATTATAATTTTTAAGGAATGTTTTCTATGATTTTTTGGCTCCTATGTTTTAGGAATTTTGAAGGTGGTAAAAAGAGAGAATGACATCATTGGGATATTCAAATTTGGAAGTTGGATATTTAAATTTGATTTCATGCATCTCCCTAAGTTTTCGAAGAAACTATGACTGTATAAAGGGAAGTCGATGCACCATGGTAAGATTGATTAAGATATTGAGTTTCTAAATTAATAGTGAATGTTTTTTTGTTGAATATGTTATGTTTCATAAGTAATTTTCATCCATAGAGCTTGAGATAAATTATCTAGGGTTTGAAGTTTTAGATGAATTGGTAATGATTGGAGAAAGGGGAACTCGAAGTAGAAAAAAAACCACCTAATGATAAATATCATAAGTTATCATAAGATCTATTTATAGAATCATATGAAATATATAAATGATACCATTCTAAGTGATACCAAACATATTCTTCCTATCAGTTGATATTGAATTTTTAGGGTGTAGAGTAAGGGATTAGATTAAATTTCACCAAAAGAACTTGCCTCAGATATATTGTATCAAATGGAAGGATCATATGGGAAAGTTCTATATGATACAAGAATACAAGGAAATAAGGGGACAAGAATAAGTCTTTAAACTAGTATAAAAAGTAGCATTATTATGTTGTAAATAATAAGAGTTGTGTGTAAGCTATTGTGAAAGTAAGATATAGATGAATAAGAATACCGAAACACTGATACATGCATCAGAATTCATATTGGTGGAAGAATATATTGGTATATAATATAACATAAAATAATTTAAAGACTGTCAACATAATAAGTATAAAGATCTATCAAGGATATGTATTTGTACTAAGCATTCACTAACCTAGGGATTCATGATTTTTTTTTATATTCCCTCATAAGGTGTAGGGAACCACACTTAGGCTATAGATCGTTATTTATTGAAACCATTGTACTTGGTATTAAATTATATTATGGAAGTTGTGTATTGGTCATCACCATACATGGAAAGGATTGTATTGTCTTATTTATTATTGAACCTTGTAAAAACATCATGTGTTATTCTTTTCTTGATTTTATATACTTTTATATGATAAGAAGTGAGAATAAGAGAATTAAGATATTAACAGTCCTAGGAGGTAAAGGGATAAAATGTTATAGTTTTTTAAGAAGTCCCTATCACTAATTCACCCCACCCCCCTCCTCTTAGTGTTAAGTATATTCAAAAGGGGGCATCTCAATTACCTTTATTATATTTCACACTTCCTTGTTGAAATACATGTTTTGAAACCATTATTAGTAATATTCTAATTTTCATGAAATTTGGTATGTCATGTATTGCTCAAATTTTTTATATATCATAATCATGTGTCGGGATGTATCATAAAATATGGTTTTGGTTATTTAAATACTAGAATTCCTAGAAACTATAATCACCTAAATTAAATTGAACAATTTGGTCTTTGGATTCTTATATTTTCATATATTCTTATGATAGTAAATCTAATTAAAATATATATAACACTGAGTAAAGAGTGAATATTACCATAGATTTTGATTGAGTGTGAACTACTAAAGAGATCAGGGACTATGAGTATCTTCACTCTCTTTCTCTCTTTCATCCAGTTTTATCGGAGTAGTATCTCAGAAGTAGGACCTTGATCTTCATTGCCTCCCCATTTCCCTATCTCACTCAATTCCCTTTTCCCCATATTTCTTCTCTTTATCCTCTCCCATGATGGTTCCTTCCCTTCAGACCTAGGGTTTACTTCCCATCATTTTTCTTCTATTCACGTGCCTTTACCTCTCTTGGTTTTTTGGTTTGGTGGCTCTACATCTAGATTTGGGTCTGTATTTAGTGCAGGAATCTTCTGGTTTTTCAGCCTCATCATCTTCATCGATGATATGGGGATGATTCTTCAATAATATTATTTGTGTTTTGTTTCAATTGACATACTTTTGAATGGTGGGGTCTATTATAAAATCATGTGAAAGGATCTACTTCCACTATTATAAATCTCCCTTTTATCATCATTAAAATTTACCTTTATCAATGCTAAAAATCATTGATGTTCTAAGCACCTTTAAAATCTTGTCGCTTTTATCAGTGCTAAAATGGTGTTGATAAATCACCCTTTATCGGTTCTTTTTTTGTGCTGATAAAATTAATTTTATTTTTAAAAAATATTTTCCTCACTTAAGAGACCCCTTTTATTAGCGTTATCCAACACCACCAATTCCCTTTCTCACGTGTGAGACACACCACCCACCCCTACCTATGATAATATTTATATATACATATGTGTGTGTGTCTATATATAAATAAAAATATCAATATCAACATTAATATAAATATTCATATTTATTTACATATATTATATGTTAATATTTATTTACATTTATTAGAATATAAACATGAATATATATTTGTTAGTTAATTTAGACACACATACACATATTTATATATAACATTGCATAACATTTGAATAGGTATGTATATATTTGAATAATTTTATAACATAGATAAAATGGAAAAAAATATTTTAAATAAAATGAATAATTATATTTTATTGACATATGGTTTATGTATTTAATAAGACATTTGATATGTAAATATATTAAAACATTTATTTGTACAGTTAAATTTTTTTTAAGTAAATATATGAATATTTGTATATAATTATTTATATTAAACACTACAATATGAAAAAAAAATTAAAATTTCAACAACATAATATCCATACGAGTGTAATACCTAGGAATAAATCCAGTCTCTTCCAAAAAAATATAAAAAAATTCTATTAATGAAAGCATAAATTCCATCAAATGTTCAAAAATTAGGGTATCCTAACAAAAAAAGATCCTTTTGGGTGGCATTTTGAACCTTTTTTTACATCAAAAAAATAATATCTAAGGTCCTTCTATTTTCAAATGGAATATTTCTTTTCGAAACCATTGATTTCATATCTAGTGGATCCAAAATGGACACCCAAATAATATTTTATTCTTATTTCTATTTCAACTCATATTTTCAACTTATCAAAAGTTATTAATTAATTTACTAATTTTTACTACCACCAAATTTTAATTAAATATATGTTACTCAATACTTTCAAATTATAAATTTATATTTTTTTTTATTATTTAAACCATTTTTTTCAAAATATATTATAAAAAAAGTATAAATAAATATTTAGTATTATATAAATCATATTTATGAAAATATATTTTGTATAAATCAATATAAATATGTTTATATTTTAAAACAAGTTTTTTAATAATTTATGATTTATTGTTTGAATGTCACCTTTTATTAGCGCTAAGAAAAGCACAGATAAAGGGGGTATAATATCAACACTAAAAAAGAGATGATAAAATCTAAGAAAAGCGATGATATAAGCCAGTTTTATCAATGTTTTTTAGCATAGATAATGACATCATTTATCATCACTTTTAGCTGGCACTGATAAAATTACCCCATTTATTAGTACTTTTTTAGCACTAATAAGTGGTAGCATCTAATATAGTGAATTTTGTATTAGTGACTGTTTTGACTGAGGTTGACCCATGTCTTTTTTTAGCTCCAAAACGGCTCGAAATGCCTCAAAAATTGATTTTTTTAGTTGGGATACACTACTTTTTAAACATTTAATAGAAATTTAGATTCTTTTAAGAGGGTATTATTTTGTTTCTTTGGTTGATACTGAATCTATTCTCATTTATTACTTTTATATGGATATTATGGTGTTCAAATGTTATCATTTTCTATATTGTAGTGTTATTTATAATAAAATATATGCATATATATATAAATTTGTATATATTTACATATAAAAATAAATTGTATATATTGCGACCCTCTCCTCTAATGAAAACCCAACCCGGTATAGAAATTAAATAAGGGAGATAGTGACTTCCCATGTCTTACCTCTAGTTGGCCCCAGGTTGGCGACTAGAATCGAGGGTATAATAAGCATCCATATGGTTGGAATTTCCCTCTAAGAGAACATGTGGAAGAGATAGAAAAATAGATAAACCAATAAAAACCTTCTCATATATATATGAAGTAAATCTAAATGCATACATGAAATGTCAAATGGTACTAAAAAATCTGAAAAAGAAACAAAAATTTATATAAAATTAAAGATGGTAGCAACCATGAAGCCCAAATAACTCCTATATAACCATAAGCTGGTAATATCCAGCTCAATATCCAACCTACTCATGATGGCCTGAAAAATTTTGAATATATATGGGGTGATCAAAATAGTATACATAATAGGATCATTTATAGATCCTCTCATGTAAAAGATATAGAAATCATACTAAATATTAGTGAACAACAATGAAACTAACTCGTCACCTAAACAAATATACAAAGTTCTCAGCCTTAATGTGGATAACTATCACAAATTATTGCATATAAGAGAGAATATAAAATACTAATGAAACATAAATAGTACCATCCTAATGTTTTCCCATTTGTTTGTCACTATTCCCCAACGTCACACGTCCTAAACCATCTCTCTCCAAAATAAGCCAGCTCGCGGACACTTGGCCCAAGTATCACAACATGCACCATGTAAATCACATCATCACATCATCCTATATCATGTCTTTATATAGTAACCAAGTATTTTTTTTAAGATCCACAATATCCCATATGACTTGTATCATAGATCAAGTATTATACCTCTAGCCATTACATTCCATACACCGATTAAGGTACCACTAGCAATTACAGCCTATACATTCCATATAAATAATAACCATTTGGATATTGTATCTGGAGGTACATGCATATGAAATAACCATAATCCATCACATACCTCTACACACATATATGGGGAAACTAACTGTCATTCATATCAGCACACAATACTACTAAGAGAAGAGTGTGAGGCTAGTGGGATGAGTCATCCATCCATTCTCCCAATGGGATGTTGGGTAAAACACCCTCTATGACAACCCTGCGTTTTATTACACAATTAAACATAATTTATTACATAAAATTTACTTGATACAACATAAAAGATCGAGAGGTTTATTGTATTTGGGTCTTAGGATTATTACATAACAACTTAAAACATGAAAAAAACAATATATTTATTGAAAAATTCCTTTACATGACCACTACATTCCCTCGTACTTAGCATTGCATGAGATAACCTGAGGACATGCATAAGAAAAGGGTGAGCTATAAATCTCAGTAAGGGAATAAAAATGGAGTAACATGAGGAATACAATACATGTTAGACAATAGTAATATCATTAGAGCATAATAGAAGAATAAACATAAAGGCATTATAAAGCATGATAATCATAATATGGGAAAGTGGCAACAACACTTAACCTGGAATTAGCATGAGCCAAGGCACATTGCACATAGAGCATGAGTAAACCCTCCTTGCACAAGAAGCACGAGTAAAACCTTTTTTCACTTGTATTATCATGAGTAAACAGCCATTTCACATAACGTATCATGATACTATACTTTACCCAATGCATTGGAGCACTATCATGGCGCACCCCTCTTAATTATTTCATTTCATGCATAAGTGTGCCAACTGGATCATAAAACAATGAATCATTCAACATAATTATTTATTCCATGATAAACGAATGTGGAATACATACATGAAACTCTTTAAACAATATGTAAATGTGCATAAAGTTTAATACCCTTGATAGAGAAATGGACATGGTATTCACTACACAATGATTTTGGCTTGGAAAAACGCGGTGCAATTTTGGCAGCATAACAACGTGACATAAGAACTCGTAAAAATGGTTGATGAGAGAGAAAGGTGTGTATCATAATATTTAAATGACATGGACAGTAAGGGGTTTATTTATATAAATTTACAAAAAATTTAATGGAATTTAGATTCATGTTACAAAAAGAATTTCTTGAATGTAAATAAAGAGAGGGAAATTCCTTTCAGAATTTTGGCATAGTAACGGGTGTACATGGAAGGCATTTAATAAGAGAGAAAGTGGTCTACCATAATTAAAAAATAAATAGATAATTATATGGGAGGTTTAAAACATACCCCAACATTTATAATTTAAATTAAAAGGGAATAACAACTTAAAAAAAATTGGACAAAAATGAGAATGGAAGAAAAAAACCATTACCACATTGTAATCAATCGAGTCGTATGAGAAAAATTTAATAACCACAAAATGAATCACATAATACCATTAATATAAATATAATCATTATAATATATATCAAATTTTAGTACACAATACACCACTTTCAATAAATAAGTGGCAAACAATGGAAATCTCACGGAATTAAAATTGAGATAAGAAATCTCTTACCTCATGCCCAACTTGACTCGTATGTTCCTTGTTCTTCATGAATGACAAACTTAAGTTAATTTATACTTTATTAATAACCTTTTTAATGTTTATTATTACTTTTATATCACTTATTATCTTGAAATAACAGTTAGTTAATTATTTGAGTTCATGTCGGACATTTTGTCGATGTTCAGAATTTTAGTTAAAAATGAACTTTTTATAATTACAATTTGTCCATGTGGTCAATACTCCATTGTCTCCAGAATGATATTAATGATTTAGATATCATATATATCATATACATATAGTATATACATGTATTTATATTAGTACATAACATTTATAGATAAGAAATGAAATGCACTGTTCATGGAGATGGTAATCCATACGTACGCATTAACTCTAATTTCATTTCTATTTAATATTTAATGTAATAAAAATTTAATGATACATAGTTATATTATAATTACATTATAATTTCATATATAATTTCATTAACTTCATCTTTTATACATCCCACATAAGGCATTAATGAGTCACATCACTTTGAGGGGGCGGTAGTCCGCACTTCCAAAAATGAAATTATCGCGTTTACCCATTATGGAAACCATAAAGGTATGCTATAAATGAAAAATATAGAAGCATAAAGAAAAAATAAACATAATATATATCATATATAAATACATTTCCATCATAATGGCCACCATGATAGGTGGTAGGAGTTAACTGAACAATCATTATTTCGTAAGGCATTAGTTTTCCATCCGGAGAATCATTATCTTCTTTACCCATTAGATGGAGGTGTGTGTAAGTGTAGTTATAATTCTTCTAATAAAAATATCCTATAATATTTAGGATAATGTTTTTTATAAAATAAAGAAATAAAAAGTGTTTAGAGTTTGGAGAAGTAAAATAAAACAAAATAACTTAAGAGAAGACGTTACCTTTAAATCGGGTAACTCCCCTTTGTTTGAACCAAATGGGTTTCTCGAAGTGTTTTCTACCTAAGGTAAGGCTTCTAAGATGAATATAGGGATCTTGGGAGCTTATTTGAGTATATTTTTCACGATCCAAAGGCTTGATAAGTGTGATAAATGGGTAAGAAGTGAGAGCTTTTTATAAGGAAGAGGAGGGGCTCTTTAGGAAAGTTTGAAATAATTATTTTATTATAACCTCATTTTCGGTTTCAAAAGGTCAAATATTCATTAATATAAAATTTAATATGACTCATGGTTGAGATAAAATAATCAATAAGAATTGTACAGGTTTTGGATATTGTTTTAATATTTATAATCTTATTTATTTAAATCATTTATTAATGAGGTAAATATTGCATCATTATTGTGTCATAAATATTTTAATTTATTTGAAGTCCAATAATTATAAAAAAATACCCTGATATATGAAATCATTTTAGATTTCCAAATAATATTTATAGTTTAAAATATAGCTTATATAACTCCATGTAAAAATTTATTTACTAAAAGATGTTTGTTTATGTCATTTTTGTCTTTACTTTAAATTAATTAATATAAAGTGTCATTATTACACTCATGTGGCTCCATGGGGTCCCAAATTCAACCCAAAGATTCCCATATTCCTATATATATCATAAAATATAATTGGGACTTATTTTAGGATAATTTAATATTATTATAATATTATATTTTACCCTTATTTACTATATTTACCCTTTAATCATGGTAAATAAAATATTTACTGAAGTAAATATTTAAAATGTCTAAAATTAAAAGTTAAATATTTACATATTTTATACCTACTGATTCAAAATATGGAATCCATTTTTCCAAATTCAAAACACAGAAGTGGCATAAATTAATTTAAAATCAATTCCCATTGTTAAAACGAAACGCATGTTTTTAAGAAATAATAACTATCAAAAGATTGACACCTGTTTATGTCCAATTTAAAAGTGAAATTTATTACAATGTCTAAAATTTTATTAAATGGTAAAAATATATTCTAATTACACTTTATAAACAATTAAAAATATAATCTAACCATATAAATAAATTATATTAAAATGTACTTTTGAATTAAAATACAGTATTTTTCACAATTCATTAAAAAATGAACTTTATCATAAAAATACCAAAATTTAACCCAAAGTAAATTTTGATATCCCAAATCTAAAGAATAATTTTATTTTTTCAAATAGAACATATACAAATGACCCAAACTATATTTAAAGAGGGCTCTCCATCAAAAGGCGGTAAATTGGCCTTTTAAAGTAAATTATGCTTAAAATTAGATTCATTTACATTTTAAGCCTATAACTTTTATTGGATGAATGTGAAAACATTTAACAAACATATATTATCATATTTAAGTTAGTTCAATTAATTCCCACCAATAAAACAGCTCGGTGTTAACTACCATTTAAAATAATAATATTAAATTATTAGTGTGCGACGTAAGATTTCAAAGAAACATGTTATTGCGTGTCAGGTATGTCATTGAATATATAATCCCCTTTAAAATAAAATTAATATTTAATTCAAAAATATTAATAAATATGAAAATGTAATATTCTTTATTTTCATGGGATTTTACAGTATTCCCCATTTTTGGAAATTGTGTCCTCGCAATTTTAAAATTGGGCTTGGAAACTTCATTGAAATTTCCACATCAAAAAAAGAGTCTGTAAAACTATCACTTTAAAAGAAAGAAATATAAGTACAAAGGTCACCTAAGTTAACCGATACTAGGATTCCATGTAGGAAAACATGGATATGGAAGAGAAAACAAACAGTCAAGTTCTGATGGAGAGTGATAGAAAACATGATTAGGAGAAAGTTAACCGTAAGAAAATCACAAACTTATGATGTGTTAAACGGTCTTTGATCACCTAGTATAAAACGTAAACCAACAATGTTTTTGTTTTACATTCCTTTTCGTAATTTTGAGGAATTCATTTACTACATAGAATAAAAAAAATGAAATATACTTACCTTCATGTAGAGTTTCTTTCTTTAATAAGTTTCTACCTAAAACTAATATTTTCTCTAAACAATGAGCATTCAAAAATACTTAGTCACATAAAAAACACAAGAATCGTCTTCTAGAGAATCACATAATCCACAAAGAAGAACTATATATTTCCCTTGTCTTTATACATTAACTAAAACCAAAATGGTTAGTACGACACCATATAATCCCCAAAAAGGATAATCCTTTATAAAAATAAATACTACTATTAATTTCCAAAAATCAACAACAAGTACCTAAAGTTACAGAAAGACCATTAAATACATAATCTTCCTTAAAATTCTTCAAAATACTCCAAACCAATATTGAAACCCAAAACTCAAAAGGATTTAATCACATAGTCTTCCATAATAAATCTTAACATTTATCTCCAAATTACATCGAATACTCTTAAAGTCTCATAATTAAGTGTAATTAACATAATCACATATTCTATATGGTAGGTTAATAATTTTCCAGAAATAAACCAAATCACCAAATGTCCACAATAAATACATAGGTTCTTATAAAATAAAAATTTCAACCATTCCTCCACAATTGAAATCTTGTAGGGTTTTATTTTCCTTAGACATATAGTATTCCAAAAGAGAAAACATCTTCCAAAAATAACCGTTGTCATTTAATCACCAAATCATTTTACTATACTAAGGATATTGATTTGAAAAAAAACAAAACTTCTAAAAATCAACTTATTATTGATCAATAAAATCATCTAGATAAAAATAATAAGTCATACTAACCAGGGACTTCATGTAGGCCAGTGGTAAGAAATAAAACTCAGTCTCACTTTGGTTGTGGGTCTGATTCCTATAGATTTTTCTGGAATGAAGGGTTGTCACATAGTCTGTGTGTTGTCCTTTTTATAAAACAAAAAAGAATATCCCTAACATTTTTTTAACTGTAATGGTTTTCTTATACCTTTTATTTTCATCCCAACACATTAAGGTAGTTCTGCTCGCATCCAGAAAGGGATGTATTTTCTTGATAAACCACTTACTCAATACTCACTAAAACATAGGGATGTTTGTATCATACTTAGTCTTATCTCTAAGTATTTACTAGGGTTTTCTAATCCTAATCCCAAAAATAACTAAACCTATCTGTTGTTACCAACTATGAAAACCCTGCTTTTTATTACACAACTAAAAATAATTTATTACATAAACTTCACTTGATACAGCATAGAAGATCGAGAGGTTTACTATCTTTGGGGCTTAGGATCATTATATAACAACTTAAAACATGAAAAAAACTATATCTTTATTGAAAACTTCCTTTACATGACCACTACATTCCCTCGTACTTAGCATTGCATGGGATAACTTGAGGACATGCATAAGAAAAGGGTGAGCAGTAAAGGATAGTAAGGGAATAAACATGGAGTAACATGAGGAATAAAAAACATGTTAGACAATAGGCATATAATTAGAGCACAATATAAGCATAAACAAAAAGGCATGATAAATCATGGTAATCATAACATGGGAATATGGCAGCAACACTTAACATGGAATTAGCATGAACCAAGGCTCATTGCACATAGAGCATGAGTAAACCCTCATTGCACATAAATCACGAGTAAACCCTTGTTGCGCTTGTATTAGCATGAGTAAACACCCATTGTACATGATGTATCATGATACTATACTTTACCCAATGCATTAGAGTGCTATCAGGGCGCACCCTTCTTAAACATTTCATTTCATGAATAAGTGTGCCACATGGATCATAAAACATTGAATCATTCAACATAATTATTTTTCCATAATAAAATAATGTGGAATACATATTTGAAACTATTTAAACAATACTTAAATGTGCATAAAGTTTAATTCCCTTTATAGAGAAATGGACATGGTATTCACTACGCAATGACTTTGGCTTGGAAAAATGCTGTGTAATTTTGACAGCATAACGGCGTGACATAAGAACTCATAAAAATGGTTGATGGGAGATAAATGTGTGTATCATTATATTTACATGACAGGGACAGTAAGGGGGTCATTTAGATACATTTCCAACAAATTTAATGGAATTTAGATTCATGATACAAAAGAATTTCTTGAATGTAAATGAGGAGATGGAAATTCCTTCCAAAATTTTGGCATAGTAACAGGTGTACATGGGAGGCATTTAATGAGAGAGAAAGGGGTATCCCATCATTAAAACATAAATATGGCAGTATATGGGAGGTTATAACCATACCCCAACATTTATAATTGAAATTAAAAGTGCATAACAACTTAAAGAAAATTGGAAAAAATTGAGAAAGGAAGAAAAAAACCCTTACCACGTTGTAATCAATCAAGTCGTATAAGAAAAAGTTAACAACCACCAAATGAATCACATAATACCATTAATATAAATATAATCATGATAATATATATAAAATGGCAGTACAAAAGACACCACATGCAATAAATAAGTGGTGAATAATGGAAATCTCACAGAATTAAAAGTGAGATAAGAAATCCCTTACCTCATGCCCAACATGACTCGTATGTTCCTTGTTCATCCTGAATAATAAACATAAGTTAATTTCTACTTGTATAATAACCTTTTTAATGTTTATTATTACTTTTATATCACTTATTACCTTGAAATAACAGTTAGTTAATTATTTGAGTTCATATCGAACATTTTGTCGATGTTAAGAATTTGAGTTAAAAATGAACTTGTTATAAATACAATTTGTCCATGTGGTCAATACTCCATTATCTATAGAATTATATTAATTATTTATATATCATATATATCATATATATCAAGTATATATATGTATTTATATTAGCACATAACATTTGGATATAATAAATGAAATTCATTATTCATGGAGACAGTAAGTTGTACGTACGCATGAACGCTGCTTTGATTTATATTTAATATTTAAATGAATGAAATTTTAATGATACATAGGTATATTATAATTACAGTATAATATAATATATAATATCATTAACTCCATCCTTCATACATCCCACATAAGGCATTAACGAGTCACGTCACTTTGAGGGGGCGGTAGTCCGCACTTCCTAAAGTGAAATTATCGCATTAACCCATTATGGAAACCATAAAGGTATGATATAAATGAAAAATACAGAAGAATAAAGAAAAAATAAACATAATATATATCATTTATAAATACAATTCCATCATAATTTCCACCATGAGAGGCATTATTAGTTAACTGAACAATCATCATTTCGTAAGGCATTAGTTTTCCATCCATAGAATCATTATGTTCTTTACCCATTATATGGAGGTGTGTGTAAGTGTAGTTTGAATACATCTCATAAAAACATCATAATATATTGAAGATACTGGTGTTGTTATAAAATAAATGAATAAAAAGTGTTTAGGGGTTGGAGAGGTAAAATAAAACAAAAGAACTTAAGAGAAGACATTACCTTTAAATCAGGTAACTCCCCTTGGTTTGAACCAAATGGGTTTCTTGAAGTGTTTTCTACCTAAGGTAAGGCTTATAGGATGAATATAGGGATCTTGGGAGCTTATTTGAGTAGATTTTTCACGAGCCAAAGTCTTTATAAGTGTGATAAATGGGTTAGAAGTGAGGGATTTTTATAAGGGAGAGGAGGGGCTCTTTAGGAAAGTTTGAAACAATTATTTTATTATAACCACATTTTTGGTTTCAAAAGGTCAACTATTCATTAATATCAAAGTTAATATGACTCATGGTTTAAATAAAATAATAAATAAGAATTTTACAGGTTTTGGATATTGTTTTAATATTTATAACCTTATTTATTTAAATCATTTTTAATGAGGTAAATATTTCATCATTATTGTGTCATAAATATTTTAATTTATTTGATGTCCAAAAATTATAAAAAAATAAAAAGATGTAGGAAATTGTTTTATATTTCTAAATAATATTTATAGTCTAAAATATAACTTATATAACCCCATGTAATAATTTATTTACTAAAATATATTTGTTAATGTCATTTTTGTCTTTACTTTAAATTAATTAACATAAAGTGTCATTATTACTCCCATGTGGCTCTATGGGGTCCCAAATTCAACCCAAGGATTCCCATGGTCGTATATGTATCATCCAATAGGATTAGGACATATGTTAGGGTAATTTAATATTATTATAATATTATATTTTAACCTTATTTACTATATTTACCCTTTAATCATGGTAAATAAAATATTTACTCAAGTAAATATTTAAAACATCTAAAATTAAAAGTTACCTATTTACATAGTTTATACCTACTGATTCAAAATATGGAATCCATTTTTCCAAATTCAAAACACAGAAGTGGCAGAAATTAATTTAAAATTAATTCCCATTGTTAAAACAAAAATCATGTTTTTAAGAAATAATAAATATCAAAAGATTGACACCTGTTTATGTCCAATTCAAAAGTGAAATTTATTACAATGTCTAAAATTGGATTAAATGGTAAAAATATATTCTAATTAAACTTTATAACCAATTAAAAATATAATCTAACCATATAAATAAATTAGATTAAAATTTACTTTTGAATTAAAATATTGTATTTTTCACAATTCATTAAAAAATGAACTTTATCAGAAAAATACCAAAAATTTACCCAAAGTAAATTTTGATGCCCCGAATCAAAAGAAAATTTTAATTTTTTCAAATATAACATATAAGAATGACCAAAACTATATTTAAAGAGGATTCTCCATCAAAAGGTGGTAAATCGTCCTTTTAGTGTAAATTATGCATAAAATTAGAATCATTTACTTTTTAAGCCTCTGAATTTTATCGGATGAATGTAAAAAAAATTAACAAACATATAGTATCATATTTAAGTTAGTTCTATGAATTCCCACCAATACAACGGCTAGGTGTTAACTACCATTTAAAATAATAATATTAAATTTTTAGTGTGCAACGTAAGATTTCAAATAAACTCGTTGTTGCATGTCAGGTACGCCATTGAATAAAGAATCCCCTTTAAAATAAAATTAATATTTAATTCAAAAAATTTAATAAATATGAAAATATAATATTCTTTATTTTCTTGGGATGTTACACCCTCCCATAGTTTACTAGATCTCGGTCTCCCTAACCAACATGGGTGGGGTATCATATGAAATTGCAAAATGTACAGAATATAGTATATCTCATAACCATACTATGGGAATAACCTTTTCCTAAGCTCAATTGTATCCATCATCTCTCAGACTCCCATCTTCCACTACTAGGGACTAGATATCCTATAATCACACAAGCATTTGAGAGCTACATTAATTAATTAATTCGTTTTTATAATTACCTTTCATTAATTTATTCATTATCCCTTAATTAACCATTAGTATTAATCCATATTAAATATAATTATCCATAAAAGTCAAGTACATGCCCTCCTTGTAACACCCGAGACTTTTATGAGAAATATTTTGTTTTTATATAAATCATCAATGGAATCTTTCACTACACACAAAACTAGCTTGGCTTGCTTTACACGCAACCGCAGCCTTCCTCGATAGCTTGCGTCGTACGCAATATCGAGTTTCACTAAACAATGATATGCTATTACAATATTATTAAAACAAGCCGTTATGAATAGTAATAACCACTTTTTGAAATTTTTTAAATTTTTTTTTTCAAAACGGACTTCATTTTTGGATTTGGAATATCCAAATTACCCTAGGGTGAAATTTTGGTATTTTTCTGGAAACTTTCAATTTTTAATGAATAGTGAAAACACTGAGTTACTATTTAAAAACCGAATTTTTATTTAAATAATTATTTATTTTATTTAAATTTATTTTAGGTCAAAATTGATACATAATACCTATATAATTTCAATGTAATTAATTGGAGTAATTTTATAATAATTTTAGATATATAAAAATTTTATTGAACTTTTCACTGTCTTTTACCCACCTCCTAGGAGAATTTGCAAATTTACATAAAACTTAATTTTACCGCTTCTATGTGTGGAATTTCAAAAATCCGAGAGACACGGTTGATGTCAGTAAGTAAAATGTGGTTCAATGAGATGAAAATAATTTTTGGTGAACAGTAACTTTTTGCTTTTATTTACCACAGTTAAAAGTAAATAAGGTAATTAAGGGTAAAAATGATATTATTATTACCCTAACACATGTAATAATTCTATTGGATAAGTTTAATTCGACCAAAAACAACCTTAGAAATAAAATATGACCATTTAGGCCCACTTGGATTAGATTAGGACATTTATTATTAATTTATTTAAAGAAGGGTTAAAATAGTTAAAATCAAAGTTTAATAACTAAATCATTTTTAATATCGGTTTATACATAAGATAAATTCGACTATAAATATTCATTAGAAAGGTAAAAACGATTTCCTACATAATGGTATTTTATTTTTAATTTTTAGACATTAAATAATTTAATTTATTTATGACACAATGATGATGCAGTAATTATCTTATTAATGAAATATTGACATAATTGATGTTATAAATACCCAAATAAATGTAATTTGAGATTTTTTATGAAATACATTAATTTTCTAGGTTAATATTACATGTTAGTATTGATTTAATTAACTTTTTCCGAACTAATCATTCTGTTATGATTTTCACAAAAATCAATTGCTAAATAGTGTCAAAATTGACATAAAATAGTTTTTAAAAAAATATTATATTATTGATTGTATTTTATTTCTAAAAATCTAAGGTTCGGCCAAGATACTTATATCATGATATTTGTATCATTAATAGACCACTTGGGGGTTGCTTGGATGTATATGGTAAGTTTATTAACTATATAATATAAAAATACAAAGTGACATGGTAAATGTCAATCTAATTAACTAAGAGTTAAAACTAAAAGATATGGTTAATATAATGACCTAAACTTGTCTAAATTCTATTGGATGAGAGGATTTATACCCATACCCACCTTATCTTCTAAATATATTAATTTGGAGCTATTAAAAACCGAATTTGACTTTATAATAAAATAATATTTTTAGTTATTCCAAAGGTGCCCCTCTCCTCCCTTATAAAAGGGCACCTCCTCCCTCTCCGCCTCACACCAATTTGAGCCTTTAATATCGGCCAAACTCTATCAATTTCTACTCTAAACTTCCCCAGAAACATCCTAGAGGTCCTTGTCTTCTTAAAAGACCAATTTTAGTGCCCTAAAAGGAGGTCTCAAAGAAGCGCTTCAAAGAAGAGGTAATGTCTATTACCGATTATTTCAACTTTATTTCTTCTTCCACTTCTTCTTCTTTAGTTGTTTCATTATGAATTAATATTATAAGTATCACTCATATACTGATATGTTATTATAAGTATGAAACAACCCTATTTCACCATCTATCTATCCTACGGAAAATGAAATCACCGCGCGTGCGTACGTACGGAATACCGTCTCCACGCCGTGGTGTAATCTATTTTCCACCACCACCTTACTTGGATGGGTATAATGGTGTAAAGAATAAAAATATATGATTATTGTAAAGTGATATTTATTCTTAAATAGTATACATACACTCCAATACAATTCCACAATCATGGGAACGATATCATCGCTCGTGCGTACGTACGGAATACCGTCTCCACGATGTGATGCGACTCATTCTACCTGATTTTCATTGCATAATGATTATATAAATGAATAGAATGAATGAATATGATATATATTACACTAATAACATTCTTGAAATTAGGTATCTATAACATAAAAAGAAGAATAAGAATTTATTCGACAAAACACACATAAGAACAAAAAGTAATAAACACCCGAATAACAAGTAGAAATGAAATATTACTAATAATAAGCTAAGAATATGACCATATATGATATCATAAAAATTAGTATGATTCTGTAATAATTCAATGACATTATTTAAATCATTATACAGTAGATTCTGACACTTATGAAGTAAATCGGACCTAAGGTAAGGGAAAATATCACAATCTCATTTTTATCTGAGATTGTTTATACTTTGGTATTTATTGTGGTGTATTTTATCATACACATCCATGTTTTCTAAATATGTAAAATTTATATCCTTCTACAATAGTTTATATCCAATTTTACCCTTCGGTGAGTTTTTAGTAAAAGATATGAAAGGAATGTTTTTTCGTTTTTCGTACGAGGTACCTTTTGACTTTTCTGACAAAAGTACGAGAAGAATGTTTTTTTAACTTATACGGCATGAATGGATTTTTAAAACATTATTTCCAAGAAGATTCCCTTACAAGTTTTCAAGTTTATTTTTCATCAACTTCTTTTAGTTTAAAATTTTATGACATGTTAATAAAGTAAAAGTGTTTTTGAAGTAGAAAGGATATTTTCCTCAAGAATGGAGTTCAAGTGTTTTATCAAAATTATTTTCCATCTAAGATCATAAAGGGTTCTGTTTCGAACCCTGTTATTACATTGATTTGACTATGTTGTGATGGAATTATTTTTATGAATTCCATTATCTTATATGAATTGTTTTATGATGTCACGATGTTTAAGATTCCCATTTTTATTACATAGGTTATTCTATGATGTATGGTTTATGATTTTGTGGCACACATAAGAATAGTATCATTATGAGATGGGTGGGACCTATATATCCCTCCAATGCATTGGGTAAAGATTTTATATCTCATGATATAGACATGTCTGGAACGGAAGGTTAAACCGGTTCAGTGAAATAGGACTAAAATGAGTAATGAACTCGGTTCAGAAATGGACTTTGTCCACTAAGATAGTCTTGGAAATGAGTCTTGACTAATAAGAAATGATTATATATGATTATGTGTGTATGCCACAAAGTTTCATGTTTTATGTTTTGATTATTGGGATTACATTTCACTTCTATGATTTATCCCATGGTATGAAATTATGATTTCTTTTGCAGGTTAAGATTTCCAAAATGTTATGTTCATGATGTGATTGATTTTTCTTTTGTTTACCCTTACTGAGCATTTGAGCTCACCCTTTTGTATGTTTTCTTTCCCCCAGGTCAGGAAGAATGTTATTAAGTAAGATATGCAAAAGGGACTATAGATATGATGAAATAAATGGAAGACAGTGTAGATGCTTTATGAACCAGTTGTTTATGTTTCCCAGTTTCTAAAGACACTATACCTATACGGTCCTTCCATGGTTTTGTTATATGTTGTAATAAGTATGATTCAATTTTTAAGTATCAAAAATGTATGTAAAGTATGGGTCGTTATAGTTAATATCAGAGGAAAGGTATAGTCAACCTTTGGAAACTAGGATGTGAAAGCCTTAGTAAGAACCCTAAGGATAAGTCTAAGAATAGAACACAATCTTAGTTTTTTAGAAATTTCCATGAATAAACTAGGATTAGACCTTAAGTGTGAAATTTTATTCTTTATTATGTGGTTTTCCTATTATAATTTGTGTTTCTCACACTATTCTTCTTGGTTTTAGTCAATGGCTGGAACCCGAAGGAACCGTGTTAATACGGATTGCGACGGGCAATGTAATGATTGTCCCCCTGAGCAACCAAACATTATGGGTGCTGGAATGAAAAATCTTATAGCCATGCTCACACAACTTTCTCAAGCTATGAATCATGCAGGACTTCCAAACGAGCAAAGGAAGGAGCAACATTCTGTTGAATCCTTCATGAGGCAGCTTCCACCTTCATTCAGCGGGTCTACTGATCCATTAGTTGCTGAACAATGGATTAGTGCTACTGAAAAGATATTTTCAGTTCTTCAATGTTCTGAACATGATAAAGTTATCTTAGCAGTGTATCATTTGGAAGGAGATGTTGATCAATGGTGGAATCTTATTAAGAATACGAGGCAAAGGGATGAAATTGAGTCCATGGAATGGGACGAGTTCAAGAACTTATTTTTCAATAAGTACTTCCCTTGTATTCTCCGAACAAAGATGGAGAAAGATTTTCTTGAACTGAATCAAAAGAATGATGAATCTGTTGGTACCTATGAAGAAAATTTTACAAGACTTGCAAGGTATGCTTCTGGTATTATTATCCAACATGAGAGTAAGATCGATCGATTCTTTAGTGGTTAAAACCAAGTCTTCGAAGGGCCTTAGCCATAAGGGACTTCAATAGCTACGAAGAAATCGTTCGATGTGCTCTCAAAGTTGAGATGGAGATTGGAGTAACCAATCAGTCATATGGGTTTGATAAGAAGAGGAAAATGGAATTCAAAGGAAAATAAAAAGAGCACACTGAAAAGAAGATGATTTTTCCCTTATGCTCAGTGTGTGGAAAGAAACATGGAGGGAGTTGTCTTAAAGGGACAAGTAAATGTTTCAAATGTGGAAAGGAAGGTCATCAGGCATTTGAATGCTGCAAAGATGGGAAGAAGATGTCTAATGATGCAAACAAAGGAAGGGATACACAGAATGAACCTACTACACTTTAATGTTTCAAGTGCAAGGAGATGGGGCATTATGACAATCAATGCCCAAATCCAAGGGTTGATGATGATGATGATCGACGTCAACCAACTCTTAAGGCTAAAGTCAAAGTAAAGTCAAATGCAATTTCTATCAGCGATGTGGAGTACGATAACGATGTGGTGAAAGGTACACTTATCATCCACTCTAAAGTAGAAAATGTTTTATTTGATTCTGGATCCACCCACTCTTTTATTTCTAAATAATTTTCTAAGAGTATCACCGTATTACCTCAACAATTAGATGTTGAGTTAGCTCTGGCAACCCCTAATGGCACAACAGTCGCATCAAAAGTTTATAATTCTTCTCCGATTGAAGTTTGTGGGAAAGTGCTTCCCGAAAATATTGTGATCCTTCCTATAGTGGAATTTGATGTGATTCTTGGCATGGATTGGATTTCTTTATATAGAGATCATATCAATTGCCAAAGAAGGGAAGTCACATTTCATATTCCAGATCAATCTATGATCATCTATCGATGCAAGGATGAACATAACCTTCCAGTGAAAATTTCTTCCATCTTATGGGTCTTGATTCCATTAAATGAAGGTTATTTATTTCAAATGGATGGAGATAAACTCATGATTAAGAATATGCCCATTGTACAGGAGTTTGATGGTGTATTTCCATAGGAATTCCCAGGCCTTCCACCAAATCGTGAAGTTGAGTTTTCAATAGAACTCGTACCGGGTGCTTTGCCTATTTCAAAGACGCCTTATAGAATGGCCCCAATTGAGTTGTAGGAATTGAAGAAGCAACTCCAAGAGAATATTGATAAGGGGTTCATACGTCCTAGTGCGTCACCTTGGGGAGCACCTGTTCTGTTTGTTAAAAAGAAAGATGGATCAATGAGACTCTGCATTGATTATCGAGAACTTAACAAGATCACTATTAAGAAAAAATATCCTCTCTCACGCATTGATGACTTATTTGACCAACTACGATGAGCTCAATACTTTTCCAAGATTGATCTTCGTTCAGGGTATCATCAATTAAGGGTAAAAAGGGAAGATATACCAAAGACGGCTTTCTGTACAAGGTATGGACACTATGAATTTATAGTGAAGCCATTTGGTCTTATTAATGCCCCTGCTATCTTCATGGATCTGATTAATAGAGTCTTTAGAGACTATCTTGATCAGTTTGTGGTAGTCTTTATAGACGATATTCTTGTATTTTCAAAGTGCAAGGAAGAACATGAAGATCACTTGAGAATTATATTGAAGACCCTGAGAAAGGAGAAGCTTTATGCCAAATTTACCAAGTGTGAATTTTGTCTTCAAAAAGTTTCATTTTTGGGTCACATAATCTCAAAAGAGGGGATATCTGTGGATCCAGCAAAAACAGAGGTTATCGAAAGATGGTCGAGACCAACAACAGTAACTGAGATCTGAAGTTTTCTTGGTTTGGCTGGATATTATCGACGTTTTGTGAAAGATTTTTCATGATTATCTAATCCACTCACCAGGTTGACTCGGAAAGGAGTTAAGTTTCTTTGGATGGAGGAATGTGAAGAGAATTTCAAGGAGTTGAAAAGAAGGTTATCCAGTGCACCTGTGCTCACACTGTCTTATAGTGGAGAAAGGTTTGTGATCTACAGTGATGCATCCAATAAGGGATTGGGGTGTGTTCTTATGCAAAATGATATGGTGATAGCTTATGCCTCACGAAAATTAAAAATACATGTGCAAAATTACCCAACTCATGATTTGGAGTTAGCTGCGGTAATATTTACATTAAAGATTTGGAGGCATTATATTTATGGTGAAAGGTTTGATATTTATACTGATCATAAAAGTTTAAAGTATATTTTCACACAAAAGGAGCTGAATATGCCCCAAAGAAGATGGTTGGAGCTTATTAAGGATTACGACTGCTCAATTCATTACCACCCTGGGAAAGAAAACAAGGTGGAAAATGCATTAAGTCAACAAGGCCATGCTAGCTTATCCATGATGAGGATCACAAAAGATCCAATATTTATGGATTTACAAAGGATGGATCTTGGAATTATAATGGAAGGGGAAAATCGTATCTTTATCAAATGAATGTTCAACCATCTATACATGTGAAGATTAAAAAGGCACAGAAAGAATATGCAAAGTTAAAAAAGAAGGTGAGAAATGTTACTGAATTCAACCTTGATTATGATGGGATAATAAAGTTCAGGAATCCGGTTTGTGTTCCTACCATCCCAGAATTAAAGAAGGAGATACTGGATGAGGCTCATAGTTCTTCATTCTCTATTCATCCTGGAAGCACGAAGATGTATAGGGACCTGAAAGAGTACTTTTGGTGGGATGGAATGAAAAGAGATGTTGCTGAATATGTCTCTCGATGCTTGGTTTGTCAACAAGTTAAAACAGAGATACAGAATTCTAAGGGGATGTTATAACCATTACCCATACCTGAATGGAAATGGGAAAACATCACTATGTACTTTTTCACCGGACTTCCTAAAACTTCCAAAGGCAATAATGCTATCTGGGTCATAGTTGATCGTCTTAAAAAGTTTACACACTTCATTGCTATTAGAGAGGATTTATCTCTGGATAAGCTTGCCAGGATATATGTAAAGGAAGTGGTAATATTGCATGGATTACCACTTTCTATTATATCTGATCGGGATCCGAGGTTTACCTCAAAGTTCTTGCGAATTCTTCACCATACTCTGGATACAGAGTTGCGTTTCAGCACTGCTTATCATCCTCAGACAGACGATCAGTCTAAGAGGATGATTCAAACTTTAGAAGATTTGTTGAGAGATTGCTCTATGGATTTCAAAGGTGGTTGGGATCAACACATACCTTTGTTGGAATTTTCTTATGATAATAGCTTTCACTCCAGTATTTAGATGGCTCCATATGAAGCTCTCTATGGAAAGAAATGTAGGACTCCAACTTGCTGGGATGAAGTTGGGGAAAGAAAGCTATTAGGACCTGATCTCGTTGATGAAATGGCAGAAAAGGTCAGATCTATTCAACAACACATAAGAGCAGCTCAGAGTCGACAGAAAAGTTATGCCAACAACCGAAGAAAAGACCTAGAGTTTGAAGTGGGTGATAAAGTGTTCTTACGAATATCTCCCTGGAAGAGGGTCATGAGATTTGGAAAGAAGGGGAAGTTGAGCCCTAGATATATCGGTCCATTCGAAATACTGGATCGTGTTGGAAAGGTAGCTTACCGATTGGCGCTTCCACCGAATCTCTCTCAAGTTCATGATGTGTTCCATGTATCTCTCCTGAGAAAGTACATACCTGATCCTTCACATGTACTCAGCTCAGAAGTTGTACCGCTGGAGCAAGATCTTTCTTATGAAGAACAGTCGATAGAGTTCTTGGATTGTAGCGAAAAATTCCTACGAAACAAGACCACTCGACTGGTGAAAGTTTTATGGAGGAACCACCAATTATAAGAAGCTACATGGGAGCTTGAGTATATGATGAGGGAGAGGTATCCTCATCTTTTTGTTACCAAGTGACGAATTTCGAGGGCAAAATTCATTTTAAGGGGGGTAGAATGTAACACCCGAGACTTTTACGAGAAATATTTTTCTTATATATAAATCATCAAAGGAATATTTCACTACAAACAACACTAGATTGGCTTGCTTTACATGCAACTGCGGCCTTCCTCGATAGCTTGCGTCATACGCAATACCGAGTTTCACTAAACAACGATATGCTATTACAATATTATTAAAACTAGCCGTTATGAATAGTAATAACAAATTTTTGAAATTTTGTAAATTTTATTTTTCAAAATGGACTTCATTTTTGGATTCGGAATATCAAAATTAGCCTAGGGTGAAATTTTGGTATTTTTCTGGAAACTTTCAATTTTTGATGAATAGTGAAAACACTGGGTTACTATTTAAAAACCGAATTTTTATTTAAATAATTATTTATTTTATTTAAATTTATTTTAGGTAAAAATTGATACATAATACCTATATAATTTAAATTTAATTCATTAGAGTAATTTTATAATAATTTTAGATATATAAAAATTTTATTGAACTTTTCACCGTCTTTTACCCACCTCCTAGGAGAATTTGCAAATTTACATAAAACTTAATTTTACCACTTCTGTGTGTGGAATTTCAAAAATCCTAGAGACACAGTTGATGTCAGTAAGTAAAATGTGGTTCAATGAGATGAAAATAATTTTTGTTGAATAGTAACTTTTTACTTTTATTTACAACGGTTAAAAGTAAATAGGGTAATTAAGGGTAAAAATGATATTATTATTACCCTAAAACATGTCCTAATTCTATTGTATAAGTTTAATTCGACCAAAAACAACCTTAGAAATAAAATATGACCATTTAGGACCACTTGGATTAGATTAGGACATTTATTATTAATTTATTTAAAGAAGGGTTAAAATAGTTAAAATCAAAGTTTAATAACTAAATCATTTTTAATATAGGTTTATACGTAAGATAAATTCGACTATAAATATTCATTAGAAAGATAAAAATATTTCCTACATAATGGTATTTTATTTGTAATTTTTAGACATTAAATACTTTAATTTATTTATGACACAATGATGATGCGGTAATTATCTTATTAATGAAATATTGACATAATTGATGTTATAAATACCCAAATAAATGTAATTTGAGACTTTTTAGGAATTACATTAATTTTATAGGTTAATATGACATGTTAGTATTGATTTAATTAAATTTTTTCGAACTAATCATTCTGTTATGATTTTCACAATAATCAATTACTAAATAGTGTCAAAATTGACATAAAATAGTTTTTAAAACAAATATTATATTGTTGATTGTTATTTTATTCCTAAAAATCTAAGGTTCGGCCAAGATACTTATATCATGATATTTGTATCATTAATGGACCACTTGGGGGTCTCTTAGACGTATATGGTAAGTTTATTAACTATATAATATAAAAATACAAAGTGACATGGTAAATGTCAATCTAATTAACTAAGAGTTAAAACTAAAAGATAAGGTTAATATAATGACCTAAACTTGTCTAAATTCTATTTTATGAGAGTATTTCGACCCATACCCACCTTATCTTCGAAATATATCAATTTGGTGCTATTAAAAACCGAATTTGACTTTATAATAAAATAATATTTTTAGTTATTCCAAAGGTGCCCCTCTCCTCCCTTATAAAAGGGAACCTCCTCCCTCTCCTCCTCACACTAATTTGAGCCTTCAAGCTTGGCTAAACCCTTTCAATTTCTCCACTAAACTTCCCTAGAAATATCATATAGGTCCTGGTCTTCTTCAAAGACCAATTTTAGTGCCCTAAAAGGAGGTCTCAATGAAGCACTTCAAAGAAGAGGTAATGTCCGTTACCGATTCTTTCAACTTTATTTCTTCTTCCACTTCTTCTTATTTAGTTGTTTCATTATGAATTAATAACATCAGTATCACTCATATACTGATATGTTATTATAAGTATGAAACAACCCTATTTCACCATCTATCCATCCTACGGAAAATGAAATCACCGCGTGTGCGTACGTACGGAATACCGTCTCCACGCCGTGGTGTAATCTATTTTCCACCACCACCTCACTTGGATGGGTATAATGGTGTAAAGAATGAAAATATATGATTATTGTAAAGTGATATTGATTCTTAAATAGTATACATACACTCTAATACAATTCCACAATCATGGGAACGATATCATCGCCCGTGCGTACGTACGGAATACCGTCTCCACGATGTGATGCGACTCATTCTACATGATTTTCATTGCATAATGATTATATAAATGAATAGAATGAATGAATATGATATATATTACACTAATAACATTCTTGAAATTAGGTATCTATAACATAAAAATAAGAATAATAATTTATTTGACAAAACACACATAAGAACAAAAAGTAATAAACACCTGAATAACAAGTAGAAATGAAATATTAATAATAATAAGCTAATAATATGACCATATATGATATCATAACAATGAGTATGATTCTGTAATAAGTCAATGACATTATTTAAATCATTATACAGGAGTTTCAGACACTTATGAAGCAAATCGGACCTAAGGTAAGGGAAAATATCACAATCTCATTTTTATCCGAGATTGTTTATACTTTGGTATTTACTGGGGTGTATTTTATCATCCACATCCATGTTTTCTCAATATGTAATATTTATATCCTTCTACAATAGTTTATATCCAATTTTACCCTTCGGTGAGTTTTTAGTAAAATATATGAAAGGAACCTTTTGTCGTTTTTCGTACGAGGTACCTTTTGACTTTTCCAACAAAAGTATGAGAAGAATGTTTTTTTTAACTTATACGGCATGAATGGATTTTTATGAAATTATTTCCAAGAAGCTTCCCTTACAAGTTTTCAAGTTTATTTTTAATCAACTTCTTTTAGTTTAAAATTGTATGACATGTTAAGAAAGGAAAAGTGTTTTTGAAGTAGAAAGGATATTTTCCTCAAGAATGGAGTTCAAGTGTTTTATCAAAATTATTTTCCATCTAAGATAATAAAGGGTTCTGTTTCTATCCCTATTATTAAATTGATTTGACTATGTTGTGATGGAATTATTTTTATGAATTCCTTCATCTTATATGAATTTTTTATGATGTCACGATGTTTAAGATTCCCATTTTTATTACATGGGTTATGTTATGATGTATGGTTTATGATTTTATGGAACACATAAGAATGGTATCATTATGAGATGGGTGGGACATATATCTCCCTCCAATTCATTGGGTAAAGATTTTATATCTCATGAGATAGACATGGCTCGAACGGCAGGTTAAACCGGTTCAGTGAAACAGGACTGAAACGAGGAATGAACTCGGTTCAGAAATGGACTTTGTCCACTAAGATTGTCTTGGAAATGAGTCTTGACTAATAAGAAATGATTATCTATGATTATGTGTGTTGCCACAAAGTTTCATGTTTTTTGTTATGATTATTGGGATTACATTTCACTTCTATGATTTATCCCATGGTATGAAATTATGATTTCTTTTGCAGGTTAAGATTTCCAAAATGTTATGTTCATGATGTGATTGATTTTTCTTTTGTTTACCCTTACTGAGAATTTGAGCTCACCCTTTTGTATGTTTTCTTTCCCCCAGGTCAGGAAGAAGTTTATTAAGTAAGATATGCCAAAAGGGACTATAGATATGATGAAATAAATGGGAGACAGTGTAGACGCTTTATGAACCAGTTGTTTATGTTTCCCAGTTTCTAAAGACACTATACCTATACGGTCCTTCCATGGTTTTGTTATATGTTGTAATTAGTATACTTCAATTTTGAATTATTAACAATGTGTGTAAAGTATGGGTTGTTATACTCTTGTCCTAATCCAAACTGAGTCTTCAATTTCTCAAGAGTAACATCTCATTTTTATTCTAGAAACACCAACCCCATGGGTTAAATAATATTTAAACATTATTACTTTTCATAATCCTGATACTCTAGGAAAACTATCCTAATATACCACCAATAGGAAACATAAAACCAGGAACATCCAGTTACCTCAATCAGTGGGGAAAGGAATGAAGGTAAAAAAATGAATCATGATCATTGACTACTAAATATAATAATTTAGTGAAATCATATAGATTTATCATATCATTGGGTTAGTCCAGCTTCAACCCATTCAATCATCTCTGGTGTCATCCCCGACACCCAAATGAGTATCCCATTACATCTCACTATCATAAGCGTCAACTAATGTTTCATCATCCAGGCCTCCCCATCCCATATCCCATCAAACATCTTAGGATCATCCATCCCAGATTCATAACACATCACATAGAAAATATCAACTCCATATAAATTCACAAGGCATAAAGAAAAAAAGGATAAAAAATATGGAAACTAGGACCTAAAAAGGGCGTTTATCATTTTCACACAAATGGGCTCTCACGACCTCCAATTCAAGGCACCCATACTTTAAGAAAACAGGCACTTATAGCCTCAAAGATTTATCTTTATCAAACATCTAGTTCTTATTCCATCTTGAATTAATTTATTCATTATTCATAGTTTCAAATATGGATAACCTAATGCATCAACTATAAAAAGCTATCAAAGGTTTAATATTCTCTTGGCATCAATTCCAATTTGAATAAAATTATAAAAGTGTCATTCTCATTAAACAAGACTTTTATTATTATCATCAACAAACATTAATATGCATCAAATTATTTTTCAATTCCATTAACACATGGAATAACATATTCAAATAGACATTTACAGTGTGTTAGTTTGAATCACCATCAAATTAAAATAATCTCTGAATTATGAACATTCCTATTCTTAAATTCTTTATCCAATTAATAAATTAATTCTGGATTTAAGTTATTTAATATTTACTATCAAGAGAAATGTGCTAAACCAAGCATAACAACATGCTAAAAAATCAAAGTATAGATAGAAAACTATCTTGAAAAATAAGAGTTAAACCATTATCACAGTATCAAACATATATAACATGTGATCATTATAAAATTATTTATTAATATAGTTTAATATTATTAGTCTAATTCCATTATTATCTAAAGGGATAAAACATGATAACTTTATGATTTTATGTAAATAAATAGGAGAAGAAATGAATCCCTTGCCTCAAATGAGTCAATGTTATTTGCATGAGAATGGATCAATGTTGTGGATCCCAATCACCTCTCCCACAAAAATATTGCATCCCTTCAAGGATGTCGCACCACAACTACGCCAACAAGAAAAAAAGCACCATTAGAACACAGAGTGGAATCGTCATAGCATAGAAAGAAAGAAATAATAGGAACAAGATCAGAGAACCAAACGAAAATAAGATAGAACTGACATTGGATCACTGAAGATTGAATACAGGATCCAAGAATCAATCCCCTTTTAAGGCCTCCTTAAACACTTAAGAATAATGTTGTTGGTTATTTTGAGACTCAGAGAAGAGGCCATAGGGTTTGAGTTGAGAAGAGGGTGTTTTAGGTTTTATATCTCATTTCCAAGAGAGGGTTCATAATTTGATTGGTTCATTTATGTCATAAATAGCCCACATTTTATGTTCCAATGAAAAAAACATCACCTCAAAATGAATAGCCTACATTTAATTCAGGTTGTAAACTTCATATTTACAGCAAGATTTTATCATGACTAGATTTACCGAGTGTAAGGATCAACGTATTTATAATGTAAATATTAATGTCACCACATAAATTCACATTCCTTGAATCACCATAAACAATATTAAAATCCCATTTTATTCCATAAAACTCATTTACACTCTAAACCCCACCATTACATCATAAATTATACATACTTCCAACATTTAGCATGCAAACACCTATGTAGCCCCACTAAGCTTCCTCTAAGAACTATGGGATTTAGAAACATGAAAAAGGGTCGGGCCATATGGATCTAGTCCCTTAAATTAGATACATGTCATACAATACATGTCCTTAAGAATACAAAACCAAACCCAGAGAGAAAACAATAGAGGTTTTCTAAAAAACAACCCCATGAGATACCTCTCGAGAATCTCACTATCATAGGAGCTCAACAACCTCATCAAAGGAATAAGTGAAAAAACCGATGTAAAAACCCTTATCTAAAACACACTCTAGGGAATATACTTATCAAATGAGAGTACTTACATATTAACAACAAGATAAAACCATCTCATTTACCATAAAATGGTTAACAACCAAAAAATAATCATTTCAACAAGATAAGATCCAAAAAAATAATAGATCGGGGTACTGAGTGTGCATTGGTGACTTGCATTCCCAAGTACACACCTCCACTCCATTGTGCCACCACAAGACACAAACCAAGGGAATATCACACAAATTAAACACCTTCTCTTATAAGTCCTATATCTCTACAAGACAATCTCCTTAAAGGGCACATCATCATCAACATTGATCTCTCCCCAATCGATGACATGATAGTTTTCATTAAGATAACTATGAAATTTCGCCACATTAAGAATGACATGTCCTCGACTCATTTTGGGAGAAAGTGTTATCTGATACATAGCAACTATAATCCAATCCAACACCTTGAAATACCAAACAAACTGAGGAGTAATTTTACTCCCATGACCAAACCTTCACTACCAATAATGAGGAATCACTTTCAAGAACACATGATATCCAACTTAAAACTACAAAGGTCACCTCCTATGATCAAAAAAGGATTTTTGATGATCCTGTTCATATCATGTATCACATAAACCATCTCTTTCACGTTCTACACTAGCTCTAACTCAAGAATTTTTGAATCTCCATGGAGAATGGAAAGTTTAGTCATACAAATATTCAAAAGAAACCATAAAATTGGTGGAGTCAAA
Organism: Viscum album; assembly: GCA_963277665.1. NCBI lineage: Eukaryota > Viridiplantae > Streptophyta > Magnoliopsida > Santalales > Viscaceae > Viscum > Viscum album. The sequence continues at coordinate 798,384,717 of OY728130.1, read as the reverse complement.
ACCATTTTTTAATAAAACAAAACCCAATGTATGTTCCCCATCCACAAACCTAAAAAATTTAGGCCATAATAGAACAAAATTTCTTCAAGTGTCTGGATGGTCCACTATATTTAACCATCAGTCTACCGATGAAAAGTAGTGCTAAGGAATAACAAGGAACCAAAATCATGTTGGAGACCTCTACACACCATGGAGGTAAAATTAGTATCATAATTAGATATGATCAACCTCAGGACACTATAGAGTCTCACCACCTGCACCATATATTTCCTTGAAAAAACGTCCATTGAGATCAACTCCCTAATTTATATAAAGTGTGTTGATTTCATCAAACAATTCACTATCACCCATATATAATTGAAGCCTCCCTAATCTCAAGGTAAAATAGTAATGAAGATAATAAATATGTCCTACCACTTTTACTAGTAACTATATAATGGATAGTGTAAATCACTAGGAACATGGTGCTCGACCTTCAGATTCAGGCAGACCAAATATCGAAACATAAACTTTGCAACTGCACGCTTCAACCCAGGCCTCCAAAACTGACCACTTAAAGATTGGTACATCTATTTCATTCCAAGATATACTACCAAGGGTGAGCTATGGAACTCACTTAGAACCATCTCATTCATCATCTAAGGTATGGAAATCCTCCCTTGTAAAAACATCCAAATTTTTTCATCCTCAGACCAACCATCAGGCCATCACCAAAAACAACTCATTCTATCCAGACCTCCACCTAAAAATCCCCTAAATACGACACCTACACCTAATGCACTAAATATCATTAAACTATAATCTTGAAAAGATAACATCTATATTCAACATATCCCATATCTAAATGAATCATTGATATTTCTTCCACCACTCTATAGGAATCTCTAAATTCATGCATGAAATCATTGTGTGACTTCCTACTCAACATATCAACTCTAAAATTTCCTTTTATTGGCCTAAATGAAATCTAAAAGTTTTAATCCTGAAGTAATTACATGCACAAAAATTGTCACAAGTTTAGGTCATGCTGGGAGAAGATAGGCCCCAGGCACTTATGTTTGGTGAAAAACACAAAACACTCACTGATGAGGTAATTTCTCCACAGCTTCAAGGCGAACACCACTAATGTCAACTCAAGATCATGGGTAAAATATTTATTCTCATGGGGATGTAACTGATGAGCCCCAAAAGAAACAAACAATATCTACTACATCAGAACAAAGCATAAACTAAGACATGATGCAACAAATAAACCCTTAAACTGAACACCCTCTGTTGGTAAATAATGGACTGGAATGTTGACCAACTTCTCCACCAGGTATTGGAAAACTATCTGACACTTGTCAGTCCATAAGAACACCTGATCCTTTCTGTTCAAAGCTATCATAGAAGTCGCAACCCAAGATAAATCATCTATCAACTACCTGTAAGAGACTACAAAACCAATGAAACTCCACACCAATGACACTATCTTGGGGATCCTAAGAAATAACTACCTTTATCTTCAAATAATCTGAAGCTACTCACTACTTAGACACGAAATTCACCATGAAAAAAACTTCACGAGCCTAGACCTCACACTTTGATGACTTCCAAAACAACTATTGATGTTGAAGAACTCCCAACATGACATTCAGATGCTCTTCATGCTCCTCCTTGGATGCATAGTATATAATAATATCATCAATGAAAACCACCATGAACATATCTAAGAACTCTTTAAACACTATTTTTATCAACCTCATGAACATGGAAAGTGTTTTCATTACACCAAACGGCATCACAATGAACTCTTAATTCAAATGATGATAATAGAAAGTATTCTTTGAAATATCCTCATATTTCTACCACATCTAATAATATCCTGACTACAAATAAAACTTCAAGAAATGACTTTATCCTTTAAAAATATTGAGTAAAACATTAATCAATGGAAGATGATAGTGTTTCTTCACAATAACATTGTTTAAGTGATGATAATCGATACAAATACATAAAATGTCATCATCCTTATTCACAAACAAAACTACTACACCCCAAGGTGACACACTCAGTCAAAAAAACCTCACTACAATAGATCATCAAGATATACTCAAAACTCTTTCAACTTAGAAGGAACTATCTTATATGGTGACATCAATATAGGACACACTCATGGTTGTAGCAATATCTCAAACTCGATCTCCCGTTGAGGGGGTAACGCTACAACCTCCATTAGAAAGATATAAAATTACTCTTCACAAACCTTGAAAACACTGATAAATGAAACTCCGATGAACTCATCATCAACTCAGAAATCAGGGATAAAAATTATTAAATAGGTTTCCAACCCATTCAAGGGTCTCTCTATCTAATGAACATTTTTGGATCTCTATCAAAATCATAGAACACAACCTATCTACTGAAGCAAACCATAATATCCTACATTTAATACAACCAATCCATATTAATGAAGATGTCATAAGGCTATATCTGCAAACATAGGAAGCCTCCTCAAGAGAGGTTTTTTCCCATCACTATCTCACAGTCTCTACAAACTTTATACAAGATAGATTGACTTGAAAATGGAATAGTCAACACCAAGAAAACTAGAAGACACTCTACCTCAAGTCCCAAATCATGTAAAATATTAGGATATTTGAATGATTGTGTCACTCCTGAATCAAAAAAAAAAGAATACACCCATGTATAAAATAATACAAGGGCACCTAAAATGAGGTATGGGTCACCTAATGCTAGAAATGCTAGAGCATAAATCTTAATATGACCTGATCCATGGTCTCTAAGACCATGCTCATGCTATCTCCTCTATACTGATCCCAAGATGAAGAAACTTAATTATACTACTATCTTGGATGAAACTACCTCAATAGAGTATCCTAAATTAGAAAACATATTACACGCTGACTGCTCATAAATTTCAGGCACTCTTGCCTCCCATGACCCTACCCTCCATAAGAAAAACATGTGTCTAATCCTTTGGAATATTTCTAAGAGACTACACCCCCAAAGAAACAAGATTATGAGTTTTGGGACCTACCCCATATGACTTAAAACTCTTCTATAAAATAAAATACGAACCCCATACCATATCTCTATTTCATGAGGAATCCTAATTACTCCCCTCTCGGGATGATCTGGTTCTGTCCAGTGTCCTATAAAAAAATCTACTCTCACCAACACCTAGTGATATGTTGAAAATATGAATGGGGTGAACTATAAATTAATCTTTAAATTTAAGGCCTCCTCAAAATTTATCACTTGGACTCCTCATATGGAAATAGGTCTGAATCATATCGTAAAAGGGCCCTAAAATGAATCCCAAACTCTTTTACGCTAGAACTCCAGTGTTGAAGGGTAATCAACTCCTAATGACTTTTTAACTTTTTGGATGAAGAAAGATAATCTACTCAAAACTGGTCACTGAACATCTCCAATGATACTGTCAAGTCCTCACAATCCCAAAGGAACAAGAACCACCACATCCTCGTTTTCCCATACAGCATCATTATAGCCAACGAAACCTAGTTATCCTCCCTAACACTGATCGAACTAAAATCTATCTCAACCCTATCTAACCAATACTTTGTGACCTAATCTAAAATATATCGCTCAATATTCTAAAAAATCTAGTATTGAAACTCTCAGAGTTTCCTTCTACAACTATCATCATCGGCATCCTCTACTCTATAGCATTCTACTGGCTCATCCTGCTAAACATCTTTGGTGAAAACCAGATAAGGAAGTTAACCTAGATCCATTCTTATAAAAATAACAGATAGTTAGAGATCCTAAACCTTGAATATGGAATACATAACATTAATTATTTATTAATTTATTTTATCTCATTTATGTTTTAACCTATCCCAATGTCTACCCATTTCAGACACCATATAATGAATAATTATGGAGGATCCTTTATTTGTTCTCTACCCCAAAACCAGAATCACTTCATTTATTAGGATCATTAAACGTAAAGTTTCATGTATTAGATAATAAGGGGACCTAAATACCTAAGTCTCGGCAGGTTTCTCATTCCAACAATGCTTACCAAACATAGCTGACATTGTTTCCCTACCAACCCATTAAATATCACCTCTACCTAACTCCAAACATCATTATATCCCTCAACATAAACCATTAATAAAACTCTATGATGACCCCCTCCCCCTGAAGAGTACCCCATCTGGGATGGAAATTAGATAAGAGAGATCGTGACTTCCCTCATCGCACCTCCATTAGGCCTAGGGTTGGCGACTAGCATCGAGGTTATAATAAGTATACATATGGGAGTTATTACCCTCTAAGAGAACATGTATAAGATAGATATATGATAGGTAAAATAATAAATTCTTGCTCATGTATATAATAAGGAAAACAAAATGGATACATGCAGTATCATATAGTACTAAAATAGCATAAAAGAAAACTATATGTGCCAAAAAGATAAAGATGGCGGTGACCATGAAGCTCAAATAGTTCCTATAAAATCACAAGCTAGTAATATCCAGCCCGATTGCTAACCTACTCATACTAAAATGAAAATAGTTTGAATATTTGTGAGGTGAGCATAATAGTAAACTCGGTAGCATCCTCCTCGGAGCCTCTTATGAAAAATATAATGAAATCGTACTAAATCTCAGTAAACAACATTGAAACTAACTTTTTGCCTAAATAGTTATACTAAGTTATCTGCCTCACCATGGATAACACTCACCAAGTATCACATACATGAGAGTATATAATGTAGTATTTAATCATCAAGGTTTCCCTGCTACCACTTCCCCACTGGTTTTCCACTTCCTCCTTGTATCGTGTGTCCTGGTCTATCTCTTTAATAAATAATCCAACTTGTAGAAACCTAGGATATGTATCACAACATGAACATCATGCATCACATCATCCCATATCACATTTATATATAGTAACCAAGTAGTCTTTCAGGATCCACCATAGCTCGTATGGAATGTATCATACATCATATATTATACCTCAATCCATCACAGCCCACTCACTAATTAAGGTACCTCATGCCATCACAACCTATACAAGTCATAACTATAATAACCATTTGGATACTATATCTATAGATACATATTTTTTAAATAACCAAAATCTATAGAAGCCCTCTATACATACATATTGGGAAACTAATCTTTATCTATACTAGTGCATATTAAAACTAAGAGAAGAGAGTGGGGGCATAGGGGGTTGTCATCCATCTATCCTCCCACTAGGATATTGGGGAAAACACCCTCCTATAGTTTACTGGATCTCAGTTTCACTAACTAATGTGGGTTGGGTAGCATAAAAAATCATAAAACATATAGGATATAATATATCTTAATACCACACTATGGGAATAACCTAGTACTAACATCAATTGTAGCTATTTTATTTTAAACACCCACCTTCCACTGTTAGGGACTAGATATCCTAAGTACACAAGCATTTAAGACCTAAAAATTATATCTTTTATTTTTATCATTTCCTTTCATTAATTAATTAATTGACCATTAATTAACATTAATAAATTTTCTAAATTAAACATTATTATCCATCAAATTTAATTCCATTCCCTCGAGGCATAATCCAAATTGTCTCCACATTTTCTCAAGAGTAACATATCATTTGTATTCCAAAAACACCAACCTTCTAGGTTAAGTCATTTTTAAATATTACTACTTTCTATAATCCATGTACTCTTGGAAACCCATCCTAAGTCACCACCAAGAGGAATCATGAAACTAATCACATATAGTTACCTCAAAATGTGGGAAAAATAATGTAGATAAAATAAGAAACGTGACAATCACCAATTAAACTGATTCGTTTTAAGCAAGCATCCATCTGTATCATACCAATGGGTAAGCCCATATTCAACCCATTACATTATCTCTGGTGTCATCCCTAACACCAACATAGATATCCCAATATAACTCTCCATCATATGCACCAACTACTGCCACATTATTTAGGCCTCCCCACCCCATATCACATCATTTATCACTAGCTCAACCATCCTAGGCTCATAACACAACACAGGGAAAATCTCACATCTAGAGCACATCACAAGGAAGTAAGAAAACAAGAATAAATAGTAAAGAATATGGTCCTTAGTAAAAATTATTAATCCTTTTCACACAGATGGGATCTAATGGCCACTAACAGAAGGAATCCATCCATTAAAAAAATGGGCACTTCTATCCCCAAATATTTTTCTTCATCAAACAATCAATTCTTATTCTATCTTGAATTAACTGATTCGTTATTCATATGTTCTGACTATGGGTAACATAATGCATTAGCTATAAAAATGTATCAAAAGTTTATCATGTTATTAGCATCAATTATAGTTTCAGTAAACTTAAAGGTGTATCATTCGCATTTAACATTCCTTTAATTATTATCATCAACAAGAATTAAAATGATTCACGTTATTTATCAATTCTATTATCACATAGAAGAAAATATTCTAATAAACATGTGTAGTGCATCAATTTGAATCACCATCAAATTATAAGAATCACTAGATTACAAACATGTCGATTCTTATATTCTTAATTCAATTAATCAATTAATTTTGAATTTAATTTATTTACCATTTTCCATCAAGAATAAAATTCAAAACCAAACATAATAATATACTTCACAAGCATAGTATATATAGAAAACTATCTAGAAAAACAAGAGGCAAACCGTTATCATGGTATCAAATATTGATAACATGTGATCATTATCCAATTCTTTATTAATTTGGTTTAATATTATTAGGTTAATTCCATTTCCATCAAAAGAGATAAAACATTCTAACTTTACAATTGAATGTAAGATGACCAAAGAATCCCCTACCTCAAAGTCATCAATGTTCTTCACATGAGAACATATCAAAATTATAGGTCTTGATCACCTCTCCTACAAAAAGACTACATACCTACAAGGATGTCGGGCCACAACCATGCCAACAATAACAAATCTCCATTAGAAAACGAGAGGAAATTCCATTGCATGGTAGGAAATAAGTGGGAGGAACAAGATCAGAGAAACACAAAAGAACAAAAGAGAACTAACATTGGATCGTTGTGCATCGAAGATGAAAGTCGAGAATCAATCCCCTTTGAAGGGCTCCCAAAACACCTAAGAAGAATGTTGTCGGATGCTTGGAGATCAGGAGAAGAGGTCGTAGGATTTGACTTGAGTGGAAGGAACTGTAGGTTTTATATAACATTTCCAAGCATGGGTTTATGATGTGAATAGGTCATTTACATCGTAAATGGCCCATGTTTTAAGTTACATTGAAAAATACGTCACCTTAAAAGGCAGAGCCTACATTTAATTCACATCATAAAGTTCGTATTGACAATGTGAGTTTATCGTGACCAGATTTTATGAGTGTGAGGCATGACATATTTACAATGTAAATATTAACGTTATGTCATAAATTCTCATTCCATGGATCTCCCTATACAAACTACAAAACCCCTTTTTATGCTGTAAAACTCATTTATCCCGTAAATTCTCCTTACTTCCAACTATTAGTACTACTAAAGATTTAGGTTTATTCTACGCTAGTGAAAATCACTGATAAAGGATACCTTTATCAGCACTAAAAATGAATTGATAAAGCGTAACTTTTATCAGTGCTAGGAAAAAACACTGATAAAATAACACTTTTGTCAATGATTTTTTTAGCACTAATAAAGTTTTTCTTTATCAGATCTAGTTAAAGAATTGATGAAACTGAAGTGATCACACGTTAATCCCACATCGAACTTACAAATGTTCGAGGACCTCTTTTATACCATTTCACCACGTGACAACACTAAAAGTCCAATACGAAGATAGGCTCCTACAGACACTCTTCAAACACCCATATGGGCATGTACCTACATGAATGGGCTTGTGAGAGCCTCAGACCACCCTATGATCATTGCAGGCTTTGACCCACCCTCTACACAGTTGGACTTCCATGTTGGGCTCCCTAAATGGTTGGCCCACCAAGTAAAGTGCTATCTCAGTTAATAAATTTTTTATAATTAAATTATTATTTCATATATAAAAATATACATTGATATATAAGAATATAATTAATATTCATATATATATATATTAAATATTTGAAAAAAATTGTTTAATATTTTTTAAAATGTAATTGTTTTTAACATATATTTATATTTATGCATTTTTTTACAATTAAATTCTTATTTTGTATATGAAAATATATGTTGATATATATAAATATATTGATATATATTAAATATTGATATATATTATTATATATATTAAAATATATATATATATTGACATATATTAATAAATAGTATATTAATTATTTAATTATATTTATATATATTTTTTTAAATTTAATATATATATATATATATATATTAATAAATAGTATATTAATAATTTCATTAAAAACTAATAAATTAGAAAAATATTATATATATATATATATAATTATAAAAGCAATTCATTATTTATAATTAATAAAAAAGAATAAATTTATTAAATACTTAATATACTAATTAAATAATTAGTATACTATTTATTACTGTGTGTGTGTGTGTATTAAATTTATTTTTTTAACAATAAACATTTCATTAATAAATTTTTTTTAATTTTTTTTAGAATTTAATGCTTTTAATATGATTTTAATTTACTTAGTTAATATATATTCTTTTTTATTTAAACATATATTCATGTGGGTTCAAGAAATAGACCAGACCAACCCCCACCTTTTTTATAATTAAATTTATTAAATTTAATATATATATATATATATTAATAAATTTAGTATTAAATATATATATCTGTGTGAGTGTGTGTGTGTGTAATTAAATAATAAATATATTTTTTATAGTTAATAAATATGATTAAAACTATTAAATACTTAATATACTAATTAAATAATTAATATACTATTTGTTATTTTATATAAATTATGCTTAATATACTAATTAAATATTTAATATATTAATTAAATAGTTAATGTACTATTTATTACTATATATATATATTAAATTTATTATTTTTTTAATAATTTTATTCATTTCTATTAAATATAATTTTATATTAATTATTTAATTATATATATAATTAAATTTCACTCGTTTTTAACATGAATTCATTTAATATAATTTATTCATTAATAATGTTAAGTGTGTGCTTACTTTTTTTATAATTTATAGATTATAAAAAATTATTCTTTTAATATTATTGTAATTTATTCATTTTTAATGTTTTTTATATATAAATATTCAATAATATTTTTAATATTTTTAATTTTATTCTTTTTCAATTTTTCATTATTCAATATTTCTATAATTTTATCCATTTTAAAATATTTATTTATACATGTTTATTCATTAAAATTTAATTTTTTTAATATTTTTTGTAATTTATATAATTAAAATGCATTCATTTCCATTTCAACATATATAAATATTCTTTTTTAATTTTTTTAATTTATCTATATCTTTAATAATAGTTATTTAGTTTTTGTATGTATTCATTCTTATTATTATTTATTTCATTAACAGACTCTACATATTATATAATATCATTTTTCAATTTAACATATATCAAACTTGTATATATATATACATTAATCTCACAAACAAAAATATTTACGTAATTAATGAAATCTTATATAGAAACACATACACCTAATATTTATGTAATGTATACAAATTTTAATATTAATTTTATAATTTCATTTAGTAAAATAATATAATTAATATATTAGGTTTTCAATTGGTAAATTTTATTTATTTATTTTTAATATTATTTTCGTTAGTATTAGTTATTCATTTTTAATATTTGTTATTTATTATTTTTTAAGAATTATTCATTTTATAATATTTATTTATACATATTTATTTACTATGCTTTAATATTTTCAATATGTATTCATCTTCATTTCAATATATATCCATATTTTATTTTATTTTTAATAATTTTTATAATTAATAAAACTTATCTATTTTTTCAGTGTTGTTAAAGTTTAAGCGTTTTTTATTTTTCAATTTCAATCATCTTTAACATTCATACATTTAAGATTATATATTCATTAATAATATGAAAAATATATTTGTAAATAAATATGTATGAATAAATATATTTAAAAATGTATATTTACTATATTTATAAAATTATATATTTATAATTATAAATAAATAAATATAACTTTTTAAAAAAATATTTATATAATTATAAGTAAATAATTATATATTTAAATAGTTATAAAATATATTAAATACATTTAAATAATTAATAAATTTAATATATTTTTTATTATTTTTTCATTTTTTTAAATGAATATATATAATTATATGAATATATATAATTATAAAAATAGATTTATAATTATATATAAATATTTATAAATATATTTACAAATATATTAATATATAATTATAATTATAAATATATATCTATAATTATATTTATGAATTCATATTTATAATTTTTTTAATATATTTATAATTATATACATTTATATTTGTTTATTTGTTTATTTATAATTATATACATTTAAAATTTTAAATTATATTAATTATATTATTAAAATTAATTATATAGGCATTTATCAGCGCTTTTTTAGTAATGAGAAAAGCCCTCTTTATCAGCTCTTTTTTGGAAGCACTGGTAAAACTCTCCCAAATATTTTAAATAAGACCCTAACCAATCTGATTTCCCTCACGTTGTTGAACTCTCGCAGAAGTTCATCTCTACCACCACTTCACTTCGATCTTCTCTTAAATGAATCAACTCTCAAATTTAAGATATGTTATTATTTCTCCTCCTCTCTCATTTTTGTGTCATCGATCACCTCTTTCATGAATCCATGTTATTATTTTCATTGATTTCATTATTTTTCCATCTTGCCTCCCCACCATCGTTATCTTCAGCCCGGGACGCCTTCCCATCAATGTGAAGCAGCCCTCCAGTAACCACCATTTCCCCATCTTCCACTCCCTCGACCGACTGATGCAGAAAACCTTCCCCTACTCCCTTCCTGACTGCCAGATTTAATATATATTTCTCCATCCATATAAATATTATTTTTTAAATAAAATCATGGTGGATTTATATAGTTCTTTCCATATTTTATGCGAACAATAATTTTGAGATATTTCATTCTTTTTATGCTGTAATATATGTTAATTAAAATATATTTATATTCTACATCAATTATGTGATTTCCCATCTGAAATGGAATTTTTTTTGAATGGAATTGGAATGAAAATGAAGAATATGTTAAGAACATGGATTTGATTCCAATAATTATTATTTATCTATTTCTGTATGATTTTTTTATATTATGAATAATGTTTTTATATATTTTTAATTTCTTTAAACTAATTATAACATATTGGATCTCATATGTGTATTTTTACCTGAATGACTATTAAGAAGATGTAATAAATTATGATTCTAAATATAATATTATGATAATAATGATAATGTGATAGAAGTATAATAGATGTCTAGAATTTGGAATTGTAAAGAATAATGAGAAAGAATGAACATGTTGTTTTAATACCCTTTTATCCATCCACTTATTGTTTAAGAGTTGAATATAAGTTTCCACATTATGTTTTATTATGCCTATGGAAAATGATTTAATGATTCTAATAAGATGACTATTCCTCAGAATCTATATCACTCTGGACCTCTCCCGGCCTCCCCAACTATACCTCCTGCTTGGGATCGAATGCAACGATGAATGGCGGCAACCCCTTATCCCATCCTTCCCCACTTCATCTATTTTTGTCACATCTAAGGAATGTGGTATCTCTCCAAACGTACCTTCTATCAAAGCCCCCACCCACCTTCCTCTCTCTCTGAAATAATCCTCCTTAGTCGATCTTCTCATTCCCATTCATACACAGTTCCTCCACCTTAAGAAAATAAGTTCATAGCACTGGTCCCATTCAATCCTATGATGGATCCACATTTTAAGGCCAGTGAAGTCCTATTCAGATTGGTAACTCTCAGAGGTCTCCTCCCTTGCATTGTGAAGGATGTTTCTTGGGCCTGTTCCCTCTCACCTCTTCCTTCCAGTGGGAAAGAACACTTAGGGTGTTCATTGGAAGTCCCATTTGAATAGACTAGTTCTTCCAAGCATAACCAACAGAATATTAATAACTCCACTTTCCCCCGTGGTTCAATGTCCACAACCAGATCTCCCATATATATCTTGAAGTCTTATAGTTCATTTTCACATGTAGAAGATAATGAATCCCTCCCTTCTCCTCCTGTATCTGTTATGGACAGTGCCATCTGTACCAAATCTCACTCCAAACATGGCCCTTCTTGCTCATCCCATCAGTCTATCACCCATTCCACTCTAGGGGACACAATAAGGAACTCCATATTTATATGATATCGTTTATTATTTTTAATGTCTGTGGCCTTGAAGCATGGGTGAATACTGACTTCTTTCCCTTAGAAATCTCTAAAAATAGAACTCCTCTTATTGCAATACTCAAACCCAAGTAGGAAACCTTGAAAGTGTTTTTTTAGAGGATGGGATTACACCGCTCCATGAATGGTGAACCCAGAAAGGAAAAGGGTTGTGGGATATATCTAAGGAATGACATGCAAGACTTCTCATTGTTTTTTTTTTCTGGAATGGCTTGGTGGATTTGGGGTTACTAATGGGAATGATATGTGTATCTTCTCCTTTGTTTATGCTAAATGTGTCTTGAGGGATAAGGACCTCTTATGGCACGGTCTTGATAGATTTGATCTGAGGAATGTGGCCTAGATTATCATAGGGGACTTCAATGTGTTCATGGATCCATCAAAGAAAAAGGGTGGTGGGATATATCTGAGGAATGACATGAAAGACTTCTCATTGTTTTATTTCTAGAATGGCCTAGTAGGTTTGGGGTTCGTCAGAGATAAGTTCAACGAGTGTAACAATAGAAAAGGACCCTACTGTACATGTTGTAGGCTCAACCGCTGCCTAGACAACATTTATATCATCTATATGCTTATCTGAATACTAGGGTCACTCACCTGGTTCAAGCTCTTTCGAACCATTCTCCATTTCTAATATGACTTTCTCATGAAGTGGTCACCTTCATCAAGTTCTTATTCTCCAAAAAATGGATAGCGGACCCTGCTTTCCAATTAGTGGTTTATTCCTCATGGACTAATCCTATGCAAGACACTAAGTGGGTTATCTTTTACAAGAAACTCAAGAAACTCAAGGATGACATCCAAAAAATTATAAGGGATCAGCCTCTGGGATTTCATGACATATCTAATGTGGAATGTGAGATCGAACATGTTGAGTTCGGTTTGAAAATATTCTTGGATTCTGTTATATTCAATGATATGGTCGAAAAGAAGAACTATCTTGCTAGCATGCTCCTAGAGCAGGAACATTTTGCCTTCGATAAGTCTATAAAACTTTGGTTGAGGGATAGAGATAGAAACACTATGTTTTTTCATGCATGTATCAAATAAACTAAATGGGTGGGTGTCCCTAACATTCATCTGGAATATGGGTCCTTCACTACTGACATAAATGTGGTGATATCATGGTCTAATATCACTTAAAAAACTTATTTTAGGTGTTAACCCAAGAATTATGGATGGGTACCCAAGATGTTATTCCATGTTGTGGGATATTATCCTTGTCGTGGTATCTGATACTATTAATTAGAATCAAGATAGACTGCCTGATGAGGAGGAGTTTATGGATGTAGTGGTTTCTCTCAACTAGGAGAGTTCCCCAAGCCTAGATGGGTTCCTATGATCCTTTTATGTTTCCTCTTGGAATCTTATCAAGTCCAATCTCATAGACATTGTTCATGATTTCTTCCACAGAGGTAACCTGCCCCAAGAGGCTAGTGCAATGATGATTATTCTCATTTCTAAGGAAAGGGATCCCTCCTTCATTAAACATTTTAGACCAAATAGTATGTGTAATTTTATGTACAAGGTCCTTATAAGTGTGATTAATATGATGCTATTTATACACCTTATTGAGTGGTTTGTAGAGGAGAAACATGGTTTCATCAACGGGAGATCACCCTAGGCAGTTATTTCTTTGGCCCAAGATATGATCATAGACATAAACAGGAATACCTCTAGATCAAACATTACTATAAAACTTTAAATGGATAATCCCTATGAAGGACTTGAATAGAGATTCATTTTAAAGGTGGCGACATGTATGGTGCTCTTTGGTTGGGTGTCTGATTTATTCTTTTAGAGCTTCATCTCTCCATAGTTAACATATAATTTTATGGGTAAAAGGTGCGGCTTATTAAAATTGGTGTGTGGACTAAGACAAGGAGACCCTCTTTCCCTGAGTCTTTTCTTTATGGTCCAAGACTCCTTTATCATAATTATATCCAACTGCATCCAAAATAAATGGATCTTCCCCTATAGAGGTAAGATCAAATTTCATGGAATTTCTCACATTATTTTCACTGATGACATCTTCATATTCACCAATGGAAGAAAGAGTTCCATTCAGGGTTTTCAACAAATCTATAGAGGAATATTTTAATTGGAGTGGTCAATGCATAGTATATGAGAAGAGAGGTGTGTACATTTCCAACTCCTGCTTAGAAATTCTGGCTAATATTATTAAAGATATTCTAAAAATTAAGAGTAAATCCTTTAGTGTGGACTACTTGGGAGTTCCTATCTCTCCTAGAGGCCTATGCATTCATCACTTTGACACCCTTTTTGGAAAAAATATAGGGTTTATCAACAACTCTAGTAGCCTATTTCTTTCCTTTGGAGTTTAGATAATTTTGATTAATTGTGTTCTTACTTCCATCCTGATGCATGTCCTCTCTATCCTAAAAGTCCCCAAAATTGTGATCCAAAACATTGAAAAAAACATGATCTCCTTTATCTTGGATTCTCACATGGAGGTCCACTTTTGTTGAGCCTCTTGGGATAGGTTTTCCAAGCCAATTGAGATAGTTTTTTTGGGATTAGAATTATTTTTGGCACCATGCACAGCCTCCAAGACAAACTAGCATGGGAAGACATGGAATAGAGATCACTATGGGGGACTTTATTTTTCACACATATAGTAGTGACTTAAGAAACCCAAGATGTAGTTTTTTGAGCCTTTAGAAGTCACTATGGGGGAACATTTTGGTTCTTTAAAGTCACTCATAGTGGATCGTTGAATGTGTGGAGATAAATTACTGGAATAATAACTCAGTGGGTACTCCACTTGGTTTCTCAGGCTTTACTACTCCTAATATCTCCTTCTCCCAATCATGTACTTACCTTAATTTCATTCAGGACTCCCTTAATGATCTTCAGCAATAATTCTTCAACAAAATTCATCTCTTATTCGAGCATGAATTCTTGGTGTTCATAGGGAGTCCATTGGGTCACTTCTCAGCCAAAGATTATAGGAGGATCCATCAGGCATAGCTTTTTCATGTCATGGGTGACCTTCTCTAGTACAAGGAAATTCTGATCAAATTTACACTACTACAAATATGACCTTTATCAGCGTGAGAAAAGTTTATTAACAGTGCTAAAAAAAGAGTTGTTAATCTAGGTGAAGATAAAGGGGGTCCCTTTTATCAGCGCTCAGAAAAGCACTGATAAAGGTCCCTTTTATTAGTGCTAAAAAAGAGCTGATAAAAGGGTCATTTATCAGCGGTGATAAAAGTTGAAAAAAATATTTAAAAAATCCAAAAAATATTTTTTTCAATTCTGGGGGGCTTCAATAGTGCTTGATGCCCCCCTTTAATAGTGCCCACCACCCATGTTATCCCACGCACGCCTCAGGACAACTCCACCGAACCCCACCCCCTTTAACAGCACAAGCTAATTCCCCCCACCTGCATGCGTGACCTGTCTCCCCCAATATTCGAACTTGAAACCTCATGCCTATGCGCCTAATCCTTTACCACTCCACCATATTTCATTTCTCTTCATTTATTAATATATATATTTATTTATATATATATTTACTCATATTTACTCATATATTAATATATATGTATATTTAGTTATATTAATATATATATCTGTATATTAATATATATATATATATATATATTTACATATATATATTTATATTAATATATTTATTTATTTAGTCATATTAATATATACATATATATTTCATCATATTAATATATACATATATTTAATTATATTAATATATATATATATATATATCTGCATATTAATATATATTTATATCTATATATATATATATATATTTGGTTATAATTTTTTATCCGTATATTTATTTGTATATGAATATATATTTATAAGATTATTTTTAAATACATATATAAAATATTTTTTCTTATGTGTGTTTTTATAAATAAAAAAATACATACATACATACATACATATATACAACACACACACAAAAAGATATATATATTATATGTATATCTGTAGGTATAATTATACATATTTATATATATTTACAAATACTATATATTAATATGTAAATACAAAAGTGCTAGAAATGGGGTCTCGAAAAACCTAACAAATCGCAGAGTCATAGGAAAAGGCATAACTTCTTCTCAGGGTATCCTCCTCAACTCTGTGAACATTCAAACTAAAGCTCATGGAACAAACTACGGTAAAAAGGTGGTGGAGGCCTAAAATACACACATATCAGAAGTTATGATAGTTTTAAGAAAAATTTGACATGGGTCCAGACATGGAAACTGAGTTTTAGAGGCCTTCTGGTGGTTTTTTGGGGTTTTAGGTTCTCGGAAATTATTGAGACTACTTCTAAGTTAATCCTCTACATATATCTCTTTGTTGCCTTCGATTTTATATGTGGTAGAGCCCAAACGGACACCCGGAGCGAAAGTTATGGCCGTTTGATGTTTTACTTTTTTAGAGTGCTATAACTAATATATATTTTGTTCCTCTGGTCTTCTAATGGTTTCGACTAGATGTGGTCATTACTCATTTTATGAGCTTCTATTTGACTAGCCAGGGCACTAAAACAGACAACTGGAGCAGAAGTTATGCCCATTTTAGTGATTTATTGGTTTCTTAGGTTTTTAGGAGATACGAGATTTGAAAATTTTCAAACGACAATTACTTCTACTCTGAGTGTCCATTTTGGCTCTATGACAATAAATTTTACTCCGAGTTTCCATTTTGGATCTACCCCTTCACATGTTTTTTGAGGTTCTAAAGGACCAAAAACCCTTTGAACAGTCATAAGTTTGCCTCTGGGGGTCTGTTTTGTCATAACTTCTGCTCCGGGTGTCCATTTTGCCTCAATAACATATCAAATCGAATCTTATGACCATACCTACACTATGGTGACCATTGTAACACCTTATCATATTCTTCAAGGTACTAAAAGGTCCTTAGTCCCTACAAATGACCATAATTTTTTCTCCAGGGTGTCCATTTTGGGTCTACAACATATCAAATTGATATAAAACATATTTTAAAAATATTTATTATATTTATATCAATATATTATTTTTTATGAATTATTTTTTTTTGAAATATACACATTTATCAGCACTAGGAAAATGCACGCTGATAAAACCCCCCTTTATCAGCACTACTAAAAAAACGCGGATAAAGGGGGGTCCTTTATCATCGCTAAAAAATCACTGCTAAAGGGGGTACCTTTATCATCACTAAAAAAAGAGCTGATAAAGGGTCACTTTTAACAGCTCTTTTTTTAGTGCTGTTAAAAGTGCCCTTTACCATCGCTTTTTCTTAGCGCTGATAAAGGGTGGAACTGTAGAAACCCAGTTTTGTGGTAGTGTTAATTTTCTCTTATGAAATATCTGGCACCATGCGATCCCAAAGGATGAGTTGATCAAGCATAAGGGGGGTCTATCTAGTGTCCAAGTTTTTATGTTGTAGCAATCCTAGATAGGAAATGATTGATTGCCTATTTTTTTAGGGAAACTAGGAATGAGATATGCGGAGAGGATTTGGTAACCTCATTGGCATATCACATAGAGAGTTAAATGGAACCACACTCTCTAAGTCATGGTTCTGTAGTGTAAAAATGAAGGGTCCTAAATATAAGGTGAGGGACACTCTTTTGTCCATGGGTTGATGGTGCATCTAGACCGCTAGGAACAAGGCATGGGTGGATGGAATACCCATCTCAATACTTGACATTAAAATATGGTCCAAATGACTTGCTATAAAATTGAGTTCTCTCATTAAGCACTTGGATATCTGTTACTCTTTAGGTATGGTCATTAGTGGCAGTAAAGATACTCCCTCCCTGCAGAGAGTTTCTTGGTCGGGTAGATGGGTTCAACAGAGCTCCCCTTATAATGGGTTCAAGATCAATATTGATGGATCCTATAGTTCGGATACTATAAAATTAGGGGGTATTGTTATAGACACTAATGGATCAGTGATCATTGAATTCAGTAGTTTCTATGGCTAAGGCAACTCCCTTATGGTGGAGGTTCACACCATGCTCAGTGGTCTCGAGATTATCCTTTCCTATAACATTACCATTAAATAAGTAAAAAATGACTCCTCAGTTATCTAAGAATATCTAAAAGGAAGGTTTGATCCCCATTCGTCCATTATCTATCTTGTTTATAGATGCAAGAACCTCATTGGATGCAAAAGTGTGAACCAAACCTTGCATGAAGGTAATTTTGTGGCTATCTATCTTGCCTCTAAGGGTAATCAGAATTACCCCACTACTATTTTCTCTAGTATGGTCTCCCTTCCCCTTTAGTGTATCAATTTTATTAGAGTGGTTGCACTTGGCCTCCACTATTATAGGCCTCCTTAAACTTTTTGTTTCCCTAGTTGTTTTTTGTAGTTGTTTTTTAATAATAAAATTCTCATACTTTCATGTCATAATTCATGTAGTGTAATTTGTGTTGATTAATTCATCTTGTGAAATTATGGTCAGCATTATCTTAGGAATATTATGTGAGGCAATGTAATATATGGTTGTATCATGGATTTATGTGGTTGTGTTTAATTATTGAATTGATATTAAAATAAATAATTAATCAAATAATTAAGTGGTGTAGTATGTGTTAGCATGATCTTATAGTAAAATTTAGTAGTGATATCTTTTCTGATGTTGTGATGTTTATTAGATCGTAAATTGATAAGATTGATTTATCAATTTTTTCTTTATTTTTACATCTGATAACTCATAATGATAATTCAATTTATTTTCTTGTATGTTCTTGTCTACTTGATTGATTTCATGTGTGGTTGTTTTCTTGCTTGATGGTCCTATCAATTCCTAGGGAGGTTTCAAGGTGTTTTAGAGTCTTCTATTTATTTTTTTATTAGAGTATGAATCCTATTATTAAAGGTGTTGAGAGTTTTCCTTGGTTAATATAGATGTTGAGAAAATGATTTTTCATAATAATTTTCTTATTTAGTTACCTTAAATATGGGGGGTTGACAAGTAAAAATTTAGTCGTGGTTTGAGGTGTGTGGTTATATATACATTTTATCTTATTATTTATAATATTATTTATTTTGATTAATCCATGTGCACGATATTATTATTATTTTTATCTATTGTGTATCATTAATAATGGTTTGAGTGTCCCCAATAAAAAGACTTAATTTAAAACAAATTTATCTCAGACACATACATGATTAGAAGATAGTGGAATAATTTTATAAATTTTATTATAATATCCCTAAACCATACATGTGGTGTGAATTTTATTAAAAATGTGTATACTCTTTTATATATACCTATGAAGGTTTTTACTACTAGATGTGGGAGATTTCTTATAGTGATTTGTTTAACTGTTATAGGTGGAATCAGAATATTGTAAATCTTAATGATTTGAAATACATGCTAACTAAATTTTTTGGAATATTTATTAATGTAAAGTATTTGTTTTGTTTTTAAGAAAATTGAATAGTGGTTTTGGATATTATAAGACATGTGAAATAAACCTAATATTTATAACTCTATTATTTTAGAAATATGGGTTCTTCAATAGTTTATAGTACAAACATATTTGTTGGTATTCCTATAATACATAGTCTAGAATAATCTATAGAAAAAGAGAGTAACATGGAATCCAACATTAATTTTATCTTCAATAACAGTTTCCTCCATTTATTTCCAGAAAATCCAAGCTCCGTGACCCTATGTCAAAATACAGTGATTACATGACCTTGTATATTCTGAGGAAATATATTTTTACACAAATTTAGAAAGTTTGGTAAAATTAAATGACCCACAAGAACAAGAATTTCCAAGGGAATTCTTCTATTGAATAATAAATAAATTTTATTTACCAATATATTTATAAATACCTTTTTATCCCAAACAACATAAAATCAAGAACCCAGACCAGTAGGCACATGTTTACCCAGGTTATTTATTTTCATGTCACCCATGTCTAAAATGATAACTTTTCAGGAATCATAACCAATATCATTCAAATTTTGAGTTCCCCATATTAGAATTATATATAACTTTCTCATTTTATTATGAATATCTTATGTGTATGTATTTATTTTTTGTGCAAAATGAATATTCTATGAACCAAATAGGATGAATATGAATTAAAAAAATTCATTCGCATATTATGAAAAAAGAGTATGAATATGGAGTTAAAGAATGTATTGATCCATCTTTTCATGAAGGTTTGGATCATTTGTTTTCAATTTAATTTCCTTAAATGGACTTAATAAATATTCCTAATCAAGTCACAAGGGTCTTGGGTGTGTCTGGGGCTCATTCAGAGCTTGGATCTTTGAAAGGGGAATAAAATACTGGGCTACACAGTTAGTGAAAATCGTGATGCCCAACCCGCATGGTTTCCCTAAACTGTGCAGTTGAAAATAGTGGGGCACTAGGGGCCGCACGGTTTGTCAACAATAGCTAACCCTAGGTTCATGGTCGTGTGGTGCTATAGAGTTTTGGAACACAACCTTTTTTCATGGTTTGTGCACTGTTAGATAAATCGTGCATCTAACTGTGCAGGGTGCCCCTCCATAGTAGTGAATAAAACATGGTTGGTGCATGGTTTGTCCAATCATGTAGCCAAACCATGCACCCTTATATTTCAATATGAAATTACAATTTTCACCTCTTTTAATCTAATAACCCCTTTTTTACTTCTCTTCTATTCTTCTTCCAATGTTTAGTTTGAGTTCCTCCTCTTGTAGCTTTCCATATCCCTCAACCTTGGATACTATATAAATTCTATGTATGCTTACATATTCAAGATCCATAAAAGGCATTGGATAGCTTGATGTACGTTATCACTTCCTCTTACCTTCAATCTAAGTTTATCTTTGGACCCATCATGCTATTTAGGTGAAAGATAATTTTCTCTATTTTCAAGGTGTTGGACCATTTCTTAGATCTCTTCCAACCTACTCTGAATGTGAGTCTGATATCAAGCGAAGTGTCATATCCGGCCTTGAGGTAGTTAGTCACGTCATTTTCCCAATGAGTTTTGATGATTTATATATATGTTGTTGTTCCATGCATTAGTTTTTCTAAGAATCTATTTTCATTTGAATTCTTTATATCAAGTTGATCCTTGAACCTAGATACACTACCTTTGATCCTTTTTTAGTAATTTAGAGGTTTTTGATCTATTTTATGGACACCCATTGGGTGTTCCAAATTCATTACCTTAAATGGTTAATTGTTAAGGTTTCGAAAATTCCTTATTAGCTTTCAGCTTAGTTTTTAGATTGATTTTCACTTGAAATGTGAATGCTTGATTGAACTAAGGGTACCTCCCATGTGTTTGACCAACCAAGACTTGGAATTTCCCATGTAGACAATTCCATTAATGACTATGTCACCTTTTAAAACCCCCTTTAAGCCATATAATTGAAATTTCCATGATTAAGTGAATTTAATGGATTAGAATGGCTCTTACATGTTGGATTGATTTCAATTGAGTAAATTAAATGAATAAAATGCAATGACCTATAAAGAGTGTAAAATCTACACCATCTATTTTATGTTATATTAAATGGTCCTTGAATATTGTATTGCCTTGAATGAAATTGAACTTGAATAATGGGGCATATGAGAGGTATTTTCCCATGTGGTATATTATAAACATGAATATGACTTATATATATATATATGGGCTTGGTGAACATGACATGAGAGGTATCACATAATGTTAAATGTTATCTATGATTACACATTTATAGAGGTTGTGGTACGATGGTAAGGGATTTTTTGAGCATGATGTTATCATGCTCCCTTACATTGGGAGTTGAGCATAACATCTCACACCATTGATATTATTAGGATAATGGGCTTGATGTGCCACATTCCATGTTCGAGTGATGACAGGATGACTCACTCACCATCCTGAGTGTCATGCATGATGTATCACACTCTTATTGGGATGTAGGGCATGTACCCTATTTCTTGAGCTTATAGTCTCATTAGACTGGTCATGGATGTCTGAGTTACACCCTGATCCGACCAGTAACTAGTATTTCGGGTATATAGCCACTTACGTCCACACATACTTGATTCATATAGGTGTATGAAATATATAATTATATTATATGTATATTACTACTATATATATATAGTGAATAATCAAACATTACTTCCGGCCATGAGCCGAAGAAAGTAGACCCATTAGGTGTTCTATAAAAACCTGAGCAAGTTGGTTATTTAATTTAGCATTTTTTTTCTATTCTATTTATACTTGCACACTTTTTAGTTATGAGAACTACTCATATTACTTTTAGACACCATTCGTGGTGGCCTACTAATAATTTATCTCACACCCTACTTGGGATACCTTTGGTACATGAGAATATTACTTTCCTGTAGGTTTGGATAAGGGCAAGGGACTAGCTTCTAGTTGTTGATATATTTTTCATATAGATGGAGCATAAGAGTAGAGGGCCGAGAATACGCTCGAGATTCTAGTGGGTCACATTTTCATATTTTTGTAGTTTTTATATAGAATGATCATGTTCATTTTCCCATATTATCATTTCTATATATTTACATTCCATGTATCCATGTATTGACATTGTCTTAGAGTATTTTGAGATTATTATCCAACTATTCAGTTTTTTACACTTCTGCATTTTTTTATTTATTATATCTGTTGTTTATTTTCTTCTGATGTTGTATTTTTATGGTTGTAACTATTGTTACACTCTAATAAGAGGGTATAGTCTACCCTCCATACCACCTTTATACCATCATTGCTAGTCAGAAACCTCTGGAGTGCGGAGAGGCGGGCTTGAGGCCATGTGATTCATCGGCTCGAGGCATGATTTTAGTGGATCTAGGGTCATGAAATTACAAAGTGGTATTAGATGATTTCTTTCCTTTTTCTTACAATTTGGGTACTAGAAAGGATACTAGAAGTTAAAGGAACATGGAAATGACCCTGATCTTGGACGTAGCTAACCCGTGTATAGGGAAAATCCAAATTACCTAGGGTGGGTAATTTCATTTATTGATTATTTCATTTATAGCTGATATGACTTCACTATTGGGTGACACACTTGTTTTCTAGTATTATTGATATCGATATGATTTAAATTAGGATTCCTTCTACCTAGGTCTGATGAAATGAGGTATTTTCATTAGATCATTCATCGCTATTAGACACACTAGGAGAAGTATTCCATAAATTTTCTCATGTCACATATATTTTTAGTGTGAATTTTTTTGTTTCATATTTATAGTTCCTTGAACATGTATTGAATTCTGATGACACTTCTTTCAGTAATTGGATAATATAATTGATACTTAAAGTGAAAGCCTTATCCTAACAGTATTTTCCTAAATAAGTTAAAGCAAACACCTTAGGCAGTCAATCATGGAACGTTGAGCCATGGACCATTGGTTGCATGGGATGGATGTGTTATGGTGTGGGTTAAGTAGATTCCATATTTTGGTTCATAATAAGTATGGGCCCTTATGGATTGAAGATGGTAATCCACTTAATTCATAATTTTAAAGTTATTTAAATATTTGAACAAACACAATTTTAAAAATGAATATGATTTCCAAAGTGAACACAATTATCTTATACTAGTCAAACTAAGACTCATACCTAAACTCGGCATTAGTATTGGGTAGATAGGTGTCTCTTATGCTTTAATGGCCTGTTATAATTTTTTATACTGCCTCTTCCTAACTTGTTGAGTAGTTATAGAGGCATAATAATACTTAATAGTAATTATTTATACATATCCTAGTTTTTATCTAAAATCATCTCAATTGATTAAATATATTCGGAGGCGTGTGTTTGGAATTGTAGCATCATGTCGCCACGACGTCCTTTGGTTGCACGCCCTGAAGGCGAGGATGACCATGCACCTAAGGTGGAAGCCCTGAGCTGCCAGTGATACCTCCTATAGTGTCACATATAGCATCTCTTTCCATTATTGATATGGGAACCAATTCCCTATTATAATATGGTTTTTTTGCATGTTGCAGAATATCCAAGGTATCGTTAAACTTGCCCCAAGCATAGGAGAGTTGACTCGAGAATTCTGCCAGAGTTGGTTCCCCGTAATCAACTTCTATGTACTTTATGATGACCTTTATTCATTATTTTTAATATTAATAAAATTCTTATCACATCATGATTGTTCTTCTGCATAACATAGTATGTGATAATGTCCCTAGAGTAGTTGTCTCACTAAAAGGTCATAGCAGTTCCCCATTATGATGAGAACCCAGAAGTGCTACGACTCTATTCTTGAATATATTCTCTATATCCAAATGATTTCATTTGAGGGACACAAATGATAAAGACTATTAGGGTGGAGACTCATAGGACTTTTAGGCACCTTCTCATGGTGTACGCCCTTGGTAATATCCAGTAGAATATTATTAGAATGGGACCCGCTAGTAGGAAATCCACATTTATATGTGTCATTGGATATTCCTATCTACATACGTGTGTATTAGTCCTTATAATTTAATATTATTATTAATGACTATTATGAGTCACATACTTTGATGTATTGATAAAAACTATGAAGAAATATGTTCGCGGAAATGTAGGATTCGTTGGGTGTGTCACAAGTAATATTGCATTAATGAATAATGAGAGAAAGGATTTATCACTTCTATTCTTTAAAAGAAGTTAATATCTCATTCTCTTTTATGTAAATGATATATCCTATATAAATATATGGCCATGGTGTTCTATAGGAAAGTTATATTTTTCAAAAGTCAATGAAAGGGACATCAAGTACAAAGGTTGATGGAACCGGCATGCAACATGCTCGATTTGAGATATTGTGATAAAAGGGATTATATTAGACAATAAGCATCTATATGAGGTATTATGTAATTGCATCATTAACTTCTTTCTCTATTGGTATCTTGGCATGTTTCTAGTTTCTAACCTTTGACTTTAGGATGCTTCATCAAATGCCACTAAGAAAGTGGCCTAGAGGGTCACATGCTAAGTGTATCCAGAATCTCAATTAAACGATATATTATTATTTATTAATTAAAAAGTTGAATAAATATTATTCTGGCACATGGTTTAATAATTATTCATGTTTTCTTGATCACATTTATTCCATCACTAGTTATTCGAGAGAATATAACGTGAGAGGAATATTTAATAAATATTTATTTTCTATTTGGTAAATTTAATATTTATTTATTTATTATAGAATAATGTAGTGATATTTATTTAATAAATAAAAAGTCATTATTCAATCTTTGATAAATAACATGGAGGAATGGAAGACCGATTTTAATGGTCCGATGATAAAATAATAAATATTGAATATTATTTCATTAAATAATATTTAATTTTAATTCGCAAGTTAATCTCATGAAGAGAAATAATATTATTATTATTATTATTTGATATGGTATTTTTACTAAGATCAAATAAATAATTAAGAACACTTTTTCAATTATTTTATTTTAACCCTAGCAATATATAAACTCATTTATGTAATTTTTTTCATTAGAAAAATTAATTTTTTGGGTTGTGAACAATGGAATTATAGAATTCTCTCAAGACCTTGAGATCTATCTTCTTTAAGATCACTCTCAAGAACGGAGAGAAATATTCTTCCACCAGATCAAGGATAATGTTTTAAAAGCAGTTCTCAAAGAGATCAAAGGCAGGCAATTCAATCATAAGGATCTACCATGCTTGCACCCCGGAGATTCATTCAGCAACATCTAGAGATTTCTGGAACACGTTTGGATCACCGCTAGAGGGAATCTATACTTGATTCCTACAAAGCAATAATGCAATGATGCAGATCTATTTTCAAATTCATCAACGAAGAATGAACTCCATAAAAGGTAATTCTTAATTAATTAAATTAATTATAAATAATATGTGATGATCCTCCATCTCGTTCTGGTTTAATTTATATTGTCTAATTATTTGATTTAATTCTATTGATCATAACGTTCAAAGTTATGTTTAATGTCATATTAATAATCAATTGTGAAAAAATCAGAGTTGGGCATCACCCATCACACGCTTCTACAGCCCCCAGAGCCTATAAGTGGTATCAGAGTGTTTACATAATTATTTACAATTATTTAAATATCTTTGGTGATTTACGCATTTTTAAATTAGTTTTTCAATTCAATTTTAATCGTTCTTTTAATCTGAATTATTGGATCTACTTTTTCCTCCTTCATTTCTTGTTGATCTAATCAAAGAGATTAATTTTATGATTAGAATAAAATCAAGGAAGTCATCTGGAGGTGTCGAGGTTTCTGGTCAGACAACACGGAAGTACATTCCATGTAATCAGAGTTATACGTTTTTTACTTGTGGTCAATTCATTGAGAGTTGATTCAGAAATTACCCAAACTGTGTGAATTGATGACATGTGGTATAGTTAATTCTTACACCATGTGATGACCTGGATAGACCGATTAACGGTCAATTGGATTACACGCCGTGTAGCCTATGTACATGGTGTGTAGTCCCTTGGAGTCACAGAAGAACAGTGTATTACCATACACTGCCTACCTGACTGGTGAATGTGTAATTAGAAAATCACATAGAGTGTATACCATTAGAAATGGCATGTACTACATTTTCTAAGGTATAATTTACACACTGAGTCCCTAGGCATGTACCTTGGATAGTCAATGAGAGATGTACACACCGTATAGCTCGAATTCACACACCATATACATATACCAAGTTATAAAACTTTAAAATTTATTTATTATATTATGTAAACCTTGAGACATGTTCTTGCATATGGTCATTAAGTTGATAGGACATGCCATGTGATGGATTTTTAATATTTATATATATATATAGTTAATATTTGTGTAAGGTTTAAGATTTTCATGTCATGTATGACTTTTATTACAGTTGTTACTCTATGTATATTAAATCATGACACATTAGAGAAAAATCATGTAATTAGTGTAACCGTTAAATTGATACTACACATCATTAAAGTGTGGGATAAGTTGTGAATTCTATATGTCACAAAGAATAAATTGTATATGAGTATAATACATGTTAGATAGATTTGGATGGGTATTCACAGTGTTTCCTCCAAGGTACATTTATGTACACAGTTAATTTTAAAATAATTTTTTTAATTTATTTAAAATTATAATGGATGATAATATCAAGGAAATTCGGATAAGAATTAAAATAAAATAATTGATTAATTAAATATGATAATTAATTGATTCGAGCATGGTTTATCTTAAATAATAACGATTAATAATTGAATTATAGTTTTATTAAATGTATAATTTTTTGCATTCATGTGGATGATCATGATCTGAACCAGACCTTTTTATGTGATTGGTTTAATTTAATTTATTATTAAATTTAATTGTGGGTCTACATGCCTTCTCTCATTTCATTGTGTAGGGCCTACGTGCCCATGGTTTATTTATGTAAACCTTTTTCACCTCACATGTGTGTGAGTAAAATCATATGAAATAGAGAGATATCCAAATCTAGTAGAGACGGTTCAAGTTTGGAGTCAAGGTGAAACCAATCCAAGAGAGATACATTGGTGGATAGGTGGAAAAATGTAACACGAACCTTAATTGGTTCAAGGAGTTTTCCCCCTAGGTTAGCAATTAGTTTATCAACTGCTAGATAAACTAACCACTAGTGAAATCTCATTATCATATTTCTTTATTATTTTATTTCTATTAGTTTCATGCTTATTTCATTATGGATGTTTTCTGTGATCACATGAATTAATGAAATTAACAAGCATGAAATATAGAACTAAAATAAATTGGTTTTTGCATAAATATTATCTAATAAATAGTTAATCACTTAAGTAAATCCACTTAATATTAACAAGCATGTGATAAATATAATAATTTGAAATTTTTGCATAAAGGATAAAATACCTTAATAATATATATTAATTCAATATATCCTTGCACTATTTTATTAAAAATTGAACCATAGTTCAAAGTCCTTAACCAGTCAAATTTGGGGTGATTTCAATTATAGAGGAATTCTAATTTGAATTTTCGGGTTGAATTATCTAAGTTCATATTAAGGGTTGACTGCCAAAGCAGGACTTAGTGTAACTGAGAGCCAAAGGTTGAGGAAATCCAATTAAGGATTTCAGGGTTGGGGAGTCCCCTCAACAGATCAAGGAACTGTGAGTTAATGTGATCGGTATTTGAAATGACTACCTAAAACCATTCATGTTGTTTGACCAAACAAATTTGGGGTAATGAGAAGAGGAATATGGATCCTTACCACTAGAATATTCAAGAAATGAGATATTCTGAAGCTAATGGTGAGGGCTATTGGGTTTTGATAAAATAATGGGAGACTAATAAATATAATATTTATTTATTTGTCAAATAAATTTATCAGATAAAGTTCTAAAATTATGATCATCTTAATTTGTAGAAACAACATTAAAATGAATCCAAACATATCATTTTGATCCATACTTGTAAAGGATGACCTTCTCACCATCAAAAATTTCTAATAATGGAAAAGGTGCCTACATGTCATCCTTTACCATGAAAGTAAATTATATGTATTGGAATAACCTTTTCCAGTTGTGCCTAGTAATGAGGCAAGTGATGAAGATCTTTCTCTCTATGAGAGAAACATATGAATGATGCTACAGATGTTCAGTGCTTCATGTTATCATCCATGTCCAATGATCTTTTGAAGCAATATGAGGACATGGATGCATATAGCATGATGTCTCACCTTCAGGGTCTCTATCAAGAGAAGAAAATACAAGAGAGGTGTGAGATCTTTAATGCTTTGTTTATAACTAATCTTAGAGATTTTTCACCATATGGTCCCCATATAGTCAAGATTATTGGATACATTGAATGATTATACATATTAGGTATTAAATTCCCTGATGAGTTTCATATAGATATCATACTTTCATCACTTCCCAAGAGATTATCTAGTTTTATTATTAATTGTAATATTACAAATAATGAGAAGAGTCTTTTGGAACTTCTGAACTTGATTCTCCAATTGGATAAGGACATGGGGATTGATAAACCCATGATTATTATGGTGAATAAGAAAAGGATGAACAAGGAAAAGGGGACCAAGACCTATAAATATTCTAAATCCCCTGAGCATTGTCCTTCCAAGAAGGGGAAGATCTGGAGGTAGGGAAAGGAAAGGAAGGTAGTATGTTTTGCATGTGGCAATTCAGGCCACTAGAAGGGGAACTATGTCCAGAATTAATCGAATTTTAAAGGTGCATTCATTATCGAGTGTTATCTTTCAATATCTACACATTGGGTGTTAGATATAGCTTTTAGTGCTCACATCTATATCCAAATGCAGGAACAAATTATATTTTGAAATATTTCTAGAGGACAGGTTGATCTGAGAGTTGTTAATGGTGTGAGGTTGGCTTCCCTGGCCATTGGTGATTGCCACATTTCATTACCAACATGAATGATTTTGGTTTTGAAAGATTATTATTATGTAACTACAGTTACCAAGTACATAATTTTTGCATCATGCCTAGATGTAGAAGGGTTTATTTTCATGTTTGAAAATAATTTTGTTTTTATAAGGATAATATATGTTATGGTATGACAAATTTAAATAATGGTATTTATGTATTAAATTATGAAATCCAAGTGTTGGAAATAAATAACGAATCATGTTCACATGAATCATATAACACATAGATGTGTAATCATCATCTTAGTCATATAAATGAGAATAGTTTGACAAAGCTCTACCAATATGGTTATTTAGACTTGTCTAAGCTAAAACCACTTGAAAGATGTCATTCTTGTTTATAAGGAAAAATGACCAAACCACCATTTAGTAGAAAGTGTGAAAGGGCCATAGAGATTCTAGGATTTGTACACACTAATGTGTGTTGACCATTTCCAATAGAAGCTAGAGGTGGATATTCTTACTTCATAAATTTTACTGATGACTTGAGTAGATATGGTTATGTCTACTTGATGAGGAATAAGTCTAAGTCCTTTGAGAAATTCAAGGAATTCAAGAATGAAGTAGAGAATCAACTTGGTAAGAAGATAAATAAACTTTGATCAGATCAAGGTGGTGAATATATTAACCAAGAGTTCATCGACATTTTATGGGAGTTTGGGATTTTATCTCAAATCACTCCACATTACACACACTAGTGGAATGTTGTTATTGAAAGGATTAACTGTACCTTATTATACATGGTAAGTTTGATGATGAAGCATGAATATCTTCTATTATCCTTTTAGGTATATGCATTAAAAACTTCAATATACACATTAAACCAAGTATCAAATAAAGAGGAAAATGGAATTTCCTTTGAGTTATAGAGTGTAAATAAACCTATTTTGTTGCATACATGTGTATGTGGTTGTGAGGCATTTCTTAAGCCCTTCTAAGGAAACTAAATAGAACCCTAGGGCATGAAGTGTATCTTTATAAGGGTATCCCAAGGAAACAAAGGGATACTATCTATACAACCCCTCAGATAAGAAATTTATTATCACTAGACAAGTCATCTTTCTTTAGAGGGAGAACATCTTAAAAAAAGATAGTGGGGGAAAGATTGAATTCGACGAAGTTGATGCTCAAGATACATAGGAGTTGGTATAGGAAATGATTCCATAGGTCCCTATGGAAGAAGTAGTTCCTAAAACACAAGTACTGTATAGGAGTACAAGATGGTTAAGAGAACTAGAGAGATATGGTTTTCTAGTCACTAAAGATGGTGAGTCATTATTGGTTGAAAATGATGAACCTCTCTCTTACAAGGAGTAAGTATAGATATCATAAGATACAAGATGGAAAGAAGCCATGAATTCTAAAATGGATTCCATGTATCAGAACCAAGTTTGGGTTCTAGTTGATGTGTCAGTTGATGTAATGCTCGTTGTATGCAAATGGGTATTCAAGAGTAAACTGGACATGGAAGTTAAAGTAAATACCTATAAAGAAAGGCTAGTGGTTAAAGGGTTTAAAATCGTCAAGTAATTGACTATGATGAAACATTTTCACCAGTTTCCATGTTTAAATATATCAAATTTCTACTTGATATTGTAGATTACCATGACTATGAGATTTGGAAAATAGATGTCAAAACTATATTCATTAATGGAAAACTTAATGAATATGTCTATATGACACAACCAGAAGGTTTTGTGACTCCAAGTGATGCCAAAAGTATTTGAAAGTTGTAGAGATCCATCTATGGATTGAAGTAAGAATCCAGGTCATAAAACACTCTATTCGATGAATCCATAAAATAATTTGGTTTCATTAAGAACAAATGTGAGAATTTTGTTTACAATAGGTTTATTAATAATGTGGTTGTCATAATATTAGTATATGTTGATGACATATTACTTATTGGAAATGACGTACCAATATTACAGTCTGTTAAGTATTGGTTAAACAAGTGTTTCTCCATGAAGGAATTGGTGAAGTGGTATATATTCCAGGGATCAATATCATTTGTGATAGATCTAAGAGGATGATTGGACTAAGTAAAAATACATATGCTGACTAGATACTAAATTTATTTATTATGAAACAATCCAAGAGGGGATTGGTTCCATTGTCATGGGGTTTACATCTTTCTAAGAAAATGTGTCCTCAGACACAACATGAGAAAGAGATATTGAGTAAGATCTCATATGCTTTGATGATAGGATCTATCATTTATTCCACGTTATATACTAGACTTGATGATTCCAATGCACTAAGCATGGTAGGCATATATCAAGAAGATCCAGGATAAAAACATTATTCTTCTATTAAGGATATCCTTAAGTATCTGAGAAGAACTACGGATAGTTCCCAGTGTATAGAGTAGATGAGGATATGGTAATCAAATGTTATAATGATGATAGTTTTTAGACAGATCATAATGATATGAATTCATAGTTAGGATTTTTTTTGTCTCAACAGAGGATCTATGTGATAGAAGAGTTCAATGTAACAAGTTGTCGTTGATTCAATAGAAAAGTCTGAATATATAGTATCTTATGATGTATCCAAGGAGTCCATTTGGATTCAAAACTTTATCCAAGAGCTTAATGTGGTACATAGTAGTAAACAACTTATCACATTGTATTGTGATAATATTATAGTAGTGGATCTTGCAAAAGTGTTAAGGCCACACTAGTAGACAAAGCATATACTCTAGAAGTATCACCTCTTGAGGGATTTCTATCGGAGGGGTGAGGATGCAGTGAAAAGAGTACCCATAGAATAGAATGTGGTGGACCTCTTGACTAAAGGCCTATCTTAGTAGAAGTATGAGTATCATGTGAGAGATAGCAGACTGAAGGTTGTTAGCAGTTGGCTCTAGTTCAACTGGGAGTCTATTGGAGTTAAATCCCCAGAACCAACTTCTATGTACTTTATGATAACTTGTATTCGCTTTTATGAATATTAATAAACTTCTTATCACATCATGATTGTTATTATATGTGACATAGTATGTGATAATGTTCCTAGAGTAGTTGTCACACTAAAAGGTCATAGTAGTTCTCCACTATGATGAGAACCCTGAAGTGCTACGACTCTATTCTTGAATATATGTTCTATAGCTAGATGATATCATTTGAGGGACACAAATGATACAGTCTATCGGGGGTGGAGACTCATAGGACTTGGAGGCACCTTCTCTTGTTCTACAACCTTTGTAATATCCAGTATAATATTATGAGAACAGGACCCTCCAGTAAGAAATCCATATTTATATATGTCATTGGATGTTCCTATTTGTGGACATGTGTATTGGTCCTTAGACATTAATATTATTATTAATGAGTATTATGAGTCATGTACTTAGATTTATTGACAAAAACCATGATGATATATGTTCATGATGAAGTAGGATACGTTGGATTCATCATGGGTAATATTGTGTTAATGAATAATGTGGGAAAGGATTTATCCCTTCTGTTTTTTAAGGGAAGTTTATATCTCAAGTCATTTTTTGGAAATAATATAGCCTAAATAAATCTATGGCCATGGTGTTCTATAGAAATGTTCTATTTCTGGAAATTCAAATAAATATTCATCAAGAATATAGGTTGATGGCACCAGCATGCAACCTACTTGCTCCATGGAGGGGGTAGTTCACACATATACTCCGTCCTTTTTTTTCTAAAAATCTACTTTAGGAGGAGTGGTCACCATACATTCAAGTTTCAAAAATTCAAACACTGATCACCCAAAGTTCAAATTTTGAAAATAAACAAATTTGGCGCCCGCGATCCAGTAGATTCACGTGCTCGTTGCCAGCACATCCATAGGCCAATATTCGAGAAATCTCCAAGCCTTGATCCAGGAAAAAACAACATCACGTGTCAGATGAAGTCACTTTTCCTGCCTCCATCTACATCTCCATCGTTGTCACCGTCGACTCCCCACCACCACTGGAGCCAGTAACCGGAAAAAGCAACCTGAAAAACATAGCTATAACAATCGACCCTCCATCTCAAGGGAAATCGTCACCTTCACCTTCACCGTCACCATCTTCAAACCACTATTCAAACTCACCCGAACTGTGGTCGCTTCACCCTCGTCAACATTCCAAAAACAAAAATCACCGAAACTCGAAGATGCTTCAAGAACCGTCCACCGGAGACCAATGATGCCGCCGTAAAAACCAAAATAGACGGCCACAGAAAACACTCCACAACCACTCAAAATTACAATACCACCGAAGATATCAACAAAGCCAAGAGAAAACCTAAAATGAAACCGAGAAGAAGAAGAAGAGCCAATGCAGGACTCACCTCCTGGAAACCCATCGGCCACTCAACCAGCAAGACCCAAAGCCTCCTGGAAACCATCGCACCAGACCAACCTAGTGAGGAGCGATGGAACCGGATTCCAGAGCAGATGTTGAGCAGACTGAGGCCGCAACAGAAGGAAGGACATCATGCAACTTACTTGATTTGAGATATTATGATAATAGGATTATATTACACAGTAAGCATCTGTATGAGGTATTATTTCATTTAGGAATTAACTTCTTTCTCTATGGGTGTCTTTTCATATTACTAGACGACGATCATATACCTTAGGCTACTTCACCTAATGCTAGTGAGAAAGATCCCTAGAGGGTCACACACTAATGTATCTATAATCTTAGCTAAATAATATATTATTATTTATTATTTAACAAGTTGAATAAATATTAATCCCACCCATGGTTTAATAATAATTCAAGTTTTCTTGACTGTATTTATTTTTTCATCAGTTATTTGAGAGAATATAATGTGAGTAGAATATTTAATAAATTTTTATTTTCTATTTAGTGAATATAATATTAAATTATTTATTGGAGAATAATGTATTGATACTTGTTTAATAAATAAACAGTCATTATCCAAGGTCCGATAAATAACTTGGAGGAATGGAAAACCGGGTTTAACGATCCGATGAGAAAGTAAGAAATATTAAATACTATTTGATTAAATAATATTTAATTTTAATTTTCAAGTTAAGCGCATGTCGATAAATAATATTATTATTATTATTATTTCGACATGAGGTTTTTTCTAGGATTAAATAAATAATTAAAGTCACTTATGAAATTATTTTATTTTAACCCTAACAATATATAAACCTAGTTATTTTATTTTCTCATTACAGAAATTCATTTATTTAGTTTGTGTACAATGGAATTAAATAATTCTATTAAGATCTTGAGATCTCTCTTCTATAATATTGATCTCAAGAATGGAGATAAATATTCCCTCACCAGATCAAGGAGAATGTTTTGGAAGCAATTATCAAAGAAATCAAAGGTGGATGAAGAAAGTTAAAGGATTTGTCGTGCGAGCACCCATAGATTCATTCGGCAATGTTTGGAGATTCGTGGAACACATGTGGATCACTTCTATAGGGAATCCACACTTGATTCCTACAAATAAATGATACAATGACGCATATCTATTTCTAGATTCATCAATGAATAAAAAATTCCATCAAAGGTAATTATTAATTGATTAAATTAATTATAAATAATATGTGATGATCCTCCCTTTGGTTCTGGCATAATTTATATTATCTTATTCTTTGATTTAATTACATTGATCATAAAATTCAAGGTTGTGTTAAATATAGGATTAGTCATTGATTATAGAAAAAAGCAGAGTTAGGCACTGCCCATCACATACTTCTGTTGTGCCTGAAACCAACAAATTCTAGTAGCAACATCCTTTCACCTTTTTAGGGGATAGTAGACCACATGTTGTTGAGTTTTGGATCAAATCTATCCTTTATATATTCAAGCATCTGGAGACACCTTCAAAGTGGAGGTTCAAACTTGTTATGTACATGCTACACAATTCTGCCAAGTGATGGTGGGACATTATCGCCTAGGTAGATCGACATAGAGATATGTTCTGGATAGACTTATAGATAATCTTCTATGATTACTTCCTTCCCCAGACTCCAAGGGATGATAAATCTAGAGAATTCATGAACCTGTTGCAGGGAACTATGTCTGTTATGTAATACTCTATTCATTTCACTAGGGTGAAGCAATTTTATCCTACTCTAGCAGGGGATGATCTTATGATTGATAGGCAATTCAAGGATGGTTTGGTATACACCATCTGATTGTAGGTCAATATATTTAGGTTGAATACTGATCGCATTATCATGACATGTAAAATTAATAGTTATTTAAAGAAGATTTTGTAGTATAGGGAATACCCTAGGTTTTCTCTCGAGTAGTTTTGGTATCTTATATTGTGTATTTTTAATAAAGATTACTAAAAGTGGGGGTGAATTTGAAAACAGTTTTAAGAAAATAACTTAACTTAAAGACTTTAATAGTTGATAAATAAAGTTGGTGTTTTAGAATTATGAGATAAGGAGATCATTTCAAGTTCAATACACATCTTGTTGAGTTTATTGTTCTAAAAAATACACATGGTTTAATGGAACCCTTTGTTTGAGGGTTGTCAAGATCCTGACTTTCCTCTTGCCTCTTAAAATGATGCCCAAAGTACCACACCTTAACACAACAATCGTGTTGTCAAGGTTTGGGTATCAAACATATAAAATAAAGGGTACCAAATCATACTTAAATCTTATGTATGTGTGAGATAAATAAGACTATTTTCTTGTCCAATTGGAACAATACAAGACTCCCACTTGAAATCTCAACCCAATCGGTGTTGAGATGAAAAGTGTTTCACTTAATTATAATGAAATAAATGTATTCAGAGGATAGGTTCATCAAAGTTAAAAATAATTGAAATATTTATCACAAAAATTACATAAAACTAGTAGAATATCAAGTGTCGTAACTCCCTCTCAATTATGTGTAGCTCCCTCAAAATGATCGTCCACCGTTTAGCTCGACATCGGGAGGGGGAGAAAGATCGTGTGGAACTCATTATTCATCCTTGATCCCCCTATAAGTATAGTGGCCTCAAAAACTTCTAGGATGAGGATAGGACTCCTCTAGAACTCCAAATTGGCATCACTTCACTCTTTGGCCGAACTTTCAAATGAGGAGCTGAAGCTTTCATTTTATAGGCAAAGTGGAAGGTGGTTTTGGGCACACGGATTGTGTAAAACCACTTAGCCCATGGTTTTTGACCATTTTTCAGTCTAATATCACTTTGAAAAAAACTATAAACATGTTTCCACGCCTATTTAATGTATCCACAGAATTTTTGGCACCATTTAGACAACTATAGCCCGAGATATGGACAGATCATAGCACACCACGTTTGACTTCATGTAGATTCGCTGTGTTGGATAGATCAGCTCGGTTGGGCCACCATATGGCCAAATGAGTCTTGGGTTATTTTAGATGAAATGTATCCCAATGAATTTTGGACCAGTAAAAAAAATTTCATCCCATTTTAATGTACGTTCAATTATAAGCGTTCGATTTAGTAAACTAGTTTTCTTGGATCCTGCGTAGCTTGGCCCATTTTTCTTGAACTTCATCATGGGCCCTTTTAATCACCTCTACCTTCAATGAAATTATCAAAACAAGTATCATTTACATTTTTAATAGTAATAAAAACAAAATAATTTAATCAAACATTAATTTCAATTTGTTATTATTTTTATAATTTTCAATACAAAACTAGTTTAGCACAGCGGGGTAAGGGTGAAAATGAAATAGTGAATCATGGTGAGATCACACCCCCACACCTAAACATTTTCACTCCTAGTAAAAGTAACATATCCAAACAAAATTATTCATGTATATATTCCCAACATCATGAAGTTTTAACATTAGAGGAAATTTTAATTCAATAAAGTAATGTGATCAATGCACAAACCACACTAAGGAGTTCTTCCTAGTGAAAATGGAAAAAAATGTCTCATAAATCATATCACAATGAAATTCAAAGAGATTAATGATACCTAATTGAGAAAGGAATTAAAAGGTCAAATATTCCACAAACTATCCATGTGTGTGTGTGAAAACCATTCCATGCTATTCTTTCCACTCTCTATCCAATAAATATTGGTTATTTTAACATTTTTCAGCTTAAATGATTTTGTCCACTGAACCTGCCCTACATCCTTTGCAGTCATATTTCAAGACCCATTCACTTAAGAATTCCCAGAATTCAAATCATAATCTCCCTTACTATATGTCCCCATATGTTTCACATTTCATCACTCCCCTCATTTATTATTTTTGTTTTTTTAGAAGTTTCATTTGGAACAAATCTCACACTCATCTCTCAACCCTTGTTTGATCTTCTCACGACACTAATTGTAATAGTTATAACAAGATCAAAGGTTGAGGAGGAGTGGTTTTTGACCTACCCAAGACACAACCCATTTTTTTTATTGATTTTTTTTAGGGCGTACAAATGTCGGATATTAGGTACACACGCATAGGTCAATCTGGTATAGTAATGAAAC
Organism: Viscum album; assembly: GCA_963277665.1. Lineage (NCBI taxonomy): Eukaryota > Viridiplantae > Streptophyta > Magnoliopsida > Santalales > Viscaceae > Viscum > Viscum album. The sequence continues at coordinate 798,346,429 of OY728130.1, read as the reverse complement.
AGATCAAATAAGGAATGAATGTATGGAAATATCATTTTAAGCTAAAAAATATTAACCTAACATATATTTTCCTTCTATTAAAAAATAAATATTCACACTTCTGTGGTTTGGTGCAAAAAATGTGTGGAGATATTAGTGACACTGTTTTCCCAAAATCAAATCACACAATGGGCATAAATTTTCTCAAAAGTTTCACAAAGATACAACCATTTATATCATTGACAGAAACAAAATTCACTAAAAATCACTCCCTGATGTTAAATCCATACAAACATTCATTCCATAATAGATTCAAGTTTTCATCAAATGTTAATTCAACATGAAATCAAAAATCTCAACATGTATTTTGAGTAAGTTCCATGATTTGGTGACCATAAGTGGGGAGGTGAAAATACCATAAAGAAGGTGAAAAAGAGATGAAAGAAGAAAGACGATGAAAATTCTAATGAACTGAAAAATATTGGGGAAAGTGAAAATACCATAAAAAATGTGAAAATGAGAAGAAAGATGAAAGATGATAAAAATTCCTAACTAACCCAAGAATGTACCCATCCACCACACCTAAAATGTACAGTGTACTAACTGTAATAAAAGAAAATGTGGAAAGGAAGGATAAAACTGGGTGATTGTCATTCATAGATTGCTTCTTTAATATAGAGTTCCTCCATCGGGAACTCCGAAAGTGCTTTGTAGAAGTGCTTTAGCCGCTTCCCATTGAAAGTGAAGGTTTGCTTAGTTTCTTCATTTTGAACCTGAACAACACCAAATGGAGATACATTAGTAACAGTGTATGGTCCAAACCAATGGGAACAAATCTTACCTGGATGTAGCTTTAGACTTGCATTGTAGAGGATGGTCTTATGCCCAATGTGGAACTCACGATGAAGGATAAGGCAGTCATGGGAAGTCTTGGTTCACTCCTTATAAATCCTGGATTTCTCATAAAAATCTCTACGTATTTCCTCCAACTCCTGGATATGTATCTTCCTCTAAGAACCTGCACTATAATGGTTAGAATTTTATTTTTCTAATGGTCCAGTAGGCCTGGTTCTCAATCTCAATAGGGAAGTGACAATGTTTTCCAAAAACAAGCCTATAAGGTGAAATTCTGATGGGAGTTTTAAAGGCAGTACAATAAGCCCATAACGAATCATTGAGTCTAAGACTCCAATATTTTTTATTAGGTTGAACCATTTTTTCAAGAATTTGTTTTACCTCTCTATTTGACACCTCAGCTTGACCATTAGTCTATGGGTGATATACAGTAGACACTCGATGACCAACCCCATACCGACACAAAAGATACTACATTGTTCGGTTGCAGAAATGAGAACCCTGGTCACTAATGATGAACCTAGGTAAGCCAAACCTACATAAAATTTGGGTTCTAAAAAATCAACAATGGCATTAGAATCATCATTCCTTGTAGCTCACACATCTACCCATTTTGAAACATAATCCACTGCCAATAGAATGTACAGGTTACCAAATGAATTGGGGAATGGTCCCATAAAGTCAATTCCCCAAACATCGAAAATGTCATGGAAGAGCAAGGGTTTTTTGTGGCATCTCATTTATTTTAGATACATTTCCCATTATTTGAAAGTGAGGACAAGATTTACAGAAGTCATTGGAATCCTGAAACAATGTGGACCAAAAGAGACCAGAATCGAGGACCTTACGAGTAGTCCATTGGGGACCAAAGTGGCCCCCACAAGCAAGAGTGTGGAAAAACCTAATGGCGGACTGAAACTTACTATCGGGAACACAACACCTGAGGACTTGATCACTATATGTGCGCCAAATGTAGGGGTTATCCCAAATATACCAATGGGACTCGTGTTTTAGACAGTCAGTCTGGATTTTATTGAAATTAGTGGGAATGAAAGATGCTACCAAATAATTTACAATTTCAGCATACCATAGAATAACATCTTGCACTCATTACAGTTTCTCATCAAGAAAAATTTCATTTATGGGAATATAAGGGGATGAGTCAATGTCCGAGGATGGTTGAATTCTACTAATATGGTCAGCCATCACATTCTATGCTCCTTTTTTATCTCTAATTTCTAAACTGAATTCCTGAAGGAGGAGTATCCAATTAATGAGATGTGTTTTGGTTTCTGGTTTCTTAAGGAGATACCAGAGGGTTTCATGGTATGAGAACACAATGACTTGGGACCCTAAAAGATAAGACCTGAATTTATCCAATTAAAACATAATGGAAAGAAATTATTTTTCAGTTGTGGTGTATTTTACTTGGGTAGGGTCTAGTGTATGTGAGGCATAGGCAATGACATGTGGAGCTTGATCGAACCTTTATGATAAGACTGCCCCAACTGCATAGTTAGAGGCGTCACACATGAGCTCAAATGGTAAATCCCACTAAGGTGGTTGGATTAACATGGGTGACATGAGACTCTATTTTAACTTATTAAAAGCTTCCTCACATTATTTATCAAAAATAAATTCTTTTTCTTTTTGAATTAATTGGGAGAGGGGGAGTGCAATTTTACTAAATTTATGAATGAAACGACGGTAAAATCCATCATAACCTAGGAAAGACCGCACATCCTGTACATTTTTGGGGAATGGTTGGGAATAAATGACATCCAATTTTGATTTATCTACTTGGATACCATCCCCAGAAATTACATGTCCCAAAACTATACCTTGTCACACAATTAAATGAAATTTCTCATAATTTAATACGAGATTCTTTTCAATACAGTGACGTAGAACTAAATCAATAAAACTCAAACATTCATTAAAATAGGATACATAAACAGTTAAATCATCCATGAATACTTCCATGTAATTATCCAGGTAATCCAAAAAAATACTAACTATACATTACTAGAAAGTACCTAGAGCATTGCACAGACCAAATGGCATCCTTCTATATGCAAATGTGCCAAAGGGGAAAGTCAAGGTTGTCTTTTCTTGGTCCCCGGGAGCAATATGGATCTGACAGTATCCAGAATACTCATCAAGGAAATAGTAGTGGGACTTACCCGCTAGCCTCTCTAGCATTTGGTCAATGAATGGAAAAAGGATGTGGTCCTTCCTAGTGTGTTGGTTTAGTCAGTGATAGTCTATACAGACACACCAACTATTCTGCACACGAGTTGGAACCAAGTCATTGTTTTAATTTTTGATTATTGTAAGGCCAGTTTTTTTAGGAACTAATTGAATAGGATTGGACTAATGGATTTTAGAGATGGGGTAAATGGTTCTAGAATCCAATAATTTTGTTACCTCCTTTTTCACAACTTCTAGGAGGTTTGGGTTTAGACGATGTTATTCCTACCTCACTAGTTTAGCCTCATCATTTAATAAAATATTATGTGTACAAACTGATGGGATAATACCAGGAATGTCTACAAGTGTCTATCCCAATGATTGTTTATAATCCCTAAAAAGTTCAATCAGTCACAATTCATGCTCAGTAGGGAGTGAAATAACTATGATGACAGGAAACTTGTTTCCATTCTCAAGATATAGATATTTTAGATCTTTAGGAAGTTGTTTTAGTTCTAATTCAGGTGTATTTTGGATTGATAGGAGTGTGTGTGAAAGTGAGAGGTCACTAATATCATCTAAATACTCAATGATATCATCCTCAGATGAGGAATAAGCTTTTACAAGCTTAGAAATATCATCGATGGTCATTGGATCCTCAGTGTTCAATAAATTATCAATTAATAAACATGCCTCACACTTTTCTAGACCACTAAAACAATAAATGCATAATTAATTACCAAGAAATCCAATCAGGGATAAAAACTAAGAAAGGGGATCGGGGGAATGAAAAGAAGTGTTTTCAGAGGAAGGGAGTACATCAATTGAATTTACAGAGATAGGGGAATGTTCTTCTGATGGGTAGTTCATGGCATCAAGGATGTTGAAGTAGAAAATGTCACCACCAAAATCCATAGATAATGTTATATTATAGACATTAATTATGGTTTTGGCTATTTTCAAGAAAGGTATCCCCAATATAATTGGGTCATGTCCATTCATCCTATCATCTTCCATTTTAAGCACATAAAAATCAGCAAGAAAAATTAAATTTTTAACCCTCACAAGAACATCCTCTAACATGCCAGAAGGGTTTGTGGTACTGTGGTTATCCAGTTGAACAACAATTCTGGTGGGCTTCAGTTCCGGGACCTACAATGTAGAGTAAATGGAGTAAGGAATCACATTTATAAAATCACCTAAATCAAGCATAGCATTGGAAAATGAATACTCCCCTATGGTGCCTAAAATTGAGAATTTCTCGGGATCGTTTCACTTGGTGGGAAGTGATGGATCTATTAATACTGATATGTTCCTCCCCAAGATCACATTTTCATCTCCATGAAGTTGCCTTCGGTGTGTACACATCTCCTTCAGAAACTTGGCATATCGTGGAATTTTCTTCAAAGCATCAATCAAGGGGATGTTTACCTACACTTTTTTAAAAGTCTCCAAAAAAATTTATCGAGATTAGTTTCCTTTTATTTTCTTTTTTGGGTGGTCTTTTGGAGAAATGGAAGAGGAATGGTTGGGATAAATGACTCATCAACAGACACACTCTTTCCTTTGGAAGGGCTTCACTCAAGACATAGTTTTTCAACATTTAGAATATTTTTAATGGTTAGGATGGAGGTTTCCTTAGGAGGGGAAGACTCTAATGGAGGGTTCATTTTTCCTTCTATTTTTTTCACTCCTAAGGGTGATGTAACTAACATTTACTTTATCTCTAGGGTTGATTAATGGTTGAGTGGTAGATTACCTAACTCGTGACTTTGAGTTTCCCCCACCGAGTTAGCTAGTTGGCCTAATTGGGTTTTGTGGTCTTGTATGGATACCTGAGTGGTTTTTTGAAATTGGATATTATTTGGTAGCCATTTTTTTCATCATATATTCTAGTCTAGGCTTGAGTTTTGGAGGGGTTTGTTGGAAAGGCCTTTGGGGTGGTTGAGGATTTCTGGGTGGTGGTGGTGGATGACTACTCTGACCTTGTTGGTTCCATGGTTGATGAGGCTGGTTTGAATACACCCCTTACCTATAAGATTGGTTTTCTTTCCACCCAGAGTCGGATGGATAGTATGGTTCTTTCCTAAATGGTTGGTTATAGGGGCGTCCTGGGAAGATTGCCTTACAACTCTTAGAATTTTCTCTCAATTGGGGGAATTGGTCAGAATAATGGGTGTCAGAAGAGTAGATTACACAATGGATGGGAGTAGGAGATAGAGATTTACCTTGGGGGAGAGTGAGTTGTCATAAAAGGGTACTTACCTCTTCAAACATTGTGTCCACCTTCTTCTCGAATTTAGTACTTTGTACCTCATGGACACCTCAAATGGGTACATTGGACCTTGAACTAAATTGTTGAGTGTTCTTCACCATGTTCTAAATTAGGGTCCTTGTAACAATTTGGGTTTTATATACTAGTGCACCACCTTTAGAAGCATCAATCATGTTACGATCAACTGCAGTTAAACCCTCATAAAAATACTATATTAAAAGTTGATCACTTATTTAGTGGTGTGGACAACTTGAACACAACCTTTTAATGTGTTCCCAATATTCATTTAAAGTTTCTCCTTGTAATTGTCTTATACCACATATTTTTTCCCTTATAGTTTCATTTTGAGAGGTTGGGAAATATTTTTTAAGAAAAATGTGTTGCATGTCCACCCATCCTCTTATTGGTGAATTAACATAATAAATACAATCTTTTGCAGTGTCTTCTAATGAAAATTAAAATTCTCTAAGCTTTACTTATTATTCATCCACATTATAAGGTTTTAAAGTAGAGTACACATTATGAAATTATTTTAAGTGTTTATGTGGATCTTCTCTAGGAATTCCATGGAATCTTGGTAATAAATGAATTAGACTGGATTTAGTTCAAAATTGGGTGTCTCACCTTGCATTTGAATGTATGTGGGTTGGATATCAACATCAGGTGAGGTTAGTTCTTTTAATGTTTGGTTATTTTCAGCCATTTTATGTAAGTTTATTTCAGTTTTGATGTTGGTTCGGGAAGAATAAGAGGAAGGATCAAGAAGAGTGTCGATGTTTTGTGTGTCATCCTTCGAAGGGTTCGCTTTTGTGTCTCGGTGTCGCTGACGTAGGATCCTCTCCAGTTCAGGTTCTAAAAGAGGTAAATCTCTCAGATTAAAACACGTCATGCACCAAACCTACACAAAAAATAGATCAAAACACAAAAAGATTTAAATGGTAAAATAAATATTCACAAACTTTACAAATATCTTATCAAAAACATGCACTAAAAACCGAAGCGCTCCCCGACAAAAATGCCAAAATTTGACCGCATTTTCGTGACACATCAAATTGATAGTTATTTAAAGAATATTTTGTAGTATAGGGAATACCCTAGGTCATCTCTTAAGGAGTTTTGGTAGCTTATAGTGTGTATTTTTAGTAAAGATAGCTAAAAGAGGGTGTGAATTTGAAAAGAGTTTTAAGAAAATAACTTAACATAATGACATTAATAGTTGATAAATAAAGTTGGTATTTTAGAATTATGAGATAAGGAGTAATTTAAAGTTCACTACACATCTTGGTGAGTTCATCATTCTGAAAAATATACATGGTTTAATGGAACCCTTTGGTTGAGGGTTGTCAAGATCTCGACTTTCCTCTTACCTCTTAAAATGATGCTCAAAGTACCACCCCTTGACACAACAATCATGTTTTCAAGGCTTGGGTATCAAAAATAGAAAATAAAGGCTACCAAAGAATAATGAAATTTTATGTATATTTGAGATAAATAGGACTCTTATATTTTCCAATCAGAACAATACAAGACTCACACTTGAAATCTTAACCCAATCGGTGTTGAGATAAAAAGTGTTTCACTTAATTATAGTAAAAGAAATGTATTCAAAGGAGAAGTGAATCAAATTTAAACATAAGTGAAATATTTATCACAAAAATTACAGAAAAAAGGTATAATATCAAGTGTCATAACTCCCTCCTAAGTATGTGTATCTCCTTCGAAATGATCGTCCATCGTTTAGCTCGACATCGAGAGGAGGAGGAAGATCAGGTGGAACTCTTTCTTCATACTTGATCCCCCTATGAAAGTAGGGGCCTCTGTAACTTCTAGTTTGAGGATAGGAAACTTATGGAACTCTAAATTTTCAGCACTTCACTCCTTGGCCGAACTTTCAAATGAGGATCCCAAGCTTGCATTTTATAGGCAAAGTGGAAGGTGGTTTTGGGAACACATATTGTGTAAAGCCACTTGGATCATGGTTTTGAACCACTGGATAGTCAAATATCACTTTGTAAAAAACTAGAAACATGTTTCCCCACCTCTTTAATGTCTCCACCGAAATTTTGGCACCGTTTGGACAACTAGATCCTGAGATATGGACAGATCACAGCACACCACTTTTGACTTCGTGCAGATTCGGTGTGCTGGACAGATTAGATCGGTTGGTCCACCAGATGGCCGAATGAGTCTTGGGTTCCTTCAGATGAAGTGTATCCCAAAAAAAATTATATCCTACCACAAAATTTCATTCCATTTTAATGCACGGTAAATTAGCAGTGTTCATTTTTTTAAACTAGTTTTCTTGGATCCTGCGTAGATTGACCCATTTTTCTTGAACATCGTCATGGGCCCTCCAAATCACCTCCACCTTCAATGAAACTATCAAAACAAGTATCATTTACCTTTTTAACAGTAATAAAAACAAAATAATTGAATCAAACATGAAGTTCAATTTGTTATTATTTTTATAATTTTCAATACAAAACTAGTTTGGCACAGTGGTGTAAGGGTGAAAATGAAACTGTGAATCGTGGTGCAATAAACTACCATGTCTAAAATCATCATCCAAACCCTTATTTCAGAGATAAATTTGATGGAAGCATATGGTGCGAGTTGGGGTAGTTTGGAAACTAGACCTAGTTTTCATTCTTCTGGGTGAAATAGATGCTTTGAGGCTACTCATAGAGGTAGCTACAGTTATACCCCATGTGTAGATATTTTATTGATCTGTCAACAATGCGGGGAGCTGGGTCATACAAAACCTCAATGTTTGTGGGATTCAGTGGAGTGAAGAGGATGCAATAGTATGGTGTATATCCATCTCTTCTATAGAACCTTCCCATCAGTATCTAGAGATCACGGATCTACTCCTAATCCACATCCAGAAGTAGGACCAGTAGTATCATGGCATTCATCTAGCTAGAACACCACCGGTTGATTAGGCTGATGTGGTGGTCCAGGCAGAGGCAGTAAGACTTAGGATTATCAGTGCCAGTGGAGAATAATTTCTTAGGTAATTCATGGAGTGACTCAAGGTCGTGTTACTGGCTAATAAAATGCATTACAACATCTGTCGATGGAGTAAAGTGTCGAACCTTCTACTGTATGAGGTACTATTCTCATAGCCTCCACTTTAGTATTTACTTTATTTTACATAGTTTTATCTCACTCATTTATATTTGAAACTGTTATGGTAAGTCTAGGCCTTGAGGTTGAGAACATTTATGGTGTTATGACACTAGAAACCCTGTTAGGTATCCGATCAGAATGCATTTGTTGTCGTAAGGATTTCCCTGTTGAGATAGGTCGGTACCTCTTCATATGTAATCTTTTCATCCTCAACATGATGGTATTTTACATAATCATTAGGATGGATTGGTTAGTTCCGTATCGATACCATATTGACTATTATCATCAGAGGGTGATGTTTACATCACCATAGGGTGTTAGACATGCGCCTAAGGGAGAATGGGATGTCAGTTTGACTAGAGCTTGACCCAAGCAGTAGATACTGGACAACATGATAACTCAGATTGCCAATCTATTCCTAGATAACAAATGGTTACAACCCACTGTTTTCCCTCCTATATTAGAGAGATTTAGGGACATCTTTTCTGGAGACTTATCTAGTATACCTCCTATGCGAGAGGTATATTTTATTGTTGAGCTTATTCTAGGAGAAGCACTAGTGACCATTATTCCTTATAGGATGGAACTTAAGGAGCTTCTAGAGCTTAAGAAGTAGTTGGAGGATCTTGAGGGTGAAGTATTTATAGGACCCAGTACTTCTCCTTGGGGTTCACCAATCCTTTTCGCTAAGAAGTTAGATGGTGGCCTCAAGATCTATGTGGATTATCATCATTTGAACCAAATCATGATAAATAATAGGTATCCATTTCCTATAATATACAACTTCTTTGGTCAGCTCTGAGGAGTGAGGGTGTTTTAAAAGATATACTTGTGGTTGGACTATCACTAAGAGAATGTTAGGACTTCATACATACCTTTCACATCTTTCAATAGAATTTATGGTCTATATGAGGACCTGGTCATACCATTTGGACTCACGAACATGCCTGTAGTATTTATGTATCTTATGAATCAGTTTTTTCACTCATATTTGGATTCATTTTTTGTTGTCCTTTTTGATGATATCTTGGTGTATTAACACTCCATACATGACCATAAAACCCGTCTTGAGATTGTGAAGAGTACACTAAGAGAGCATCAGATCTATGACAAGCTCAGTAAATGTCACTTTTGGATTGAAAAATTCTACTTCCTAGGTCATGTCATCTCATATTTAGGAGTTTTGGTAGACCCAGAGAAAGTGAGAGTTGTAGTTTCTTGGGAGCATCCAAAGAATATCCTTGAAATCCGTAGTTTATTATGGATAACTGGATATTAAAAACTTTCATTCAGGATTTCTCTTGTCTTGCAGTGATTCTTACAATCCTGATAAAGAAAGGTGTGAAATTCATATGGTTAGAATCCAATGAAAAATTATATTAGTATTTGAAGGGAATATTTACATCAGCACTAATACTGATTCTTTCGGATCTAGGAAGGACTTATATGGTCTAATGTGACACATCAAGTATCAGTATTAGAGATTTTTTAATAAAGGATGAGCGATTCATCATGGATGGGTCTCTTCAGTTGAGGCCTTATCAATGGAATCACTTGATACATGACCTCAAGATAGCAATGATTGTTCACACTCTACGTTATTAGAGACATTATCTACTTGGAGATCATTTTGTGTTATTCACTAATCACAAAAGTCTCAATTACATATTTATGTGGTAGTATCTCAATATCAGATAGCATAGGGGGTTGATTACCTATAGTTGATTGATTTCAAGCATGCCTACATGCCTGGTAGAGACAATACAGTAGCCGATGCTCTAAGCCAAAAGGCCCAGACATAGGCAGTTCAGTAATTCAGTGGTGAATAACAATTCATGGACTTATTCTCAGATATGCACATTGAGGTTCCAGTGGACCATGGTTATACTACCCACTCAAGATTAGCAGTGACCTCTAATCTTTTGGAATGGGTAATAATGAGTTAGTTATATGATCGTGAGGGCCTAATCCTGAGGGAAAGTGTTTTAGATGAAGATACATATTCAGTTTGGATCATGGATGGGGATGATAGCTTGTTATTCCATTGGCTTGTATGGGTCCCATAAGATATCAGAGATGAGACAATGCAGGAATTCCATACCTCAACATGGGTGATTCACCTCGATGTCACCAAAATGTATCAGGATCTACGACACCAGTATTGGTGGCCTGGTATAAAATACAGTATTTTCGACTTCATCAATTGGTGTTCCACATGTCATCAGGTGAATATGTAACATAAACATATGATATGGATTTTATATCCATTATCTATTACTGAGTGGAAATAAGACAATGTTTTGATGGAATTTATGACTAATTTACCCAGATCACCTCATGGTAATGATACGATGTGGGTTATCAATGATCATTTGATAAAGGTCGTACATTTCTTACCTATGCAATAGAACTTATCAGTAAATGATCTAGGAAGTTTGTTTGTCAGGGAGGTTGTTTGTTTTCAATGAGATACTTGTTCTGTCATTTTTTTATAGAGAATCTCGCTTTACGTCATAGTTCTGGAAGGGGTTATAGGAGGCCTTGGGTAAAATATTGCTTCTGAGCATGACCTATCACCCACATACTGATGGATAGAAGAAGCGTACAATTTGTGTGCTAGAGTACATGCTTTGTGCATGTGTCCTTGACTTTGGAGGTTCTTGGGAGAAACGCATTACCCTTTTGGAATTAGAGTATAATAACATCTTTCAGTATACCATTGACATGGTTCCTTATGAAGCCTTATATGGTATCCATTTCCACTCACCTCTGTGCTGGATAGAGGTAGTGGAAGTAGCTATTCTTGGACCACATCTCGTGCAAGATACTACAGATCAGGTCCAACTGATCAGAAAGCACATGGTGAAAGCTTAGTCCATATAGCATTTGTATGCCAATAGACACTAATGACCTCTCGAGTTCAAGGTTGGAGATCGGGCTTTCTTTTGAGTCTCACCCAGGTTGGTCCATAGACGTATTTGGAGGTAGGTTAAGCTCTCACTGAGATTTATTTGACCCTTTGAGGTTGTGAAATGGATCGTACCAATGGATTACCAGTTAGTTATTCCTTATAGATACTGGTGTAGGCATGATGTCTTTCATATATCTTAGCTTCACTGATACTATTTAGACCCATCACACATCTTTCATCCTGATGAGTTCAAGTTTGATCTAGATGTTTCCTTCGAGGAGTATCCAGTTCGTATTGTGGATCAGAGCGTGAAGACACTCCATGGCGGTTCATGTTTCTTTTCTACAGGTGATATGGAAGCACAACCAGGTACTGGATGAGAGCTCAGAATGGGAATCTGATATACAAGATCAATAGTTGGAACTCGTTGTATATAATTCCCCTTTACCATTAGAAGGCCAACTCAGGGACGAGTTGCGTTAATGAGGGGAGGTTGTAACAACCCATATTTTCAAAAAGGTAAGGATCATTTGTTTTTAAATTTAATTTACTTAAATGGCCTTACTAAAGATACCTAATCAAGTTTTTGAGGTATCATGTACGTCTAGGGCTCATTCAGAGCCTAGAGCTCAGAAAGGGGAAGAAAAGACTGGTTCTCACTGTTAAAGAAAGCAGCGCTACCTAGCCTACACGGTTTCCCCAAACTGTGCGGTTGCAGAAAGTGGGGAAGTAGGGGCCGCACAGTTTTTTTGCAACTATGAAACCCTAGGTGCATATCCATGTGGTGCTATAGAGTATTGGGACTGGGTATTTTTTGCATGGTTTTCACACAATTAGATAAACTGTGCACCAAACCCTGTGGGTTTCTCCTCTATAGCAGTTAATGGTGCACATTTGGTGCACAATTTTTCCAATCGTGTTGCCAAACCATGCACCCTTATATTTCAAGGTAAAATTAAAATTTTGACCTATTTTAATCTAATAACCCCCTTTCCTTTTCATATCTTCTTCTTTCAGCTATTGGCTTGAGTTTCTCCTCCCATATCTTTCCATCTCCCTCAACCTTGGATCCAAGATAACATCTACGTCTAGTGCCCGATTCAAGATCCATTGAAGGAATTTGATAGGTTAAGATATGATATTCATTACTCTTACCTTAAATCTAAGTTTATCTTTAGATCCATCCTACTATTTAGGTGCAATATCATTGTCCCTATTTCTAGGGCATTAGACCGTATCTTAGATATCTTCCAGCCTACTTCGAATATGAGGCTGATTTTGAGTGAGGAGTTTTCTACTACCTTTAGGTTGGTGGCCTTGTCGTTTTACCCATGAGTTTTGATTATTCGTAGTTATTTCATTGTGTTTCACGCCATCTTTTTTCAAGTGTCTCATTTCATTTGAGTTCTTCATATCAAGTTAATTTGTGCACCTAGATAAACTCCCTCTGATCCTTATTTAGTGACTTAGTGGTTGTTGGTCTCTTTTATAGAAACCACTTGGGTATTCCAAATTCATTGCCCATAAATGGTTAATTGTTAATGTTCCCAAAATGCCTTACTTTCTTTCATCCTAGCTTTTAAATTTATTTTCCCTTGAAATGTGAATGCTTGATTGAACCAGGGGAACCTACCATATGTTTGTCCAACCTAGACTTGGAATTACCCTTGCAGGAAATTCCTTTAATGACCATGTCACCTTTTAAAATCCCCTTTGAGCCTTATAAATGAAATTTCCATGCTTCGGTAAATTGAATGGATTATAATGGATCTTACATGGTGGATTGTTTTTAATTGATTAAATTAAATGAATGAAATGTAATGAACTATAAAGAGTGGCAAGGTCACACTATCTATCGCATGTTATATTAAATGCTCCTTGAGGATTTTATTTCCTTGAATGGAATTGAACTTTACTAATGGGACAAATGAGATTTATTTCCCAATGTTGTATAGTATAAACATGAATATGACTTATATATATAGTATTGGTGAACATGACATGAGAGGTATTGCCTCACACTAAATGTTATATATGATTACACCTTTATAGAGGTTTTGGTATGATGTTAAAGGATATGTTGATCATCATGGTATCTCACTCCCTTACATTGGGTGTTGAGCATAACGTCTCACACCCTTGACACTATTAGGACAGTGGGCTTGACACACCATGTTCCTTGTTCAAGTGATGACATGATGGCTCGCTCACCATCTTGAGTGATGTGCATGAAATCTCACACTCTTATTAAGATGTAGGTAATATACCCTATTTCTTGATCTTATAGGTTTGTTAGACTGGTCATGGATATCTAGGTTACACCATGGTCTAACTAGCAACTAGTATTCCAGGTATATGGTCACTTATGTCAACACGTACTTTGTTCATATTGGTGGATGCAATATATAAATATAATATATATATATATATATAATACTACTATATATATATATAGTTACTGATCAAACATTCCTTTCAGCCATGATCTGAAGCCGGTAGACCCACTAGGTGTCCTATAAAAACCTGAGCAGGCTGGTTATTTATTTTAGTATTGTTTTTTCCATTCTATTTATACCTGTACACTATTTAGTTATGAGTACTACTCGAATTACTTCTAGACACCATTCATGGTGGCCTACTAATATTTTATCTCACACCCTACTCATTCTTCCATTGGTACATTAGAATATTTATTTCTTGCAGTTTCGGATAAGGGAAAGGTCCCTGATTATGGATGTTGATATATTTTTCATATAGATAGAGCATAGAAGAAAGGGACTGAGCATACGCTCAAGATGCTAGTAGAGAACCTTTTTTATTTTTTTATTTTTTTATAACATGACTATATGCCTGTTCCCCTATTCCACTTTCTGTATATTTACATTCCATGCATTAATATATTGATACTATTGTAGAGTATTTTGAGATTATTATTCATTTTTTCAGTTCTTTATGCCTCCATATTTGTTTATTTATTATATTTATTGTTTATATGTTTTCGTTGTTGTATTTTTATTATTATAACCATTGTGCCACTCTGATAAGATGGTATAGTCTCCCCACTATACCACCTTTACACCCTAGCTTCTATTCGACAGCCTCTAGCATATGGGGATCCGTTCTAGAGGCCATGTGACCCACTGGATCAGGGCACGATTTAAGTGGACCCCAGGTTAGGATGTTACAAAGCGTTCATCAAGTTTACAATAGATAATGTATACGACCTTTCTCAAATAATTTTTCCAAGTTTATGTTATTATTATTCAAGAAAAATTGGTATTAGAGTGTCGGAAGAACATTTTATTTGTCATGAAATAAAACAAAACTATAAATTTTGGACTAAATATTGGGAAAACTAAACATGAAAACTGATTAGGATGATACTATGGTTTGTGGATCATTTGATGTGAATACTAGTGTAAATAATGATGGAGATCATATAGAAGAAATGAAAATATAAATTGAATATGACCTTTATTATTTTACAAATTTGTTTGAGAAGTTAAATAGTTATTATAAGAGATCATTGTAGTCTAGTTGTTCTAATTACACAAAAAAATTAGTTGTATTGAAGTTGTATAATTTGAAAGTTGGCTGCAAATTAAGTGACACCAACTTTACAGAACTAATTGCTCTCCTGAATGATATGATACTAGAATAAAATGAAATTATTTATCGGAAATATTATTCTAAATGAATTTTATGTTCAATGGGAATGATCTATAAAAATAAACACTTGTCCAAATTATTTCATATTGTTTCACAGGGGCCATGAATCACTCATAAGATTCCATAAGTGTGGTGAAAATCGATACAAGAAAGATAAATCAAGTCCTTCAAAAGATGTATGTTAATTACCTATATTTATATGGTTTATAAGACTATATGGCTGTCACAAAATCATGAGAAAATTGACATGTAATGCAGATACAAGAATTAAAGATGGAAAACTATGTCATCCAGTAAACACTATTTAATGGAAGAAAATTGATTATGAGTATCCAGAATTTGGAAATGAGCTGAGAAAATTATGTATTACATTACATACATATGGAATAAATCCTTTTATTGTCCATAGTAGTACTCATAGTGCATTTACAGTTATGTTTGTAAATTATAACTTGCTACAATGGTTATGCATGAAGTGAAAATACATTATGTTTTATTTTCTTATATATTGACCATAACAACTTGGTAATGATATTGATGTTTATTTATCTCCATTGATCAAAGATCTGAAATTGATGTGGGATACATGTATTAAAATGTATGATGCTCATATATGTGAAGAATTCACATTCAGTTCCATATTATATGGGATGATAAATGACTTTCATAAATATGTAAATTTTTTATGCTATAACATTAAATGAATTTTGGGGTGTCCCATTTGTGAATAATGTACACACTCAGTTCAATTGAAACATTCCTCGAATAAATTTTTTAAGACATCAATTTTTTTTACCATGATGACATAAATACTAATCCTAGAAGACAACATTTGATGGGAATACTGAATAATCTACAACACCATATCTACTAATTAGTGACCTACTATTCGATAAATTAAAAGATATTGACATTGTTTTCAATAAAACATTTTTAAAAAACCTTACAAAATCAGGTGGGAAAAAGAGATCAATTTTATTTGATTTATTTTATTATAATTGTTTGTATGTTAGACATGTTTTTAATGTCATGAATTTATAAAAGAAAATGTATTTGACAGTTTTATTGGAACATTACTGAATCATACTAATAAAAAAAGATATAATAAAGGATAGGTTAGATGTGATTGGCATGGGGATAAGGGAAGAGTTGACACTAGTGAGGGGGAAAAGGTGGAATTTTATTCCTCTAGTAGCTTACACTCTATCCAGATAAAAAAATCAATTTTTCATTTTACTTAATGAAAGTTCCATAAGGGTATTCATAAAATATCAATAATGTCATGTAAATGAATAATTTAAAGTTATAGGGACTAAAATCACATGAATAACATGTTTTGAGGGAAGATTTGATGCATGTCGCTTTGCATTTCATTCTGCCTAAAAATGTATGACATGCATTATCTAGACTCTTATTCTATTTTAAAGCCATATTCAATAATATTATAGACTTGGTTAAGTTTCCAGTAATGATTAATGAGTTTATGGTCATATTATGTGAATTAGAGATGTTCTTCCCACCATCATTCTTTGATATAGTGGTCCACCTAATGGCTCACTTGGTTAGAAAGGTTCGACTATGTGGTGTTGTCCATTTTAGATGGATGTACCCCATTGAACTATATATGAATATTTTTAAAGGGTATGTCAAGAATCAAAGTCAACCATATGATTGTATTACAGAAAGATATATTTTTGAAGAGGAAGATGAATTCTATACCAATTACCTATCAGATGTTGATAGCATCAGTCTCTCAAAGTGTCATCAGAGTAGACACCTTATGGGAGAAGGGATTTCTAGAAGTGATGTTGTTACAATTACTATAATAGAGCATGATCAATCATACCTTTAAATTTTACATAATAGTGAATATTTTTATCTATATGTTGAAGCACACAAAGAAATTATTAGACATTTGTTTTCATCAAGGTCTGAAGGATGGATATCAAATACACATAATCAACAGTTTGTAGGATGGTTCCAAGATTATATTTATAAGGATTTATCTTAAAATTTAAATTCAATTGTCGTACAACTTTAATGGATAGCCAGGTAACCAAATGAAAATGTTATATTCCACACTGGTTTTTTTAATTAATGGTTATATACTCTATAAAATAACATGATGACTGCAACAAAGTGAGAAATAGTGGAATTGCACTTGTAGTAGAAGTGATGCACATATCCGGTTTCAAGGATATAAATCCAATTTATTTGAATATGTTATATTTTGATATCATAGAATAGATATGAAATTAGAATTATATAACATTTCAAGTGACGGTTTCCATTAGAAATGGGTTTACAATAGGATTGCAGTGAAAGTTTATGAAATAGGCATCATGAAGGTAATTTCAGTGTGGAAGGGTATAAGGATGATTTGTTCATAATGGAATCACAAGTAGTGTGGGTATTTTATGTCTTAGGTCCAGGAAAAAATAATTGGTCAATTTTCCTACTAGTGACTAAAACATTTATAGGTTCAGATGAAAATCCAATTGAGGATGGCCCTTTCATTGGGAGATCACAATAATTTCATAGAAATCCCAATGTATACAATTTATTGTACATTAAAGGGTACCACACATAGGGTATTTAGAATCTCGATAAAGGATCCAAATCCCTTCAACCTTTAAATAAAATAAAGAGAGTTCAATGAGTAGGTTAAAGTGTAATTTAATATACTATTATTTTCCTCATAATATTATGTGTTCTCTAATGTAATAACATAATCTAAATTAAATTTGTGACTACTCATGAATATAATGACTTATTCACATGATGATGTTACCAATCCCGAGGAAGAATAGAAGGTTTATGTTGAAACTATAAAATTATTTGGTTATCAACAATATATTGATGAAAAAACAAGTGTGATGTATCGTTACTATGTTGACTAAAATTGTCAAGGCAATAAGAAATGGTATAAAATTTGAGGTTGGATGGAATCAACACGACCAACCTATTGACCCCAATAAGTCAATGTTCATTAGTTATGTTGGAGTCACAATGATAATGAATGTTATAACTAATATGTATTTGTGGTTCCATGTCTATCCTATAAAGAAGGAAACCCTTTGGGAATATATTAAGGTGATTTGATATACATTCTCTATTTTAATAAAAAATTATATAATGAAATGTTGATTTAATTTTCATTATCCCTTGTAGAGTTCATTTATTTTAGATGATTTCCATAATAAATATGTCTTAATAGCCATTTTAAAATCCCATAGAGGCTTCCAAAAACTTCTTACCAAGTTTCATCTTAGTGATACTAAGAGGAAAGTAAAGCCTCACCCACCAGTTACTTATGAAAACATTATAAAGAAGGAAACATAGAATGATTTTATCAATAATCACAATGAGAAATAATTTTAGGTGCATTGTTGTTGATAATATATTATTTTACATTATTTATTTTATCTAAATTTATTTAAAATATTTAATTTATGAAACATCAAAGGAGTATTGAAAATAAACAAAGTGCATCAAAACCATTGTACCCATATCGTAAAGAAAGGATGGGGTATGCTTCACTAGTGAATAAAATGGTATGTATTTTAAATATACAATAAAATTTTTATGTGATATGAAACAAAATATGTTCCTTTATTTATATATAGATTGATGAATCAAAATCTGAAACCACTTTCATTCCAAGTCATGTGCTATGGTAGGAGGCTCATGTAAATAAAGAGGGTAAACTAGTTGATGAAAACACAAAAGTATTATGGGAAACATGTGAAAGTATGAGATAATAGTAATTCATTATGATTTATAGAATTATTACATAAAAATATCTATTTATGTTCATATATTTTTTATACAATTTAGACACAATAATCATTTTTTTGGGTTGATCGATGTGAATTGAGTGTACACACACCACACCAATCCTTTTTTCTTTTTATTTCAAAAGAACTTTTGAGGAAAAAGTGGGAAATCCAAACATGTCCAAAGCATAGGTGTTAAAAACAAAAAGATCCCACAAAGTTGTTAAAGACGAGACTAAGAATGTTAGAACCGGCCACCTTATAAAGCTTCCAATAAATAGTGGTTACCTGAGTATTTGGGTCATTCCTTAGAAGATCTTCGAAGTGATCCACCATCTTGTCCCATGCCAGGATATATTCATCCGCATTGATATTTCCTTCGTTAAAACCCTACGTTAAGATGTTGTCCTGTTTGTTGATCCACTCCAATTTCTCAACATTAGTGCCAGCTATACTCGACCTCTTGTATATTCTTTTGACAACCTCCTGTGAAGAATTAATCTGGATGTCTTCTTCTAAAATTTCATCCTCAGAGTATAGAACAAGTTGAAATCGAGTCTCTTCTTCCATATTGGTTTCCAATCCGCTTAAGGTTCCATCCAGTATTGGAACCAGGTTCAACAACTTGACATCGCCATTAGAGGCCTTGAGTCCCTTACTAAGAGCTTACTCGGCCAACTCTCCAAGCAACTGTTTATCACCTTGAACACTTGTTGGGTTCCCTGGATATTTCTCTGTCTCATTTTTCATTGTCCTCCCTGAAGATATAGTAATAATTATCTTCGGGATATTCGAGTAATATTTGAGGGGTCGAGCCCCCCCCCCCCCTTAACTGGGAAATTCCCATTGGAAAGGTTCCCTTGTTTTACCTTTCTCAATACAGACCCGACCATCCAGTCCCCTTGTGAGTCATCCTCATATTCCGTCATTTCTAGAGATTCTACTTCTTTATTGCTTAGTTCAGTGTCCGTAGAGGCCCTCGATAATGCCTGATTTCATTTCTATTTTGGTATATGAGTTTTCCAACCTTCTGGATTGGCATTCTCCTTCCCCAGAGCAAGCAAGGCTGTGAAATGGTATTGTTGTGTTAGAGGTGTGGGTTTTGGAGTGTCGCCTATAACATATTTTGATAATAAAAACTCGTAATAAGATAAATATCAGATGATGAAAGGATTTCAAGAAGAAATAGATGCTTTATAAGATCTTATTTTTTAGTCTGGTCTGGAAGACCAATATATGAGAAAGGATCAAAGTGAATCGGTAGTGGAATAAATATCATAACATGAACAACCAAATTACCCCCACTATCATTGAGTCTAGTCATTCCCTTCAACTGCATACCTTACCCAAGGTAAACAATTTAGTTATTATTATTTTTTCTAAATTTGAATCGAACAACTTTCGATAACTTTATTTTACTAAAATTATGTAGGGTAAAGTTGTATGTGATTTCTATCTATAAACACCTATGCACCACCTTGTTATGAGGGGTACAATTTATAATATCCTACGAGATATTCTACACAAAAAAGAACTCCCAAAAGATCACATGAGAGTGGGGATTGAAGAAGCTCAAGAGCTAGTCACTGAGTTTCCTATTCTACTTGATGATATGTATATTACAATGGTTAATGATGTTATTCAAACATTCATAACATGGTCATCTGATCTTATAAAGATACATGAGGTATTTCCTTAAAAAATAAATGAAAAACCTATAATAATCGATTAAAAAAGATTGATGTGAGGTATGGTATTACAGATGGATAAAATGATGGTGAGATTAAAGGTTGGATCAAAGAAATCTAGTGAATTGACCAAGAAAAAAAGTCCTTCCAAGAGTACCTTCTCCCCACCAATTTCACTGTTGGATATATTAACATTACAAGTTCATCTAGACACTGCATTCTAAGATGGATATATTTCATACATTCAATATGAATAAGAAACATTTGAAAATTTCAATACAAACATGGTTGGTCTTGAGAGTATAAATTAGATTCTCAAGTTTGAATGGCAGTGAGTCTCAGTTGTGAATACATACATAAGGTACATTTTCATAATACATATGTCCAAAAAATGATCTAATATGTTCATTAAAGATAAAAATTATTCATATTTTCTATAGGTGTTTATATTACTACTATATAAAGGGAAAAACCTATAAATCATAATTTGGATTCATTAATACCTATATCATTTCTATTCAAGAAATATCTTTGGAAGTGAAAGAAATTGATAAGAAAAAAGATGAAATCTGTGAGGTATTTGAAAGGAAAATAAAAGGAAGACTCTTCTTGATTCCTACAATGTAGGGGTAAAACTCTACGATCTAATTATATAAAATATATTTTTCTTTTTTCATTAATTATTTTATTCTATTTTTTTAGGAAGCATTAGATGTTGATCGCAATCAATTTGGATGCCCTAGATATTGTTTTTTTGGATATAATGCGTGGATTTCCATCAAACCGACCACAAATGATGTGTATTGTGAATTTGTAATCCACTATAATCAATATTTTATAGATAAACATCAAATTATATTTTTTAGTTTTTGTTTTAACAATAATTTTCTTATGATATGGAAATCTATAAATATAGGCTAAATCATGGTATGAGGTCAGTCACTGAATATAAGAAACCTATGGATTTTTTTAAATGGAAATAGATTAAGTTATATATAGAGAATTTAACTTTAAAAACATATTTCAAAACAAATTACTTATTTTGGTCAATGTTTTTGTTGTGTCCAAAGCCAGATAACGATAACGATTATGGATATTATGTTTGTAAATTTATGAAAGATATCATATACCATCAAAAGACTAGAATCCCCAAAAAAAATAATTACAATTTCATTAAAAATATTTCTTAATTGTTTGTGAGTTTATATTTTCTCAGTACTACAAAGATTGAAAACAATCTATGTACTCAAAATAATGACAAAATTTGTTTAGAGATGAGTGGGAAGAGTACATGGTGTCATGATGTATACTGACATCAAAATTAGGTGATTACCTATTATGCTCGTGATCTAGTATGTGGTATGGCCTTAGAAATATATTTAATATGTGAAGCATTAGTATCGAAATGATTATATATTATTTTTGATCGATTTCTCAAGGAGAAGTATAATGGAAGAAATCAATTTCTTTACAAATGAATGGGAAGAATGCATGGTGTCAAAATTTATACAGTCATTATGAAAAGGTGAATTCCTATGACTTATTTAGTTAATTTTCTCATCATTTTATCTAACTTATTTAGTTAATTTCCTTATCATTTTTATTTGATATTTATTTTGTTAAATTTACACATTTGTTCAAAACACATGTCGTATGCTCAAAACCAAGAAAACAAATTCAAATTGTTTTGATACTTTATGGAAATGATTCATAAGTCATTTTTGATGAGTAGGAATTGAATGCACATCAATCTGACACATGATTTGGTCGGTATGACTTGAAGTGCATGTTTTCAATAGAAAAATGTCATTTTTGTTTGAAACATGTATCACATAGCCAAAACTGAGCAAACAAGCTTCAATTGGTTTCAAAATTTAATACAATGATCGATAATTCATTTATGACATGTATGGATTGACCGCACATCAATCTGACATCTGATGTGGTCGGCATGACTCTAAGTCCTTGTTTTCAATATTAAAATGCCATTTTAGTTAAAAACGATCGCCACATAGAAAAAAACTAAGAAATCGAGCTCATATTGTTCTCAAATGTTAGAAAAATAATCCATAATTTATTTTTAATGTGTAGGAATTGACCGCATGTCAATTAGACATCTGATGTGGTCTGTGTGACCCGAAGTGTGTGTTTTCAATACAAAAGTGTCATTTTAGATTAAAACACACATCAAATGGATAAAATAGAGAAAAAGATCTCTGACTATTTTCAAACTGTATGAAAATGATGGGTAATTCATTTTTGATGTGTAGGAATCGACCACACAACATTCTGACTCCTGATGTGACCAGTATGACTCGAAGTGTGTGTTTTCAATATAAAAGTGTCATTTTAGTTTAAAATGTGTGTCACATCACCAAAATTGAGAAAACGAGATTAGAATATTTTTAAAATTTAGAAAAATAATCCATAATTCATTTTTCAAATGTATGATTTGATTGCACACTAATCTGATATAGATGTGGTTGGTATGACTTGAAGTATGTGTTTTTAATATGAAAGTGTTAATTTAGTTTAAAATACATCACAAAGCCAAAACTTAGAAAATGAGCTCAATTTTTTTTAGATTTTGTACAATGATCCACAATTCATTTTTGACATGTAGGAATCTACCACACATCATTCTAACACCCGATGTGGTCGGTATGACTCGAAGTGCGTGTTTTCAATACAAATGTGTCAATTTAGTTTAAAACACACATCAAATAGTCAAAACTGATCGAATGAGCTCATATTATTTTTTAAAATTAGTAAAATGATTGATAATTAAATTTTGATGTGTAAGAATCAACCGCACATCAATCGGACACACGATGTGGTCAGTATGACTCGAAGTGCATGTTTTCAATATAAAAGCGTCATTTTAGTTTGAAACATGTGTCACTTCGCCAAAACCGTGAAAACTAGCTCAAATTTGTTTTAAAACATTAGGAAAATGAATTATAATTCATTTTTGATGTGTAGGAATCGATCTCATATCGATATGACACCCGATGTGGTCGGTATGACTCGAAATGCATGTTTTCAATAAAAAAGTGTTATTTTTTAAAACACGCATAAAAATCCAAAACCGAGCAAATGAACTCAAATTGTTTTTAAAATTTACGAAAATGGTCAATAATTTATTTTTGATGCATGAGAATCAACTACACATCAATCTGATACCCGATGTGGTCAGTATGACTTGAAGTGCGTGTTTTCAATATAAAAGTGTCATTTTAATTTAAAACACTTGTCACATCGCCAAAACTGAAAACGAGCTCAATTTTTTTTAATACTTTATGAAAATAATCCATAATTCAATTTTCATATATATGAATTGACTTCACGTCAATCCGACACACAATGTGGTCGGTATAACTCGAAGTACGTGTTTTCAATATAAAAGTGTCCTTTTAGTTCAAAATGCATTGCATAGCCAAAGCTGAGCAAATGAGCTAAGATTGTTTTCAAAATTTAGGATGACGCTAAATAATTCATTTGTGACATGTAGGAATCGACCACATATCAATCTAACACCCAATGTGGTCGGTATAACTCGAAGTGTGTGTTTTCAATATAAAGGTGGCATTTTATTTTAAAACATGCATCAAATGGCTAAAACCGACAAAACGAGCTCGGATTGTTTTCAAACTTTTGGAAAGACGATTGATAATTCATTTTGTGATATGTAGGAATTGACCGCACATTAATCTGATACTCGATATGGTCAGTGTAACTTGAAATGCGTATTTTCAATAGAAAATATTATTTTAGTTTAAAACGCACATCACATAGGAAAAACTAGACATAACAAGATCAGATTGTTTTCAATATTTAGGTAAATGATCCATAATTCATTTGTCACATCTAGGAATTGATCACACGTCAATCTGGCGTACAATGTGGTTAGTATGACTCGAAGTACGTGTTTTCAATATAAAAGTGTCATTTTAGTTTAAAACACACATCAAATTGGAAAAACTGAGAAAACGAGCTCATATTATTTTCAAACTTTACCACAACAATCCATAATTCATTTGTAATATGTAATAATTGATCACACATCAATCTGACACACGATGTGACTGATATGAATCGAAATGCATATTTTCAATATAAAGGTGTCATTTTTGTTTAAAACACGCATCAAATAGAAAAAACCAAGAAAACAAGGTTCGATTATTTCCAAACTTTAAGGAAACAATCAATAATTCATTTGTTATGTGTAGAAATTGAACGCACATTAATCCGACACATGATGTGGTTGATATTAGTCAAAGTGTGTTTTCAATATAAAAGTATCATTTTAGTTTAAACGTGCATCCCATAGGCAAAACTGAGCGTAACAAGCTCAGATTGTTTTTCTCATCATTTTATCTGTTATCACTTAATTAATTTCTGTATCATTTTTATCTTATACTTATTTAGTTAATTCTAACATAGATAATTCTTAAAAACTATCAAGAAATGGTATGATAGTTTAAGACTTATTCTCAAAAACCAAGTGGTCTTTAATTGCCACACATCCGTAGTTAGTTTTTTTATCACCACATATGTGAGCCAATTCAAGAGAATCTACTTTTGAGAACAATAAGAAATGGTGTGACATGTAAAAATCAATCGCAACTCAATCTGATACACGGCGTGTCGGGTATGACTCAAAAGTATATGTTTTTAGTTTAAAATTGACATTTTGTGTTTAATTTATTCATTTATAATATTACTAACATAAGAATTGTTTTCTTACACATGTGCATTCTTTTTCTCGAGTTGGGATGATTTTTTTGGCAACTAATAGCATGACTGAGGGTCGGGGGGCCAAAGACAAATGAACATTTATGTTTTTGAATGTTTGTGATAATTTGTACCTACTCATGTAATTATATAAACTAATGTCTGAAATATCTATAATATAGTGTTTTTATTGTATTTGTGTTGTAAATTTTATTTCAATTAAATCATGTATTTTCCCCTGTATTTGCTCCGATATTTGTTGTTGCAGTGTAATGTAATCTTAACACCATACTGCAACAATATGCCCTTTTATCAGCGCTAGAAAAAACGATGATAAAGAGATTCTTTATCAGCTCTCCCTTTATCTACACTATTTTTAGCACCGATAAAAGATCTCCTTATCAATGCTAAATGAAAGCGTTGATAAACATGGAGTTTATCACCGCTTTTATAACAATGATAAAAGGCCTAGAGCTTTTAAGGGTGCTCCGATTGTTAGCGCTTTTTGCGTTGACAAAGACCTATTATAGCGTTGTTAATGGCCTTATGTGCGGTAGCATCAGACCCAAACACCTCTACAGCCCCACTAAGCTTCATTTGAGCACCATCGGCTTTGGAAACATGCAAAAGGGCCAGACCACACGGATCCGAGCCCTTATAGTATAAATAAATATTTTAACATATTTACCTATAAAATATATTTTTAAATATACAAACCATATGTAAATAAAAAATAATTTTCCAATTTATTTAAACTTTAAATGTATCAATATGTATATAACTATACAAATGTATATACAATGTTTATATATAAATATGTGTGTCTATTTTAACAAACATGTATATATTTATGTGTATATTCTTATATAAGTAAATAAATATTGATATTGATATTGATAAAGAGGGTATTTATCAACACTAAAAGTAGCGCTGATAAATGCCTCTTTTTTCAACGTTTTTTCTAACACTGATAAAAGTGACATACATTTAAAGTTCCTTACAATATTGGCGCAAGAAAAAAAAACATTGATGGGGGGGCGTGAGCGCTAATATAGGTGGACAGGTGGGTAGTGAGGGTTGAAAAAAAATATATAAGCACTGATGAACCCTATTTATATCAGTATTTTTTTAGTGCTGATAAAGAGTGCATTTAACAACGCTAAAACTAGTGTTGATAAAAGTGACATACTTTTATAGGCGTTTACAACATCAATGCTTTTTACGTGCTCGTAAAAGTATTTTTACACGTTGATAAAGGATTAATTTGTCAAAATTGAGCGGAATAGGGTGACACACTTACCGGTGACTTGTGCTCTTTATGACGGTTCACAGTTTTGGTTGGAAGAGTTTTCTATCTGGGTGAACTCTTGTATCGCCGTTATTGTGGTATAGTAAATCCAATAACTAGTTTTTTTTTTAATTTACCGCTGTTTTTTTGCAATTATAAAAGTCTTTGGCTTCTAGTAGGGCTCAAAATATTTACATTTTTAAAGCATTAATAAAGATCATTTTTGACTGAATAGTTCAAATTACATAAGAATGATCGTCACCAACGAGTCAATACAGAACACACATAAAAGAAGATAATAGAAAAGAGTTAGCAAATGAGATTTGATCTCTGATAGACCAATAATCTACAAATTTTTCTATCTCACAACTTCGAAGGAATCCATGGAAACCCATTTTACAAACTTTTTTCATAAAATAAATACACAATAATAAATGACCACATTAATTAACATAACAATTGACAGGCAAGAAATCATATAAATGTTCTCATAATTAGTAACCATTTTTGAAACTCAAACTTTGAAAAAAGTCCAAGAGTAATAAAAAATCAAATGGGTGGGTGAATCAGTCAATGGGTTTGGATAAAAACGAATGATCTGAAACCAAAGTTTATGATAACACCCATTGATTACATCCAATTAATTTATTAACTTATTGCCTAGTTGTTTATTTGTGGTATATAGTATCCAACGTGCACATGCCCCTTATTATTTCTTTTATTGCCATTTTTTTGAGGGTCTTTTCCCAGTCATAGGTAGTCTTCAAAGTCCAAAATGGCAGTCTAATTAGTAAAATTAAATAATGGGCAGCAATTTATGGGAAAAGCTACAAATCCGAGGGCCAAAAGTGGAAAAAAAGAGGATGGCATAAAATCTAGTCATATATTTAACATTAAATCGCGCAGTATCCGATACACGGATGCAATAATTAAGGGGATGAGAGGGATCTGCTGTCTGATCAACAAGCAGTAAGCTTTTTACTGTTTCTGAGAAGTAACGTATATATTAATGTTATATTTATATTTGTATGCATATATAAATACGACCTCCACCGAGGAGACGAGTATGATTCTGGTCGCTAAGCAAAATCTCTCTCTCCCTCTACCTCTCTCTCTCTCTACCATCGTTAGGGAAGGAGGATATGGGCAGCAGTTACTATGGGGAGCCAAGGCTGGGGAGTGATCCTCAGAGACCCAGGAAAGGGAAGAAGAGCCAGTCGGAGAAGCCAAAGCAGCCCCAGCGGGGGCTTGGGGTTGCCCAGCTGGAGAAGATCCGATTGCACAGCCAGTTAGCCAGCACTTACCTCCCTCCTCCACCCTCCTCCTTCCACCCTCATTATCCATTCCCATCCAATTTCTCTCATCATCAGGTTCTCTCTCTCTCTCTCTCTCTCTACCCCTCTCTCTCTCTACCCCTCTCTCTCTCCTTCTACCTCTGTGTAGGTTAATGATTAAAAAGTTTCATATACTATTGTGTGCAGATGGGGATGGATGGATCAAATTTCGGATATGAAGCTGATTCCCAAGCTAGGTATTTAATTAATATCCCTCCTGTTTTTTTTTTGTCTAAACTCCTACACCCAAAAATCATTGCAGATAAATGAATCCCCCTTTGCCATATTTTAGTATCAGTAGGATAGTACGACACTATGGTTTTTCTTCCCTTTCCTTTCTTTCCATCCAAAAAGGGTTGCCTTTTTTCCCATTCCAAAAAGATTAACAGTTAAAAAAGTTTTTGAATGATACTTCAAAGCTTACTTAAATTTCCAGATGGAACCCTGGAAATGGTATTTTGGAGAGCCAGCAATTTGCACAGTCTCATGACGTGACGCGACACTTCCTTGAACAACAGGGCGATGAGGTACTTTACATTTTCCATTCACTTTTGTTTCATAATGACTTGTATGAAACAATGTTTAAATTGGAATGAAATTGATTTCTTTCCATTGTTGACTTAATTGGGTTCATAAAATGTTGCATGGATTGTATCATTTGAAGATATGTATAATGATGGGATCTATAATGTTATGTGGGCAGGATTCGCTACATAGGAAAATAAAGAATGATCGGTGGCGTCTGATGGGTTCAAGCAGTGATCAAAGTTACGCGCCGAGTGGTTCGGAAGAATTGGACTTGGACCTCAAGTTGTCACTTTAGTCACTAGACTATATGGTTTGTCAAACATAATGAGCTTGTTTTGGTTTTGAATGTAATGTGAAATCTCAAAACAAATATGCCCCTCATCTTGTGATGTTGGTCAATTGTTTGACTCGTGATTTTGGCATTACCCACATCAAGATCCGTTTTCTTTTATTGTTGATGTCGTTATATCTTTAGAAATTAACACTGTGTTTGGTGATATTTTAGTAAAAGAAAATAAATGATTTGATAGTCTATATAAGGATAAAAGAAAAGAAAATAAATGATTGTGGTTTATCTCCTTGTGTTTGGATCAATAACTTAGTAAAAACAACGATTTGGATTTATCTCCATCGTGTTTGGTGAATCTTTTTAAAATAAAACAAAAGAAATTATTTTGTGATACATGTAGAAAACAAGGATAAAATTGGATTTTTAAAATATTAATAACCCTTCACCACTATTTTCTTCTAAATCATTCCATTTTTGGGATGATTTAAAAATAATAACCGAATAAAAATCAATTTCTCTCCATTTATCCCCTTATTATTTCTCCTCTCCTAACATTACCTTACCAAACATCAGAAATATATTTATGCTCTCAATATCATTTCTTTTCTCCCCATATCACCCGTGTCAAAATGAGATTGCATACGAAGTTTTATTGGATTGTTTAAAAGTTCAAATCAACGGGGTCATTGCTAAGAGTCCCCTTCATACAACAAATTTTATGGGACTTTAATTTGAAGATGTTGTTCAATGGAACAAATTGTGAGTGTTTAGTGGTGCAAAATAAACAATAACTGTCGCTGGAATCATAATGTATAAATATATACATCCAAGGAAAAACATTAAACTCAAATAGAAAAATAGAGGAATGGCAAATTTTTTTTGTGTACGGTTAATAGAATTCGCTATATTTTAATGTTTATGGTTGGAGAGGAATAACATTATTGCATGGCGTTATGGTGCTTTGAAAATGAACACCAATCAATGCCCTGTTACACCGTTTTTAGTTCGTTGAATCTAATTATTAAAACTTAGAAAAAGGTTTAAAAAATGGTTATTTATAAATTCCACATATTTGACGGAAATAATGTTTATATATATACCTTTAATGAAAATATCTATCTTGTGTGGAATTGGTTTGACTTACTGTCTATGAAAATTTTGCTGGCCACAATGCACTTTTCTCGTTGCTATCAACTATTAAGTTCAGCAGATTTTTCCCTTCCTCGCCCAATGCTTTGCAATCCCTGAGATAACTGCTTGTTTCAAAGCATTTTGACAGTTGTTGGGTTAGCTGCCGACTAATAAACATGAATTATAAATAAGTGGAAATCATATTTCAACTCAAAGAACAATTGACACGACAGAATTTGGAGGGTTGCCCATATCGTAATAGCTGACTATTTGTGTGGATATGTATGAGTTTTCTTTAAGGAATTAAATGCTCGTTTGGTTGAGCATTGATGTGTTTTCTTTCAAAAATTCAATGTTCATGCACCACCCACGGTGCTTTTTTTTTTCTTTGAGAAATAGATGACTGAGGATCAAAAATGAACTTTTATTTTAGCCAAGGACCCCCACATGAGTTGATGGGATCCGAATCTCACCGTTCTTGTCTCCATTGATTTGGGAAAGTATGAATAGTCCTTCCTCTCTTTCGATTTCTCCCCTGGAGTTCACGCGAGCCTCTGCGGTGTTGGATCTTTCTTTGGTGACCCACTTTGGGAAGCAACGACCCTCCGTGGATGCCTTCGACGGATTTGTCTTTTCTTATTGGATGTTTCAAGAACAGGCGATTGTAGGGCTTTTGGATTTGAGGCATATCTTGATCTGTTTTGCAACCAAAGAAGACCTAATCTCTGCTTGGGAAAATGCTCTGCTTATTATTTCAGATTTTTGTTTTTTCGACTTTTGGTGGTCGTTCGATTTTCATCTGGAGCGCGATTCCCCCATTACGACGATTTGGATATCGCTTTTCCAGTCTTCCCTTACCTTTTCAGAATCTAGCGATCCTTCGTTTGATCGACAATATGATGGGTTGATTCATCTGCTACGATCACCATACCCACACTATTTGCCATCTAGTTTCTCTGAGAATTTTTATTGAAGTCGACATCTCCAAAGACCCGTAGGATTTCATCAGCCTTTCAGGTTGAAGGTGAATTGTGTTGGTATCAAAAGGTATGATACGATTAATGGGTTCTTTTTGATCGTTTTGTAGGCATCTTGGTCATGATACTCGCAAATGCCGACAATGATTGTTTTGTAACTCTTGGGTGGTACTCCCATCAGATTCCTTGGGTGATGATCTTCCCATACAATTTGTGGGGATGGATGGATTGAATATCTCAGATGTTGTATAGCATCCAAAGACGCTGAGGTGGAATAGTTAGGTATTGGTGAGATGAGTCATTCTACAATCATACATAAAGAGGTGACAACCAAGAATCCTGAGCTGAGGATAGTGGATATTTTTGATCAATTAAGGTGTGATTTGGGTGAATGTACTTTGTCAAGGTAGGTGCAATGAAGTTTAGGGGAGAATGAGGGGGTGTTTGCGGCCCCGAGAAGCAGTATACGGAGCTCTCCCTCATATACAGAAGTTGTGAGAGCTAACCGTGATTCTCCTCAAAAGGTTATGATCTAGGAGACAAGTGAGGATGGTCTAACCAGTTTCAACAAGGAAACTACAAGGCATGGGGTCTTAGCTAAGCAGGGGGTTAGGCTGAAAACAGTGAACATGTCATGCCCAGTAAAGAATATAGATACTATAAAACTAGGCAACCACTTTGAAGGACTGGACATTGAGCGACGAGAACAGGAACAAGGAGATTCAACATAGGCATATCATTCCTTCGAGGACCAAAGAACGTATGGGGGAGAGACAAATGATGAGAGTGTTAGTTTCTTCTCAGGAGATAGTTTAGAGGAGAGACAAAGTAGAGGAATTCATTGCCCGATAAGGAAGAAATGATAGAAAGGAAACCGTGACTCTGGGAGTTGTATCTTGACCAAGGGGAAGAAATCCAAAGAGAGGAAGGACTATTCCTACTTTCCCAAATCAATGGAGACAAGGTCTGCTAAAAAGAAAAATCACAAGGTAAGGGACGATGAGCTAGCAACCAATGGAAATAAATGAGATCTAATTATGCATTCTGGGGAAGAAATGTTGGAGGAGGGCTTGCAAATTCAGGACTCCCAAGAAGATGCAAATAGGATAGTCGATAGAATGCTTCTGGTGGATACCAATGATGTGGAAAGGGGGTGGTTCGATAAGTAAGAATTCATTTTGAAAAGAGGTTTCAATGAAAAGAAATCAAATGTGGAGGAGTTTATTTAAACATGAGACATGATGGATAATGGCTTTGAAGAGATCATCAAGGATAACTCAGAAATAAAGGTAAGTTATTTACATTGGAACTTATATGTAGATAAAGATTCTAACAGACGTAAACTCAATTTTAAAAATTATATGTTCTATTATAGTGTTTGATGCATTGTGGTTATGATGTGTGGGGGTTCTTGTGATGAGTTGGGTGTGGAATGTTGGTGTAGTTTGGTAATGGTGTCCTTTTGTGCGGGTTCTCACTCCACCCTCAAAAGTGATCTTTTTAGAAAATAAAATATTGATTTTGGCTAAGGAACCCCACAGTTATAAAAGTAATAAATAATGTAATTACCAGATCCTTAATTGAAATAAACTTTCAATTTTAATAAATTTCTCTTTATTTAGGATAAATTTCATTGTTTATTTTTTTTGAAAAAATATTTCCACCCATGAAAACATTTCCTAAATGAGATTATTTTTCAAGTCATATGAGAGAGCATTCAATATACTCAGACCTTCCTCTACTATGCTTTGAAGAAGGAACTAGTCAACATATCATGGTGAATACACTACACTAACTTCTTCAAAACTAAATCGAAGGATACACCTTCTTCAATTTAACTATGAAAAAGTCACTAGTCAACATAATGTATTCTTTCGAAGTAGTTATGAAGAAGATGTCATGCTGATGAGTATGTTCTTAAAAATATGAAAATATGTTGTCCGTTCAAGATGTTTTTTGAACTCTGTAACAAGGCATTGGGCTGGAAAATGCCATCTATTGTAAATTTAAATTTAAAATTACTTTTTTATAATGGTATATAATTATGTTTTTATTGTCATATTTTCCAATAATTTATTCCTTTAAAAAATTGGTTTGTGTTATATTTAAACAATGTAATTTAAATTAGTAGTTAAAATAAATTATTAAGTAAAAAATTCATTATTTAGTTAACTTGAAAATGGTAAAAAACAATATTCAAAATAGTAAATTAAACATTTAGAGAAATTAATGATTAAAAAAATTATTCATAAAAAATATGGTTCATATTCTTGTTTATATTAGTATACTTAATTTTTAAAATACATTTATTTGATAAATGCTCACCTTACAGAAAAGTTTTAAGTCCCAAAATTTTATAAAAATATAATTTTTTTTAGAAATGTCTAAGGAACAAAGTGTAAAGACCCCAAAACTAGTAGTCTAGAGTCGATGGTTATTTTATTAAACTAGAAAAAAATACAAGTGATCACATATTAGCCTTGGTAAACTAGATGCATACTTGAATCTCAAATTACACAGGAAAATATAAAATAAAACATAGCATTTTTTGAGAACATCACTATTCCCACTAGTATATATTTGTATATCAATCATAATTCACTTCCTAGAATACTGAAGAAAGGAAAAATAATAAAGGTGTGAGCTCATATGCTCAGTTAGGGAATGAATATAATAGAAGCTATCATAGACTAATCAGGGCATGGATAATATAGTTGAGATAAACAATAATCAAATATGACATATAAAAAATATCATTAAAAGGGGACTAAATCCATGGATAAAATAAAAAAATAAATAATCACATGGATGACAGTAACTAGTTTCATAATGATAGAATGCATAATATCGGGAATCATAATCTTATAGTCAAGGTCTTGTGCTAAGAAAATATATATAAACAACTAAGGATTACACCAAATACCCAAACTAGATTGTCTCATGAGACATATTGATGCATTGAGGGGATATAACAGGCTCCTCCTATCATCTACAAAGTCAAATGCATTCATTATATGAAAAAAGTGAATAGGAATTCAATACATAATCAACATAAATATTCTTATTGGAAAACTAGCATACATAATGTTAATATTTTCCATAATGAATAAATATTACATGATGATAAGCCATATAGAGTAATATGGTGGATGATATAAAAAGAGTATATCTCCATTAAAACATAATTTTCACTAATAAATGTTGGAATAGGTGAAAATACTTTTAAAAGATCTTCAGAAGACTTCTTGAGGAAAAATATCATTTTAATTTTGAAATCACTTATAATAAAATCTATAAATTCATTAAATATTAAGGAAAAAATTTTCTTTGAAAAAAAATATAGAAACTTATAATGGAAGCTTCAAAGCATTGATCGATCATGATAGAGGGAAATCACTTTCTTGTTGTGTATGTTATAACAAATATTCCTTTCATAATTTTGGAAAAAATTCAAAAGTACATCGTATGGAAAATGACAAGAATATTCATTTTCAACCATTTTTTAAAAATCCAATCATGGGTAAAAACTAATTTAAAATATCATAGGAGAATATTAAAAACATTCATGAAAACATTTTTGGAAAACATGGACATGGAAGAAAAAATATTTTTGACCGAAGAGATAAATAAAGTTAGTTTTCCTTAAAAATATTCTTCTAGTCTCTTGAGTATTTAAAAAGAGGAAAATAAAATGAAAACATGAAATTTCTATAAATAACTAGAGGAGAATAAAATATACTCTATTTAATATATAAATATCAAATAATTCTCCCAATAGAGTCTTAGACATAAACAATCTTGAATAGTGATGAGATTGTGAAATAAACCCTTACCACTTTGGTAACTTTCGAATCATAACCCCCATAAAAGAAATAAGATCAAATAAAAATTTAAATACCATGAATATATAAAGATTCATTATATAAAATATAAAATTTTCAGTAGATACAACTCATAAAATAAGATAGGTTTATAACATAACATATCTTCCAAAGAAGAGAATTTGAGACGAAGAACCCTTACCTCAATTCCAGACATTCCATGTATATACTTTAACTCTCGTATAATAAAATTATATAAATTATTTTATTTATTAATAACCATTTTTAGGATTAATAACTTAAAATTTATCAATATATTTAAATTATTTTAATGACATATTTAATTACTTAACCAGTTAAGTCCACATTGGGTGTTTTGAGGACGTTCGGTTCATAATTTCAAAATAGCTTCGGTGTGTTGACCATGGAAAAAGTGTAATTTTTTCATCATCTCTTGAATAATAATAATGGAATATTTATCATTTTTATACATTAATTATTATTTTAAAACCAACCATTAATTATGGCAATGAAAAATGAGCTACGTTACAATCATGAAGATGATAGGTCATACATACACATGAGTAACATTTCCAGTTTTCAATGATCATGATAGAAAGAAGTTAAGTATTATTTTAACTTTAGAGAATTATGATTATATCATAAATATCATATTATATTTTTAAATATATTATATATATATATCATCCATGTGATACGATGATGAAAAATGAATCATATTACTGCGTGAAGATGATAATCCACAGGTACACATGAATGAATTTTTCATTTTTGAATGGATCATAAGGTAATAAAATATATGATATCATGTCATTAAATAATTATAATTATTTCATTAATATCACATGTATACATTAAATCTATCATTATAATCATCCATGAGAGGCGGTGATGGAAAGTGAATTGCATCGGTTCACGAGCCGGTAGCCCGCTGTACACACGAATGATGATTCCATTTCCCATTTCATGGAATATTAGATGGATATAGGTCATGATATTATCATAATAACAACTAATTATATGTAAGATAATCATGTTATTATTTTATCATGTTTTAAAAATATTTCAAGGAGGTATACAAAGAAATAAATTGAAAGAGGTCGGGTTAGATGATTACCTCTTTTTCAGTAGAACTCCCTTATATCTCTTCTTAAGTACCCTTGGAATGGTCTTTTAAAAAGAAAAAAACATCTATTTTATAGATAGGTAAGTTTATAATAGAATATTATAAGGGTTGGTTGTATGAAATGACTCATGAAGTGTGGAACAGAGAAAATAGAGCGTGCCCTTTTATATGTGAGGGGAGTAAAATTCTTAGAATTTATTAAAGTATTAAATTAATATAAATTAAATTTAATGTTCATGTAGATACAAAATAATAGAATTTGAAAATAGGATGAGTATGAGTCGAATTCCTATCATTTTATAAAATTTTGACATGGTTATATGATGTTTTCACCCTTATCTCTTTGTCTTAACCCATCGTTAACCTATTTGATGGTTACCATGATATTAATGTATTATACTATTTAGGGGTCAAAAAAGTTACTATAAAATGAAAAGTGATCCATTAATGGACCATCACTGATATTTTACACCATATCCTATTCACTTGAAAAAAGATATGTTTTTTATGAATTTTAAATCCTTTAATAAAATATTGTCTATTATAAAATACCATTAATGTCAATTTTGGAAATACATGAAATATTATACTATTTTATGCATCTATCTTCAGTAAAATGGTTCAAAATGACATGGATTTGAATATAATGAAGATATGAATTTAATATAATCATTCTATTAAATTTTGATTTGTTTAGATGTCATTTTAAAACATATCTTTTGGTTTAACCCCTTGGTTAACCAATTTTAACCTTAACCATGGTAATGAATTTTTAAATATTAAAGGGTTATAAATTTACTTATAAGGTATCAATTGGCTTATAAATGGGTAAGGGATGAAATTTTAGACCCTTTATAATCCTAATTGTC
The DNA here is from genome assembly GCA_963277665.1 of Viscum album. Taxonomy (NCBI): domain Eukaryota; kingdom Viridiplantae; phylum Streptophyta; class Magnoliopsida; order Santalales; family Viscaceae; genus Viscum; species Viscum album. The sequence continues at coordinate 798,309,839 of OY728130.1, read as the reverse complement.
CTTTTACAAGAATTTTATGTTTTTAAACAATTTAAAACAATATTATTTAACATATAATATTATTAATGTCATTTTAGGAACTATTCACATAATTTGACTCTGAAAACAACATGATAGAAAAGGATTTCGGCTCTAAACCTTTCAAACATCCATAATTTATTATATTTATCTATAAAATTTATGGAACACTATAAATCACCTAAATCATTTTACTTTTAATATTTTTAAAAACATTTATTTTATTTCTTTATTTATTGGATAAATATTATGTTACCATCATGTAAGAATTTAAATAAAATATTTCATTACTACAAAATAAAAATAAATCACCATCATAAAAATAAATTAATTCATAATAAAAAAACAAGTAAATAATAATTGACCCGATCATGAGCTTATCTAGTGTTTGATTTATTGAGCAGAAAATAAATCAAACCTTGGACTATGGGAAAATTACTTGTGTCATTCTTGGAATGAGTTACATCATTCCACCTATACACATTTGTATCAAAAATTTGATATCATTATATTTCTATCTTGAACCCTCTCCACGTGCCTTGGAATACTCTATTAATTACAAGTATCTATAACTCACATGTAGGTGGGAGGAAATAAAGGATTGGTTATTGAGGATTACATAAATAATCATGGACACATAGGACTTTCATAATAATGGAGGGAGAGATGACATGTAGGACATAAAATTTAATTTAATATTAAATAAGTGAAGACCCATGTAATAAATAAAAATTAAATAATTCTGACACATACATAGGTCTTGGTCAGGCTCATGAATAGTCATACACATGAAACAAATATGCAAAAGTAAAATCAATTAACATTCATTTATTATTAATTATTTATTATTAAGATAAACGAACTTACATTAATTAATTAATTAATTCAATTTTTTCTTAATGACCATATGAATTCATTTAGATCTATTCATCATTAATTATATTCATGGAAAATAAATGGAAGAACCAATAATAACATATTAATTAAAAAAATTAATTTTTAATTTAAAATTCTTTAAAACCATTATTAAAATTTCCAACACTCCTGGTATGTCAATAAAAAAATATGGGTTTAATACTTCAATTTTAAATTTAATGTAATTTAATTCTGTACTTTATTGGGAGACTACACAATGCGTATTTACGAGCTACACATCGTGTACCTCAGCATCTGTGTACCTAGGTTATGCACATGGGGCTTCAATCATGTATCCTGGATGGACTACACGACATGTACAAGCCAACGACACACTACACATCACTCTTTCCATGTGTCCACACAACTTGCTGAAAAAATCAGCATGTTCACTTGTCGCGACAACATGACGTGTAAACCCAACTTTATTCCATGTATCACTCATTTAGTGTGTCTTCATAACTCACCGAATGGCTTAAAATATATTTTGGACATAAGGAATGATGAACTACATGCTATGTACATCATTAATGCTCTATGCTGTTAGTCTCATGTGGTTTGACCATATATAATGACCCCACAGATTGCACGAATTTGGAAGCTAATTAACCCATTTTGAATACATGATGCACACACCATCTACACACCATGTAATCTGACATTACATGTGCTAGGTTGTCCTGGTATACATGTCATGTGAAATAAATGCACTATGTGTAATTATTACTAGGCATGACGTGTATCCCATGACACTGCCAGGTACAATGCATTTGGGTAAACGATGTGTGCTCCATCTATACACCATGTAATCACATGCTATCCATCCAGATTCCTAGACACCTCCTGATGGAATCCCGAATCATTATTTATCTGTTCTTGAACTTAACAAATTGTGAATCTTGAATGAAGAAATTAAAATGTACAAAATATATTAATTGAAATCGGATTAAAGAATGAATAATATGAAATGAAAAAATCAACTACTATTGTGCATATTGATCAACAATCAAATAAATAATTATAAATTTAAAATGATATTGCTCTAATACCACTTGAATGGTTCAATCATAGTGGAAGTAGCTTTGGTGTCCATTAAATTAAAATTTATTTTAATTTAGAGTTTCTTGAAACCCCAATAGAAGGTCTTTCACATTAAATTTATAATTAATTTATTTATGATTAGGTGAAATGATTACCTCATCTTAGGATCCTTTCTTCAATGAAATTGCTGATCTTATGAAAACTCTTTTTGATTACCTTCATTTCACTTTAAGGATCCAAGAGTAGAATCTCTCTAGCAGAGATCCACATGTGATCCTTTGATCTCTAAACAATCCCGATTTTTTTCTGATTGCTACCACGGTGAATCAATCTTCTTTCATTATTCATCTTGATTTATCCAAGGTCCTTCAGGCTTGAAGGATCTCTTCTCATTCTTGAGAGGAAGAGAAGAGAAGTCTGAGAGATTAAGAGCAGTCTATTGTGCACAACCATTCTCTATTCTCAATTTTCGACCAATACTACACAATAGACATAACCATCTATTTATAGAGCTAGGGATTATTTTAAAATATTATTTTATTGCATGATGAACCTTAAATAATATAACAATATTTATTAAACATCTTTCCAAAATAATAATAATAATAATAAAATTTTATGGTGCATTCGCTAACTTGCACAATAAAAAATATTATTTAACTGACTTATAATTTAATATTTGTCATCAAATGTGATCTTGGTCCTTTCAAAATCCTCAAAAAATATTTAATACCAGAATAAACACTTTATTCATAAATAAATATTTTATCCACAAACCAGAGAAACAATATTTATTAAATATTCAATAAAATAAATAAATATTTTTTATTCACAATTTAGCCAATAAATATTTATTTAATTTATGTGATTGATAAAAATTGAATGAAATTATTTCTCATTATTGTGAATAATATTTATTACATTAATTAAATTAAAATATAATTTAATCAAGATCAATTAAAACAATTTGTGTGAGACCCTCTAGGATTTTTTTCTCATAAAAATTAGGCAGAATCGCCAAAAGTCCATGATTACTAGCTAACAATGAGTCAAGAATCCCAAGAGAAAGAACTTAATGTCCCAATGATGAAAACCACATACGAACCCTCACTGTGTAATATAATCCCTTTGTCTCAATATATCATCAAGAAGGTTTCACATATGTGTCATCAACCTATATGATTGTTACATATTTCATTGACTATTTGAAATAAACATCATTACACCATGACTGTGGAATTTAATGAGGCAGTTATATTTCAATCAAACCATTGAGATTTCTACTTCCATAAAGATGGAGGGAAAAAAACTTTCCTTGACTTATTAATTAGCTAGAATTCATTCACGACACACCCAACATATCCAATATTTCCATGAACTTTTATCTTCATGGTTTACTATATACATCTAAGTGCACGAGTCATAACATGCATTAATAATAATCATAAAGTCTAAGAAGCATTACAACTAATTTAAGATAGGAATATCTAACGACACAAAAACATGAGGAATTGATACTAGCGGGTCTATTACCATGATATCTCATCTTAGAGATTACCAAGTGTGAACTTCATGAAAAGAATCCTCATTCTCTTACAAGTACTCACACCTAACGATCTATATACTATGCGTCATATCATAGCACGTTATCCGATCGTAGATATATTTTTAAGAACATCATCACGGAATTTAAAGGTTCTCATCATAATGAATAAATCATATTACCATGTTAATGTAATATATACTCTTTGGAATTATCACATCAATGTTATATAGAAGAAAAATCAAAAATCAATATGATATTTATATTAATATTCACTCCCTTGAATATTCATGTAATCTAAAGTACATAGTAATTGGTTCTAGGAAACCAAATAAAACAATTAAAAAGTTATTTCATATGATTTATAATCACTACTGTAGATATGGGATTTAACCGTGCTATAAACAGCCTTCATCAACGCTAGAAAAGTGCTGATGTTGTAAATGCCTTTAAAAGACAACAACCTTTATCTGCGCTAAAAATAGTGCTGCAAAAAGTGCCCTTCGTCAACATTGAGAATGGGGTATTTTATTGGTTCTATTTTATCATTGATAAAGGATAACTTTATAGTGATTTTTGTAGCACTGATAAAAGAGACACTTTCTCAGCGTGTTTTTAGTGCTGATAAAAGACAAGATGCAGTATTGTGCTATTGAAATTACAACACACTAAAGTATAAAATATAAAATTTATTTTCAATTAAATTGAAATAATAATACAATAAAAAAACAACACTATAAAATGATTACATATATTTTTATGTACAATTATATCAGTATGTACATTTTTTCACAAGCATCATAAAATTCAAAAACATTAATGCTTCACTGTCTTTGGACCCCGACCCCCTCTCAAAAAATCATGATCACGATACAAGTTCCTGAAAAAACTACCCAGCTAAAGAAAAAGAGTGTACGTATACAAAGAAAATAGTTATTTTGTTCGTAGTAATATAATAAAATAAATTAAACACAAATATGAAACAATTCAATAAGAAAATGTAAATTTTAAACTGAAAACAAACAATTTGAGTCATTCTAAGAACACAATGTGTCATATTAATGTGTGGTTGATTCCTATATGTCAAAAATGATTTATGGATCACTTTACTAAAGTATAAAGACAATATGATCCCATTTTATTGGTTTTAAGTATGTGACATTTTTTAAACTAAAATACCAATTTAAAAAAAATCACTTGGTGTCATATTGGCCACACCATATGTCTGATTGATGTGCGACTAATTTCTACACATCAAAAAATATGTATGGATCATTTTCCTAAAATACCAAGATAATACGAGTGTCTTTTAAAGGTTTTCAGTGAGTGACACATTTTTTTAACTAAAATTCCATTTTAAACTGAAAACATGCACTTTGAACCATATGGGTCACACCGTGTGTCGGATTGACATGGAATTGGTTACTACACATCAAAAATGAAATGTGGATCATTTTACTAAAGCATTAAGACAATATAAGTGTGTTTTATTTATTTCTAGTGAGTGAAACATGTTTTAAACTAAAATTTCACCTTTAAAGTGAAAACACACATTTAGAGTCATACCGGTCACAATGTGTATCAGATTGAGATCAAGCTGATTCCTATATGTCAAAAATTACTTATGGATATTTTCCTATGTATCAAAATAGTCTGAACATGTTTTCTTGGTTTTCATTATGTCACATATTTTGAATTTAAATGTCAATTTTGAATAAAAACACACACGTTGAGTCATACTAGTCACACCACGTGTCAGATGATATGCGATATATTCCTACATGTCACAAATGAAATATGATTCGTTGTACTAAAGCATAAAGAAAATATGAGAACAATTTGTGAATTTTGAGTATGCAACATTTTTTTTGAACTAAAATGTCAATTTTAAATAAAAAAATTCACTTTTAGTTATACCGGCCACACTGTTTGTCTGAGAAATATGCAGTTGATTCGTACACATTGAAAATGACCTATGAATCATTTTAATAAAGTATCAAGAAAATATGAGTGTTTTTTTATGACAACCCAACTCTTTATTTCACACTCAAATATATTTTATTACATAAAAGCTTCAATTGATACAACATATAAGATCGATAAGTCTAGTGTCATTGGGGTTTAAGAACATTACATAACAACTTAAAACATAAAAGACACATCTTTATTGAAAACTTATTTTACATGACCATACACATTCCTTCATACTTAACATTGCATGGGATAACCTGAGGACATTCATAAAAAAAGGGGTGAGCTATAAAGCCCAGTAAGAAAGTAAACAAGGAATAAAATGAATAATATATTACATTTTAGATAATAGGTATATCAATGGATTATAAGAGAAACATGGACATAAAGGCATGATATAGCATGATTATCATAACATGGAAATGTGGAAAAAACACTTAACATGGTATTAGTATGAGCCAAGGCTCATTACGCATGAAGCATGAGTAAAGCCTCATTGAACTTCAATTATCATGAGTAAACCCAAATTACACTTGACGTATAATGCTACTAATATTTACCCAATGCATTGGAGCACTATCAGGGCACACCCTTCTTAATCATTTCATTTCAAGCATAAGTGTGCCACATGGATCATACAACATGAAATCATTCAACATCATCATTTATTCCACTATAAAGGAATGTGGAATACATATATTAAACTATATAATCAATAACTAAATGTGTATAAAGCTGAACACCCTTTATAAAGAAATGGTCATGGTATTCACTACACAATGACTTTGGCTTGGAAAATCATGGTGCAATTTCGGCAGTATAACGACGATATATAAGAATCCATAAAAATGGTTGATAAGAGAGAAAGTGGTATCTCATAATTTTTATATGAAATAGACTGTAAGGGGGTTCATATAGGTACATGTACTAACATATGTAATGTAATTTAGATGCATACTATAAAAGAATTGCTTGAATGTAAATGAGAAGAGAGAAATTCCTTACGGAATTTCAGCATGGTAACAGGTGTACATGAGAGGCATTAATGAGAGAGAAAGGGGTATATAATCATTAAAACATAATGATAGAATTATTTGTGAGGTGATAAATCATACTCCAATATTTTTAATTGAAATTAAAAGGGTATAACAATATAATGAAATTTGGACAAAATGATAAAGAAAGAAATCACTTACTTGGAAGTGTGATCCCAAAGGCTTGGGAGGGGCTCGAGAGAAGATTATTGGAATCTTGGGGTGACTTGGGAGGATTTTAGAGAGAGGAGGTAAGGGTAGGGACATTATACAAGGGTTTTGAGTGAAGAGTAGTGGGAGCTTGGGCGAGTTTATATAGTAAAAGAGAGAGAATTCTTTATTATTTAGGTTTTGGACACCACACATTAAACTACTCAAAAACACAAACCAACACATAGTTTTTCACATTATTTTTGCCAAAGGGGAGTGTAAAAAATTATTTTATAAGGAAAATAGCCTAAATTCTTAAAATATTAGGCTTTCTTATGTGGAGGTGAGTCACACTCTCAAGGAAAACATTTTTAAAGGCTAAAGTATTTTATAAGCCTTGGAGGGTCCACTAAAGCTTTTCAAAATAAATCAAACAAACCTAAAATCACATTATTTTAATGGTAAACCATATATTGGCCAAACATACAATTTATAGTATTTTATTACATCACTATTGGGTCATTATGATGTCATAAAACACATTATATAATTAAACAATATTTAATTTTTACCCAAAAATTCCACTGTCTCATAAAATTATGAAAAATTTATTGTTGGATAATTTCAATGTCTTGATTCAAAAAATAATATTAATTTTATCTAAATAATTTTCTAAATATGTGAATTTTTACTTTTAAAATGAAAACCGACATTTATCTAAAATTCATGGGGTTGGACAAAAATAGCTTTCAAACCTTAATAAAAATTATAATTTTATTTATAAAAATTATACGATCATTTATATTTAATAAAAATTAATTTAGTAATAACATTTCATTAAAATATTAAAAAATCCATTAATTAATCAAAATAGATTTCTTAATTGAATATTAACTAAAAATACTATTTTTTCTTTAAAAACTATTTACAGAGTAACAATAATAAAATGAATTTATATTCTCTATATAAAAATAATGTACATAATAATAGTGCTAGGGTATTGTTACATAACCCCCTATAACACCTGCATATAACTGAAGGGTAAGGTGTGTGATAGTGGCAGACTCTTGGGGAGGCTCAGATAACATCACTCGGGTGGTAATCTCTACCAACTTCCACTTCTCCCATAGGCGGTTCTGTTCAAGATTAACGTGTTGAACCTTGACTTGGGATTGGTCAAGATTGAATCCTAATGATGCTACCTTCTTTCCGAGCTCTGATAAATGGGCTTCATATGGAGAAATTCTACTGAATGAGGCCATCTCTTCCTTTGTCTGAGTAAATTGGATTTGTTAAAGCTCTATATTTATACTAATCATATGATCAATCTTAAACGGCTATATTAGCAATGGTCAAAATTATTAATGGTATTTTAAAATCCAAAAACATAAAACCAAGGAAGTGGATATAACCATTTAACATAATAAGATATTTAATTAGATCAAGAGGAATTTTCATTAATAAATGTTTGGGTCATTACAATATCCCCCCTTAAGAAAATTTTCCCTAGGAATTTCATTTTCCCACACTAAAACAAATACAGGTAACTATGCTTCATCACTTCCTACAATTCCCACATTGCTTCTTCAAACTTATGGTTTTGCCACAACACCTTGATGAGGGGAATTGTCTTATTTCATAGAAAATTTTCCCTACGTTCTAAGATCTTCACCGGATTATCTTCATAGGAGAGGTCATTCTCTAATAGTACCAACTATGGATCGAGTACATGCAATAAATCAGGTATGTACTTCCTCAAGAGTGATATGTGGAATACATCATGTACTCGAGAGAGGTTTTGTGGGAGTGCTAGTTGATAAGACACTACTCCAATGCGATCAAGGATATCAAAAGGGACAATGTACCTTGGACCAAGCTTTCCCTTCTTCCCAAATCTCATAACTCTCTTCCACGATGATATGCAGAGGAATACCATGTATCTGACATCAAAATCTATGTCTCATCGATGATTGTTAACATAACTCTTTTGTTGACTCTGAGTAGCTTTAATGCGCAACTGAATGGTCTTAACCTTCTTCACCATTTCTTCGACCATTTATGGACCTAAGAGTTTTCACTCTCCAACTTCATGCCAACATACCAGTGTTCTTCAACTATTCCCATACAGGGCTTCATAATAATCTATTTGGATGCTTGAGTGGAAACTGTTGTTGTAAGAGAACTCAACTAGAAGAAGATATTGATCCCATCATCCTTTTAAGTCCATTAAGTATTCTCTTAACATGTCCTCATGTTTTTGGACAGTTCACTCAGATTGGACATTAGTTTGAGGATGATAAGTTGTACTGAAGTTTAGCTCAGTATTCAGAGAATGTTGAAGACTCTTCTAGAACTTAGAGGTGAATCTTGGATCTTAATCAGATATAATGGATAGTGGTAATCAATGCAGCCTTAACACTTCTCAGATATATATTTGTGACAGTTTATACAATGAGAAATCCTCTCAAATTACAATAAAGTGTGTAATCTTTATAAGATAATCCACAATAACCCATATAACATTGTTTCCTTTAGATGTCTTCAGAAGTCCAGTGAAAAATTCCATGGTGATGTTCTCCCATTTCCATGCTGTTATGGGTAATGGTTACATCATCCACTTAGACTTCTATCTCTCAGCCTTCACTTGTTAACATACCAGACACTTTGATGTTACTCAGTGATCTCTTTATTAAAGTTATCCCACCAATAATGATCTCATAGATATCGATACATCTTTGTGTTTCCTGGGTGAATTGAGAAATTAGAACTATGTGCATCATCCAAAAGTTCATTCTTTAACTCCAAATTTGATGGAACACATAGTCTTGTCTCAAATCTCACAATTCCTTCTTCATTAACATTGAACTTCAAGGATTTACCATTCCTAATAGTTTCCACTTTCTTTTTAATTCCCACATCATCCTTTTGATCATCCTTTAACCTCTCCAAAAAAGATGGTTGAGAAATTATTTGTGAAATGATTGATGATGTTACCTTATTTATGATTCTCATGTCTATCTTCATAAAATATAAGAATATTGGATCCTTTTCAATTCTCATCAATGATAGAATCATTGGGTCATTTATTATTAGAGTGTCTTCCACATTGTTTGATTTCCCAAGGAGGTAATGGATTGAGCAATCATAGTCTTTGATCAGCTCTAAACATCTTCGTTGGAGCATGTTCAAATCTTTCTGTGTGAATATATACTTGAGGATTTTGTGGTCTATATATATTTCACACTTCTACGCAAAGAGGTAATGTCGTCAAATTTTCAAAGTGAAGATTACTAATGCCAAATCCAGATCATTTGTTGGATAGTTTTTCTCATGAACTTTCAATTTCCTTGAAGAATAGGCAGTAAATGTTTCATCTTGCTTCAATAAAAAATCCAGACCCTTCTTCGAAGCATCACTAAATACCACAAAAAATTCTACACTTGTGGGTAATTTTAGCACAGTCACAGTGATAAGCCTCCTTTTCAACTCCTTAAAACTCTCTTCACATTCATCACTCCAAGAAAACTTGACTCCCTTCCGATTTAGCTTTGTAAGAGGGTTTGAAAATCGTGAGAAGTTTCTCCCAAATCTGTGATAATATCCAGCTAACCCAAGGAAGCTACATATATCTGTCACCAATGTTGGCCTCGACCATCCCTCAATTATGGCTGTCTTAGAAGGATCCACAGATATCCCATTTCTTGTGATGATATGACCTAATAATGAGACCTCCTTCAACCAGAACTCACAATTTCTATACTTTTCATAGAGCTTCTCCTTTCACATGGTCTCTAGTACAATGCTTAGATGCTCCTCATGCTCCTCCTTGGTTTTAGAGTATATTAGAATATCTTCTATAAATACTAACACATATTTGTCAAGGTAATCTATAAAGACTCTATTCATCAAATCCATAAATATTTCTAAAGCATTAGTAAGTCTGAATGACATTACTATGAATTCATAGTTCCCGTACCTTATATGAAAAGCAGTCTTAGGGATATCATCTTTCTTCATCCTTAGTAATATCTTGACCCCATATCCACCTTGGATAAGTATTATAATCCACAAAACTGATCAAACAAATCATCAATTTGGGGCAGAGGATACTTGTTCTTTATCATGATTTTGTTGATCTCACAATAATCAATGCAAAGTTTGATTGACCCATCCTTCTTCTTGATGAAGAGGGCTGGTGCACTCCATGGTGAAGCACTTAGGCATATAAACCCTTTATTCAGATTCTCCTGTAGTAATTTCTTCAGCTCCTCAATCTTTATAATATCAAATATATATGGATTCTTGGATATTGGAAATGCCCCAGGTATAAGATCAATTGAGAATTCAATATCTCTTCTAGGAGGAAGACCAGATAATTCCTCGAGAAACACTTAAGCAAATTCCCTCACAATAGGCATGTTTTCAAGGATGGTTGCTTCTTTGGACTCAATCATATGAGTAAGATACACATGCTCATAGGGAATTAATATCCACATTTAGATGATGGTGGTAAAGAAGATTCTTCCTCCTCCTTGCACTTGTACAGAATCAGGGGTCGATTTTCCATATGGAGAGTGATTTCCCTCTCATGAAAATTTATATTGGCTCTATATAGGGAAAGCCAATCCATGATAAGAATTATATCAAATTACACTAGAGAGAGTATAACAGGGGAGGAGTTATATTCATGGGATGCAATGATTTCCCCATTTTCCGTTCTCACCAACATCTTCACTTCCATGATTTGTGGTGGTGTTGGGACTGTTCTACTAAACTTTCAGGATATAAAAGAATGTGTATAACCAGAATCAAAAAGTAAATTTTCTATTATTGAATGAATAACTAGTGTACCTATCACTACTTTATTTTTAGGGTTCACTTTGGTGGTAGTGATGGAAAAAGCTCACCCTTGCTGCCTTGGAGGTTGTTGGTTGCCTTTGAAAACCCTTGGCTTAAGGAACTAGTTTTCAAGGTGCCCTGGTTCTTTGTAGTTGAAGCAATGAATAATGCGTTGAGGATCAAACAAGGCGTTCCTCTCTTTTCTTGAAGCCATGGGTTTTTCTTGTTGGTAGTTAATGGATGGGTTCCCTTATCTTCCATACATAAAGTATTTCCTCATCCCCTTCAGGAAATCTTTGGGGTGCTTCTTTCCACACCTTTGGCAAGTGGGGTGCTGTATTTTCTTAACACCATTGGATTTATCCATTAGACCACCGGAATTAAAGTCCACCATATTATTTTTATCCCCATGATACCCTTGAGATTCACTGAGCTCCATTTAGACCTTGAGGGAACATTGGAAAATTTCCTCATAGCTATCGAAGTCACGGATCGCCAGGGATTTTCGTAGGCTAGGTTTTATCCCACCAAAGAAGCGGTCAACCTTGCATTCATGGGTAATAAAAAATCCATAGGCATATCGTGCAAGCCTTGTGAAGTTTTCCTCATATGCTTTGATGGATTCATCATATTTTTTCTTGAGGGAAAGGAAGTCCCTTTCCATCTTAAGTTAGAGGGTGCGTAGAAAATATTTATCAAAAAACATTTCTAGAAATCCTTCCATTCCAATGCCTCGATCTCCTCCTAATGCCTCATATTTTTGATCAATGTCCACCATTAATTGTCTTCACCCTCTATATGATAAGTAACCAGAAGAACCTTCTATTATTCGGAACATTGAAGGGCAGAGAAGATCTTTTCAATGGAATTGATCCATTGCTCGGTAATTGAGGGATCATATGATCCATTAAAAGTAGGAGGTCTTTGTCTCATGAAGCTCTCGATTGTGACTTGTTCTTTCTTAGGGGGGTTTGAATGTTCCTCTTGAACCATGTTTCTATTCAAAACTTGAGTTAACTAAGAGAGTATCGTGACAAAGTTCACGATTCCCACTCCCATCGAATTGGGAATCTCATTAGAACAATCATCACATTGACCTCCACATCTGTTGTTAGCCTGAGTCATCATATTACCAGCCATTAGCTAGAATAAAAGAAAAGTGAGGGGTAACACATAAAGGGTAATCAAAATACAAAAACCATTGACCTATAAATTAATTTTATTTCTTTAACTTATGATTTTACAGGCTTCAATCTGTGTTATCCATGATCTACTTCCCAACATATATTCTTATAGGAATTTTTTATTTTCCCCTAATAATGGTTAATACTATTATGAATTTACCAAAGAATATCCCCTAGGAGATTCACAACCAAGAGTGCAACAAGACTTGTTGTCATTCACCAGTTCCCGTTTGAGTCTAGCTCAAAGCGGTGTTTTTGAGTTTTACCCCTAGATACATCTATGCCAGAACTGCCTCTACCTTCTCGTATCCAAACAGGGATGTATTTTATTGATAAACCACTTACTAATTACTCAAAAAAATTTAGGGATGTTTTTATTATACTTATTCTTATCCTTAAGGCTTTCACTAGGGTTTTCTAATCCTAATATCAAAAATAAATAAACCCATCCTCTGATACCAACTATAACAACCCTTCTCTTTATTTCACACTGAATCATATTTTATTACATAAAAACTTCATTTGATACAACATAGAAGATCGAGAGGTCTAGTGTTGTTGGGGATTAGGAACATTAAATAACAACACAAAACACAAAATACACATCTTTATTGAAAACTTCTTTTACATGACCATACACATTCCTTCGTACTTAGCATTGCATGGGATAACCTGAGAACATGCATAAGAAAAGGGTGAGCTATAAATCCTAGTAAGGGAGTAAACAAGGAATAACATAAAGAATATAGTACATGTTAGGAAATAGGCATATCAATGGAGTATAAGAGAAACATAGACATAAAGACATGATATAACATGATTATCATAACATAGAAATGTGACAACAACACTTAACATGGTATTTGCATGATCCAAGGCTCATTTTACATAGAACACGTGTAAACCCTCATTGAACTTGAATTATCATGAGTAAAACCTCATTGTACTTGAATTATCATGATACTAATCTTTACCCAATGCATTGGAGTGCTGTCAGGGCACACCCTTCTTAATCATTTCATTTCATGCATAAGTGTGCCAAATGGATTATACAACATAGACTCATTCAACATCATCATTTATTACATGATAAAATAACATGGAATAAATAAATGAAAATATATGATAAATAAGTAAATGTGAATAAAGGTGAACACCTTTTATCAAGAAATGGGCATGGTATTCACTACACAATGACTTTGTCTTGGAAAATCATGGTGTAATTTCGACAACATAACGATGTGACATAAGAATCCATGAAAATGGATGATGAGAGAGAAAGGGGTATGTAATCATGTGTACATGAAATGGAAAGTAAGGGGGGTAATATAAATATATGTATCAATATATGTAATGGAATTTATATGAATAATATAAAATAATTTCTTGAATGTAAAGGAGAAGAGAGAAATTCCTTATGAAATTTCAGCATGGTAATATGTGTACATGGGAGGCATTAATGAGAGAGAAAGGGATATATTATCCTTCAAAAATAAGGAGGGAATTATAGGGGAGGTGAAAAATCATACCCCAACATTTTTAATTGAAATAAAAAGGGTATAAAAACATAATAAAATTTGGACAAAATGAGAAAGTAAGAAATCCCTTACTTGGAAGTGTGATCCCAAAGGTTTGGGAGGGGCTTGAGAGAGGATTATTGGGAGATTGGGGTGCCTTAGGGAGAATTTTAGAGAGAGGAGGGAAGGGTAGGGATGTGATAAAAGGGTTTTGAGTGAATATAAATGGGATATTAGGTGGGTTTATATAGGAAAAGAGAGGGAATTCTTTATTATTTAGGTTTTGGACACCACACATTAAACTAATCAAAACTACAAACCAACCCATGGTTTTTGCCCATGGTTTTATCCAAAAGGGAGTGGAAAACATTATTTTATAAGGCCAATGGATAAAAATCATAAATTATTAGGCTTGCTTATATGGAGGTGATTCACACTCTCAAGGAAAACATTTTAAAAGGTTAAAATATTTTATAATCCTTGAAGGGTCCACTAAAGCTTTGTAAAATAAATCAAAAAAAACCTAAAATCACATTATTTTAATGGTAAAACATATATTGGACGAGTATACCATTTATATTATTTCATTACATCACTATTGGGTCATTATGATGTCATAAAACACATTATATGATTAAACGATATTTAATTTTTACCCAAAAATTCGACTGTCTCCAAAAATTATGAAAAATTTACCATCTGATAATTTTGATGTCCTGATTACAAAAATAATATTTATTTTATCCAAATAATTTTTTAAATATGTGAATTTTTACTTTTAAAATAAAAACCAACATTTATAAAAAATTCACGGGTTTTGACAAAAACAACTTTCAAACCTTAATAAAAATTACAATTGTATTCATAAAAAGTATACGATCATTTATATTTAATAAAAATTAATTTAGTAATAATATTTTATTATAATATTAAAAAATACACTAATTCATCAAAATAGATTTCTTAATATAATATTAACTAAAAATACTATTTTTGATTTAAAAACTATTTACAAAGTAATAATAATAAAATGAATGTATATTCTCTATATAAAAATAATGTAAATAATAACAGTGCTAGGGTATTGTTACATAACCCCTTATAACACCTGCATAATACTGAAGGGTAAGGTGTGCGATGGTGATAGACTCTTGGGCAGGTTCAGATAACATCGCTCATGTGGTAATCTCAATCAACTTCCACTTCTCTCGTAGGCAGTTCCGTTCAAGCATAACGTGTAGAAGCTCAGCTTGGGCTTGGTCAAGAGTGAAGCCCAATGATGCTACCACCTTTTTGAGATCTGAAAAATGGGCTTCGTATGGAGCAATTCTACTAGTTGAGTCCATCACTTCCTTTGTCTGAGTAAATTGGATTTGTTAAATCCCTATATTTATACTAATCATGTGATCACTGTTTAACGACTATATTAGCAACGATCACAACTCTTAACAGTATTTTAAAATAAAATAACATAAAACCAAGGAAGTTCATATAACAATTTTACATAATATTACATTTAATTAGATCAAGAGGAATTTTCATTAATGAAAGTTTGGGTCGTTACAGTTTTCTCAGTTTTTAGTGAGTGATACATGTTTTTATCTAAAATGTCAATTTTAAAATGAAAACACACACTTAGTGTCATACCGGTCACACCGTGTGTCAAATTGAAATGTATCTGATTCTAACACATAAAAAATTAATTATGAATAATTTTAAATAGTATCAAGATAATTCACACTTGTTTTATTATTTTTCCATAGGAGACACACATTTTTAACAAAAATTTCATTTTTTTCTACTGTAAAATGTACATTGAGTCATATCGGTCACACAGTGTGTCAGATTGACTTTTGGATGATTTTTTCATGTCAAAAATGACTTATGGATTATTTTCTAAAAGTATCAAAACTATACAGGTGATTTTTCTTAGTTTTGAGTGGGCGACACATTATTTTAACTAAAATTTCATTTTAGACTGAAAACACATATTTCATGTCATAATAGTCACACTGTGTATCAGATTGAGGTGTGACTGGTTTTTATATTTCAAAAAGAAATTATGGATCATTATCCAAATGTATCAAAACAATTTGGATGAATTTTATCAGTTTGAGTGTGTCATGTGTCTTTTGAACTAAAATATCAATTTTAAATAGAAAGACTCACTTCGAGTCATATAGGCCACACCGAGATTGGATTTAAATTGATTCCTACATATAAAATATTACTTATGGATAATTATACTAAAGTGTACATACAATCAGAGTACATTTACTTGATTTTGAGTATGTGATGCGTGTTTTAAACAAAAAAGTTAATTTAAAATAAAAACATGCATTTTGAGTTATACCAACCACATCATGTGTCTGGTTGACATGATGTTGATTCTTATACATCAAAAATGAATGTTGGATCTTTTTAATAAATTAAAAATACAATATGAGTGTGTTTTCTTGGTTTTCATTAAGCGACACACATTTTTAACTAAAATGCTATTTTTAAACTGAACGCACGCACTTTGTGTCATACCAGTTATACAATGTGTAAAATTTATGTGTCAATAATTCCTACATGTCATAAATGATTTATGTAACACTCCACGATTTTACATTATATCTATTTTTAAATAAATTTAATCACTTTGATAGCTTACGTTGCACGCAACACCCAGCTTAAACAAATAATGAAATATGATTATAAACTAGCTGTTAAATTGGTAAGTGTGAATAAGATTAACTATATTGTAAAATATATATAAAGTTAATATTTATTTATGATTATGAAATAAACACATAATTTTTAGTATGGTTACTTTATTCTTCAAATATATGTTTTCTTCAAAAAATTATTTTTATTGCTTTCTATGAGAAAATAAATATAACTAATATTTTAAACTTTAAGAAAATGTATCTGATAAAATGAAATTATTTTTTTAAATCAGCATATTAAAATTATCTTAGTCTAAATAATTTTTAATTTTTTGAAAAGATTTGTTTTCTAGTGAATAGTGAAAAATACCGATTTTTATAAAACCATTATTTTATTTATATAAAAAAGTATCATTATGATTTGAATTTGATCTCAATGAAGTCTAATTAATCTTTTGTAATAAATAGTATAATTTATTTAATTTTAATTATATTTATACCTTATTTTTGTATCATTACATTTTTGGGCTTAATAATACATTTTTCAAGAAAACTATTTTTCGTTGTGTTTTGTGGGATTAATTTTAAATTAAATTTTGCAACTTCTATGTTTTTAATTTTGAAAAATAGATGCCATATTTGGATTAATAAAGACAAAATTTAGTAAATCTTCCCTGTAATGACCTCAAAATTTTTAATGATAATTGTTTCCTGAAATTGTGTGTTATTTTATTCTCAACAAAACCATGTTTTTTAATAAAGTGACTATAAATGGAAATGTGACCATCTAGATTCAACTGTTATATGACTGTTGTAAAATTATGACTATTGGAAAATTATGACTATTATAAAATATGATCATTGGGTACTATACTCTGGATAATAATTTTAACATTATAATTATAGTTTATAAGTAATATTTTGATAAAGGATAATTGATACAAAAAAGAAGAGTCGATGACCTCAACCAGTAAAGTCATTCCATTTGAAGTCAATTTTTCAAAGCTTGGGAGGGAGGTTTCATCACTGAGGTTTTCCCTTGACCAAGACCAAGTGGAGCTTTAATAAGTGAATATTGAACATAATCACCTACAGGAGAAGTTTAAGTTAGTAGAGATTACCACTCAATCGATGTTAGCTGAGACACCCCATGAAACTACCATCATGGCACACCATACTCTTAGGGCGTACATGGGTGTAATAAGAGGTTATGCATCCCAAAATTTTGGTGTAATTCCTTTTTTTAAATAAAATTGTTATTATATCATTTTTTAAGAATAGTTTTGCTTAATAAAATTAAGATGGAATTCGAAAATTTGATTTTTTTGATATAGATTATACTTTTCAAAAAATAAGTAATTATTATAATAAATAAAGGTATTATGAATAATGTTTATTTAAATTAAATATCATGATTAAAACACTCTTATATAAAAATAAATGATAATTTATTTTCAAGTGTCAGAAATTTGACTATGCATTTTCAATCCGCTATTATTTATAAAAAATAAGGATTTTTATACTTAAAATTTAAAATTATCATATTTAGAGAATTATTATGATAAAATAAATATAATTTTTGAAATCATAATGTTGAAATTAGGTTAGGGTGAATTTATGATAATTTTCTAAAATACTTTATTTTTTCATGAATTGTAAAAATACAATTTGAGTTTTTCGGTATGTTAATGAAATCATAATTATAACATAGTGATATAATAACTAATGAACCACAATACACGACTTAAAATATGTTATTTTCTTAATATCATTTATTTTAATAGATTTTAATCAATTTCCAAATATATAATTTACTTTCCAAACATATAATTTACTTTCCAAATTCTAAAATTGAAACTTTAACTTTAAAAAATGTTATTTTGTAAAAACATTAACTTTCATTACCAAAATAATTAATATAAAATTATGTTCCACTATTGTGTATTAAAATAACTTAACAGGTTTCCCAATTTTACTATATCATGGGAAAATACCATGGTAAATACCATAGTTTTGCATTTACCACTACCAAGGTGTTTGAAGGCCTTCATTTAGAAATTAATAAACAAATCCTCCACTTTTTATATAAATACCCACCCATTTATCCATTTTATTTCACTCCCATTTAATCCTCAAAAAATATAAGAAAGTTTTACCACCCAAGGAGTCCTCTAAAGGCATCCTCAATCCCCTAAGGTCCTAATACTCAAATTTTAGGAACTACTCTTTAAGGTAAGTGAAATCTACACTTCTCTTTTCCATTCAAGTTTCCTCTTTATGTGGTATGCCTTTCTAATTTACAAACTAAGTTCTTATATCCTATTTATTTTTTCCCTTTATTGTATTTTATTTTTATGAATGGGAGACTCTTTTACCCTATCTTTTTATTCTTTTCCTAAACCATGATTTATACCCATTATGCTTCAAATTTTACTTCTCAAAATTTCTCTCTTCTCCTCAAGAAATTACCTTTTATTTTCTTTATGTGAATACCCAAAACTCTTTATTTTCAAGGGTTATTCAACAAGATATAAAAATTATTTATTTTATTATGTAATTCACATATATAAACCCTCATTCCATTTCCATGGGTTTTAAAGGACATAAAGATATTGTCTTTAATCACATTTTAAAACGCCATGTTTTTTATATGAAACCCATTTCTTATATTCTCCATGGGTTATTTATGAATTTTTTATATTATGATATATATAGATAAAATTAATTAATACATCTAAAGGTTTCTCCCTAGGAGCACTCAAATTCATTGCGTAAATAAATTATTCTCTAGATATGACATGTTTTATGATACCTTGGTGAATAACATTGGTAATTTTTATGACACCTTAGTGAAAAAACTTAGTGATATGCTTAGAAATATATCATTTAAATTTTTTAGAGAAATTTATATATTTTGTTTCAATTTATTTTTATTATTATATACCACTTTTACTTTTCTCACACCTTTATTATATTCCTCAAGTTCTTATCGGTATTTCTATAGATCACATGTAAACTATTTCCCTTGTTTTTCCTTACTTGCCCTTATGCTCACCCTTTCCTTTTATGTATGTACCCATGTTATGAGATTCAATAAATGCACATATGATGAACCTATGATGAATCCTTTCAAGTATATTAGAAGATTTTTTTATGTTTTCATGTATTATGTACCTTCTTTCTATGAAACTAAACTTTAAAAGATCTTCTATTTGTATAATGTAATGAAAAGTTTATGTAATAAAAAGGCAGGATTCCATAGTTGGTATTAAAGGAATATTTAGTTACTTGTGAAAATTATGATTTTAAAACTTTATAAATAACCTTATAGAAAAGTTAAAATATAGGAAAAAATCCTATTATTTTGTTAAAGTGTTAAGTAAGTGGTTTTCGAGCAAAGAAATCCCAATATGGATATGAACAAGTGGATGTGGCTATGTCACAGATGTACCTAGGGGTAATAACTATAACGCCCTGACCCCAGTTACCCAGATTCGGTGCATTATTACATAGCATTGGCATGATCACAAGGAAATCATGTCCCGAAAGACCAATCAGTTTAGTATTATTGGAAACAAGATTCATACATAAGTTTAACTTTACAACTTGAAAGGAAATACAACACTAATTTATTCCATTAGAAACATCCAATCCTCTTAGATTATACTGGAAAGTCACTCATAACTAACTTCTTCATATCCTGGGAAAATGAAACATAAGAAAGGGGTGAGGTCAAATGTAACATCCCAGGTAAATAAAGAATAAAACATTTTCATATTTATTAATATTTGATAATTAAATATTAATTTTACTTTAAAGGGGTTTCTATGTTCGATAGCATACCCGATACGCAACAAAGAGATTCTTTGAAATCTTACGTTGCACACAAGTAATAAAATAATATTATTTTAAATGGTAGTTAATACATAGAAGTTGTATTGGCGGGAATGAATAGAAATAACTAAAATATGATTATATATGTTTGTTAAATGTTTTTACATTTATCCAATAAAGGATAAAGGCTTAAAATATGAAAAGAATTCAATTTTAGGCATAAATACTCTAATATTCACCAAAAGGTCGAACTATCGCCTTTTGATGGAGAACCCTCTTTAAATATAGTTTTGGTCACTCTTATACATTCTATTGGACCAAATAAAATTCTTCTTTAGAATTGGGACATCAAAATTTACTTTTTGTATATTTTTGGTATTTTTCCGATAATGTTCTTTTTTAATGAATAGTAAAAAATGTTGTATTTTAATTCAAAACCTCTTTTTAATCTAATTTATTTATATTATTAGATTATATTTTGAATTGGTTTTAAATTTAAATTAGAATATAATTTTACCATTTAATCCAATAGTGGTCGTTGGAATTAATTTCACTTTGAAATTGGACTTAAACTAGTGTCAATCTTTTGATATATATTGTTTCATAAAAACACGCTATTTGTTCTGACAGCGGGAATTAATTATTAAATTAATTATTTTAACATATATGTTTTGAATTTTGTAAAATATACATCATTTTTGAATTAGGAATATCAAATATAGCTTAGGGTGAAGTTTTGGTATTTTTCTGAAAAACTTCAATTTTTGATGAATAGTGAAACCACTAAGTGGTACTTAAAAAAACTGATTTTTCGTTTTAAATGAAACTTTACCACCTCTGTGTCTTGAATTTAAAAAATCCAACATTCATGGTTGTCATTAAAAAGTAAAATATTGTTCAATGTGATTAAAATAATTTTTTGGTGAATAGTAACTCTTAAGTTTTTAATCGTGATTAGAGGTAATTAGTGTAATTTAAGGAAAAAATAATGTTTTAATAATATGAAATGACTTTGACACATGTCCTACTCTTATTGTATGTATCATGTCCGACCAATAAAATCCATGGGTCAACTTGGGGACCCCATGGATCCACTTTGGTAGGAAAATGACATTAAAGTTTTTTTATTTAAAGTTAAAATTAAAATGTCACAGACATGAGTTGTTTTACTAAAAAAAATTTTAAATGGGGTTATACAAGTCATATGTTTTACTATAAATATTAATTAGAAATCTAAAAAGATTTCCTACATCATGATAGTTTTTTTATAATTTTTAGACATTAAATAAATTAAATTATTTCTGACACCATGATGATGCAGCAATTACCTCATTATTTAATGATTTAAATAAAGTGAAAATATAATGTAAAATATAAGACCTACAAATGTCAAAAACCTATTGTATGGGTGGATTTATAACTCTTATCACCTTATCATCGAAATATATAATTTTGGGACCTTTTAAATCCGAAAAGCATTTTATAATAAAGTAACCTTTTATAACTTCCCAAGAGTGCCCCTCCTCTCCTCTTATAAAAGGCCCCCACCTCTACCACCTTACCCACACCTCTCAATCCTTTGTCTCAGACAACCCCTGACCATTTTGTCTCTCCACATCCATCTCTTACTCCTATAAGCCTCACTTTGGGCAGAAGTCTTCCCAAGTAAGCCTTTGAGCTCAAATAAAAAAGAGTTACCCGTTTTAAAGGTAGTGTTTTCTCTTATGTTCTTATGTTTTATTTTGCCTCTCCAAACCCCCTAAACTATTTTTTTTTCATTTATTTGGTAACAAAAATAGTATCATAATTATAATAGTATTTTTTTATAAGAATTATTCGAGCTATACTTACACACACCTACATCTAATGGTTAAAGAACATACTGTTTCTGTGGATGGCGAATTTCTGCCTCACGAAATGATGATTATTCAACACTCATATAAAACCTTCAAAGGTGGCCATTAAGATGTCACTATATTTATATATGATATATAATATGTTTATGTTTTACTTAATCTTCTGTAATGTTTATTTATTGCATACCTTTATGGTTTCCATTATGGGTAAACACGATATCTTCATTTTAGGAAGTGCAGACTACCGCCCCCTCAAAGTGATTTGATTCGTTAATACCATATGTGGTATGTATAAAGGATATATTTAATGATATTATATATTATATTATATTGGAATTATAATATACCTTCATATAATTATTATTTCTTTCCATTAAAGTATGAGATAGAAATGAAAGTAGCGTTCATGCGTACGTACGACTTACCGTCTCCATGAATGGTGCATTTCATTTCTTATCCCCAAATGTAATGTACTATTATAAGTACATATATATAATGGATATATATGATGTATGTTACATATAAATGATGAATATAATTTTGGAATTAAAATATACATATCTCTCATTTTGTTTTAATTCCATTAATATGACATAGAAATGAAAGTAGCGTTCATGTATACGTACGACATACCGTCTCCATGAACGGTGCATTTCATTTCTTAACTCTAAATGATTGTGTAATATTATAAATGCATTTATATACTGGATATATATGATATATATGGCATCTAAATCATGAATATCATTCTTGAGATAATGGATATTTGACTACGTGAACAACTTCTAAATATAAGAAGTTCACTTTTGACTCAAGTACCAAATATCAACAAAACGACCGTTATTAACATAAATAATTACATAGTATTCATAACATGCTAATAAGTGATATAAAAGGAATAATGAACTTGAAAAAGATTCTTAAGAAAGTAGAAATTTACTCAAGTTTATTATTCAGGACATTAAATAACGGTCGAGTCAAGTCGGACCCGAGGTATGGGACTTCGTCTCAATCTCCTTTCATTGAGGAATATTTTATTTTATACACAACCTTATTTTATATGGTGTATAAACCCCTTTTACTTTTACGTTTATCCAAAAGGAATATTTTTTTATATATGAAGCATTTTACTAAACGACAAAAGGGAATGTTTTTGTCGTACATATGCGGCGACAACGAATTCTCCGCCGCCGTGACCATTATTTGAGTTTTGGATTCCTCTACAAGCCATACCTTTTTTTAAATGAAAAATAAATACCATGTTTTACTTTTCTTTTATTTTGGTATTGAAAATGGTTTTCATAATGTTTTTATTATATCAATGTGTTGTATTGATATCTTGTGATTGAAATGTGGAAATGTTATGTTTCCTTTATGAATGTTTTATGTGATATGATTATGTTATGGTTCTTGGGAATTGTTATGAAGACGGGTGGTTCCGTGATAAACTAAGGGTGGGTGATCCCGATATAGCTCTCCATTGCATTGGGTAATGCGAAGGGGTTAAACGTTAAGGTTTCTCAGAAGAGATCTAGGGAATATACTGTGATGGGTATTCCAAACGTAACCAAGAGGGTTACTCCCTACGTAAGAATGTTATGAATGCCTCAAGTTACCTTTATGTCTTATGATTTCTATGTTTTATTCGTGATTTGATGAGGTATGTTAAAGTTCTTATGTTTTATGAGTAAAGTATGATTTCATTGATTCTTACGTATACATGTACTCATGTTTCCTTTCCATATTTTTATATCCTTTACTGAGCTTTTTATGCTCATCCCAAGTTTTTGAAATATTTTTCATAGGTCAAGGGAAAGGTACATGATGTGATGATAGTGTCAAGGAAGTGTCAAGAAAGAATCCATGTTTTATTTTAAATATGTTTCTGTTGATGGAAAAAATGAGTACTATCTTTTATGCAACGACTTTTGTTTAAATGTGGAATGTAATGCATGTTTTATGATCTAATTCTCTAAAACTCTAAACCTGAAAAGATCCTCAACGTGTATTCTTGAAGTAACTCAAGATTAAGTAATGTTTAAGGTTGGGGCCTTATAGTTGGTATCAGAGGTCTGTTTAGACAAATTTAGGAGTTAGAAAATTGTTAAATTATAAATTAATTTATGGTATTAATGAAATGATATAGCATTTGAAGATTACCATGTTGCTTCTCCTAATATTTTTGTGTGTTAGGAATGGTTTTTTGTAGAGGAAATAGAACAGATTTTCTGGGAAGGCATACAGAGGGAAATAACCTTTCAAATCAGTATCATGAGATGGTCAGAATCAGAACTAAACAGTTTGTTGCAGTGATGACTTAGTTGACTCAGGTGAAAAATTATGGTTGTTTTCATTGATAATGTTTTGGTGTTTTCTAAAAGTAAGGAGGAGCATGAAAGAAATTTAAGGGTTATTTTTCAAACCTTAAAAGAAAAGAAATTGTGTGGGAAATTCAGCAAGTTTGAGTTTTGGTTGCAACAAATTTCTTTCCTTGGTCATATTGTTTCTAAAGATGGAATAACTGTGGATCCTGCAAAAACAAGAGTTGTTGAAGAATGGCCAAGACCCACAAATGTAACTGAGATCCGTAGTTTTCTTGGTTTGGTAGGTTACTACTGATGGTTTTTTGAAAATTTTTCACGGTTATCTAGTCTAATGACTAAGCTAACTCGGAAGGGTGTTAAGTTTATCTGGACAAAAGAATGTGATGATTGTTTTTAGGAGTTGAAAAAAAGATTGGTGAATTCTCTAGTTTTGGAACTTCCTTCCAAGAATGGTGAGTTTGATATCTACAGTGATGCTTCATTGAAAGGACTTGGTTGCATCCTAATGCAGAATGATCAGTTAATTGCCTATGATTCATGTCAGTTGAAAATTCATGAGGTAAATTACCCTACACATGATTTGGAATTAGCTGCTATTGTTTTCGCTTTAAAAATTTGGAGGCATCATTTGTATGGAGTAAAGTGTGAAATATATACTGATCAAAAAAGTTTAAAGTATATATTCACTAAAAAATAATTGAACATGAGACAGAGGAGATGGCTAGAATTAATCAAGGATTATGATTGTACAATTCATTACCATCCTGGAAAAGAAAATAAAGTGGCTGATGCTTTGAGTTAAAAAAGTAATGCTTCATTAACAATGTTGCATTTGGAACGTGATCCTTTGGTTAAGGATTTGATGAACTTTGGCATAAAAGTTGTTGGTGCAGGATGTACTTTTGTTTTGTTTCAGGTATCAGTGAAATCTTCTCTATCAGACAGAATCAAGAAAGCATAGAAGCAAGACAACAAGTTGTAGAAAAAGGTAGAGCTGGTTCATAAGGATAAGTTGCCTGAATTCAAAATTGATAATGATTGTGTTTTGAGATTTGGGAAGAGATTGTGTGTACCTTGTGATTCACATTTTAAGAGAGAGTTGTTATGTGAAGCTCATAGTTCTCTGTTTTCAGTTCATCCAGGAAATACTAAGATGTATAGAGATCTTCGGGAGTCTTACTGGTGGGATGGAATGAAAAGAGATATTTCTGATTTTACTGTGAAGTGTTTGACTTGTCAACAGGTTAAAGCAGAGCGGCAGTTACCGAAAGGGATGCTTCAGCCTTTACCAGTGCTGGAGTGGAAATGGGAAAATATATCCATGGACTTTGTTGTGGGATTTCCAAAGACACCTCAAGGTAATAATGCGATTTGGGTTATTGTTGATCGCTGGACTAAATATGCTCATTTACTTGCTATACAAGATAATTTTTACCTAGATCAACTTTCTTGTTTGTATCTTAATGAGATAGTCAGGTTACATGGAGTTCCTCTCTCCATTGTATCTGATCGTGATCCCGGATTTACTTCTAACTTTTGGAAAGGCCTTCAGAAGTCGTTGGGTACTGAATTAAATTTTAGTATAGCTTTTCATCCTCAATCAAATGGGAAGTTAGAACGAACAATTCAGACTTTGGAGGATATGCTACGTGCTTGTTCGATGGATTATCAGGGAAGTTGGGACCAACATATTTCTTTGGTTGAGTTTTCTTATAATAATAGTTTTTATTCCAGTATATAGATGGCTCCATTTGAGGAATTATATGGGAAGTGGTGTCGAACTCCAATTTTTTGGGATGAAGTGGGTGAAAGGAAGGTGGTGGGACCAGAATTGGTAGAAGTATAGCGACCCCCAAAACCGGGGTGATAAATCAGACATGACACACTTAACATTTCATCAATTCAAGTTTTAAATATCATGTCTCATCACAATAGAGGATCGTGAGGCTCGGGATTCTGGGAAACCAGCTGCTTCTGAATAGCTTCATTAATATCAACCGTGCCTGAAAAATTTTAAACAAAACGTAGGGTGAGAAAAAATGCCCAGTAAGGGGGTTTTAAAACATTTTCAAGAAAAATCTTTCTTAAATCAGTCCTTTTGAAAGGAGTAAAAATACTTTTCTAAACCAAAACATTATCATTTCTTAAAACAAGAAAACCATCTTTCTTTGAAAATCCACTTGCACATGAAGCACGTACTTGAAATGAGCTTTAATGTAAACATGATCAGAGTGCGCAATATAAACAGAGTAAGCAATGCATAATGATATAACAAGGTTACTTCAATTCCAAGGGAAAATCTATGGCTAAGCAGTAAAACATGCATATCAGGGTTTGTGTGTAGAATGCAGTTTCCTTTAACAGTTTGCCATATGAAAAACAGTTCTTGTCACATAAAGTACATTTTCATGAACATGGGAGATTTCAACTAGGGGTTATCCTGTTAGTTGGACGAACCCCTGATTAACCTTTATCATTACATGTAGAGGGAATGTATAATCCTGGACTTGTCATGACTTTTCATCATGACCGTAAAACATACATAACAGGTCGAGGGTCACTGCCCGCCCTGTTTCTTTAGCACAAGTCAAGGCTAACTGCCAAGACCGTCGCACATGGTCGTCTCATGAGACTCTTGCTTTACCCAATGCATTGGAGCGCTATATAATTCCGGGCGCACCCGTCACATGTAGTCCTATACATCCCTTACATATCTTGACGTGGCCATTCGTTCATAGGGTTTCATGCATTCTTAATTAAACCTCATTTTCACAAAATTCCTCATTTACCCCAAGCAGTGATAAATGAAAGTTCTCAGTTTCATGAGTTGAAAATACTTTCAATAAATATCGTTTTTAAAACATAGTTTTAAATTACTTACTATATCATTTTATAAAATAACTACGTTCAAAATTTCATAAAAATAATCCAGTGTCTGTGAAAGTAATACGCAAGCTTTTAAAATTAAAACATCATGCTGAGGTCGCTTGAAATCGTTGAAGGCTGTCTGGGCCTACCCACTTAACGAAGGATGGGTTCACCCCCCAATTCCTTCCTGTTTACAACGGTCAAGCACCGAATTTTCCAAAACATTTTAAGCCTGCCTTAATTACATATATATTTTCACTGGAGTTTTCTATCTTGAAAACATGCCGTTGCTTTAAAATTCACTTTCACAATGATTTACATGTATATACATATTTATATAACAACCGATTCTTGTAAAAACTCGACCGAAATTAAAACAGGACCCTTTCATTAAAACATTAAGACATGCATGCTCATGCTTCGTGCACATGAAAAGTTCACATGGGTTTTAATAAAGTAAACATAACACTTAATATTCAATACATCCAAAATTCCCAATTAAAGCATGGTCACCCATTAATTACACATGTGATGATAAATGGGTATCCTAGGCGTTTAATACTGGCAACTGGAGTTACAAAGTGCATAATCAGTTCATTATGTACGTTTGTGTAAACTTTTCCATTATCACATGGGAACACACCTACTAATACATGAATGTGTTTATAAAGGTTCAGAAACCCTTACTATCCATTTTAAGAAAAATCCTGATTCTCCGAAGCAGTGATAAATGAAAATTCTTAGTTTCGAGAGCGATTTTGAAATCCAACCAACCCATAAATTCATCATGTTATACCAAAATTCATTACAAAAGGGATAAGAAAACCAAGTACACGTTGGTGTACATACACATCGATATAATCGCATGTATGTATTTACCAATATACTTCGTATACTTGCATGATTTTGCATGTTCGTATAATTACCCAAAAACCTTCATGTTTATAGGCAAAATAAAAACCAGGGTTATAAACACGAAAAAGAATTGTATATTTGCAAATGTCCTCTTATTCTTATGTGTATATAAATATATATATACATATATTTATATACACAATGTGTATAACATTAAAACTGAGATAAAAAGAACTCGAAGGAAAAAAACTGCCTTTAACCTAATCGAATTCTAGATGAAGAAAATAGTGGTAACCGGTTCTTAAGGCCATGATGCAAATTCATATACGCGTATATACTCATGTAAGGTGTGTATAAATTATAATGTACCAAGGCATAAGAAGGGGTTTTTCCCTCTTTTCCCACTATCCGATTTATCAAGTTGGGAGAGACCTCAAATTATGGGTTCGCACCCGGTTCCCATATACCCGAAATATATATAAACACATAACATGTATATATATATATATATATAACAAGTATAAAAGTGTATGCAACTATATACCCAACCCGGTTTTTACATAAACTAAAAAAAAAATAAAAACGACCCTTACCAGAACTTGATGAAGAGGAGGAGAAGAAGAGATGGTGCAGCAAACCAGATCCAGAAGCCAGAAGCCGAAGGTATGAATAAAGAACATATATATAACAGGTACAAATGTGTATATAGCCATATGCAAGCCCGGTTTTTTTACACAAACTGAAAAAAAATAAAAACGACCCTTACCAGCACGGAGAGGAGGGGAAGACGCGGCAAGGAGGCATGGAAAAAAACGGGTTCACAAGCCATAAAATATATAACGTATATTTATATACAAACCGAAACTTGAGCAGGCAAAAAGAAAAGAAATAAGAACAGGACTTGACCCTTACCAGTTCGTCGAGGAGGAGGAAGAGTAGGGTGCAGCCGATGCTGGATCAGAGGTCGGCACAAAGGGTCTCAGTGCAAGGAAGATCTCTTCGGTGCAGGACCACCCTTCTACCTTGGTGCAAGATCTCCTCAACCGGTGCGGGAACAGCCCCCATGCCTGCAGTGTAACCAGGTCTTAAAGCCGGAGGGAACTTCGCGCAAGGGAGGCGACGGGGAACCAAGGCCGGGATCAGTGGCAAGCTGTGTGGAAAGAGGGCGTTGCTGGGTCTACACGGCGAAGAAGAAAGAAAAAAAGGATGCAGCAGCACTGCTGGTTCGACGTGAGAAGGAGGAGTGCGACGTGGAGAAGGAGAAAACGACCGACGGCTGGGATTTAATCGACCCGATTCAGCGGCTGAGGTAAGATGCGGCGCAAAGGCAGGAGGAAACACGGGCCTCCCCTACCCGCGATTTGTTTCCTTTTGAAATTTTTTATTTTTTTTATAAAACTTTATCATTATTTAACATTCAATTATTTACAACTTTAATTATTTTAATAAAAAGTCTTTTGTCAATCAATTTAATCAAGACTAATTTATATTATTATTATTAAACCACTCTTATTTAAAATATATCATGGGGAAAAAAAATATTGATTTAATCAAAACATTTTGTTATATGTATATATATATATTTTTGAAACATAAAAAAAAATTTAATATTAGATTGACATTATTATTAATCCTTAATTATTAATTACATACTATTTCATTAAAACACAAGTATATATATATATTAATTTCCCTTGCTAGTTAACTATCCTAATTTTCTTAATTTAGAAGGTATCATTTAATGCAACTATGTTTTATCACACATACAAGTGTGTTGGTGAAAATATTATCACCACAAAACACCCAAGTGATATAAACCATTATTTGACGTAGTTTCTAAAATAATTAATAAAAGGTTTAATCATACGAGAAATAAGGTATCTATTTTGATGCAAACTCATAAATGAAATCCAACAGGTTTGATATAACTAGAAAAACAAATGTTTAATTATTCAAATAAAAGGTATAGTGGAAGAGGACAATAATATTAATTTTTCTCCATTTGAAACATAAAGTAAAATTCTTATTTTGGAAAACAAGAGGTAATTAACGTTGGTTTCATTTTAGAAAAACAGCCCACCTATCATTCTGATCATTTTTACTCCCAACGGTCAAAATGGTCAAGGGATTCGTTGAGTACCAACGGTCGGATTTATGGCCGTTTGAGGTCCAACGGTCAGATTTGTGGCCGTTTGAGGTCCAACGGTCATCTTTGATGCTTATAAAAGGATTAGGTCTCGGGTGACCCTTACCACAAGTGACCCGGAGGAGATAAAGGAAGATGGTTCGCATGATCCCCTTGGTGTTGAGCACGGTCGCGGTGGCGTCATCCATTCTTATGTTCCTTATGATGGATGTTCGGAATCCCTACCGCATATTCGGGCTCCTAGTAGTTCTAAGAAGTCTTCCTATCGTTGTAATCGTATTTTTGGTTGGAATCCTCGGTTAGTGATGTTTTGATTGTGGGAAGTTGTAATCGTCATGTTTCTTAATAAAAGAGTGTTTCATTCATGCTTGTTGCTTTGGTTTTCGTTTATTTTCATTTTCTTTTTAAAGCAAGATGGTCTATCTAAGAGGGGAAACATATCATTACACAAAACATGAATTCTCGGGTTGTTACATTATCTCCCCCTTAAAAGAATTGCGTCCCCACAATTCTATTCGTAAAAAGACAAGAAAAGACTTCGTTCGCACAACATCACCAAAACTGAAGGCCTGGCTCAGTTAACGGAACCCCTAAACAGGTACACAGCTCCTCTGTTTCCCTGACCCAGATACACTTTGAGCAATAAGACCTGCACTCCTTCTCATGGGCACTACACACAGGCTTCCACAGGGAGGCCCGTGCAATAAACAACTCCGAGACGTCCGAGCGGACGAATCCCCTAGTAACCCTTCGAACTTCATTACGCTCGAGGTAGTTGAGGGGGACGACGTGATTGAGAAGGCTGACGTTCAGGATCTGAAACATGTAGGCGGATCTGAGGTTGCCGTCCTGAGCTGCTATGAGAAAGGAGGCTCTGGCGGAGAAGTTCCGTGCCAGAGAGAAACACTGAAAGAGCCCTTCATGGTATCTCCACCTTCGCCTATAGTAGGGGAGCTGGGTGGCGGCAAGGAGGTGGATCACATATTCATTCTCCTGACATGCACGGAGAATTTCCGGACTATTTGCTATATCCAGAAAACGCTGGCAGGACCCTCGTAGGTGGAGAAAAGAGGGAAAGTCCACCATACAAGTTCTGATCAAAACAACCTCTACTAACTCGTCAGGTAGAGACGAGAGGTTCATCTGACTTGCCATCTGGAAGAAAAGATAAACAAGAGAGGTCACCTATCAACACTAAGAAGAAAGAGATCATAAACTTTTTAATTAAGAAAATTTACACATTAAAGTCTGAGTTTTCCAGATGGACACCACAAAGAGAGGCGAAACTCTCTAACTCCACAAACCAAACACAGGAAGAACAAACAGGACTAAAGTCATGGGGACATTTATATCGCCTCTTGAGTTTAGCGTGGGGGGTGTGGAGTTGGGAGACGTCGGTATACACTTCTTGCCTAAGAGACACACGTGTGGACTCATTCTCCAACGCTCCGAAGTCCATTAACTGGCCCCAGAAGCCATAGTGCAGGACCTGACACAGATAAGCCGCTCGAAGATCTCCGGCAGCAGTAGCTTCTTGGAAAGGGTTATCTAGCATTGTGCCAAATTCCTCGCCAGCTGTAAACACTCGGAAGAGTCCTTCGTGATACCTTCCTCGACGTGCATACGAGGGAAACTGGGTCATCATCATTAGGAGATAATCCATCCCCATTCCCCGGTGGAGACTAAGCACCCTAGATGAGTTCGACACATCGTACAAGTGCTTACACGTCATGCGAATGTGAGCATAGTTCAGGAAGTTTCCACGGCTAACTAGAGATATAATGTTCTCTAGAGCCTCGGTGGGAAGTGACAAAAGGTCAGTAGGTACATCACCCATCTGAAAATTATTTTTACTTAGTTAGTCTTAGCAATATATTTATATCACCTGGTTTTCCAGAGTTTCCCGAACCCATCCTCTGATACCAACTATAGCGACCCCCAAAACCGGGGTGCTAAATGAGACATGACACACTTAACATTTCATCAATTCAAGTTTAAATATCATGTCTCATCACAATAGAGGATCGTGAGGCTCGGGATTCTGGGAAACCAGCTGCTTCTGAATAGCTTCATTAATATCAACCGTGCCTGAAAAATTTTAAACAAAATGTAGGGTGAGCAAAAATGCCCAGTAAGGGGGTTTTAAAACATTTTCAAGAAAAATCTTTCTTAAATCAGTCCTTTTGAAAGGAGTAAAAATACTTTTCTAAACCAAAACATTATCATTTCTTAAAACAAGAAAACCATCTTTCTTTGAAAATCCACTTGCACATGAAGCACGTACTTGAAATGAGCTTTAATGTAAACATGATCAGAGTGCGCAATATAAACAGAGTAAGCAATGCATAATGATATAACAAGGTTACTTCAATTCCAAGGGAAAATCTATGGCTAAGCAGTAAAACATGCATATCAGGGTTTGTGTGTAGAATGCAGTTTCCTTTAACAGTTTGCCATATGAAAAACAGTTCTTGTCACATAAAGTACATTTTCATGAACATGGGAGCTTTCAACTAGGGGTTATCCTGTTAGTTGGACGAACCCCTGATTAACCTTTATCATTACATGTAGAGGGAATGTATAATCCTGGACTTGTCATGACTTTTCATCATGACCGTAAAACATACATAACAGGTCGAGGCTCACTGCCCGCCCTGTTTCTTTAGCACAAGTCAAGGCTAACTGCCAAGACCGTCGCACATGGTCGTCTCATGAGACTCTTGCTTTACCCAATGCATTGGAGCGCTATATAATTCCGGGCGCACCCGTCACATGTAGTCCTATACATCCCTTACATATCTTGACGTGGCCATTCGTTCATAGGGTTTCATGCATTCTTAATTAAACCTCATTTTCACAAAATTCCTCATTTACCCCAAGCAGTGATAAATGAAAGTTCTCGGTTTCATGAGTTGAAAATACTTTCAATAAATATCGTTTTTAAAACATAGTTTTAAATTACTTACTATATCATTTTATAAAATAACTACGTTCAAAATTTCATAAAAATAATCCAGTGTCTGTGAAAGTAATACGCAAGCTTTTAAAATTAAAACATCATGCTGAGGTCGCTTGAAATCATTGAAGGCTGTCTGGGCCTACCCACTTAACGAAGGATGGGTTCACCCCCCAATTCCTTCCTGTTTACAACGGTCAAGCACCGAATTTTCCAAAACATTTTAAGCTTGCCTTAATTACATATATATTTTTACTGGAGTTTTCTATCTTGAAAACATGCCGTTGCTTTAAAATTCACTTTCACAATGATTTACATGTATATACATATTTATATAACAACCGATTCTTGTAAAAACTCGACCGAAATTAAAACAGGACCCTTTCATTAAAACATTAAGACATGCATGCTCATGCTTCGTGCACATGAAAAGTTCACATGGGTTTTAATAAAGTAAACATAACACTTAATATTCAATACATCCAAAATTCCCAATTAAAGCATGGTCACCCATTAATTACACATGTGATGATAAATGGGTATCCTAGGCGTTTAATACTGGCAACTGGAGTTACAAAGTGCATAATCAGTTCATTATGTATGTTTGTGTAAACTTTTCCATTATCACATGGGAACACACCTACTAATACATGAATGTGTTTATAAAGGTTCAGAAACCCTTACTATCCATTTTAAGAAAAATCCTGATTCTCCGAAGCAGTGATAAATGAAAATTCTTAGTTTCGAGAGCGATTTTGAAATCCAACCAACCCATAAATTCATCATGTTATACCAAAATTCATTACAAAAGGGATAAGAAAACCAAGTACACGTTGGTGTACATACACATCGATATAATCGCATGTATGTATTTACCAATATACTTCGTATACTTGCATGATTTTGCATGTTCGTATAATTACCCAAAAACCTTCATGTTTATAGGCAAAATAAAAACCAGGGTTATAAACACGAAAAAGAATTGTATATTTGCAAATGTCCTCTTATTCTTATGTGTATATAAATATATATATACATATATTTATATACACAATGTGTATAACATTAAAACTGAGATAAAAAGAACTCGAAGAAAAAAAAACTGCCTTTAACCTAATCGAATTCTAGATGAAGAAAATAGTGGTAACCGGTTCTTAAGGCCATGATGCAAATTCATATACGCGTATATACTCATGTAAGGTGTGTATAAATTATAATGTACCAAGGCATAAGAAGGGGTTTTTCCCTCTTTTCCCACTATCCGATTTATCAAGTTGGGAGAGACCTCAAATTATGGGTTCGCACCCGGTTCCCATATACCCGAAATATATATAAACACATAACATGTATATATATATATATAACAAGTATAAAAGTGTATGCAACTATATACCCAACCCGGTTTTTACATAAACTAAAAAAAAAATAAAAACGACCCTTACCAGAACTTGATGAAGAGGAGGAGAAGAAGAGATGGTGCAGCAAACCAGATCCAGAAGCCAGAAGCCGAAGGGATGAATAAAGAACATATATATAACAGGTACGAATGTGTATATAGCCATATACAAGCCCGGTTTTTTTACACAAACTGAAAAAAAAATAAAAACGACCCTTACCAGCACGGAGAGGAGGGGAAGACGCGGCAAGGAGGCATGGAAAAAAACGAGTTCACAAGCCATAAAATATATAACGTATATTTATATACAAACCGAAACTTGAGCAGGCAAAAAGAAAAGAAATAAGAACAGGACTTGACCCTTACCAGTTCGTCGAGGAGGAGGAAGAGTAGGGTGCAGCCGATGCTGGATCAGAGGTCGGCACAAAGGGTCTCAGTGCAAGGAAGATCTCTTCGGTGCAGGACCACCCTTCTACCTTGGTGCAAGATCTCCTCAACCGGTGCGGGAACAGCCCCCATGCCTGCGGTGTAACCAGGTCTTAAAGCCGGAGGGAACTTCGCGCAAGGGAGGCGACGGGGAACCAAGGCCGGGATCAGTGGCAAGCTGTGTGGAAAGAGGGCGTTGCTGGGTCTACACGGCGAAGAAGAAAGAAAAAAAGGATGCAGCAGCACTGCTGGTTCGACGTGAGAAGGAGGAGTGCGACGTGGAGAAGGAGAAAACGACCGACGGCTGGGATTTAATCGACCCGATCCAGCGGCTGAGGTAAGATGCGGCGCAAAGGCAGGAGGAAACACGGGCCTCCCCTACCCGCGATTTGTTTCCTTTTGAATTTTTTTTTTATAAAACTTTATCATTATTTAACATTCAATTATTTACAACTTTAATTATTTTAATAAAAAGTCTTTTGTCAATCAATTTAATCAAGACTAATTTATATTATTATTATTAAACCACTCTTATTTAAAATATATCATGGGGAAAAAAAATATTGATTTAATCAAAACATTTTATTATATGTATATATATATATTTTTGAAACATAAAAAAAAAATTTAATATTAGATTGACATTATTATTAATCCTTAATTATTAATTACATACTATTTCATTAAAACACAAGTATATATATATATTAATTTCCCTTGCTAGTTAACTATCCTAATTTTCTTAATTTAGAAGGTATCATTTAATGCAACTATGTTTTATCACACATACAAGTGTGTTGGTGAAAATATTATCACCACAAAACACCCAAGTGATATAAACCATTATTTGACGTAGTTTCTAAAATAATTAATAAAAGGTTTAATCATACGAGAAATAAGGTATCTATTTTGATGCAAACTCATAAATGAAATCCAACAGGTTTGATATAACTAGAAAAACAAATGTTTAATTATTCAAATAAAAAGTATAGTGGAAGAGGACAATAATATTAATTTTTCTCCATTTGAAACATAAAGTAAAATTCTTATTTTGGAAAACAAGAGGTAATTAACGTTGGTGTCATTTTAGAAAAACAGCCCACCTATCATTCCGATCATTTTTACTCCCAACGGTCAAAATGGTCAAGGGATTCGTTGAGTACCAACGGTCGGATTTATGGCCGTTTGAGGTCCAACGGTCAGATTTGTGGCCGTTTGAGGTCCAACGGTCATCTTTGATGCTTATAAAAGGATTAGGTCTCGGGTGACCCTTACCACAAGTGACCCGGAGGAGATAAAGGAAGATGGTTCGCATGATCCCCTTGGTGTTGAGCACGGTCGCGGTGGCGTCATCCATTATTATGTTCCTTATGATGGATGTTCGGAATCCCTACCGCATATTCGGGCTCCTAGTAGTTCTAAGCAGTCTTCCTATCGTTGTAATCGGATTTTTGGTTGGAATCCTCGGTTAGTGATGTTTTGATTGTGGGAAGTTGTAATCGTCATGTTTCTTAATAAAAGAGTGTTTCATTCATGCTTGTTGCTTTGGTTTTCGTTTATTTTCATTTTCTTTTTAAAGCAAGATGGTCTAGCTAAGAGGGGAAACATATCATTACACAAAACATGAATTCTCGGGTTGTTACAAGAAGA
The DNA here is from genome assembly GCA_963277665.1 of Viscum album. Classification (NCBI taxonomy): domain Eukaryota; kingdom Viridiplantae; phylum Streptophyta; class Magnoliopsida; order Santalales; family Viscaceae; genus Viscum; species Viscum album. The sequence continues at coordinate 798,272,665 of OY728130.1, read as the reverse complement.
GATGGCCGAAAAAGGTCAGTTGATTCAGAAACACATGAGAACAGCTCAGAGTAGACAGAAAAGTTTTGCAGACAATAGGAGGAAGGATCTATTTTTCGAGGTAGGTGATCATGTTTTTCTCAAAGTTTTACTGTGGAAAAGTGTGATGTGATTTGGTAAGAAATAAAAACTGGGTCAAAGGTTCATTAGACCATATGAAATTATGGAGAGATTTGGATTAGTTGCTTACTGAGTGGCTTTACCTCTGATTTTATCTCAGGTACACAATGTTTTTCATGTTTCAATGTTAAGGAAGTACATGCCAGATCCATCTCATGTTTTGAGTCCAAAGGTAGTTCAGTTGGAAGAGAATATCTCTTATGAAGAAAAACCAGTCCAGATTCTTGACTGAAGAGAGCAAGTGTTGCGAAATAAGGTAATTCACCAGGTAATGGTTTTGTGGAAAAACTATATGGTTGAATAGGCAATGTGGGAATCTGAAAATGTTATGAGGGATAAATACCCCCACTTATTTTGATAAGTGAATAAAATTGCGAGGACGCAATTCCCAAAAGGGGGGAAGAATGTAATATCCCAGGTAAATAAAGAATAAAACATCTTCATATTTATTAATATTTATGAATTAAATATTAATTTTACTTTAAAAGGGTTTCAATGTTCGATAGTGTACCCGATACGCAACAAAGATATTCTTTGAAATCTTACGTTGCACACTAGTAATAAAATAATATTATTTTAAATGGTAGTTAAGACGTAGACATTGTATTGGCAGGAATGAATAGAAATAACTAAAATATGATTATATATGTTTGTTAATTGTTTTTATATTTATCCAATAAAGGATAAAGGCTTAAAATACAAAAAGAATTCAATTTTAGGCATAGATACTCTAATATTCACTAAAAGGTTGAACTATCACCTTTTGATGGCGAACCCTCTTTAAATATAGTTTTGGTCACTCTTATACATTCTATTGGACCAAATAAAACTCTTTTTTAGAATCGGGACATCAAAATTTACTTTTTGTATATTTTTTTTATTTTTCCGATAAAGTTCTTTTTTTAATGAATAGTAAAAAATGTTGTATTTTAATTCAAAACCTATTTTTAATCTAATTTATTTATATGATTAGATTATATTTTGAATTGGTTTTAAAGTTAAATTATAATATATTTTTACCATTTAATCCAATAGTGGTCATTGGAATTAATTTCACTTTGAAATTGGACTTAAACTAGTGTCAATCTTTTGATATATATTGTTTCATAAAAACACACAATTTGTTCTGACAGCGGGAATTAATTATTAAATTAATTATTGTAACTTATATGTTTTAAATTTTGTAAAATAGACATCATTTTTGAATTTGGAATATCAAATATAGCTTAGGGTGAAGTTTTGGTATTTTTCTGAAAAAACTTCAATTTTTGATGAATAGTGAAACCACTAAGTGGTACTTAAAAAAACCGATTTTTCGTTTTAAATGAAATTTTACCACCACTGTGTTTTAAATTTCAAAAATCCGACCTAAATGGTTTTCATTAAGAAGTAAAATGTTGTTCAATGGGATTAAAATAATTTTTTGGTGAATAGTAACTTTTAAGTTTTTAATCGCGATTAGAGGTAATTAGTGTAATTTAAGGTAAAAATAATGTTTTAATAATATGAAATGACCTTGACACATGTCCTAATATTATTGGATGTGTCATGGCCGACCAATACAATCCATGGTTAAACTTGGGGACCCCATGGAGACACTTTGGTAAGAAAATGACATTAAAAACCTTTTATTTAAAGTTAAAATTAAAATGTCACAAACATGAGTTGTTTACTAAAAAAAATTTTAAATGGGGTTATACAAGTCATATTTTTTACTATAAATATTCATTAGAAATATAAAAGGATTTACTACATCATGATATTTTTTTAATAATTTTTAGACATTAAATAAATTAAATTATTTGTGACACCATGATGATGCAGCGATTACTTCATTATTTAACGATTTAAATAAAATGAAAAGATAATGTAAAATATAAGACCTAAATATGTCAAAAACCTATTGGATGGGTGGATTTAGAACTCTTATCACCTTATCCTTGAAATATATAATTTTGGGACCATTTAAATCTGAAAATCATTTTATAATAAAGTAACCTTTTATAACTTCCCAAGAGTGCCCTCCTCTCCTCTTATAAAAGGCCCCCACCTCTACCACCTTACCCCCACCTCTCAAGCCTTTGGATCGGCCAAAACCTGCCCATTTTGTCTCTCCACATCCCTCTATTACTCCTAGAAGCCTCACTTTGGGCATAAGTCTTCTCAAGGAAGCCTTTGAGCTCAAATCAAAAAGAGTTACTCATTTTAAAGGTAGTGTTTTCTCTTGTGTTCTTATGTTTTATTTTGCTTCTCCAACCCCCCTAAACTCTTTTTTTTAATTTATTTTGTAACAACACCAGTATAATCATTATAATAGGATGTTTTTATAAGAAGTATTCGAGCTACACTTACACACACCAACATATAATGGTTAAAGAACATACTGTTTCTGTGGATGGCGAATTTCTGCCTCACGAAATGATGATTGTTCAACACTCATATAACACCTTAAAATGTGGCCATTAAGATGTCACTATATTTATATATGATATATAATATGTTTATGTTTTACTTAAGCTTTTTTATTTTTCATTTATTTCATACCTTTATGGTTTCCATTATGGGTAAACGCGATATCTTCATTTTAGGAAGTGCGGACTACCGCCCCCTCAAAGTGATTTGATTCGTTAATACCATATGTGGTACATATAAAGGATAGATTTAATGATATTATATATATGATATTATACTGGAATTATAATATTCCTATATATAATTATTATTTCTTTCCATTAAAGTATGAGATATAAATGAAAGTATCATTCATGCGTACGTACGACTTACCGTCTCCATGAACGGTGCATTTTATTTCTTATCCCCAAATGTAATGTACTATTATAAGTACATATATATAATGGATATATATGATGTATGTTACATCTAAATGATGAATATAATTATGGAATTAAAATATAGATATCTCTCATTTTTTTTAATTCCATTAATATGACATATAAATGAAAGTAGCATTCATGCGTACGTACGGCTTACCGTATCCATGAACGGTGCATTTAATTTCTTACCTCTAAATGATTATGTATTATTATAAATGCATGTATATACTGGATATATATGATATATATGGAATCTACATCATGAATATTATTCTTGAGATAATGGATATTTGACTACGTGAACAACTTGTAAATATAAGAAGTTCACTTTTGACTCAAGTACCAAATATCAACAAAACGACTGTTATTAACATAGATAATTACATAGTGTTCATAACATGGTAATAAGTGATATAAAAGGAATAATGAACTTGAAAAAGGTTCTTATGTAAGTAGAAATTAACTCAAGTTTATTATTCAGGACCTTAAAGAATGATCGAGTCAAGTCGGACCCGAGGTTTGGGACTTCGTCTCAATCTCCTTTCATTGAGCCATATTTTGTTTTATACACAACCTTCTTTTATATTGTGTATAAACCCCTTTTAATTTTACATTTATCCAAAAGGAATATTCTTTTATATACAAAGCATTTTACTAAACGACAAAAGGGAATGTTTTTGTCGTACGTATCGGCGACAACGACTTCTCCGCCGCCATGACCATGATTTGAGTTTCGGCTTCCTCTAAAAAAGATACCTTTTTCTAAATGAAAAATAAATACCATGTTTTACTTTTATTTTATTTTGGTATTGAAAATGGTTTTCATAATGTTTTTACAATATCAATGTGTTGTATTGATATCTTGTGATTGAAATGTGGAAATGTTATGTTTCATTTATGCATGTTTTATGTGATACAATTATGTTATGGTTCTTGGACATTGTTATGAAGACGGGTGGTTACGTGATAAACTAAGGGCGGGTGAGCCAGATATAGCTCTCCAATGCATTGGGTAATGTGAAGGGGTTAAACGTTAAGGATTATCCGAAGAGATTTAGGGAATATACTGTGATGGGTATTCCAAACGTAACCAAGAGAGTTACTCCCTACGTAAGAATGTTATGAATGCCTAAAGTTACCTTTATGTATTATGATTTCTATGTTTTATTCATGATTTGATGAGGTATGTTAAAGTGATTATGTTTTATGAGTAAAGTATGATTTCATTGATTCTTATGTATACATGTACTCATGTTTCCTTTCCATATTTTTATATCCCTTACTGAGCTTTTTATGATCATCCCAAGTTTTTGAAATGTTTTTCACAGGTCAAGGGAAATGTACATTATGTGATGATAGTGTCAAGGAAGTTTCAATAAAGAATCCATGTTTTATTTTAAATATGTTTCCGTTGATGGGAAAAATGAGTACTATCTTTTATGTGACCACTTTAGTTTAAATGTGGAATGTAATGCATGTTTTATGATCTAATTCTCTAAAACTCTAAACTTGAAAAGATCCTCAACGTGTATTCTTGAAGTAACTCAAGATTAAGTAATGTTTAAGGCTGGGGCCTTATATCAAATGCTCAGTAAGGGTAAGAAATACAACATAAGATAACATAAATATTAAGCATGGTGAATAATTGAAAACTCATGCCTTTACGAATAATAAACATGAACACTTTTATGGTAGGAATATGAGATGAGTAAATAATGCCATAATAAAACATAATCATGGGTATTCTACTAGTTGAATGACCACATGAACCATCAATATTATTTTCATATTGAGGGAATGTATAATTCCCAACATTCTGAAACATTTTGTCAAGGCCTCTACCAAGACATCTAAAAATGATTAAGGTATCAGGAAAAACCATATATAAAATTAGGAAAGGCCTCATCCAATTACATGTATAGTTGTCTCATGAGACCTACTGATGCATCTAGGATCTATAGCAGACTCCACCCGTCACTTACTAAGTCCAATACATTCCTCATATGAAAAGGTTAAAATATAATATAAACATTAATATTAAAACTAGCATATGAAATGTCAATACTTTAACCATAAACCATGAATGGTATAAAAATAACACATTCATAGTTAAACATATCACAAAACCTTCAATACAATATGGAAGATTTGTATCATAATTAATTGAATTCAAACAAGATATAAAATCAATCAAAGGATGTTGACATAAATGAAATCAAGACTATTTGAGAGAAATATCTCTTTATTTTTTTGAAATAATTTAATGTTACATAATTATAAAAGAAAATATTTATTTTTAAAATATTCTTATAAGCTTGTATGGAAATCTTCGACAATGTTATAACGGTGGAGATTTACTGCACCCGTCGTATAAGTTAATAAAACATTCTTACCTTAATTTTGTCAAAAAGGTCGTAAAGTACCTTATTTGGAAAATGATTGAAAGATTATTTTCAAAACATATAAGTTCAAATAAGGGTATAAATGAAATTAAAACATTATCTAGTAAAGAGTAAAAATGTTTTTAAATACATTTTAAGAAACATGGATGTGGATGATAAAGAAGTCCCAATAGATACTTACGTGAAAACATCCTCGAATAATAATGAGATTGTGAAATTAACCCTTACCTTGTACTTTTTCTTGGTAAAGGGTAGGTTAAACTCCTGTATAATGGTGAAATAATTGTTATAAAATTATACAATAACCATAAACATTAATATGATATCATATATGATCTTCCAATATTTATTTGTTAATGATATTTTACTAGTATCATCGTTTCAGGTGTTAACTGATTTGTTTTCGTTTATATTATTAGTTACGTAAGACATGATTGTTATGGATAGGGTGTATTTGATTGATATCCATAATTACATTAATTTTTTTAAATATTATTTTTAATCATTATATGAAAATTATTCTCGAATGATTACGATGGGGAATGAATCTCATCGTGTTCATGGAGACGGTAATCCGTACGTACGCACGAGTGACAATATCATTATTTTGTAATTAAAATCATAAGTAAATGGATGATATATTATATATAAAGAATCATTAACATGTTATATCTGTTATTTACATAAATTATACATCATTATTATACCCATCCAAATAATAATGTATTGAATAACAACTACACAACGACGTGGAGATGGTAAACCGTACGTATGCACTATGGTGACATGTTATTCATGGGATGGATAACATAATTAATATGGTTGTACCATTTTTATAATAATATCACATTATATAGAAGATACTGGAGTTATTATTTTATAATGGAAACAACAAAGAAAGAGGAAGTGGAAGAAGAAAAGAACTTGAAAGAGGTGGTGAGATATTTACCTCTTCTTCGGGTTCTTCCTTTTGATTTGATAAATATGGCTCATTAGGTTGGATTTATGATCAAAATAATGCCTCTAAGATGAATGGAGGAATGTTTTGAGGATATCTGGGTAGGTTTTGGCTGAGAAAAATGGCTTTGAAGGTGTGAATTTTAGAGAAGGGGAAGTGCCCTTTTATAAGAGGGGTGAGGGGCTCCTTAGGAAAAGATTGAAATATTATTTTATAATAAAATCATTTTTGGTTTATAATGGCTCCAAAATGAATTATTTAAATTATAAGGTAGGTATGGGTCTAAAAACTCTCAACCAATAGGTTTTAGATAGGGTTGGGTCACTATATTAACCTTATCTTTTAGATTTAACTCTTAGTTAAATAGTTTGACATTTACCATGTCTCTTTGTATTTTTATATTATATGGTTAATAAACTTACTATAAACTTCCAATAGAACCTAAAGTGGTTCTTTAATGATAAAAATATCAATATATAAGTCTTTTGGCCAAACCTTATATTTTTATTATTATTATTATATCAACCAATAATATTGTATTTTTTTTAAAAACTCATTGATGTCAATTTTGACATTATTTAATAATTTATTTTTGTTAAAGTCCTAAAAACCTTATTTCTTCAAACTAAATTCATATGTTCAATCATAACATGTCATATTAACCTATAAAATTAGTGGAATTCATCAAAAAATTTAAATTACATTTATTTGGATATTTATTATATCAATTATTTTAATATTTCATTATTAAGGTAATTACTGCGTCATCATTGTGTCATAAATAAATTAAATTATTTAATGTCTAGAAATTATAAATAAAATGTTATTATGTAGGAAATATTTTTATCTTTCTAATGAATATTTATAGTCGAATTTATATTGTGTGTAACCCTATATTAAAATTTGTTTAGTTATTAAACTTTGAATTTAACTCTTTTAACTCTTCTTTGAATAAAATAATAATAAATGTCCTAATCTAATCCAAGTGGACCTAAGAGGTTCATATTTTATTCCTAATGTTGTTTTTGGTCGAATTATACTTATCCAATTGAATTAGGACATGTTTTAGTGTAATAATAATATCATTTTTACCCTTAATTACCCTATTTACTTTTAACCGTGGCAAATAAAAGTGAAACATTACTATTCACCAAAAATTATTTTCATCTTATTGAACCAAATTTTACTTAATAATATCAACCGTGTCTCTTGTATTTTTTAAATTCAACTTATAGAAGTGGTAAAATTATGTTTTATGTGAATTTGCAAATTCTCCTAGGAGGTGGGTAAAAGACGGTGAAAAGTTCAATAAAACTTTATATATCTAATATTATTACAAAATTACTCCCATAAATTACATTGAACATATATAGGCATTATGTATCTATTTTTTGCTAAAATAAATTTAAATAATATAATTAATTATTTAAAGAAAAATTTGGTTTTAAACAACAACGCAGTGTTTTTCACTATTCATCAAAAATTGAAAGTTTTCAGAAAAATACCAAAAATTCACCCTAAGCTAATTTTGATATTCCGAATTAAAAAATTAATTCCATTTTGAAAAATTAAATTTATAAAATTTCATAAAGTGGGTATTACTATTCATAATGGCTAGTTTGATTGGCCGTGGTGTGTTAGAATGTCAAAGTTGTGTACAATGTAAGCTATTGCATTATTCAAAGGGAAATGTACTGTGGAAGCTTGGGGTGTTACAATAAATCTGATAAGGTGTGTTGGGCCTGACTTTGAATAACCTAGTACATGACAATTATCCATACTGCACACCTATTTTGACACTTCCAGGGGATATGTTTGGTTAATCAAAAGATTTTTATGAACAATTATAAAGGATTTATAGAAAATGTAATTATTTTTAATGAATAACATATTTAGGAATGATTTTTTAATACATAAATTTCTTTTAGAGTTATAAGATTCTTAAAATAAATGTGTTTCTCACTAAGGTTTTCTTCTTTTAGAAAATGATGGGAAATAGGAAGAACCGTGTAAATGGTGAGCGCAATGGACCATGCACTGACAACCCTTCGATGGAAGCCAGAATAGAAAACTTCATGAGAATAATGAATAAACTGAATCGAGTTATAACCAATAACTTGAATCAAGATGATAGAAAATATTCACCTCAAAGGGAATAAATTTTCATTGAGTCCTTTATGCATCAACAACCACCTTCTTTCAGTGGATCTACTAACCCATTGATTGATGAACAATGGATAAGCTCTATAGAAATTATCTTTTATGTACTCTGTTGTTTGGAATAAGATAAAGTCACCCTGGATATGTACCGATTAGAGGGAGAAGATTATAAATGGTGGAAAATAGTTAAAAACACGATTCTAAGAAGGGAAATTGAGGCTATGGATTGGGAAGAGTATATTGAAAAAAATTTCAAAAAAATATTTCCCCCATTTGATGAGAAAGAAAATGGAGAAGGAATTCCTAAAACTAAAGCATAAGGAGAATGAATCCATGGGAATCTATGAGATGAACTTTACAAGGATTTATCACTACACCCCTATAATTTTCATGGATCCTAATGGAAAGGTTGATAGATTCTTTGGTGGACTAAGAAAACATCTACAAATGAATCTAGAAAATCAAGACTATGAAAATTATGAGGAGATAATGCGAAGTGCTATGAGGGTTGAGATGGAGTTTGGAGAAACACAATATTCCCATAGATCAAATGAAAATAAGAGATATTTGGATCCAAACTTAGAGAGGAACTTTTATCAAGGAAGAGGAGGAAAAAATGAAACTTCCCACATGCAACAAATGTGGAAATAAGCATTCAGACAACTGCATACTCAGGAGTAGAAAATGCTAGAAGTGTGTAAGATATGACCATATTTCTAAGAACTATTGTGATGAGGTGAAACCTCAAATTCTCAACACTAACAAAAAATGGAAAATGGTTTAGGCCTATCCTTAAGTCCAATGCTTAAAGTGTTGAAATCTTGGGCACCATGACAATCACTATCCAAATATGAAGATAGTGAAGGGGAATCACCATCAACCTATGAATAGGCCAAGGGATCAAGTTCATGATTTTTCTATCATGATGGATGAAGTTGAAGCTCCAATTTATGTAGTGGTAGGTACTCTCATAGTTCTCTCAAAACTTTCAAATACTTTGTTTTATTCTTGTTCTATACATTCCTTTATTTCCTCCATGTTTTCAATGAATATGGATTCAATCCTTGAACTACTAGAAGTAGGGATACTAGTCAAGATTCCTAGAGGGATTATCCAAGAATAAACATTGTATAGAAACTCTAGTATTTACTTTTGTGAGCATAATATCATCGCAAATCTAGTATTCATTCCCATGTTGGAATTCAGAATTATATTAGGGATGGACTTGCTCTCAAAGTATAATGATAATATAAACTACAAAATTAATGAAATTTTTGTATTCCCGAATGAAAAACCTACAATAATTTTCAAAGGAGAGATATATCAACCTGAGATTTTAATATAAGCACCACCCATAGCCTTATTTATGGAAATGATCAGTGAAGATGAAGAATAAAATGAAAGTTTACAAATAGAAAACATATCCATCATTAAAAAATACATTGAAGTATTTCCTGAGTATTTACCTGGACCTCCCCTAGGAATAGAGGTAGAGTTATCTATTAAGCTCATGCCAAGATCCAATTCAATATCAAAGACCCCATATAAAATGGAAAATGTCGAGTTGGAGGAATTAAAGAAACAACTCCAACATCTTTTGGAGAAGGGGTTTATCTATCCAAGTGTGTATCCTTGGGGAGAACATGTTCTCTTTTTGAAGAAGAAGGATGGATCAATGCATCTATGCCTTGATTATAGAGAACTTAATAGTATCACAATGAATAACAAGTACCCTCTTATAAGGATTTATGATTTATCTGACTAGCTTTGTGGGGATAAATTCTTCTCCAATATTGATATTCGTTCTAGTTATCATCAATTGAGGGAAAATAAAGAAGATATCTCTATGTATTCCTTCCAATCAAGATACGGTAATTATGATTTTGTTGTTATGACCTTCATCTTGGATAATTCTACTATTATATTTATGGATTTAATGAATAGAGTCTTTAGGTACTAACATGATAAATTTTTGTTAGTTTTTATTAATGATATAATAATATATTATAAAAGTCATGAGGTAGATGAGGATCATCTAAGGTTTATATTAAAAACTTTGAGGAAGGATAGGCTATTTGTAAAGGTCAACAAATATGAATTTTGATTACAACAAGTTACTTTGTTGGGGAACATTGTAACCAATACAAGAATTGTATATGAACCTACAAAGACAAAGGTTGTGGATGAGTGATTTCATCCTATAAAAGTAACTAAGATTCATAGTTTCCTTGATTTATCAAGATATTATTGGATGTTTGTAAAAAAATGTTTCATGAATTTCTAATCCACTAACCAATTTAACTCAAAAGGGGCCAAGTTATTCTAGATAAAGGAGTGCGAGGAAAGTTTCCAAGATATGATGAAGATATTGGTTACTATACCCATGCTAACTCTACCCTCTATCATATAAATATTCGTTATTTTTTGTGATGCATCTCTGAAAGGGATTGTGTGAGTCCTCATGCAAAATGACAAGGTGATTGATTATGCATCTTGATAATTGAAGCCTCATGGGAAGAATTATGCTATGCATGACCTGGATATGGTGGTAGTCATATTTTATCTAAAGATATGGAGGAACTATATTTATGGGGATAAATGTGATATATACACAGAACACCAAATTTTGAAGTATATTTTCATGAAAAATGAATTGAACATGAGAAAAAGGAGATGAACAAAACTTCTTAAAGAATATGATTTTTCAATTAATTATCATCCCAAAATAGAAAAAAAGTCACTATTGCATTAAGTATGAAAGACCCTATTGTTCTATTAATGATGAGGATTCAATTAGATCCTTTGATCAAAGACCTATTAAAACTGGACATGGGAATCATAAGGTAAGGGCCATCATCAACCCTATCCAAAATTATTTCTCAACAATCATTACTAGAGAAGATCAATAAATATAAAAGAGAAGATTATTTGTTACACAAGAAGATAAAGGATGTTAAGAATGGGAAGTTTCCTGAGTTCAATATTGATTAAGAAGGTACCCTAAAATTTCATACAAGGATATGTGTTCCATCTATTATAGAAATAAATAAGGAGATGATGGATGAAGATCATATCTCTATATTCTCTATACATCATTGTTGGGAAAAAATCCCTCAAGGTATCATTGAAGCATTTTTGAGGTGATTGTGTTTGTTGACAAAGTGGATATCTGAGTAGTGGTTGTTGACAAAGCAAAACAATGACATACAAATTTGTTGACAAAGAGGATTTCATGGTGGAATGTCGAGTTCAAGAGCTGAGGTCAACGATCCATGTTTGATTCAAGAATGTCGATAAAAGGAATGGATGATCTGGAGGCGATTCAAAAGAACAGATACAAGGTGGCGCCGTTTTCCAGTGTTTGCCAAATTTTAGGGCCTGAAAATCGGCAAATGAAGAAAAGTGTTTTTGGCAAAGGGACTTGCACGCTGTGAACTTGGTGTACAGGAAACTTGCGCACCATATGTTTTTCAAGATCAGAAGATCAAAATATGGCTAAGGAAATAGGTTCGCACAAGTTTGGGATTTGGTCGCGCAAGTGTCTAAAAGGAGAGAAGACTTGCGCGCCGAGACTGGGTCGCGCAGGTGACTTGCACGCCGTCGCGCAGGGTAGTCAGATTGACTATAAATACTGGACCACCCCTCCTCATTCTGTACTGGAGTTCAACACTTTGAGAAATCAGAGCTCCCGTCGTGCAGGTGTGGTGGTCGCGCAAGTGGTGTGTGTGGTCACGCAGGTGGGACTTGCGCGCCAGAGGTTGAAGTTGTGCGCCGGTGTTAGAAGTTACGCGCCGGTTGGCAGTTGCGCGCCAATAATGGTTTGGGCGTAAAAGGAATAGAGTCGCGCAAGTTTGGAGTTGAGGAAGATTGAGTCGCGCAAGTGTCTGAGGAGGACTTGCGTGCCCGTTGTGACTTGCACGCCGATACTTGCGTGCTGAGATTGACTTGTGCGCCAAGTAAGGTTTTGTTCCAGCGGTGCTTCTTGGACTGCGTGGAAGCTGGTACATTTCCCGATACCTTCGGTGCAAAGAGATATTCATCTACAGGTGAAAGTTTTACTTCAACAGAGCATCTACACACAGAGAAAGATTCATTCATTCATGCAAATGAAGAGACCTACAGGTCTATAAACTGTGAGTGGATTCCTTCCAAGAGCAGTGAGCTTAGGAAGAGGAAGAAGGTGATCCTCTCCACCGGCAGTGAGCCAGAGAGAGAGAAACAGGGAGTGACCCTTGGGAAAGTAGTGATCTAACCCTAAACATTGTAAAGGCAGTGAGCCTGGGCATAGAAGTGATCTAGCCCGAACTTTGTATCCACATCTAGTGAAGAATAGTGGAATTTGGTACGACCGGCAACTTGTCGGCGTATGCTCCTTGGATGTAGCCCAGTGAGGGTGAACCAAGTAAAAATCTCTGTTTCTATCCGTTTGCTTCCCTGCATTGCATTCAAAGCATCATCATTAGATAAAGAAGTAAAGAAGTGATCATAGTTTACACACAAGAGCAAACAAAGTGACCCTTGTAATAAATAGGTCAAGATCCAGTGGGGTAGGAAGAACGTTGAAAAAGAATATCCATACCCTGATTCACCCCCCCTCTCAGGGTATATAGGCCCCTATTGGCCCCAACAATTGGTATCAGAGGGATAGGTTTCTTTTATCAGATTTGTTTGCTTCGACTTGGTGTATTTGATCTGTGTGGTTGAAGATTCAGTTTTCTCTTATCACAATCTTCCATGGGAAAAGGAAAAGCATCAAAGAAGAATCAGAAGTCTGATAGGGAAAAGATTGATTCACTCAATCATGATGTTGGAATTAGTGAAGTGCATGAGCATCAGAGTGATGCTGAAACGGAAGAAGAAATTGAAGGAAGAATAGATATATGAGCTGAGTTGGAGGCTTCTCTTGAGGAGATAGATGTTTGGAGAGCAAAACAATGAAATCCAACAAAGTTGTTCACGATTCCAAACTCTATATGCAGCAGCAAGAAGAAGAGAAGTCTGATTTGATGGAAGAAATTGAGAAACTCAAGTTATCAACACGAGAGAAATCAGAATCGGTTAGTGAGTATAAGATTAAGATTGAAGAACAGAAAAGGGATATCGATGGCTTGAATAGAAAAGTGAAAGATCAATTCAAAAGCATCAAAGAACCTAATATTCCAAGTGATGTTGGAAACACTGAAGAATCCAAATCTAAAGATATCCGGATCAAGGGATTGGAGATTGAGGTCAACAAGCTAAAAGACTTAAATCAAAGGCTTATTGATATAGTTACTGACCTAATAGAGAAGAATGATTCACATGATGAAGAGCTGCAGAAGATGGCTAGAATGAAAGGAAAACAAAAGGCTAGTGATTATGAAGAGAGTCAAAAGTCAGATGAAGCACAGAATCTTAAAGCCATAAATAATGATCTAGTAGCACAGTTGTCTGCAGAAGTTCAGAAGAATCAAAGGCTACAACAAGAGAATGCATGTTGCTCTGACTCTGTCGCTCAAGAAAAATTGAAGGTAAAGGAGAAAAATGACATGGTTGATAAGCTGACACGTGAATTGGAAGATGAGATGAGAAGAGGGAAGCTTCTCAAGAGAGAACTTGATGTCCAACTTGAATCAAGGGAGACAGAGATTCAAAAGTTGGAAGAAGAGCTAGAATCAGTTAAGAAGGAATTAGAGATTTCCAATGATAGAGGAAAACCTAAAATTAAGGATGCCTTGCATTTACTATTTGATCATCCTTCGACAAGTGATGATAAAATGAAGAACAAATATGCTATTTCTAAAGAGAAACAACAGAATATTTTCTCAGCTCAAAGACCAGCAAGTTTCAGAAACGCTGGTATCAGATTTGATGAATCCCCTCCCGTGCAAGATAGAAAGAGAGCTGTGAATAGTTCCAGATGTGAAAGATATCCTATAGGTGCTGGAGATAGGCCTAAAAGGAATGCTACAAAAAGTCATGATGACATGTGCTATTTTTGTGGGATTCATGGCCACACATCAATCTTCTGTTCAGAGTCTCTGGAATACATTTTAGGCTGTGAAAACAGAGACATTATTAAATATGAGAATAAGAAGAAGCATCATGATAAATCAGAGAGAAGAGTTTCTAATAGGAGAACATTCATCAGATGTTATTACTGTGGAAGGATGGGACACACCATGCATATGTGTCAGGAAGCTCAGGAGATTGATGCCAGAAGAAGAAAACAAATTGCATCAACATCTCAATAGAGAAGTGATGAAATGAGGTATGACTTTAATAGAAAATGTTTCATATGTTCTGATCATGGGCATTTGGCCAGACAGTGCAGCAAGAAGAAAACGGGGAAGGAAAAAGACCCGAGAAAGATATTACCAACTCCAGTGGTACATAATGATAAATTAAACACTGGGAGACAAAGTGGTAAGGTGAAAAATAGGCTTAGAGCCTCAGGGGAATCACATGGAGCTGAACAAAAGGTGTATCAATCACCTCCTCTGTCGTACTCACAACCGCTCTCAAGGAGAGAATGTGAACAAACCTAGAAGATTAAGGGGAGATCTACTCCAGCTGTGATGAAGAATAATGAATGTTCAATAGAGGACGCACCACCAGCGAAAAAGAGTGTGGTGACTCAGAAATCTGATAAATGAAAGATGAATGAAGAATGCATCGAGAAATCCACATATCGTGTTTCTCAGCAAGAAGTTAATGAAAGAGGAAGACCCCTAAGATGGGAGAATAAGAAAGGGAAGATTCCAAATAGATAGGTTCTTACTCAGATAAATAATCAAGGAAAATGGAATTTTGGTAGAACCTCAAAGAAGGAAATGTGTACTAGCGGGTTTATACCCCAAGCGGCGAGAAAGGCCGAGCCTACCAAATCTACATATCAGAAAAAGGCTCAGAATGTAGGCAATGAATGCCTAGTCATATGGCCAGAACAGTTGAAGTTGGCTAGGCAGTTGGAGGAAGCAAGAAAGGAGTGTGATGACCTCCAAGAAAGAATCAAAGGGTTGACCCATCAGGATCAACCGAAATCCTCATCTTGAGGAGTCTATAAGAAAACCCCCCTCTCCCTATGTATATAAATGCTACTAACTAATTATTGATGTGTTTCAGGCTTTAGGGAGATAAGATCCAAGGGGAAGTGGCATCTAAGGATGTGAAGTGGAGATCTGATATGCTCTACAGGTTCAATTGATTAAAATCAGGAACCAGGGATGAAGAAGAAAAGATGCAACTGAGCACAATTAAAAGTGATTGTGTTATTAGCTTAATCTCTTGTTTCCTACACCGAGTTCCAACTCAGTAGGCTTAGAGATTTTGTTAATGGATCAATGAGGAGTGCCAGATTAGTATAAATGTTGCACGTGGAGAAGAATGGTTTTGGGTCTCTACCGTTGGGCCTAACAGATAGAAGTGTTGTGTAACACAGGGGGAGCATTCAACAACAAAATCAGATGCCAGATTCATCAAGGAAATAATTGGATGACCCAGCTCAAGTGTTGTCTATCGAGAGAAGACATACTATGAGAGAAGCAGCAGTGATCAAGAATTTCATGCTTATTTATTTTGATCTAACATTGTGGTATCAGCTGACTGTTTTCAGGACACCAAGAAGCTGCGAGAAGAAGTTGAAAGGAATGATTTCATTGAACAATGACACAGAGAAAAGTAGCTGAAAGAAATGAAGCCATTAAAAATGAGTCAGTGAGCAATTTCCTGACAAAAGTGTTGAAGAAGAAAGCAACATAGGGGGAGAATAAGTGGCTGAGGGTGACTCAGAAGAAGATACTGATTATGAGTACAAGGAAGTAAAATCCTTATCTGCACAAAAAACAAAGAATCGAGCTGAAATTGACAGGCATAATATCATCAGTGTTCAGTGAGCTCCAGTTCAGACAAGCAGAATGAAATCACTACAGCAGACATCATTACTATCATAGGTTGAGTCAAAATGATTTGATGATGCAACTGATGAAGATAACTGGGTTCAGTCCATGAATGAAGAGCTAAATCAGATTGAGAAGAATCAGACATGGGAGATTGTTTCGAGGCCAGTAGACAAGAATGTCATCGGGACTAAATGGGTCTATCGCAACAAGAATATGACTGAAGATGGAACATTGATTCGGAACAAAGCACAACTAGTGTGCAAAGGATACTCCCAGAAAGAAGATATTGAAGTTTATGAGACATTTGCACTGGTTGCAATGCTGGAGGCAATCAAATTATTCCTAGCCGTTGCAGTACAATTGGTCTACAGGTGACATAGGGAAAGAATGGAACATTCATTTCTCAATCCGAATATGTGAATAGGGTTTTGGAATGATTTGTAATGGAGAATTCCAAATAAGTGAAGACTCTAGTTGCTACCCGGATGAAATCATCAAAAGATGATAGTGGCAGGGCAGTTAATTTCACTTAAAACAGGCAGATTATCAACAGTTTGCTGTACTTGACCGCAATAGAGCCTGAAATTGTATTCTCCACATTCCAAGTAGTGAGACATCAGAGTAATCCCAAGGAATGCCACATGATTGCAGTGAAAATAATACTTCGGTATATCCAGGGCGCAATGGATTTCGGCTTGACATATACTGAAAGATCTCAGATAGAGTTATTGGGATATACTGATGTAGACTGGTCCGGTTCAGCAAATGATAGAAAAACAACATCAGGTGGTGCATTCTATCTTGGTGGATTGTGTAATTCTTGGCTTAACATGAAGCAAGATTGCATTTCATTGAGCACCGCAGAAGCTGAGTATATTGCGGCCACTCAAGCTTTCCCACAGTTATTATGGATGAAGCAGCAGCTTGATGATATCGGAGTTGAGTTGAATTCTCCGATTGGAATCCAGTGCGATAATTCAAGTGCTATAAATCTTAGCAAAAATCCAGTCCATCACTCAAGGACCAAGCACATTGAGATCAGATATCATTTCATTAAGGAGAAGGTTGAGCAGGGAATCGTGAAGTTGGAGTATGTGCCTACAGAACTACAGGTTGCAGAAATTCTGACAAAGGCCTTACCCAAGGAAGCTTTTGAGAGGCATCGACTGGCTCTGGGAGTTCAGTCGATTCCCTGCACTTGAAATAGTGTGGATGTGGCCCCCCCTCTCCCCGAGGTATGATGTATTTTTCCCTAATATGCTGATATGTGTTCTCTACTATGTTACAGACTACAAAGGAGTGTCCTTTGGGTTCGTTGACAAAGGGGGAGAAAAGTGTTTGTTAAAGGAGGAGAAAATAGTGATTGGGAGACAGTGTGGCTATTTGAGAAATCATGAAAGATACGAGGAGAAGCTGATAGGTGGAGCTGCCAAAAAGGGGGAGCAATGAGAAAGGGGGAGTGTATTAAATCTGACGATGCTAGAAGTGATCGATCAAAGCATAGATATCACGACAGCTGAGGATCGTGATAAAAGCAGAAGAGTGGTGTTAGAAAGTAGTAAGACTATTTCCAAACCAAACATTGGTCTTCCAACAAGCCCATCAACAATTGGTATCAGTTTAGTACAAATTGGTATCAGTTTGGTGTCAATAGTGGATGTCAGAGATAAAGTGATTCATTGATGAACTTTTCATTTACTCTTGTTTCTCACACCGAGCATTGCTCATGTGGGATTAGAGTATGTGTTGAGTAAATCCTTGATCGCTATCAGAATCGCAATGAGGCGAATGGAGGCTGAAGAATCAATGAAGTATCTTTGTTTTGGAAGAGTTGTCAACAAACCCAAAGGGGGAGATTGTTGGGAAAAAATCCCTCAAGGTATCATTGAAGCATTTTTGAGGTGATTGTGTTTGTTGACAAAGTGGATATCTGAGTAGTGGTTGTTGACAAAGCAAAACAATGACATACAAATTTGTTGACAAAGAGGATTTCATGGTGGAATGTCGAGTTCAAGAGCTGAGGTCAACGATCCATGTTTGATTCAAGAACGTCGATAAAAGGAATGGATGATCTGGAGGCGGTTCAAAAGAACAGATACAAGGTGGCGCCGTTTTCCAGTGTTTGCCAAATTTTAGGGCCTGAAAATCGGCAAATGAAGAAAAGTGTTTTTGGCAAAGGGACTTGCGCGCCGTGAACTTGGTGTACAGGAAACTTGCACGCCATATGTTTTTCAAGATCAGAAGATGAAAATATGGATAAGGAAATAGGTTCGCGCAAGTTTGGGATTTGGTCGCGCAAGTGTCTAAAAGGAGAGAAGACTTGCGCGCCGAGACTGGGTCGCGCAGGTGACTTGCGCGCCGTCACGCAGGGTGGTCAGATTGCCTATAAATACTGGACCACCCCTCCTCATTCTGTACCGGAGTTAAACACTTTGAGAAATCAGAGCTCTCGTCGCACAGGTGTGGTGGTTGTGCAAGTGGTGTGTGTGGTCGCGCAGGTGGGACTTGCGCGCCAGAGGTTGAAGTTGTGCACCAGTGTTAGAAGTTGCGCGCCAGTTGGAAGTTGCGCGCCAATACTGGTTTGGGTGTAAAAGGAATAGAGTCGCGCAAGTTTGGAGTTGAGGAAGATTTAGTTGTGCAAGTGTCTGAGGAGGACTTGCGCGCCCGTTGTGACTTGCACGCCGATACTTGCGCCCCGAGATTGACTTGCGCGCCAAGTAAGGTTTTGTTCCAGCGGTGCTTCTTGGACTGCGTGGAAGCTGGTACATTGCCCGATACCTTCGGTGCAAAGAGATATTCATCTACGGGTGAAAGTTGTACTCCAACAGAGCATCTACACATAGAGAAAGATGCATTCATTCATACAAATGAAGAGACCTACATGTCTATAAACTGTGAGTGGATTCCTTCCAAGAGTAGTGAGATTAGGAAGAGGAAGAAGGTGATCCTCTCCACCGACAGTGATCCAGAGAGAGAGAAACAGGGAGTGACCCTTGGGAAAGCAGTGAGCTAACCCTAAACATTGTAAAGGCAGTGATCCTGTGCATAGAAGTGATCTAGCCCGAACTTTGTATCCACATCTAGTGAAGAATAGTGGAATTTGGTACGACCGGCAACTTGTCGGTGTATGCTCCTTAGACGTAGCCCAGTGAGGGTGAACCAAGTAAAAATCTCTGTTTCTATCTGTTTGCTTCCCTGCATTGCATTCAAAGCATCATCATTAGATAAAGAAGTAAAGAAGTGATCATAGTTTTCACACAAGAGAAAACAAAGTGACCCTTGTAATAAAGAGGTCAAGATCCAGTGGGGTAGGAAGAACGTTAAAAAAGAATATCCATACCCTGATTCACCCCCCCTCTCAGGGTATATAGGCCCCTATTGGCCCCAATAATCATGGAATCATTAAAATTTATAGGGACCTTCATGATCATCATTGGTGGGATAAAATGAAAAGGGAGGTTATTGAATACACTAAAAGATAGCTGGTGTGTCAACAAGTGAAGGAAGAGTGAAAACTTCTAAAAGGGGTATTACAAACAAAACCCATACCAACATAGAAGTGGGAAATTATCACTATAGAATTTTTCACTAGTCTCCTAAGAACATCCAAAGGAAACAATGAAATATGGGTTATCGTGGATCGTCTCACCAAGACTGCCAATTTTATCTCCAGTTGGGAAGACTTATCTCTAGATAAAATTGCCAAGATTTACGTAAAGGTAGCAGTGGGGTTTCATAGAGTGCAACTTTCTATCATTTCTGTTCATGATCATAGGTTTACATCAAAATTTTGGAGAACTATTCACTATGTTAGGAGTACCAAATTGGATTTCAGTATGACCCATCTCCCCCAAATTGATGGAGAATCTAAAAGGACAATTAAAACACTTGAGGACATACTTAGAACATTTTCATTGGAATTTAAATGTGGATGGGATCAATAACTCCCATTAGTTGAGTTCTCATACAACAACAGCTTCCATTCGAGCATTCAAATGACACCCTATGATTCTCTATATGGGAAGTGATGTAAAAATCCCACTTTTTGGGATGAAGTTGGTGAGAGAGATCTGCTTGGGAAAGATATTGCGAAAGAGGTGAAAAAATGTATATTCCATCAAATAACATATTAAGGATGATGAGAGTCGGTAGAAGAGTTATGTTGACAACCATTTAAGGTACTTTGAGTTTGGTGTTGGAGAAAAATTGTTCCTTCAAATATCACCATGGAAGATAGTCATGTAGTTTGGGAAGAAAGGGAAGCTTATCCCTAGGTATATTGTCCCCTATAAAATTCTTGATCACATAAGGGCAATGGATCATTTTCCCGAACTTCATCCAAATCTAGATCAATTTCATGATATATTCTACGAATCTCTCTTAAGGAAGTACATGCTTAACCCTTCACATGTACTGAATGCTGAGGTGGTATAACTAGAACATGACCTCTCTTATGAGGAGTAATTAGTGGAGATCTTGGACCATAGAGATAATATTCTACACAAAAAACTACCCACATCATTAATGTATTGTGGAGGAACCATATATATGAAGAAGTGATGTGGGAATTAAATGAGAAAATGAGGCAGAAGTACCCAAATCTCTTCTCAACTAAGAGAACAAGTTGAAATTTCAGGGATGAAATTTCTTAAGGGGGAATAATGTAATGACCTAAAATTTTGGATTAATAATTGTTTCCTAAAATTGTGTGTTATTTTATTCACAAAAACCCTGTTTTTTTAATAAAGATAATAAAGAGGGAAATGTGACCATCTGGATTCAATCGTTATATGACTGTTGGTAAATTATGAACATTGGAAAATATGACCATTGGTAACTATACTCTTGATAATAATTTTAACGTTATCATTATAGTTTATAAGTAAAAATTTGAAAAGGATAATTGATATAGAAATAAGAGTTGGTGCCCTCAACTAGTAGATTCATACTGTATGAATCCCAGTTTCCAAATATTGGGAGGGATGATTTGTTACTAGGGGTTTACCTTGACTAATCCCAAGTTGAGATTCAACAAGTGAAGCTTGAACATAATCACCTACATGAGAAGTTTATATTAGTATAGATTACCACTCAATCGATGTTAGCTGAGGAACACCATGAAACTACCACCATCACACACCCTACTCTTAGGTTGTACATGGGTGTAATAAGGGGTTATGTGTCTTGACCTTAGTGTGTAATTATTTTGTTTAAATAAAATTGTTATTCCATTATTTCTGTTTTAATAATAGCTTTTCTTAATAAAATTGAGACATAATTCGATAAATTGATTTTTCAGATAGAGATTTTACTTTTCAGAAAAGAAATAATTAGTATAATAAACTAAGGTATTATGAATAATGTTTATTTTAATGAAATAGCATGATTAAAAAACTCTTATTTAAAAATAAATGGTAAAATACTTTTATTTTATTTCAAGTGTCAGGAATTTTACTATGTGTTTGCATTCCGATATTATTTTTAATAAATAAGGTTTTTTATATTTAAAATCTATAATTATAATATTTAGAGAATTATTATGATAAAATGAATATCAATTTTGAAAATATCATGTCAAAATTAGGTTATGGTGAATTTAATATAATTTTCTAAAATACTTTATTTTTTCATGAATAGTAAATGTACAATTTGAGTTTTTCAGTATGTTAATGACATCATAATTATGTTATAGTGATTTAATAACTAATTAACAATAATATAAGAATTAAAATATTTTATTTTATTAATATTAATTTTTTTAATATATTTTAATCAATTTATAAGTATATAATTTACTTCCAAAATTCTGAAATGGAAACTTTAACTTTATAAAATGTTATTTTGTGAAATCTTTAACTTTCCTTGACAAAATAAGTAATATAAAATTATGGTTGACTCTTTTGGATTAAAATAAAATAATAGGTGTCCCAAGAGTCCAATGACATGGGAAAATTATATGGGAAAGCCCATGTTTTTTCATTTACCACTACCTAGGTGTCCAGGGCCTTTATTTAGAAATTAATAAAACAATCCTCAACTTTTACTATAAATACCCAACCATTTATCCACTTACTTTCACTTAAATTTCATACTAAATGAAGATATGTTATTTTTACCTCCCAAGGAGTCATTAAAAGGTTCCCTAAATCCCCCAAGGTCCCTATCCTAAAGTTTTAGGGACTACTCTTCAAGGAAGGGAAGATTTACAATTCTCTTTTCTATACATGTTTCCTCTTTGTGCGGTATGTCTTTAAAATTTACAAACTAAGTTATTATATACAATTAATTTTATACCTTTACTATATTTATAGTATTTTATGAATGGAATAACCATATCCCCTTTATTTTTACCCTTTTATAAAAACATGTTTTATGCCCATTATGGTACTAATTTTACTTCTCAAAATTTCCCTCTTCTCCTTAAGAAATTCCCATTTATTCTATTTATGTGAATGAAAAAACCTATTTATTTTAAAGGGGTATTCAAAAATATGTAAAATGATTTATTTTATTCTCCAATTAACATATATAAAATAATAATTCCATTTTTATGGGTTATAAATGGCATAAAGATCTTGTATTTAAGCACTTTTTAAAACATTGTGATTTTATTTGAAACCCATTTCTTATACTCTCCATGGGTTATTTATGAAATGTTTTATTATGATCTATATGGCTCACAATAATTAAGAAATATGAAGGGTTAACTGTTATATAATTAAAATGTATTGGGTAAAGAAATTAATCTCTAGAGATGACATGTTTTATGATACCTTGGTGAATAACCTCGATAATTTTTATGACACCTCAGTGAAAAAATCTAGTGATATGATTATGAATGTATTATTTAAATTTTTTATCCATATTTAAATGTTATGATTCAAGTTATTTTTATTATGATATTCCCTTTTTACCTTTTCTCATGCCTTTATTATATTCCTCAAGTTTTAATCAATATTTCTCAAGATCACATGTAAACTGTTTCCCTTAATTTACCTTACTAGGACTTATGATCACCCTTTCATTAGATGTATGTCCCCAGGTTATAAGATGTAGTAAATGTACTTAGGATGAACCTATGATGTATCCTTTCAAGTAGATTAGAAGAATGTTTTATGTTTTAATGTATTATGTACCTTATTTCTAAAAACTATACTTTAAAAGATTACATATTTGTATAATATAATGAAAGTTTGTTTAATAAAAAGGCGGGATTCTATATTTCCCTTTTTTTTACCAATATGAATAGTAACCTTGGTAATTTTTTTAGCTTTATAAGGGGTAAATTAGGTAATATTGGTTAAAAATAAAATAAAAAGGAATATAAAATGACCCTAAAATTCTATGAAATTTTATTGGATGATTTTATTTCATCCATAATCATTAAAGGTTTTGATATATTACTATTTGCTTCTATTAAGAAGTGACTATGACCCTTATTATATTTTATTTAAGGAAAAGTCAGAGATGTCACATTCATGATTTAAAAAACTATAACTTTATTAATATGGGGTTATCAAGAGGATATATTAGACTATAAATAGTCATTTTAAATATAAAATACTTATATTCATCATGGAAATTTATTTTTAATTTGTTGTGAATAAAATATTACCTTAAATTCTTACACAACACCGATGTAGTAATAATTTAATTGATGAAAAAAAATAAAATGAACGATATTAAAAATATTAAAATAAATATATTTTGGGATAATTTGTAACATCCTGACCTGAGATGCCTAGAGTCGATGAATTATTTTATTACATTGGCATGGTCACAAGAAATCAAATTCTGATGGACCGATCAGTTTAGTAACCTTGGAAAAATTTGATACAAAGATAAGTTTTACATTACATCATGAAATAAAAAGTAACACAACATTGCCCTTGAAAACACTTATATCTCTTAGAATATTACTACAAGTCAGTCATAATATTCCTCTTTGCATCCTGAGGAAAATGAAACATAAGAAAGGGGTGACATCATATGCTCACTAAAGATAAACAATATAGAGGAAGATATCAAAAATAAGCATAAACTTTTAAGGAAAGGTATAAAATTGAGACACA
This sequence comes from Viscum album, assembly GCA_963277665.1. NCBI lineage: Eukaryota > Viridiplantae > Streptophyta > Magnoliopsida > Santalales > Viscaceae > Viscum > Viscum album. The sequence continues at coordinate 798,248,200 of OY728130.1, read as the reverse complement.
AGACTTTCAAACGTAACCTTGAGCATAATATGTAAATAATTAATCAAATAATTTCACTTAAACATTCACATGTATATTATACTATCTGCATAATCACATGTAATATCAACAACTAATATCATAAAGAGGGAATGCATAATGTCAGACATCAAAAACATACTATCAAGGCCTCATGCCAAGACCATACATAAACAGGTAAACACCCAAAATATCTTGTATAATGAGACCTACCAATGCATCAAGGGGATATATAAGGCCCATCCTATAACTTAATATGTATAATACATTCCTCTTATGAAATGGGTAAAACATAACCAACATAAGAATTTGTATAAAAAATATCATAAAAAATGTTAATATATTATCCATAAACCATGAATGAAATAAAATTTTCATATCCATAGTCAAAATATTCATAAAACCTTTAATATAATATGATAGGTTGTATCATATGTAATCAACCTCAATTAAACAGAATATCCAATAAAGGATGTTTACATAAATGAAAAATGTTTTAATAAAATCATTAGAAACTTATTTAGAAAAATACCCCTTTTATTGAAAATAGTTACTTAAAATGACATAAAATTTAAAAATAAAATATTTTCATTGAAAATAATCTTGTAAGATTTTAAATTAAGGTTAAAATTTTTTAAGGCATCATGATGACAGAAAAAGATACTCATACCATATAAGATAAAAAAATCAATCTCATACTTTGTCAAAAAAGTCAAACAAAATACCTCGTAAGGAAAAAAAGATTCCTTTTATAAAATAAAACATGCATAAAAATGTATTTAACAAATTTTAAAATAATATTAATATTTTTTTGAAATATATTCTTAATAAACTTTGATATGGATGATAAATATATCCTAGTAAATTCTTACGTAAAAGTAATCCCGGATAATAAAGAGATTGAAAAATTAACCCTTACCCTGTACTCTCCTTTAGTCGAGGGTGCATTAAACTCATGTATAATGGTTAAATAATGCTATTAAGTTATAATATAACTATATTAATTATTTTATGATATCATATATGATCCTATTATATTGTTTTCTTAATAATATTTCATAATTTCGGGTGTGAACTGCTTCATTTTCTTATGTTTATTTTGTCACATAAGTCTTGTTTATTATGAATAGGATATATATTATTCATATCCAGAATTATATTAAGTTAATAAATATTATTTTCATTCATTATATATATTTTCATAATCATTTTTAAATTGTTGGAGTGGAGGATAAATATCATTGTGTCGTGGAGAAGGTAGGCCGTACGTACGTACGATCGATGGTATCTTTCCGAAATGGTAAAGGGTAAGGAGTTGGATGGACTATAAATTATAAAGTAACAATATAATTTCATATTTATTATTTACATATTTTATATTCATCTTTATACCCATAAAAATAATGTATAGATGAAAAAAAGTTTACAACATGACATGGAGATGGTAAGTCGTACGCACACACGCATGGTGATATTATTTTTCATAGGATGGGTAAAAGGAGGAATATGGTTGTAAAATAATCATAAAAAAACTAGAATATATTATATTATATAGTTTTTAATTTATTATGGAAACAACTTTGTAAAAGTAAGTATAAGAAGAAAATAAATTTGGAAGAGTTGGTAAAACAATTACTTCTTCTTCGAGTGTATCCTTTTGATTTGCACAAAATTACTCCTTAGGTTGAATTTATAACCAATGTATGACATATAATATGAATTGAGGGAAGTTGGTAAGATAAATTCGTAGGTTTTGGCCAATAAAATGGGATTTATAGGTGTGAATAATAGTGAAAGTGAGGTGCCCTCTAATAAAAGAGGGGAGTGGCACTTTCAGAAACTCTAAAACTATTAATTTAATATAAATTTCTTTTCAATTTCAAATAGATCAAAATTGAGTTATTTATTGGATAATATGATCATAGGTAGAAATAATTTCAATCAATAAAATTTACACATGCTTGGATTTTATTTTGAACCTTATCATTTTCATTTATCCTTAATCAATCTATTAAATTTTTATTTTGGTAATAATATTCTAAATATTAAAAGGTTATAAATATTTACTTATATGATTTTAATTGTCCATAAATGGAAAATTTATGATATTTCATACCTTATAATTATCAAATTGTATTTTTTTAAGATATTTTTTTTGAATTTTAAATAGTTTAATAAATGTTTATATTTATAAAATATGAGTAGTGTCAATTTTAACAGTATTCATTACTTTGGATTGAACTAAAATCCAAAAAGAAATATAAATTCAAACCAAACCATTTAATATACTATTAAAATTTCATAATAACCTATAAAATTCATGTATAACCATAGTTAATTCAAATTATATTTCTTTTAATATTTTCAAAACCATTTATTTGATATTTCTATAAATAAAATAATTTCTGCATCACTATTGTGTCATCATTAATGGTAATCATTTTATATCTAAAAATTATAAATAAAATACTATAATATAATTAATTATTTAAAGTTTCCATATAATATTTAAAATATATGTTATCTCCTCATTATCCATATATTAAAATTAATATACTTATATAAAATGAAAGTGTGACATTTTGTCACATTATTTGATTTTTATAATATCTATGTCATATTCATGGAAAAGTGTCCATTAAATGATTCCATTTCGAAAATTATGTGATAAATTTAGAATTTAATCATCCAATTGAATTTTTACAACTATTAGGGTAATTTTATAATATTATTTTTACCTTTAATTACCTGATTTACACTTAATTGTGGTTAATAATTTTTTTTCTAAAGTTACTATTCCCCCAAAAATTAAGTTGATCCTGTTAGATCAAAAAATTAATAATAATTGAAACCATTTATGTACTATTTTATATATTCAATTCATATAAATGGGAAAATTAAGTTTAATGTTAATCATGCAGATGTGGTGGGAAAACGGGTAAGAAATACGTTCAAAAATTTATAAAATTTCTATATATAATTCTATTATAAAAATTATTCTAATGAACAAAATTAGATTAATATAAATATTAATTATCTTTTTTTTTATTTAAAATTAATTTAAATTAAAATAATTATTTAAATGAAAAATGCATTTTTTAACAATAATGTAGTATTTTTCACTATTCATAAAAAATTTTAACTTTTCAGAAAAATATTAAAATTTCACCCTAAGATAATTTTGATATTCCAAATTCAAAATATATAGTAAATATTGAAAAATAAAATTTATATATTTTACAATGTGGTTAATACTATTCGTATCCGCTTTTTAAATAGCTAATTTGATAGATCATGGTGCGTTCGAACTCTGTATTGCATACTACAAAAGCTAAGGAATTATTTAAAAAGAAACATATCATGGAAGCTTGGGGCATGAAATTCTTCCCTTATTTAAAAATTTCATCCTATAAATCTCTATAATGTCACTTCATAAAAAGGTTAGGGTGGTTCTCCATCATAGATTCTTCAAGTTCCCCTATCTTCTCTTCCATTTTGAAGTTTCTCCAAAGTACCTTAGCAGTTGAGCCATCCTATTCCTCAAAACTTGTTCTCCAATGTCAAGAATCTCAATAGTTTCTTCATATTAAGACATATCAGGTTTCAATTCTACTTTTTCATAGGTGAGTACATGCATTTTTTCTGGCATGTATTTCCTTAACAGTGATATGTAGAAAACATCATGAACTTTAGAGAGACTTGGTGGAATTCTAGAACAGTAAGCTATAACTCCAATTTGTTCTAGGATTTCAAAAGGTCCAATGTTCCTAGGACTTAATTTAATCTTCTTATTAAATCTTATAACACCCTTCCATGTAGATACCTTCAATAAAACATGATCTCCCACTTGAAATTCCAAATCCTTCCTTCGGTTATCGACGCGGCCTTTTTCCCTACTTTGAGCTACTTTGATATGAGTTTGAATAATTTTTACCTTTTCTATTATTTCCTCAACAAGTTCTAGGCCTGTGAGTTTTCTTTCACCAACATCTTCCTAACAAGTTGGTGTATGAAATCTCTTTACATATAACACTTCGTATGGTGCCATCTAAATACTTGAATGGAAGCTATTGTTATAGGAAAAATTCCACTAGAGGAAAATACTGATCCCATATATATTGAAAATAAAGTGAGCAAGATCTCAACATGTATTCTAATGTTTGAATATTCCTTTCTGATTGTTCATTAGTTTGAGGGTGGTAGGCAGTTCTTAAATGAAGCTCAGTATCTAGGGCCTTCTAAAGGCTTTTCCAGAATCTTGATGTAAAATGGGGATCACGGTCAGAAAAAATCGATAGGGGTACATCATAAAGTCTTACAACCTCATTAATGTAAAGTCTTTCTAAACTTTTATGTGGTAAATCTTCTCTTATAGCAATAAAATGTGCTAATTTAGCAAGATAGTCAACAATAACTCATATCGCATCATTTATTCTAGGAGTCTTTGGTATCCCCATGAAAAATTCCATCGTAATATCTTCTTAATTCTATATAGAAGTTGGAAGATATTGTATAACTATTCTAGGATGTTGTCTTCCAGCCTTTACCCGTTGACAAACCAAACATCTTGAAACTTAATCAACAATATCCCTCTTCATGTTGTCCCACCAAAAATGTTCTTTCAAATCAATATACATCTTATCATTTCCATGGTGTATTTATAAATTAGAGCTATGCGCATCATCCAATAATTATCTTTTTAGATTAGGTATAGGGATAACATAAAACCTCTTTCAGAATTTCAAAATACCATTTTCATATATGATGTCAATCAATCTACCATCATTCACATCATTAATTTTATTTTGAAGATTTTTATCATTAGATTGAGAACTTTTTATCTTCTCTAGTAAAGATGGTTTTATAACCATTTGAAAAACAGTGACATTTCACTTTACTTAGTAATTCCCATATCCATTGTTTCTAGATCCATGAACATAGGATCCCTTTTAACACTCATTTTTTTCATAAATCCATTGTTCTTCCTACTCAGAGAGTTCACCACATTATTTTCCTTCCCTGGGTGGCAGCCTATTATGCAATCATAATCCTTAAGCAGATCAAGCCATATCCTTTGTCTCATGTTGAGTTATTTCCATGGGAAAATATATTTCAAACTCTTGTGATTGGTATATATTTCACATCTTTCACCATATAGATAGTGTCTCCATATCTCCAGAGAAAATATTACTGCAGCTAACTCAAGATCTTAAGTTAGGTAGATTTTTTCATGAATCTTTTATTTCATTGATGCATAACCAAAAATTCTATCATTCGGTATAAGAACACAATTGATTCCTTTCCATGATGTATCACTATAAATCACAAACCCATCATTTCTATATGGTAAAGTCATGATAGGATCATTGACCAATCTTCTCTTAATTCTTCAAAACAGTATTCACACTCTATATTCCAAACAAATTTAACCCCTTTATGTGTGAGATTGGTTAATGGGTTATCCAATCGGGCAAAATTATAGATGAAACACATATAATAACCTACTAAACTAATAAAAATGCATACATTAGTTATTCTTGTTGGTGCTGACCATTTTTGGATTTAATTTCTATTTTCATGATTAATATAGATTCCATATTTAAAGAAAATATAGCCAAGAAATGAAATTTTCTAAAGCCAAAATTCACAATTTCTAAATTTCCCATATAGCTCATTTATTCTAAGAGTTTTCAAAACATTCTGAAAGTGGTTCTCATGGGCTTAGTAGCTTTTGGAGTATACCAAAATATCATCAATAAATACTATGAAACAATCATCAAGATATTTCTTGAAAACTCTTTTCATTAGATTCATGAAGATAGAGGGTGCACTAATCAGTCCAAACGATATTAATGTAAACTCATAATGTGCATACTTTGTTCAGAATGATGTATTTGGATTATATTCCTTCTTTATACACAATTTATGATATCCATAACGAAATTCAATCTTTGAAAAATATTGAGCTCCATGAAGTTGATCAAACAAATCATCAATACAGGGTATATGATACTTGTTATTTATTGTAATAGCATTGATTTCTCTGTAGTCAATGAACAACCTCATTGATCCATTTTTCTTCTTAACAAGAAGAACTGGGGATCCCCAGGGAAAAACACTAGAGAGAATAAATCCCCTATTACTCAACTCCTCTCTTCAACTCTAATAATTCTATAATGGACATTATATAAGGAGACTTTGATATTGTCCTTGTATCAATGATTAAGTCAATAGAAAACTCAACTTCCCACTCTGAAGGATGTCCAGGTAAGTCCTACAGAAATACATCAATGTATTCTTGTACAATAGGTACATCCTCAATTTGAAGATTATTAGGCTTTATCTTCCCTTATTCCCCAAGAATTTCATTTAAAAGAGCTATAATAGGTGGATATAGAGAAAAATTAGATGATTAAGTTTATGGTATGAAGATAATGGATTCTACATCTTCCTCACAAATCATAACTTCCTTCTTCTTACAATAAATTTTCACATCATATTTTGAAAGCCATCCATACCAATAATTATATCAAAGTATAGCATAGGTATGATGATAAAGTTAGTATATAAGTCAAGTTTATATGCCATAATGAGAACTGACTGACACATATTTATTTCCAAAAGACTTACCATATGAGTTTTTATTGAAATATCCCTAATTAATATGAATTGGAAATATCTAATTTTTACGGAAAACAAGGAAGATATAAATGAATGTGATGATCCAGAATCAAATAAAGCTTTAGCTAAATTTGAGCAGATAATTAAAATAAATGGCACTACATCATTAGGAACTTCAACCTCAATAGTTGTGATCACAAAATCTTGGCCTTACTACCTTGGACTTTTATAGGACAAATTTCATTGACATTTGGTACATTCATTTTTATAATGTCCCATCTCTTTATAACTGTATCATTGAACATTGGTAGCTTATTTCTTCCCCTTGTAATCATGATCTTCGTGGCCTTTTTCTACACACTTGTAACAAACTGTCATCCCATTTAGGCAAGTACCAGGGTGTTTCTTCCCACAATTACCACAGGGTGGAAAGTCAACTTTTCCCTTCTTTGTATTATTTCCTTTTCCAGAGTATTTATCAGACCTATTCTTCTCTTTCTTTACTTTAAAGTCATAATACTTAGATAATTCTTTTTCTGTCTTGATAGCACATGAGACTATATCTTTGTATGATGAGAAAGATTGTGAGACCAATGCCCATAAAAGGAATGGTTTTAACCCATCAAGGAATAAATCAATATTACTTCTTGGGATATGTATATAGTCTTCAACATACATTTCTATCCTTGTGATGTTATCTTCATACTTTAAAACATTCTCATCCTCCTTCTTCCTCAGAATTATAAATTTATTCTCTATATCCTCTCACTGATCATGAGGAATGTATTTTTCTAGTAAGAGTTCTTTAAATTACCTATATTCCATACTTTCTAATTCTTAATCATCCTCCAGGTTTTGAATTAATTACCACCATTTATCCACATCTCATTAGAGACGATAAAATTCCATGAAAACCTTTTCCCTTTTGTTACTCCCCAAAATAAGAAATATTTTTCTCTAAGGAACTTATACATTTCCTAGATACAAATAGATTTTATTCCCATTGAATGTTGGGGGATTTTTTCTCATGAATAGGTCTAACATTGATAGTCCTCATTGTGGATCAAGCTACTCCATACGAGTAATTTTATTATTCATAACCAAAGTGAGTTATTCCTGTATAGTTATAAGTTGTTCAGCACCAGTTGAAACTCCTACTCCAACATCATTATATTTTAAAGTAGGGGAATCTCTACACGAATTATGTGCATTAATATTATTTTCATTTCATCTACAAGGATCCATTTCTAAAAAATGGCATTCACTAGATTAGGTTATGAATCATAATGTGTGATTTCAAAATACAAACCATAAATTGAAAAATTTATGCACATCTAATCTCATAATCATAAACATGGTTTGTTTAGGGGAATATTTACTTTTAAATCATTCATAATGGTTTTCAAATAAGATGTGAATTATACTAATCATATCCTTAGAAGTGTCAAACCAGAGGTGTAGTAAGGATTGTTTTCATGTACTAGGTTACCCTGAGTCAAGCCTGGAACACCTTGTTGGAGTTATTACTCATATGAACATCTATGATAGAATCACTTCCACTTTTAGTATCCAGAAATGGATGTATTTTTCAAGAATACCAACATAACATCTATATTATGAAAATTTTAGGATGTTCTTCTATACTTATCCTCAAAGTATATATTAGGGTAGTGTTCCCTAATTCAAGTCTTTTCTAAATCTATTTTCTACGGTTTTTACTAAAATTTATTTGATACCAACTGTAACGCCCTGACCAAATATTCCTATAGCCGGTGCATTATTTTATTACATTAGCATAATCACAAGAAATCAAATCCCAAAGGACCGATCAATTTAGTAGCGCTGGAATAACTAGATACAAATATAATTTTTACATTTCATTGTGAAAAGAAAAGTAATATTGTATTTTTATTGAAAAAACACATATCTCTTAGACTATCCCTACAGATCAGTCATAATATAATTCTTCAAATATTTGAAAAAAATGAAACATAATAAAGGGGTGAGATCAGATTCTTAATAAGGATAAACAATATAGGGGAAGCTATCATAAATATACATAAAATTTTAAGGCAAGGTATAAAATTGAAACAAAAGCCTTTTAAACATAACCTTGAGCATAATATGGTAATAATTAATAAATTAATTCCACTTAAACATTCACATGGATATTATACTAGCCGAATAATCACATGTAACATCAACAACTAATATCATAAATAGGGAATGCATAATGCCGAAGATCATAACCATACTGTCAAGGCCTCTTTACAAGACTATACATAAACGGGTAAAAACCCAAATTAGCTTGTCTCATTAGACCTACCAATGAATCGCAGGGATATAGTGGTCCCCAACCATCACTTACTAAGTCTAATGCATTCCTATTATGAACAGGGTGAAACATAACCAATACAAATATTTGTATTAAAACTAGCATAAAAAATCTTAATACATTATCCATAAACCATGAATGGTATAAAAGTAACACATCTAAAGTAAAACTATTCATAAACCCTTAAATATAATATTATAGCTGTTTCATATGAAATCAACCTCAATTAAACATAAGATCCAATAAATAATGTTGACATAAATGAAATTTTTTTAATGAAATCATTAGAAACTTATATAATGAAATACCCCTTTAATTGAAATTACTTATTTAAAATTCCATAAAATTTAAAAATAAATTATTTTCATTGAAAATAATATTTTAATCTTGTAAAGTAAGCTTAAAAAATGTTAAGGCGTCATGACTGAGGAAAAATCTACTTGCGCCGTATAAGTTTAAAAAACATTCTTCTCATACTTTTTTGAAACTTTCAAACAATGTACCTTGTAAGAAAAAAAAAGGTTCCTTTTATAAAATTGATAATGGGTAAAAATTTCTTTAAAAAATTATAAAATAATATTAAGAATGTTTTAAAATACATTCTTAATAAACATGGACATGGATGATAAATATGTCATAGTAAATTCTTACATAAAAGCAATCTCAGATAATAACGAGATTGAAAAATTAACCCTTATTTCATACTATCCTTTAGTAGAGGGTGTGTTAAACTTCTGTATAATGGTTACATAATGTTATTAAGTTATATGATAAATATATCCATTATTTATGATATCATATATGAACTTCTTATATTGTTTTCTTAATACAATTTCATTATTTCAGGGATGAACTACTTCATTTTCGTATGTTTATTTTGTCACATAAGTCTTGTTTCTTATAAATAAGATATATATTCTTCATATACAGAATGATATTAAGTTCATAAATATTATATACTTTCATTTTATACATTTTATTAATTATTATTAAATTGTTGTAGTGGAGGATGAATATCATCGCGTCGCGGAGACGGTAGGCCATATGTATGCCTGAGCAATGGTATCATTTCATAATGGTAAATGAAAAGGATTTGGATGGAATATGAATTATAAAATAATAATATAATGTCTTATTTATTATTTAAATCTTTTATATTCATCTTTATACCCATATAAATAAATTTTATATGAAAAATATTTTACACCACGCTGTGGAGATGGTAAGCTGTATGCATGCATGAATGGTGATATTATTTTCGCAGGATGGGTAAAAGGTGGAATATGGTTGTCCCATGCTCATAAAAACATATCATAATATATTATATTATGTATTTATTAATTTAGTATGGAAATAAATATGGAAAAGTATGTATAAGAAGAAACTAACTTTGAAAGAGTCGGTAAAACAATTACCTCTTCTTTGAGTGAAACATTTTGATTTGCACAAAAACACTCCCTAGGTTGTCTTTCTGCCCAAAGTATGACCTCTTGGATGAATTGACGGAATTTAGGAGGATAAATGGGTAGGTTTTGTCCGATAAAAATGCATTTAGATGTGTTAATAATAGAGAAGGAGATGCACCCTTTTATAAGAGAGGGGGGGACTTTTGGAAACTCCAAAACTACTAATTTAATGTAAATTGATTTTCGATTTCAAATAGATAAAAAGTGAGTTATTTAGTGGATAATATGAGTATGGTTCTAAATTATTTCAATAAAAAAAATTCCTACATTCTTGGATTTTATTTTGAACCTTATCATTTTTATTTACCTTTAATTAATCTATTAGATTTTAATTTTGGTAGTAATATTCTCAATGTTAAAAGGTTATAAATATTTACTTACATGGTTTCAATTGTAAATAAATGGAAACTTTATGATATTTTAGACCTTATAATTATATATATATTTTTAAATATTTTTAATAATTCTAAATAATTTAGTAAAATTTTATTTTTATAAAATATCAATAGTGTTAATTTTGACACTATTCATTGCACTGGCTTAAATTGAAATCAAAAGAGAAATATATATTTACTCCAAACCATTGAATATACTCTTAAAATATCATAGTCACATATAAAATTCATGAAAAAACTTAATTAATTCAAAATAAATTTATTTTAATATTTTTAAAACCATTTATTGGATACTTCTATTAATAAAATAATTTCTACGTCATTATTGTGTCATCATTAATTATAATTATTTATTGTCTAAATATTATAAATAAACTAATATTATGTAGGTAATTATCTTAGATTTCCATATAATATTTAAATTATATTTTATCTCTTGGTTATACCTATCTTAAAATTAACATACTTATATAAAATGAGAGTGTGAAATTTTGTCACATTCTTTGATTTTTATAATATCTATGTCATATTCATGGAATTAATAAAAAAATGTCATATTCATGGAAAAGTATCCACTAAATGATTAAATTTTTAATATTAGGTTATAAAACTCTAATTTATTCATACAATAGTATTTTGACATGCGTTAGGGTAATTTTATAATATTATTTTTACCTTTAATTACTGGATTTACCCTAAAATTCTATTAAAGTTACTATTCACCAAAAAATTAAGTTGATCCTATTAGATAAAAAATTTAACAGTAATTACAACCATGTATGCATATTTTTCTTAATTAAATTCATAGAAATATGAAAATTAAGTTTAATGTTAATCATGTAGATGTGGCAGGAATGAGGGTAAAAAAGACATTCAAAAGTTTAATAATTTTTTATATCTAATTCTGTTATAAAAATGATTCTAATGACCTAAATTAGACTAATATAAATATTATTTATATATTTTGAATTTAATATCAATTTAAATTAAAATAAATATTTAGATGAAAAAGTCAGTTTTTTAACAATAATGCTGTATTTTTCACTATTCATCAAAAATTGAAACTTTTTAGAAAAATACAAAAATTTCACCCTAAGCTAATTTTTATATTTTGAAATAAAAAATGAAGTATATTTTGAAAAATAAAATTTATATATTTAATAACATGGTTATTACTATTATAACTACATTTTAAATAGCTAGTTTGATAGATTATGTTGCACTCGAACTCGGTGTTGCGTGCAACACAAGCTAATGAATTAGTTAAAATGAAATTTACCATAGAAGCTTGGGGTGTTACATAATTAATTTCATACAAGAAATTTATAGATTAACTTTTCATATTATGGATATATTGAAATATTTTATTCGTAATTATCATGTTGTATTTATTTTATTAAAGTCAAAGTAGTGAATAGTCCATAAAATTGACATTATGAATATTTTATAGTTAATAATATTTTATTAAATGATATAATTTTAAAAAAAAATATTAATTTCAAAAAACATTGTGGGATAAGTTTTAAAATTTCATTCATGATCCATTTACGAACTATTTCTTATTTTATAGTAAATATATTAACCTTCAAATAGTAAAAATCCTTGTTGTAATAGTAAGAGTTTAAGAGGTTAAATAAGGGTTAAAAAAAAGATAAGGGTATAACTAAGACCTAAACTTGTCCAAATAAATTAGTCAATGAATAGGATTCAAAACGTATCACCTTAGGTTTTAATTTGAGTTGTTTAATGGAAACTTTATCATGAAAATGATTAATATATTATTTAAATCTAAAATTGTTAGAAAATAGAACTCCTTTTGTACTTAGCATATTTTATGCATCCACATTGAGAAACAAATTAAGATATAAATGAACATAAATTCCAATTTTTATCTTAATTAAATTAGTTTCATTATATGAATTTATTTTTATTTTTTATAAATTATATAATTTACTTAAATGTTTATAAAATGCTAATACAATATTTATTTAATTAATAGAAAAATAAAACAAATGATTTTAAAAATATTAATTTTGATATAATTTGATTGATTTAATATGTGAAATGAATTTTAAAGATCTATATGAAATATTATAGAGTTTTTATTGTGTTATATTCTAATTCCCACTTTTTATTGATGTATTTGAATTGAAATTAAATTAATAGTGTCAAAAATTGACATTAATGATAATTTATCAAAATAATATTTTATTAAATTATTAAAAATTCATAAAAAAATTATATTATTCCATGTGGATTGAATATAGTTGAAGAAATTATAAATTTTTCATTTATGGGTCATTTTTTCATTTATAGTAACATTATTAATCATTTATGATTAAAAAAGTGGTTACCACGGTTAAGGTAAAAAATAACTAACCAAGGGGTAAATCAAAAGGATAAGATTTAAAATGATACCAAATCCAGTATAAATTCTTTGTTTGATGGGATTAAAACCCTATCCCATATTATATTATAATCCCTTTCCATTTTTAAAAATTTGGTATGATAAATTAATTTATTACAATTTAATATTTTGAGAAATTCCAAAAGTGTCCTAACCTCAATTATAAAAGGGAACCATTTTCTTCACTTCATTACACCACATTATTACATATAGATTTACCAAAATATTCCCATTTCCCATACCAAAATCCTTATCCATGTTATGGAGGTTCTAATATTCTAAAGAGACTAACTTTATGTCCCTTAAGAAGAGATACAAAGGAAGTATGCCAAAGAAGAGGTAATCATCTTTACCAACTCTTTCAAGTTTATTTCTTCTTTTACTTAATATTCCTATGTTATTTCCATACTGAAATAATAATTATAGTATAATCTATACAATGATACGTTATTATTATTATTAAACAACTATATTCCACTTTTTATCTATCCTATGAAAATAGACAGCACCACATGTGCGTACGTAAGGCTTATTGTCTCCACATAGCAGTGTAATTCGTTTTTCACCACCAATTTTCTTGGATGGGTATAATAATGAAAATAATTGATATATATGAAACTTATAGTATGATATTTATTATTTAAAATTAATATATAATTCATTTCCCTACCCATTTACTATTAAGTAAATGATACCGTTGCTCGTGTGTATATACAATCTTCTGTCTCCATGAAGTGATGTGACTCATTTTCCATATCCAACATTCAAGAATGATTATAAAAATATATATAATGAATAAATATAATATTTATGACATAATATCATTTCGAAGATGATGAAACTATATCCTATGAAAAATAAATGGAACATTCATGACAAAACATGCAAGAGAAAATAAGGAAAATAACACCTGACACAGTGAAAATATTGAAATACTATTAATAAACGAGTGGTAATATGTTTTAAAAGGATAATATGAGATATTATAAACATAAATAAGGTTATATAATAAATTAATAACATTATTTAAACTATTATACAAGAGATTAAATCATCTTCAACTAATGTAAAGCGTATGGTAAGGTATTTCTTAACTCAATTTCCATTCATTAAGTTAAAATTTTGCTTCATTGATTATATCATGCTAAAATTATGTGTAAAATTAATTTTGATTATCTTATTATGTATTTAAACTTTTTTTCTCTGGATTTATAGTGGATATACATAATAAATTTGTTTGATTATTTCACTACAATGATATGATCTTTGCGAGGGGTTTCATATTAATTTAACTTTATTTCGACATATTTTAATATTATATGCCTAATTTTTTTTCTATAGTGTATATATCACCCTTTGATTTATTTGTGATAATAATTTATTGAAAATTTAATTTCTCTTAAATATATATATATCTTGTATGAGGGATATTATTATTTCATAAATTCTATACCATATTTACATAAAATGTTTACTTTGAAATTTATTTGATTAACTAGGGAAATAATGATAAATATATATATTTTATTGGATATAGATACTTGTTGATAAGATACATTGTTATTAATCAAATTAATTACTCAATATATGAGAAATAATTTGTAAATAGAAGAACAGGTGGGGTCGTATATAGAAAATCCTCTTGATGCATTTTTAGTCTCATAGTGTAAATTAGTTGGACAAACTTAATTGGTTTTTACCTAGTGGTTTTAAACTGTATTGTGAAAGGTATTGAAAATAAGTGTCCTGTGAAAGGTATTGACAAAAATGAGTTTAAAAAACTTGATGGGTTTTTATACAATAGTTTTCAACCATGTTATGAAGGGTCTTGATGGTAAAGGTATCATGTGCCTGAGAAACATGATGTCCAAGAATTTAGAATTTTATACATTAATAATTTTAGTGATTATTATTCAAGTGATTTTCTCTATGATGTTATCTTTAGATTCATTTCATTCCTAGTTATTTATTAAATGGAATGTGCTTTCAGTTATTTACCTTTCCATATTTATTGCGCCTTATCTTGTCATGATAGTTAAGTTATTTAAATGGAATGTGTGTTCAGTTATTTACCTTGATATATTACTTATTACTTATCTTATCATGACAGTTAATTTATTTACATGGAATGTGTATTCAATTTTTCACATTTCCATGTTGATTATTCTTATTGATTTATGATTGCTTCTACTATACTTAACCCTTACTGAGCATTTGAGTGCACCATTATTTTGTTTCCTTTCCCCAAGAATCCATGAAATGTTCTATGACTATTATTCAAGGATATTATAGAGGAAAAAATGTTATTCTCAAGAACAAAAATAAGTTGTAATTTGTGTTTTAAAATGTATTTGAAATATAGTTATGTATCTAGTTTACTAATAATGCTAGACTATTCGGTCCTTTGGGATGAAATTCCTTATATATTATGTTAATGTAATAAAGTAACCACCAACTTTGAGTTATAGGGGTTGGGGTATTTAAAGTTGGTATCAAAATAAGTTTAGTAGAAACCCTAGGAACTAGATTTAGGAAAGCATATATTAGGGAATATAACCCTATGAATAACTTTGAGGATAAGTCTAAGTATATGATAACATCTAATAGATTTGGTAGTAACCATGGATAATCTAGGTTAAACCTAAGTATTCATAGATTGATATGCTTTCGTAATTTAGACATCATATAAATGATTATTCATGACTATGTATGATTAGTGTTTCTCATACTGTGTTTTTTAGTTTTAGTCAATGGATGGAATTAAAAAGAACTAGGTTAATACAAAATGAAATAGAAAATATGTTGATAAGAAACCAAATTGGATGATGGATGGGTTGAAATATATTATGATCACAATAAATTATTAATAACTTGAACCCTAACCATATCTCATACTCACCAAAGAATATAGAGATATAGTTTACTAAGATCTAGGGTGGTGGAAACCATAGAGGAAAAAAGATTCAGTTTTCTATATGATTATAATGTGAGGAAAACACCCAAGTGAATGTCTTAGAGGTACAATAAGATGTTTTGGGTGTATAAAATAACACAAAGAAATTAATTTCTGATGAAAAATAAAAAGTTTGGTTAATGAAATGGATAAGAATAATGGTCTCTCTAAGGTATCATCAATATTTAAATGTTTTAAATATGGAAAGTAATAGAATTTTAAAAATCTATGAGGAAAAAGTC
This sequence comes from Viscum album, assembly GCA_963277665.1. NCBI lineage: Eukaryota > Viridiplantae > Streptophyta > Magnoliopsida > Santalales > Viscaceae > Viscum > Viscum album. The sequence goes on along the minus strand of OY728130.1, from coordinate 798,231,763 downwards.
ATGAAGATAATAATAAAGGTTATACAAGTAATGGTTATACTATTGGTGTAACATCCCAGGTAAATAAAGAATAAAACATTTTCATATTTATTAATATTTACGAATTAAATATTAATTTTACTTTAAAGGGGTTGCTATGTTCGATAGCATACCCGATACGCAACAAAGAGTTTCTTTGAAATGTTACGTTGCACACTTGTAATAAAACAATATTATTTTAAATGGTAGTTAACACATAGACATTGTATTGTCGGGAATGAATATAAATAACTAAAATATGATTATATATGTTTTTTAAATGTTTTTACATTTATCCAATAAATGATAAAGGCTTAAAATACGAAAAGAATTCAATTTTAGGCATATATACTCTAACATTCACTAAAGGTCGACTTATTTTATTTTTGATGGTGAACCATCTATAAATATAGTTTTGGTCACTCTTATACATTCTATAGGACCAAATAAAATTCTTCTTTATAATCGAGACATCAAAATTTACTTTGTGTAAATTTTTGGTATTTTTCCGATAAAGTTCATTTTTTAATGAATAGTGAAAAATGTTGTATTTTAATTCAAAACCTCTTTTTAATCTAATTTATCTATATGATTAGATCATCTTTTGAATTGGTTTTAAAATACAATTAGAATATATTCTTTCCATTTAATCCAATAATGGTCGTTGGAATTAATTTCACTTTGAAATTGGACTTAAACTAGTGTCAATCTTTTGATATATATTGTTTCATAAAAACACGCTATTTTTTGACAGCGGGAATAAATTATTAAATTAATTATTGTAACTTATATGTTTTTAATTTTGTAAAATAGAAATCATTTTTGAATTCGGAATATCAAATATAGCTTAGGGTGATGTTTTGGTATTTTTCTGAAAAACATCAATTTTTGATGAATAGTGAAACCACTAAGTGGTACTTAAAAAAACTGATTTTTCATTTTAAATGAAAATTTACCACCTCTGTGTTTTGAATTTTAAAAATCCGATATACATGGTTGTCATTAATAAGTAAAATTTTATTCAATGGGATTAATTTTTTTTGGTGAATAGTAACTTTTAAGTTTTTAATCGCGATTACAGGTAATTACCGTAATTTAAGGTAAAAATAATGTTTTAATAATATGAAATGACCTTGAAACATGTAATAATCTTATTGGACATGTCATGGCAGACCAATATAATCCATGGGACAACTTTGGGAACCCATGGAGCCACTTTGGTAAGAAAATGACATTAAAAACTTTTTATTTAAAGTTAAAATTAAAATGTCACAAACATGAGTTGTTTTACTAAAACAATTTTTAAATGGGGTTATACAAGTCATATTTTTTACTATAAATATTCATTAAAAATATAAAAAAATTTCCTACATCATAATATTTTTTTTATAATTTTTAGAAATTAAATAAATTAAATTATTTATGACACCATGATGATGCTGCGATTACCTCATTATTTAACGATTTAAATAAAATGAAAAGTTAATATAAAATCTAAGACCTACACATGTAAAAAACCTACTGTATGTGTGGATTTCAAAATCTTATCACCTTATCCTAGAAAATTATAATTTTTGGACCTTTTAAATTCGAAAATCATTTTATAAAAATGTAACCTTTTATAACTTCCCAAGATTGCCCCTCCTCTTCTCTTATAAAAGGCCCCCACCTCTACCACCTTACCCACACCTCTCAAGCCTTTGGCTCGTCCAAACCCTGACCATTTTGTCTCTCCACGTCTCTATCTTACTCATAGAAGCCTCACTTTGGGCAGATGTCTTCCCAAGGAAGCCTTTGAGCTCAAATAAAAAAGAGTTACCCGTTTTAAAGGTAGTGTTTTCTCTTGTGTTCTTATGTTTTATTTTGTTTCTCCAACCCCCCTATTGTAACACCCCGAGATTTTATGAAAAATATTCTTTTCATTAATGTCTTGTGTTGTAATCTACACCAAAAGGAGCTTGCACAACACACATCCTTGACTAGCCTTGCATTACACGCAATCACGACCTTTCTCGATAGTGTGTGTAGTACGCAATACCGAGTTTCACTAAACAACGACATGCTATTAAAATATTATTAAAACTAGCCGTTATGAATAGTAATAACCAATTTTTAAAATTTTTAAAATTTTATTTTTCAAAATGGACTTCATTCTTGGATTCAGAATATCGAAATTATCCTAGGATGAAATTTTGGTATTTTTCTGGAAACTTTTAATTTTTGATGAATAGTGAAACCACTAAGTGGTAGTTAAAAAACAGAATTTTTCATAAAACATAATTTTACCGCTTCTTTGAGTGGAATTTTGAAAATACGAGAGACACGGTTAATATCAAGGACTAAAATGTGGTTCAATGAGATGAAAATAATTTTTGGTGAATAATAACTTTTTACTTTTTTTTACCACGATTAAAAGTAAATAGGGTTATTAAGGGTAAAAATGTTATTATTATTACCTTAAAACATGTCATAATTCTATTGGATAAGTGTAATTCGACCAAAAACAACCTTAGGAAAAACTATGACCATTTAGGCCCACTTGGATTAGATTAGGACATTTATTATTAATTTATTTAAAGAAGGGTTAAAATAGTTAAAATCAAAGTTTAATAAGTAAATAATTTTTAATATGGGGTTATAAATAAGATAAATTAGACTATAAATATTCATTAGAAAACTAAAAATATTTAATACATAATGTTATTTTATTTGTAATTTTTAGACATTAAATAATTTACTTTATTTATGACACAACAATGATGTAGTAATTATCTTATTAATAAAATATTGACATAATTGATGTTATAAATACCCAAGTAAATGTAATTTGAGACTTTTTATGAATTAAAATAATTTTATAGGTTAATATGACATTTTAGTATTGATTTAATTAACTTTGTTTGAACTAATCATTCAGTTATGATTTTCACAAAAATCAATTACTAAATAGTGTCAAAATCGACATAAAATAGTTTTTAAAACAAATATTATATTATTAATTGTTATTTTATTCCTAAAAATCTAAGGTTCGGAAAAATGACTTAGATAAGGTTATATATATTAATAAAAAATAACTTGGGGGTCTCTTGGATGTATATGGTAAGTTTATTAACTATATAATATAAAAATACAAAGTGACATGGTAAATGTCAATCTAATTAACTAAGAGTTAAAACTAAAAGATAAGGTTAATATAATGACCTAAACTTGTCTAAATTCTATTGGATGAGATTATTTCGACCCATCCCCACCTTAGCTTAGAAATAAATCAATTTGGATCTATTTAAAACCGAATTTGACTTTATAATAAAATAATAGTTTTAGTTATTCCAAAGGTACCCCTCTCCTCCCTTATAAAAGGGCACCTCCTCCCTCTCTTCCTCACACAACTTTGAGCCTTCAAGCTCGGCCAAAACCTAAAAAATTATCTTCTCCACTTCCCTAAAAATATCCTAGAGGTTTTGGTCTTCCTCAAAGACCAATTTTAGTGCCTTAAAAGGAGGTCTCAAAGAAGCACTTCGAAGAAGAGGTAATGTCCGTTACCAATTCTTTCATCTTTATTTCTTCTTCCACTTCTTCTTCTTTAGTTGTTTCATTATGAAGTAATAACATCAGTATCACTCATATACTGATATGTTATTATAAGTATGAAACAACCCTATTTCACCATCTATCCATCCTACGGAAAAAGAAATCACCGCGCGTGCGTACGTACGGAATACCGTCTCCACGCCGTGGTGTAATCTATTTTCCACCACCACCTTACTTGGATGGGTATAATGGTGTAAATAATGACTATATATGACTATTATAAAGTGATATTTATTCTTAAATAATATACATACACTCCAATACAATTCCATGATCATAGGAACGATATCATCACTCGTGCGTACGTACGGAATACCGTCTCCACGATGTGATGCGACTCGTTTTACATAATCTTCATTTCATAATGATTATATAAATGAATTGAATGAATGAATATGATATATATTACACTAATACCATTATGTAAATGAGGTATCTATAACCTAAAGAGAAGAATAAGAATTTATTCGACAAAACACGCATAAGAACAAAAAGTTATAAACACCCAAATAATAAGTAACAATGAAATATTACTACTAAGAAGCTAAGAATGTGACCATATATGATATCATAAAAATAAGTATGATTCTGTAATAAGTCAATAACATTATTTAAATAATTATACATGATGTTTGGACACGTACAAAGCATATCATACCTAAGGTAAAGGAAATATCACAATCTCATTTTTATACGAGATTGTTTGTACTTTGGAATTTACTGGGGTGTATTTTATCATCCACATCCATGTTTCCTCAATATGTAATATTATTTCCATCCACCTACAATTGTTTAAATCCAATTTTACCCTTCGGTGAGTTTTTAGTAAAAGATATGAAAGAAATCTTTTGTCTTTTTTCGTATGAGGTAATTTTTGACTTTTCCGACAAAAGTACGAGAAGAATGTTTTTTTAACTTATACGAATGAATGGATTTTTAAAACAAAATTTCCAAGAGTATTCCTTTACAAGTTTTAAAGTTTATTTTTTTATCAACTTCTTTTAGTTTAAAATTGTATAACATGTTAAGAAAGGAAAAATGTTTTTGAAGTAGAAAGAATATTTTCCTCAAGAATGGTGTTCTAGTGTTTTATCAAAATTATTTTCCATCTAAGATAATAAAGGGTTCTGTTTCTATCCGTATTATTACATGGATTTTATGGAAATATTTTTATGAATTATTTTATCTTATATGAATTGTTTTATGATGTGACGATGTTTAAAGATTCCCATTTTTATTACATGGGTTATGCAATGATGTATGATTTATGATTTTGTGGCACACATAAGAATGGTATCATTATGAGATGGGTGGGACCTATATCTCCCTCCAATGCATTGGGTAAAGATTTCATATCTCATGAGATAGACATGGCTGGAACGGTAGGTTATACCGGTTCAGTGAAACAGGACTGAAACGAGGGTGACTCGGTTCAGAAAGGGACTTTGTCCACTAAGATAGTGTTGGAAATGAGTCTTGACTAGCAAGAAATGATTCTCTATGATTATGTGTATATGCCACAAAGTTTCTTGTTTTAAGTTATGATTATTGGGATTACATTTCACTTCTACAATTTATCCCATGTTATGATATTACGATCTCTTTTGCAGGTTAAGATTTCCAAAAGTTATGTTCTTATGAATATGATGTGATTGATATTTCTTTTGTTTACCCTTAATGAGCATTTGAGCTCACCCTTTTATGTTTTCTTTTCCCCAGGATATAAAGAAAGGTTTTAGGTAAAAAAAAGGGGAAGATATTTATGGGAGATGTTGAATATCTTTCACCACGATTAGAAGATTTTATTCCGAGTTTCCAAAGACACTAAACTATTACAATCCTTGTGTGTGTGTTTTTTTTATGTACTAAGTATTCCGCAAAAGTAATGTAATGTCCATGTACGTCAGGCTTCGGGTCTCTACAGTTGGTATCAGAGGAAAGGTTTAGTCAATCTTTGGAAACTAGGATGTGAAAATGTTAGTGAGATCCCTAGAGATATTTCTAAGGTATGTCTAGGGATGTCCCTAAGGATAAGTATACGTATAGGATACTGTCCTAGAACTATGGTAACGATATTAGATTAAACCAAAGATGTTAGATATTGAAGTTACTCCCCCTTTATTATGATTTTTGCCTCTCACACTATTCTTTTTGGGTTTTAGACGATGGATGGAACCCGAAGGAACCGTGTTGATCAATGAAATGGACAACGAAATGATTGTCCTCCTGAACAAACAAATGTTATGGGAGATGGAGTTCAAAATCTTATTGCTATACTTACACAAGCTATAAATCATTCTGGACTTCCAAATGAGCAGAGAAGGGAACAATATTCTATTGAGTCCTTCATGAGGCAACGTCCACCTTCCTTCAGTGGGTCTTCTGATCCACTTGTTGCTGAACAATGGATTAGTACTACTGAAAAGATATTTTCAGTTCTTCAATGTTATGAACATGATAAAGTCATCTTAGCAGTGTATCGTTTGGAAGGTGATGCTGATCAATGGTGGAATCTTATCAAGAATACGAGTCCAAGAGATGAAATTGAGTCCATGGAATGGGACGAGTTCAAGAACTTATTTTTCAATAAGTACTTCCCTCGTATTCTTAGAACAAAGATGGAGAAGGATTTTCTTGAACTAAAGCAAAAGGATGATGAATCTGTTGGTATATACGAAGCGAATTTTACAAGGCTTGAAAGGTATGCATCTGGATTTATCATCCAACCAGAAAGTAAAGTTGATCGATTCTTCAATGGCTTAAAACCAAATCTTAGAAGGGAATTAGCTATAAGAAACTTCAGTAGTTGTGAAGAAATTATGTGTTGTGCTATTAAGGTAGAAATGGAATTTGGTGTTACTTATCCATCTCATAGTTTTGAAAAGAAACGAAAGATGGAGTTCAAGGAGAAATCTTAGAATAATGGTGAAAAGAAGATAAATGTTTCCTTATTCTCAAAGTGTGGAATGAAGCATGGTGGAGATTGTCTTAAAGGGACTAGAAAATGTTTTAAGTGTGGAAAACAAGGTCATCGAGCAGCTGAGTGTCGACGTAATGGAAAAAGGGTTTCTAATGATGTGAATAAAGAAAAGACTGCAGAGAACTCACCAACAACACTTCAATGCTTCAAGTGAAAGGAAATGGGGAATTATGCTAATAAATTCCCTAATCCAAGGGTTAGTGATGATCGACATGAGCAACCACTTAAGACAAAGGACAAAGGGAAGTCACATGCGATCACCATTGGCGATGTTGAGTATGAAAACAATGTGGTGGAATGATTAAGTGTTTATGTAATGGGATTCCAGAATAATGTTGTATATAGTATCTTGGAATATTGGAATATTTATGTTTTGGTCTATTGTGGTTTTCAATAATTTTATGGCATCGGTAACCATGAAAAATGATTGAAATATTTTTGGAAAGCAGATGATATGCGCATAATGAAGGGATAAGGAGAAAATTAAATGTATTCATGAGATCATGACTGATATAAGGAAAAGGTTATATCATGGGTTGAGTATATAGAATTTTTGGATTTTGGTATGTGGAAAGAGTTAACTTTTGACAGCATTCATGTTTTCACTAAGGTTTAATGGGTATTCATTTTTCAATAGAATACATCATTAAGGTATTCACATGATAGGAATGTGACCAACAAGATATATGGAGGATAAATTATGGTATTCCCATGCTTGGTTGACGACATTTCAAGTAATCGTTTTCTTTATACTATGAGCTTGGACCGAAGTATTTTAGATAAGCCTAAAGATTGGAGTGGATTATGTTAACCCTAAGTTAGTATTATTTAAGGATAGAACTTTTTTTTGATATTATTTATGTGATAGTAATGTAGTTTTAGAAAAAGGACAACCTGCAGGACGGGCGACAACCCATCGCATCGGACAGGGCCGTGGGAATCGATCCCACAACCGAAGTGCGACTGGCCTTTATCGCCTACCACTGGCCTACAGGAAGTCCCTGTTTAGTAGAAACTAGTTTTATTTTATTATGTGGTATGATATATGAAGTATAAGTTCATTTTTGGAATCGTATACGATTAACCTCACCATAGATAGACTTATGTATTTTTGGATAACTTTTCTAACCTTTTGTTTGAGATAGATGGAATGACCCATCATTCTATCACATGATCTTCTAACACATCACGAATGAAAAATTCAACTTCATTCCTTTAAGAGATGAAGTGGAAATTGTCCAAAGAATGGCAAATGGTGAGACTATACCAAAATCACGAAAGTATTTCTTCTAATTCCAATTTCATCAACTTTAGGGAAATGATCTTGAAAACCAAAATGTTGTCCTAGTGCTCTTATATCTGATGAATCAGATGGTACCTTAGATCGTCACAAATTTATGGCTTTGTGATTTCTGGCTTTTCCATAACCATGTTCTCTACCACTCTCCATCAGAACATGATGGTTAGATTTCTCTTCCATATCCATATTTTCACCTATGTGGAAACCAAGTGATTAGTTTATTTGGATAACAGTTGTGTTTCATACTTTTGTTTTTAAAGATTGGTTTTGGTATTCCTTTTTAAGATGTGGGTTTCTATTAAAGAAACTTTCGAATAGTAAACCATTTATAACCCCGATGAATTTCGAGGGCGAAATTCATTTTAAGGGGGGTAGAATGTAACACCCCGAGATTTTATGAAAAATATTCTTTTCATTAATGTCTTGTGTTGTACGCTACACCAAATGGAACTTGAACAACACGCATCCTTGACTTGCCTTTCATTAAACACAATCACGACCTTCCTCGATAGCGTGTGTAGTACGCAATACCGAGTTTCACTAAACAACGATATGCTATTAAAATATTATTAAAACTAGCCGTTATGAATAGTAATAACCACTTTTTGAAATTTTTAAATTTTATTTTTCAAAATGGACTTCATTTTTGGATTCAGAATATCGAAATTAGCCTAGGGTGAAATTTTGGTATTTTTCTAAAAACATTTAATTTTTGATGAATAGTGAAACCACTAAGTGGTAGTTAAAAAACTGAATTTTTCATAAAACTTAATTTTACCACTTCTGTGAGTGGAATTTTGAAAATCCGAGAGACACGGTTAATATCAAGGACTAAAATGTGGTTCAATGAGATGAAAATAATCTTTGGTGAATAGTAACTTTTTACTTTTTTTACCACGGTTAAAAGTAAATAGGGTAATTAAGGGTAAAAATGATATTATTATTAACTTAACACATGTCCTAATTCTATTGGATAAGTGAAATTCGACCAAAAACAACCTTAGGAATAAAATATGACCATTTAGGCTCACTTGGATTAGATTAGGACATTTATTATTAATTTATTTAAAGAAGGGTTAAAATAGTTAAAATCAAATTTTAATAAGTAAATCATTTTTAATATGGGGTTATAAATAATATAAATTAGACTATAAATATTAATTAGAAAACTAAAAATATTTCCTACATAATGGTATTTTATTTTTAATTTTTAGACATTAAATAATTTAATTTATTTATGACACAACGGTGATGTAATAATTATCTTATTAATGAAATATTGACATAATTGATGTTATAAATACCCAAATAAATGTAATTTGAGACTTTTTATGAATTAAACTAATTTTATAGGTTAATATGACATGTTAGTATTGATTTAATTAACTTGGTTTGAACTAATCATTCTGTTATAATTTTCACAAAAATCAATTACTAAATAGTGTCAAAATTGACATAAAATAGTTTTTAAAACAAATATTATATTATTAATTGTTATTTTATTCCTAAAAATATAAGGTTCGGACAAATGACTTAGATAAGGTTATATATATTAATAAAACACAACTTGGGGGTCGCTTGGATGTATATGGTAAGTTTATTAACTATATAATATAACAAATACAAAGTGACATGGTAAATGTCAATCTAATTAACTAAGAGTTAAAACTAAAAGATAAGGTTAATATAATGACCTAAACTTTTCTAAATTCTATTGGATGAAATTATTTAGACTCAAACCCACCTTATATTTTAAATAAATCAATTTGGAGCTATTTAAAAACGAATTTTACTTTATAATAAAATAATAGTTTTAGTTATTCCAAAGGTACCCCTCTCCTCCCTTATAAAAGGGCACCTCCTCCCTCTCTTCCTCACACAATTTTGAGCCTTCAAGCTCGGACAAACCCTAGAAAATTTATCTTCTCCACTTCCCTAGAAATATTCTAGAGGTTCTGGTCTTCCTCAAAGACCAATTTTAGTTCCCTAAAAGAAGGTCTCAAAGAATCACTTCAAAGAAGAGGTAATGTCCGTTACCAATTCTTTCATCTTTATTTCTTCTTCCACTTCTTCTTCTTTAGTTGTTTCATTATGAAGTAATAACATCAGTATCACTCATATACTGATATGTTATTATAAGTATCAAAAAACTCTATTTCACCATCTATCCATCCTACTGAAAAAGAAATCACCGCGCGTGCGTATATACGGAATACCATCTTCACGCCGTGGTGTAATCTATTTTCCACCACCACCTTACTTGGATGGGTATAATGGTGTAAATAATGACTATATATGACTATTATAAAGTGATATTGATTCTGAAATAGTATACATACACTCCAATACAATTCCACGATCATAGGAACGATATCATCACTCGTGCGTACGTACGGAATACCGTCTCCACGATGTGATGCGACTCGTTTTACATAATCTTCATTTCATAATGATTATATAAATGAATTGAATGAATTAATATGATATATATTACACTAATAACATTCTGTAAATGAGGTTTCTATAACCTAAAGAGAAGAATACGAATTTATTCGACAAAACACGCATAAGAACAAAAAGTTATAAACACCCGAATAACAAGTAGCAATGAAATATTACTACCAATAAGCTAAGAATATGACCATATATGATATCATAAAAATAAGTATGATTCTGTAATAAGTCAATAACATTATTTAAATCATTATACAAGAGTTTTGGACATGTACAAATCATATCAGACCTAAGGTAAGGGAAATGTCACAATCTCATTTTTATCCGAGATTGTTTATACTTTAGAATTTACTGGGGTGTATTTTATCATCCACATCCATATTTCCTCAATATGTAATATTATTACCATCCACATACAATTGTTTAAATCCAATTTTACCCTTCGGTGAGTTTTTAGTAAAAGATATGAAAGGAATCTTTTTTCATTTTTCGTACGAGGTACTTTTTGACTTTTCCGACAAAAGTACGAGAAGAATGTTTTTTTAACTTATACGAATGAATGGATTTTTCAAACAAAATTTCTAAGAATATTCCTTTACAAGTTTTAAATTTTATTTTTTATCAACTTCTTTTAGTTTAAAATTGTATAACATGTTAAGAAAGGAAAAATGTTTTTGAAGTAGAAAGGATATTTTCCTCAAGAATGGAGTTCTAGTGTTTTATCAAAATTATTTTCCATCTAAGATAATAAAGGGTTCTGTTTCTATCCGTATTATTACATGGATTTGATTATGTTGTGATGGAAATATTTTTATGAATTATTTTATCTTATATGAATTGTTTTATGATGCGACGATGTTTAAAGATTCCCATTTTTATTACATGGGTTATGCAATGATGTATGATTTATGATTTTGTGGCACACATAAGAATGGTATCATTATGATATGGGTGGGACCTATATCCCCCTCCAATGCATTGGGTAAAGATTTCATATATCATGAGATAGACATGGATGGAAGGGTAGGTTATACCGGTTCAGTGAAACAGGACGGAAACGAGGGTGACTCAGTTCAGAAAGGGACTTTGTCCACTAAGATAGTCTTGGAAATGAGTCTTGACTAACAAGAAACGATTCTCTCTGATTATGTGTGTATGCCACTAAGTTTCATGTTTTAAGTTATGATTATTGGGATTACATTTCACTTCTACGATTTATCCCATGTTATGATATTACGATCTCTTTTGCAGGTTAAAATATACATATCTCTCATTTAGTTTTTATTCCATTAATATGACATAGAAATGAATGTACGTTTATGCGTACGTACGGCTTACCGTCTCCATGAACAGTGCATTTCATTTCTTACCTCTAAATGATTATGTAATATTATAAATGCATGTATATACTGGATATATATGATATATATGATATCTAAATCATGAATATCATTCTTGAGATAATGGATATTTGACTACGTGAACAACTTGTAAATATAAGAAGTTCACTTTTGACTCAAGTACCAAATATCGACAAAACGACCGTTATTAACTTAAATGATTACATAATGTCCATAAAATGGTAATAAGTTATATAAAAGGAATAATGAACTTGAAAAAGGTTCTTAAGAAAGTATAAATTAACTCAAGTTTATTATTCATGATATTAAAGAATGATCGAGTCAAGTCGGACCTGAGGTATGGGACTTCGTCTCAATCTCCTTTCATTGAGGAATATTTTGTTTTATACACAACCTTCTTTTATATGGTGTAGAAACCCCTTTGACTTTAAAATTTATCCAAAAGGAATCTTTTTTAAAAGAAGTGTTTTACTAAATGACAAAAGGGAATGTTTTTGTCATACATATGCGGCGATAACGACTTCTCCGCCGCCGTGACCATTATTTTATTTTTGACTTCCTCTACAAGCCATAACGTTTTTTAAACGAAAAATAAATACCATGTTTTACTGTTATTTTATTTTTTTATTGAAAATGGTTTTCATAATGTTTTTATTATATCAATGTGTTGTTTTGATATCTTGTGATTGAAATGTTGAAATGTTATGTTTCCTTTATGCATGTTTTATGTGATACGATTATGTTATGGTTCTTGGGAATTGTTATGAAGATGGGTGGTTCCATGATAAAATAAGGGCGGGTGAGACCAATATATCTCTCCAATTCATTGGGTAACACAAAGGGGTTAAACGTTAAGGTTTATCTGAAGAGATTTAGAGAATATACTGTGATGGGTATTCCAAACGTAACCAAGAGGGTTACTCCCTACGTAAGAATGTTATGAATGCCTCAAGTTACCTTTATGTCTTATTATTTGTATGTTTTATTCGTGATTTGATGAGGTATGTAAAAGTGCTTATGTTTTATGTGTAAAGTATGATTTCATTGATTCTTACGTATACATGTACTTATGTTTCCTTTCTATATTTTTATATCCCTTACTGAGCTTTTTATGCTCATCCCAATTTTTTGAAATGTTTTTCATAGGTCAAGGGAAAGGTAAATGATGTGATGATAGTGTCAAGTAAGTGTCAAGAAAAAATCCATGTTTTATTTTAAATATGTTTCCGTTGATGGGAAAAATGAGTACTATCTTTTATGTAACCACTTTTGTTTAAATGTGGAATGTAATGCATGTTTTATGATCTAATTCTCTAAAACTCTAAACCTAAAAATATCCTCAACATGTATTCTTGAAGTAACTCAAGATTAAGTAATGTTTAAGACTGGGACCTTATAGTTGGTATCAGAGGTCGATTTAGACAAATTTAGGAGTTAGAAAATTGTTAAAGTATAAATTAATTTATGGTATGACTGAAATGATATTGCATTTGAAGATTACCATGTTTCTTCTACTAAGATATTTTTTTGTTAAGAATGGTTTTTCATAGAGGAAACAAAACAGATTTTCAAGGAAGGCAGACAGAGGGAAATGACTTTTCAAATCAGTATCATGAGATGGTTAGAATCAGAACTAAAAAGTTTGTTGTAGTGATGGCTCAGTTGACTCAGGTGAGAAATGTTGGTTGTTTTCATTGATGATATTTTGGTGTTTTCTAAAAGTAAAGAGGAGCATAAAAGACATTTAAGGGTTATTTTGCAAACCTTAAAATAAAATAAATTGTGTGGGAAATTCAGCAAGTGTGAGTTTTGGTTGAAACAAATTTCTTTCCTTGGTCACATTGTTTCTAAAGATGGGATAACTATTGATCCTGTAAAAACAAAGGTTGTTGAAGAATGGACAAGACCCACAAATGTAAATGAGATTAGTAGCTTCCTTGGTTTGTCAGGCTATTACCAAAGGTTTGTTAGAAAATTTTCAGGGTTATCTTGTCCAATGAATAAGCCAACTCGGAAGGGTTTTAAGTTTATCTAGACAAAAGAATGTGATGATTGTTTTTAGAAATTGAAAAGAAGATTGGTGAATGCTCCAGTTTTGGTACTACCTTCCAGGAATGGTGAGTTTGTTATCTACAGTGATGCTTCATTGAAAGGACTTGGTTATGTCCTAATACAGAATGATCAGGTAATTGCTTATACTTCACGTTAGTTGAAAACTCATGAGGTAAATTACCCTACACATGATTTGGAATTAGCTGCTATTGTTTTCGCTTTAAAAATTTGGAGGCATCATTTGTATGGAGTAAAGTGTGAAATATATACCGATCACAAAAGTTTAAATTATATATTCACTTAGAAAGAATTGAACATGAGATAGAGGAGATGGATAGAATTAATCAAGGATTATGATTGTATAATTCATTACCATTCGGGAAAAGCAAATAAAGTGTTTGATTCTTTGAGTCGAAAAAGTAATGCTTCATTAATAATGTTGCATTTTGAACGTGATCCTTTGGTTACGGATTTGATGAACTTTGGCATAAAAGTTGTTGGTGTAGGATGTCCTTTTGTTTTGTTTCAGGTATCAGTGAAATCTTCTCTATCAGACAGAATCAAGCAAGCACAGAAGCAAGACAACTAGTTGTAGAAAAAGTTAGAGCTGGTTCAGAAGGATAAGTTGCCTGAATTCAACACTAATAATGGTTGTTTTTTGAGATTTGGGAAGAGATTGTGTGTGCCTTGTGATTCACAGTTGAAGAGAGAGTTGTTATGTGAAGCTCATAGTTTTCCATTTTCAGTTCATCCAGGAAGTACTAAGATGTATAGAGATCTTTGGGAGTATTACTGGTGGGACAGAATGAAACAAGATATTGCTGATTTTACTGTGAAGTGTTTGAATTGTCAATAGGTTAAAGCAGAGCGGCAGTTACCGAAAGGGATGCTTTAGACTTTACCAGTGCCATAGTGGAAATGGGAAAATATATCCATTGACTTCGTTGTGGGATTTCCGAAGACACCTCAAGGTAATAATGAAATCTGGGTTATTGTTGATCGTTTGACTAAATCTGCTCATTTCCTTGCTATACGAGATACTTTTTACCTTGATCAACTTTCTCATTTGTATCTTAATGAGATAGTTAGTTTACATGGTGTTCCTCTCTCCATTGTATCTTATCGTGATCCCAGGTTTACTTCTATCTTTTGGAAAGGCCTTCAGAAGCTGTTGGGTACTGAATTAAATTTTAGTATTGATTTTCATTCTCAATCAGATGGGCAGTAAGAACGAACAATTCAGACTTTGGAGGATATGCTACGTTCTTGTTCGATGGATTATTAGGGAAGTTGGGACCAACATCTTTCTTTAGTTGAGTTTTCTTATAATAACAGTTTTGATTCTAGTATACAGATGGCTCCATTTGAGGAATTACATGGTAAACGGTGTCAAACTCCACCTTTTTGGGATGAAGTGGGTGAAAGGAAGATGATGGGACCAGAATTGGTAGAAGAGATGGCATAAAAAGTTTAGTTGATTCAGAAACACATGAGAACAGCTCAGAGCAGGCAGAAGAGTTATGCGGATAACCAGAGGAAGGATCTATCTTTCGAGGTATGTGATCATGTTTTTCTCAAAGTTTCACCATGAAAAAGTGTGATGCGATTCAGTATGAAAGGAAAGCCGAGTCCAAGGTTCATTGGACCATATAAAATTCTGGATAAAGTTGGATCGGTTGCTTACCAAGTGGCTTTACCTCCGAGTTTATCTCAGGTACACAATGTTTTTCATGTTTCGATGTTGAGAAAGTATATGCCGGATCTATCCCATGTTTTGAGCCTAGAGGTAGCTCAGTTGGAAGAGAATCTCTCTTATGAAGAACAACCAGTCCAGATTCTTGACTGAAGAGAGAAAGTGTTGTGAAATAAGGTAATTCACCAGGTAAAGGTTTTATGGAAAAACTATATGGTTGAAGAGACAATGTGGGAATCTGAAAATGTTATGAGGAATAAATACCCCCACTTATTTTGATAAGTGAATAAAATTGTGGGGACGCAATTCCCAAAAGGGGAGAAGGATGTAACATCCCAGGTCAATAAAGAATAAAACATTTTCATATTTATTAATATTTACGAATTAAATATTCATTTTACTTTAAAGGAGTTGTTATGTTTGATAGCATACCCGATACACAACAAAGATTTTCTTTGAAATCTTACGTTGCACACTAGTAATAAAATAATATTATTTTAAATGGTAGTTAATACGTAGCCATTGTATTGGTGGGAATGAATAAAAATAACTAAAATATGATTATATATGTTTTTTAAATGTTTTTACATTTATCTAATAAAATATAAAGGCTTAAAATATGAAAATAATTCAAATTTAGGCATATATACTCTAACATTCACTAATGGTCGACTTATAACCTTTTGATGGTGAACCGTCTATAAATATTGTTTTGGTCACTCTTATAAATTCTATAGGACCAAATAAAATTCTTCTTTATAATCGGGACATCAAAATTTACTTTGTGTAAATTTTTGGTATTTTTCCGATAAAGTTCTTTTTTTAATGAATAGTGAAAAATGTTGTATTTTAATTGAAAACATCTTTTTAATCTAATTTATTTATATGATTATATTATCTTTTGAATTGGTTTTAAAGTTAAATTAGAATATAGTTTTACCATTTAATCCAATATTGGTCGTTGGAATTAATTTCACTTTGAAATTGGACTTAAACTATTGTAAATCTTTTGATATATATTGTTTCATAAAAACATGCTATTTGTTCTGACAGCGGGAATTAATTATTAAATTAATTATTGTAACTTATATGTTTCGAATTTTGTAAAATAGACATCATTTTTGAATTTGGAATATCAAATATACCTCAGGGTGAAGTTTTGGTATTTTTCTGAAAAACTTTAATTTTTGATGAATAGTGAAACCACTAAGTGGTACTTAAAAAAACTGATTTTTCATTTTAAATAAAATTTTACCACCTCTGTGTTTTGAATTTCAAAAATCCGACATACATGATTGTAATTAAGAAGTAAAATGTTGTTCAATAGGATTAAAATAATTTTTTGGTGAATAGTAACTTTTAAGTTTTTAATCGTGATTAGAGGTAATTAGTGTAATTTAAGGTAAAAAAAATGTTTTAATAATATGAAATGACCTTGACACATGTCCTACTCTTATTGGATGTGTCATGGATGACCAATAAAATCCATGAGTCAACTTGGGGACCCCATGGAGCCACTTTGGTAGGAAAATGACATTAAAAACTTTTTATTTAAAGTTAAAATTAAAATATCACAAACCTGAGTTGTTTTACTAAAACATTTTTTAAATGGGGTTATACAAGTCATATTTTTTACTATAAACATTCATTAGAAATATAAAAAGATTTTCTACATCATGATATTTTTTTTATAATTTTTAGACATTAAATACATTCAATTATTTATGACACCATGATGATGCAACGATTACCTCATTATTTAACGATTTAAAAAAAATGAAAAGATAATGTAAAATATAAATCCTACACATGTCAAAAACCTATTATATGAGTGTATTTAGAACTCTTATCAGCTTATCCTCTAAATATATAATTTTGGGACCTTTTAAATCCGAATATCATTTTACAATAAAGTAACCTTTTATAACTTCTCAAGAGTGCCCCTCCTCTCCTCTTATAAAAGGCCCCCACCTCTACCACCTTACCCACACCTCTCAAGCCTTTGGCTAAGCCAGACCCTGCCCATTTTGTCTCTCCACATCCCTCTCTTACTCTTAGAAGCCTCACTTTGGGCAGAAGTCTTCCCATGGAATCCTTTGAGCTCAAATCAAATAGAGTTACCCGTTTTAAAGGTAGTGTTTTCTCTTGTGTTCTTATGTTTTATTTTGCTTCTCCAACCCCCCTAAACTCTTTTTTTTCATTTCTTTTGTAACAAAACTAGTATCATCAATATACTAGGATGTTTTTATAAGAATTATTTGAGATACACTTACACACACCTACATATAATGGTTAAAGAACATACTGTTTCTGTGGATGTCGAATTTCTACCTCACGAAATGATGATTGTTCAACACTCATATAACACCTTCAAAGTTGGCCATTAAGATGTCACTATATTTATATATGATATATAATATGTTTATGTTTTACTTAAGCTTCTGTATTTTTCATTTATGGCATAACTTTATGGTTTCCATTATGGGTAAACGCGATATCTTCATTTTAGGAAGTGCGGACTACCGCCCCCTCAAAGTGATTTGATTCGTTAATACCATATGTGGTACGTATAAAGGATAGATTTAATGATATTATATATGATATTATACTGGAATTATAATATACCTTTATATAATTATTATTTCTTTCTATTAAAGTATGTGATAGAAATTAAAGTAGCGTTCATGCGTACGTACGGCTTACTGTCTCCATGAATGGTGCATTTCATTTCTTATCCCCAAATGTAATGTAC
The DNA here is from genome assembly GCA_963277665.1 of Viscum album. Taxonomy (NCBI): domain Eukaryota; kingdom Viridiplantae; phylum Streptophyta; class Magnoliopsida; order Santalales; family Viscaceae; genus Viscum; species Viscum album. The sequence continues at coordinate 798,213,562 of OY728130.1, read as the reverse complement.
TATTATAAGTACATATATATAATGGATATATATGATGTATGTTACATATAAATGATGAATATAATTTTGGAATTAAAATATACATATCTCTCATTTTGTTTTAATTCCATTAATATGACATAGAAATGAAAGTAGCGTTCATGCATACGTACGACATACCGTCTCCATGAACGGTGAATTTCATTTCTTAACTCTAAATGATTATGTAATATTATAAATACATTTATATAATGGATATATATGATATATATGGCATCTAAATCATGAATATCATTCTTGAGATAATGGATATTTGACTACGTGAACAACTTGTAAATATAAGAAGTTCACTTTTGACTCAAGTACCAAATATCGACAAAACGACCGTTATTAACATAAATAATTACATAGTATTCATAACATGCTAATAAGTGATATAAAAGGAATAATGAACTTGAAAAAGATTCTTAAGAAAGTAGAAATTTACTCAAGTTTATTATTCAGGACATTAAATAACGGTCGAGTCAAGTCGGACCCGAGGTATGGGACTTCGTCTCAATCTCCTTTCATTGAGGAATATTTTATTTTATACACAACCTTATTTTATATGGTGTATAAACCCCTTTTACTTTTACGTTTATCCAAAAGGAATATTTTTTTTATATATGAAGCATTTTACTAAACGACAAAAGGGAATGTTTTTGTCGTACATATGCGGCGACAACGAATTCTCCGCCGCCGTGACCATTATTTGAGTTTTGGATTCCTCTACAAGCCATACCTTTTTTTAAATGAAAAATAAATACCATGTTTTACTTTTCTTTTATTTTGGTATTGAAAATGGTTTTCATAATGTTTTTATTATATCAATGTGTTGTATTGATATCTTGTGATTGAAATGTGGAAATGTTATGTTTCCTTTATGAATGTTTTATGTGATATGATTATGTTATGGTTCTTGGGAATTGTTATGAAGACGGGTGGTTCCGTGATAAACTAAGGGTGGGTGATCCCGATATAGCTCTCCATTTCATTGGGTAATGCGAAGGGGTTAAACGTTAAGGTTTCTCAGAAGAGATCTAGGGAATATACTGTGATGGGTATTCCAAACGTAACCAAGAGGGTTACTCCCTACGTAATAATGTTATGAATGCCTCAAGTTACCTTTATGTCTTATGATTTCTATGTTTTATTCGTGATTTGATGAGGTATGTTAAAGTTCTTATGTTTTATGAGTAAAGTATGATTTCATTGATTCTTACGTATACATGTACTCATGTTTCCTTTCCATATTTTTATATCCTTTACTGAGCTTTTTATGCTCATCCCAAGTTTTTGAAATATTTTTCATAGGTCAAGGGAAAGGTACATGATGTGATGATAGTGTCAAGGAAGTGTCAAGAAAGAATCCATGTTTTATTTTAAATATGTTTTTGTTTATGGGAAAAATGAGTACTATCTTTTATTTAACAACTTTTGTTTAAATGTGGAATATAATGCATGTTTTATGATCTAATTATCTAAAAATCTAAACCTTAAATGATCCCCAATGTGTATTCTTGAATTAACTTAAGATTAATTAATTCTTAAGGCTGGGGCCTTATAATTGATGATGAAGAGACTGCAAATGACATATGAGAGGAAGTAGGTATTAAGGAATAACATGATGAAGCGTAGTTAGTGGTTTAAGAATGAAGAGTATTGATTAAAGTGATAGTGTATTTGAATTCAAAAAATTATGTTTTAAAATTATTTTATCAATGATTTTATTGTTATAAAAATTATGAGACATATAAGTATTATACTACAATACTTATTCTTTAAGGATTTTGAAGCATGTGATGAATAATACTTGTAACTAAGAGAAGCGATTCTGTGGCTAGTTGATATTTCAAAAAACAAATGATTTGGGGGTTATACACATAATATGTTCTTGATATTTATATAATAATTTTAAATATATGTTTATGTTATAGTATTTGTGTCCATGAAAGTGGTTAGTTATTTGATAGTTTATGTTATCTTTTCTGGGTTTACTACATGTTTAGATTTATGGAGTACATTCAACAACCTGAGATTTTTATTTTTGAAAGGTTGCATGTTTTCATTAATCTTTTAATATAATAAAGGTATTACAATATTTGGTATGTGAAAATGAGAGTTACATTATATTGTTTGGGGAATGAAATGTTATGCTGATTTTGGAAATCCAACGAGCTTCCCTCTTAATTTTTGGATTGTGAATTTGGACAGATGTATTTTGGATGAGTCTTAAGGTTAATTACTTATGTAATGGATTAAGTTTAACTTTGGATATTATTGTTTAAGGTTAAAGTATGATTTATTATATTGGATACCATGTGTTAACCATTTTTCTATTGGTAAATATTTAATGGATGAAGGAATGACTTATGGATCTTTAGATAAATGTTCTTCAGGAATAAAATTGTTTTTTGAATATCCATCTCTATGTGTATAAAATGATATAAAAACAAATTGAAGAATAACTAAATAATGAGATTATTCTTATTTAATGCAATAAAATTAATTAATTATATTTTATCAAGTGATTTTTATAGATAATAAAATAACCCCTTAACTCCAGGAAAATGATTTTGAAACAAAAATATTATCCATTTACTTTTCTTTCTGAGAAATTAATGGTCTTTCTACTGATCCGATATTTATAATTTTTTGATGGTTAAATTTCTTATTAAGATGTTTCTATGACTATGAAATAAAACTTGATATTTATATTTCTCTTTCGTGTCCATATTTTCACTTCCCACAAATGATGTTGTATTCAAAATCCTAGTTTTGTGGAGACCTTTACATTTCACTTTCATTATTTTAAAGATGAAGTCTTATTAAGTTTTTTAGATGTAGGATTTACTAAAAGGAATGTTTAAATATATTACTTTGATTTTATAATTTCAATTTTAAATTTTAATAATGTAATTTATTGAAGGTGGGGAGAATTTTACACTATAAAATTTATGGAATGTCTCTATTAATTTAATCTCTTTGATAGCTTATGTTGCACACAACACCCAGCTTAAACAAACAATTTAATATGATTATAAACTAGTTTCTAAATTGGTGGGTGTTAATATTATTAACTATATTATGAAATATATATGAATTTCATATTTATTTATTCTTATGAAATAAACACATAATATTTAGTAATATTATTTTATTCTTGAAATATATGTTTTCTTCAAAAAGCGATTTTTATGGCTTTCTATGTGAAAATAAGTATATTTTTTTTGAAAATTTTAGAAACTTTATTTGATAAAATGACATTCAGTTTTGAAATGATCATATTAAAATTTTCTTAGGGTGAAATTTTTGGAATTTTCTAAAAAGATTGATTTTTTTAGTTAATAGTGAAAAATACCAATTTTTATAAAACTATTATTTTATTTATATTAAAAAGAATATTTATGATTTTAATTTCATCTCAATTTATATTAATTAACATTTAGTTATAAATAATATAATTTATTTAATTTTAAACATCCTTATACCTTATTTGTTTATAAGTACATGTTGGGCTAAAAAATGCATTTTTTAAGAAAACTATTTTTCATTGCATTTTATGGGATTAATTTTAAAATAAATTATGAAAATTATGAATTATAAATTTTTAAAAATTAATGTCAAATTTATATTCATAAGGTTAAAATTTAGTAAATATGTCCCACTTATTTTCGTCCAATATTAATAGTAAGTTTGGTAATTTTCTTTACCACAATAAAGGGAAAATTGATCAATATAGGTTCAAAATAAAACAATAAGGACTATAAAACTACCATGAAACTTACCTAAATTTTATTATATGATTAAATTTTATCTATAATCATTCATGGATGGTATATATCACCATTTTTCCATTTGGAAGTGATTATGACTATTATTATATTTTATTTAAAAAAGTCAAAGATGTCATATTCATGATTTTAATAACTATAAAATTTTTAATAAGGGGTTATCTAGAGGATATATTAAACTATAAATATAAATTTTAAATCTAAAATATTTATCTTCATTATAATAATGTATTTTTAATTTTTAGTGAATAAATAATTACCTTAAATGCTACCACAACACTAGCATATTAGTTATTTAATTAGTGAACAAAAATCAAATAAATGACATTAAAAATTATAATAATTTTTTTATATAATTAATGACATACATGAATTTCATATATGAAATTGTAATATTAGGGATATATTAAAATATATGATTTGAAGTTATATGATTTTATTCATTTTATTAAATTCAAAGTAATTAATAGTCCTTATAATTGACACTATGGATATTTTATAGTTAATAATATTTTATTAATTAATATAAAATACATAAAAATATTAATATATGAAAAATTATTGTTATAAGGTTTCCAATTTCATTAATGATTCATTTATGGGACGTTTGGAATTTTATAGTAACTATATTAACCCTCAAATAGTAAAAATCCAAGATGTCATGGTAAGAGTTAAAAGGATTAAATAAGGGTTAAAAAAAGACAAGGGTATAATGATGACCTAAACTTATCAAAATAAATTATAAGATGAATATAATTCAAACCTTATCATCTTAGATTTGAATTTGATATATTTAATGCATATTATTCCATGAAAATGATTTATATATTATTTAAATCAAAGATAGTTAAAAAATGTCACACTCTATCTAATAACTTTTATGTGTCCACATAGGGAAAAAATAAATATATGAAAAAACCTAAAAGTATATTTTGATCTAAATAAATTTATTTTAATTATAAAAAATTATTTTTAATTTTTATAATATATATAATAACTTTAAATTGTTTTGAAATGATAATACAATATTAATTTAATTAACAGAAAATTAAAATAAATGATTTTAAAAATATTAATTTTGATATAATTTGAATGATTAAATGTGTTAAATTAATTTTATAGAACTACATGAAATATTATGGAGTTTTTAAATCATTACGTTTGAATTCCTAATTTTTCTTGATGTATTTGAAGTCAAATTAATTCAATAGTGGCACAAATTGACCTTAATGATAATTTATCAAAATTATATTTTATGAAATTATTAAAAATTCATAAAAATATTATCTTCATACATGTGAATTTTATATAGTTTAAAAAATCACAGATTTTCCATTTATGAGCCATTTTTTCATTAATAGTAACATTATTAATCCTTTATGATTAAAAAATGGTTACCATAATTATGGTCAAAATTAACCAACCAAGGGGTTAATCAGAAGGATAAGATTTAAAATGAAACCAAAAAAATTATAAATTATTTTGTTTGATGGTATTAAAACCCAATTATATCTTATATTCAAATCCATTTTTATTTTGAGGCATTTAGTATGAGAAATTAATTTATTATAATGTTATATTTTGCGAAATTCCAAAAGCATCCCTCACCTCAATTATAAAAGGGTACCTCTTCCTTAACTTATTTAAACCAAATTAAGACATATAGATCAACCAAACATTGACCATTTCCTTTACTAACATCCTTATCCATGTTTTTTAGGTTTTATCCTCCTCAAAAGACTGACCTTAAGTCCGCTATGTAGAGATCTAAAGGAAGTCTGGTGATGAAGAGGTAATCATCTTTACCGAATCTTTCAAGTTTATTTATTTATATTACTATTTTATTTTTATATTAAAATAATAAATCCAGTATCTTATATATACTTATATGTATTTATTATTATAAAAAAACTATATTCTACCTTTAATCCATCCTATGAAAAAATAAAGCACCACACGTGCGTACGTATGACTTACCATCTCCACGTAGCGATGTAATTCATTTGTCATCACCATTTTAATTGGATGGGTATAACGATGAAAATAATGGTTATATATGACACTTATTTTATGATATTGATTATCAAAAACTAATATATCATTCATTTACCTACCCATTCACCATTAAGGAAATGATATCATCGCTTATTCATACCTATGGTCAACCATATCCACAAAGTGTTGCAACTCATTTTCTATATCAAACATTAAAGAATGATCCTAAAAATGAATATAATTATTAAATATGATATTTATGAATTAATATAATTTTTAATATGATGAAAATATATACTATTAAAAAAGAACTGGAATATTCATGAAAAAACATGCAAGAGAAAGCAAGGACAATAACACTTGAAACTATGAAAATAGTGAAATAATATTAATGAATGGTTGGTAAGATGTTTTAAAAGTACAATATAAGATTTTATAAATATAAATAAGGTTATTAAATAAGTTAATAACATGATTTAAATAATTATAAATGATTTTAAAACATGTTCAACAAAAGGAAAGTGCAAGGTAAGGGATTTCTTTAACTCAATTTCATTGGGTTAAACTTATGTTTCATTGTTTATGTCATGAAAAAATTATGTGTGAAATGAAATTTAATTATATTATGTTTTATTTACACTTATTTTTATGTGAATTTAAAATGGATATACATAATCACTTCACTTTATTATTTCTCACTTCAATGATATGATCTTTGTAAAAAAATTCATCTCAATTTCACTTTATTGAGGCACATTTTAATATTAAGTACCTGATTTATTTTCTATGGTGTATATACCCCCCATTTATTTATTTGTAATTATAATTTGTTGAAAATTTTATTTCTCTTAAATATCCATATTTATTATATGATGGATATGATTATTTCCTAAACCGTATACCATTTTTTACGTATAGTGTTTACTTTGAATGTTATTTTATTAACTAGGGAAATAATGTTAAATCCTTATCTTTTACTCAATATAGATACTTGAGGATAAGGCACATTGTTATGAATTAAATCAATTATTCGATAAATGAGGAATTATTTGTACACCTAAGAATAGGTGGGGACCATATATAGAAAATACCCTCAATGCATTAATAGTATCATGAGAAAACTAGTTATCCAAACCTAATTAGTTTGTACCCAATAGTTTTAAACTACCTTCTGAAAAATCTTAACAGTATATTTCTTGTGAAAGGTCTTGAAACAAATGATTTGGACATACCCAATGAGTTTGTACCCAATAGTTTTAAATCATCTTGTGAAAGGTGTTAAGGGTAAAGGTATTATGTTCCTAGGAAGCATGATGTCCAAAAAGTTAGCATTTATCGCATTAAGAATTTCAGTTATTATTATCCATGATATCTTCTACACGATATTATCTGTGGATGTATTTCATTCTTAGTTAATGATTAAGTGACATAAATTTTTAGTTATTTACCTTACCATATTGATTATACCTTATCTTATCATGATAGTCATGTTATTTAAATAACATGTGTGTTCAATTATTTATCTTGACATATTGATTATGAATTATCTTATCATGATAGTAAATCTATTTAAATGGTATGTGTGTTCAGTTATTTTCCTTTCCATGTTGATTATAATTATTGATTTATGATAGCTTCCACTGTACATAATTCTAACTGAGTATTTGATCTCACCCTTATTTTGTTTCCTTTACCTAGGAATCCATAAAGTGTACCATAACTTTTATGCACAGATATGCTAGAGGGAATAATGTTATTCACAAAAAAAATTATGTTGTAATTTGAGTTTTTGAAATTATGTGAAAGTCAAGTATGTGTCTAGTTTACCAAGACTACTAAACTATTAAGTCCTTTGAATGTGATTCCTTATTTATTATTCCAATGTAATAAAGTAGCCACCAACTTTGGACTACTAAGGTTGGGGTATTTATAATCCCAAAGTATCAAGATAATCCAAATTCATTTTCTTGATTTTGAGTATGTGATGCACGTTTCGACTATAATGTCAATTTTAAAAACAAATATGTTCTTTGAGTCATACCAGACACAATGTGTGTTAGATTGATGTGTGGATGATTCTTACACATCAATAATGAATTATAAATCATTTACTTAAAGTATTAATACAATATAAATATTTTTCTTATTTTTTAGTGAGTGACACACATTCTTAACTAAATTTTATTTTTTAACTAAAAATATACACTTTTGAATCATTCATAAACTAAACTCACACACTACTAAAGATAAAAAGATCAAATAAAGAACAAATAGATCTATAATTAGAATGAATATTACTTTAGTGAATTACCTTTATCAAAGAATTTATTGAGAATTTATTTTTCTAAAATAATTTTCTGTTCTATAAAGGGCACACAATTCTTGGATAAAAACAATTCTTGATAAAGTCATTTCTTGACTATCTCTATGAAAATCAAATAAATAAGTATTAGATAAAAATGATAATGAAATTAACAAAAAAATTTAGATTAAAGGATGAGAAAACTAATTAAATAAGTTGTATGAACTCACTTATTTTTGAGGTCCTCCTATATTTTGACACTATATATTTAGGCCATTCGTTTTAAAAAAAATAGCAATTTCCAATTTTGAATATGTAGAATGTCGGTAGTCCTCGTAGTACTATAAAAATACAATTAAACAAATTATTTATTAATATTTAAAATAATTTTTTATTATTATCAGAATTACCTCTCTTGGAATTCTATTTTGTTGTTGGAATATAATATGTTTCATAAATTTGAAATCTTAATAACCACAAACTTTTCCATTAGTTTGTTTCAGAATTTTCAAAAACAATGAGAAAAATAAGTATTTTTTTGATATATGTTTCGATAGTGAAGTCTTATTATATAAACAATAATACTTATACACTTGTATAATTAAATAGGTTTCTTGTTCTTATAGACCGTTCTCATACCCAAATTTTGGGGATATTTAAACACCAACCTAATATATTTTTTTTTCATTAAAAAATAATATAAAATGTATAAATTGATGTTTTTTCACAAAATATTGAATGTATTGTATTGAAAATTGATAAATATCATCATGTGTGGTTTATTGTTTGGGAATCCATGTATTAAATACAAAAATTAATCATTGGAGTATCCAAATTGATTGTAATGAACAACCAATGATCCTTAAAAAAATAAAAAGTGATAAGTAATGAAGGAAAAGAAAATGTATTTGATATAATTAAGTAATAGAGTCTTACCCCTACACTGTGGATATTAAAAAGAGTCTATCATCTGTAAGTTTCTTTTCTAACATTATGGCAAGTTTTTTCATTATTTATGAATATTCCTCTTCTTACAATGAACTTTTTTTTGTAGATGTAATATGAGGACTAATGAGTCCAATTTTTTATGGGGATTTCCATTCAAATAGTGTTGATATATACACATGAAAAAAATATGAATAGTATTTTACTGTAATTAAAATATAAGATAATATATTGGACATTTTTTTTTGAAAATTCACCAAATGTATACATTTTCAACTAAGACACCCATCCATCCATTCATTATTATTTAATCTACATTCTCAAGACCAAGAAAGTATATAATGGATTTTACATACATTTTTTCTTCAAAACCAATAATGGTCATATCACTATCTTTGAAAATTATATCCTCATGAACTTGTAATATTAGTAAATTTGGAAGTTGAATTGGTGGGGTAAAGGTACTCTTTAAAGGTCTTTTCATTAGATTGGTCAATCCTTTATATTGTTTTGATTTAACCTTCTATTTATCATTCCCTTTATTTATCTATAATAATATTCCATATTTTAGGCCTTTTTTATTAATTTTTAAATATTTTTCATGAAAAAAAATTGGGAAGGACATACCTCCTTATACAAATATATTTTTACCTAATCAAGTGACTATTTTATAAAAGTTTGAATAGAAAGTTTGACCTTGTGAACCTACATATCATAAAGGGGAACATGTTTCTTGGAGCTTTAACCATGAGCTATATTAATCCCCAATATTACTTGAAATTTTAGAAGTTATTTGTTGTGTATAATATATTATTTTATATTGTACAATTCAACCTTCACAACAAGGAAATGGGTGGGTGATGATAGATATAAATCACAATAAATCTCACCCTATATAATATTAGTAAAAGAAAGGTATCAATATCTTCCTAATTTAAATTTCATAGTAACGGTTATGAAAAAATCGAATACCTCTACTAAGGAAGTCCATTGATGGGAATGAATGGATTCAAAAATGGGGGGTGATGGATCTTCCTGTAGTGGTTGTTTTTTTTGTTTCTTCTCTTTTATTTGAATGAAAATTTTATTTTTTGATTTTCAAAATAGCCGCTTTAAGGTTGGGAAGTAACCAAAAACCTCAGGTAGGATTCCAAAGATACAATAAATAGTTATGAAATTTAAAATTTAAAACACAATAGTTAATCTTAAGGCCTCAATCCATGAGTCACTCACATTAGATAGGGTCATGTCACCTGCTATCAGCCATCATCAGTGTGGGTAAACCACCATCTTCATTTCTTCTCATCACCTCTAATTTTGATGACTCGAGAAATCAAAGTACAAAAGATATGCTCAACATATCAACCTCAGCGTCAACATTCACCATAGTTTTCTCCATGTTGCTTCCAAATAAATCCATTATTACCATCGTAAAAGCATCATAAAATAACATCATAGGCACAAAACCTATTCAATGAGAGGAAGGGAAACACTGGTCATCATCCTAGTTAAAACCTTCACCAAACAAGCACAAACATATCGATCAATCGAGGAAATAATTAAAAAAACCTACATAGATGAATTTAAGGAAGAAAAACAAAAAAAATTCATAAAGGCAAAAAAATATCCATTATTGTTGTCATTGACACCTCTGAAAGTACCAACACTTAAGAAGAAGAGAACTAGCTTATCTTCATAGAGGAAAATCGTCTCAAGTCACACAAGGAACACCATCATCTACCAAATCCCACATCCCAAAACCTCTTATTTACCACCACTCTAGATACAACTGGGAGATGAGAAGAGAAAATTGAGGTTATAATAGGGATTTGATCGACTGGGGGATTCAGACAACAACATCATTGATGAGACTAAACTAGAATCCAAAAAAAGGATAAATTCGACACAAGAGCACCTAGAAAACTGTCGACTACCAAACCACGTAACCCAAAACCAATTATTTACCCCCGATTCAAATCCGACTTAGAGAGACATGGAGGAACTTGATGTCAGAGTAGGGTTGGAGTAGCCAAGGACTTCAACAACAAGAAAAATTCATCAGATATAGCCAATGATTATTCTTATGTCTAAACTGAATAAAAAATATAGGAAAATAAGTAGTAATACTTATATAATACCAATTTAAAGCCTAATTTTTTTTTTTTATAATTACACATGATTCCCATAATTTTTTGTATGATTTCATCTAATAGTATTCCATCTATATTTATAAGAGACTCCTTATAAAACACATAAAGTTAGACAGAAGTGAATTTGGATTTGGATTCATCAAATTGTATATAAATAATAAAACATAATTATGTTTTTATTTCATGCTACATAAATGTAATACTATATATTTGAAATATATACTATTTTTTTCATGTGAAGCATACCCCATCCGTTCTTTACAATAAGGGTATATTAGTTTTGACGCATTATTCTTATTTTCAACACTCAATTTTAGTTTCATTGAATAACAATTCCTAATAAAAGTTATTAATACATTTATTTCCAAATAAAGTATTACAAATCACAATGTATGTAAAACAATTCCTCCTCACGATGTCTAATAAATGTAAACCATGTTTATTAGTTTATCATGTGTGAATATGTTTGTGTTGGGTGTGGGTTTTGTTTCCCTTTAGAATAAATCAAATTATGATTCATAATAACTGTTCAAAATCCTTTATGATACTTTCCAATAAAAATTAATACAAATTTCATTGAATATTTATATAGTATAAATGAACTCTACAAGGGATAATGAATACTAAATCAACATTTTATTTTTTATATTTTATTAAAATAAATAAATTATATCATAATGTTACCCTAATATCTTACCAAATTAATGCCTTAATCATGGTCATAACATTGTTCCACATATCATCATCAATCAACAAAAGCATTCAAGCAGTGGTGTAAGATCTTGAACTTTTATGGAGATGTACTGTGCCCATTTTCTAGTACTCTTTTTAATTGTTTTGGTTATGCATTGTTTGGGTTTTAATTTGGAGATATTTTAGGTGAAATTGGATATTTTTGGAGGGATATTGGGTAGTGCATGATTTACACACAATTTTCCCAAACTATGCACCCTTCCCCACCAAACCGTGCAACCCCAGACAGAGGCATATTGCATAGTTGGCACATGGTTTTTCAAATTGTGCATCCTCTTAGTAGACACTGTGACCCCCAAGGAGAGGTTCATGGTTTAGAAAACTATGAACCCATGTATAGAAAACTATGCATGATAAATTAATTTTCCAATTTTTTTTAAAATTTTCAAACCCTATGGATTTCACCCTTATTTGACCGAACTCAACCCTAAAGATTTTTTAAAATTTTTAGAGTCTCCCGGATGGATTCTAAGGCCTTAAAACTTTTTTATTGATGAATAAATGATCTATTTGATAGATCTAAAACTCAACCTATTAGAGATCTCATCCCAATTGGTTTTCTCGTTCTCTCCCATTATTATATAATCTTTTGATGGGATGTTTTCCTCTACTGGTGATAGATTTAGATCTCAGTTTTGATATATCTTAATCTATTTAATCTTGGATCTAGGTTTTGGATCTAGTTATCATTATTCATTGTGTAATTGAACATTATGCTTCAATTTAGGTATTTCAACTGTCAATCATCCATCAATGATCTTGAGGTAGGTGGTATAAATTGTAAATCCCCTAATATTGATTATAATTGTGTGTATGTAATTGTGAAAAAGAAATTTCAATGTTTGGAAATCTCAATTTGAATTATATTAATTAATTTTTTAATTAATTAATTAAATTATATGATTATGATATTGATAGAATATTAGGATTATGTAATTGGTAGATTAAATGGGATTGTGTAAATGCTAAATCGTTGAGATATCGAATTGATTAATAATGGAAATAAAGGGATGTTTTGGATTAACCTTTAAGGGTTAATGTGTTATGTGATTAAATGTTGATAGATGGTTTAATGGTGAATTTTTCATATTATTTCATGTTTTTAAAATAAATAATTATGATTGTGTTAAATGTGATATGTATGATATATGTGTTTTATTGAGAAATGGGGTTTGAGATAAGACTGATGCTCCAAATACCCACGGGGTTCTATCCATGACGTTCTAATATGAAATGAATGCATGTGAATACTATTGTATAGGATAGGTATTGATGATCTAAATAGCCAGGGTGTGTGGGATATGGGATAATGGTCCAAATACCCATTAGGTTATAGACACAATGTTCTAAACAAATGATATTGGAATTAGAATATGGTTCAAAATGGTCATAATATAAATTGAAAAGAAATGATAAATGAAAACCCACGAGTTATGTTATATGTGATATCCATTTGGGATAGTCCAAACTCTGGAATGATCCAAAGAAGGTATTAATGGTTCGGGTGTCATTGTGAACCCAAGAAATTATTTGGTTAATTAATGAATATTAAAATGTGATCACTATTTACTTTACACAATGCACTTTATTATTTATCCAACTACAAAAATTGTTATTATCTAGATATTGTTTTAAACATTGTTGGTGGTGACCTAATGAGTTGTAGTCAAACCCTACTTAGGATTCCTAATTGGTACTCGAATAGACTTTATTTTCTTAGGAAAGGACAAGGGAAATCACCCTATATTAGATGGCTAGTTTGGGATGGAGCATGGACGAGGGATCTTAACTTGGTGTCAGAACCCACTTATGAGTTTTAATGTATTTATTTTGGGTTTTTTTATTTGAAACATGACACATATATTTCATGAAGTATCTAATCCTTTCATTTTTTTCTTGTTTTGGTTTATCAAGTTGTATTGGTATATATTTAGTTAGGTTATTATTCTGGTTATTATTTTACATCAGTTTGGATATTATTTGTTTATTTCATTATTGTGATGATTTGATAAAGAGGGTATAGTCTCCCCATGGAATTTATATTAGACCCTTGATCTTATTTAGTAAACTTTGGTATAAGGGGATGTGCGCCTAAGGTAATTGAACCGACCATCTTGTGGCACTAGTGCGTGCCTCCCTGATCAAGACATTATAAAGTGGTATCAAAGGGTGATTTAATTTAATTATATTTTTTCATAATATTTGTTAAAGGTATACTGGAGAATAGGATAAGTCAATCATTGGTTAAGAACTCATGAATGGGAGTAGATAAGCCATGTACGGGGGTAAAACCAAGTACCCATGATAGGAATTGATGTTATTGGTTTTTGATGTTCTGTTGAATGTTATTTCACATTGAGTGATGTAATTTTTGTGTGATGTTATTATTTTATGATATTTTCTAAGATTTTACTTGTGGAATAGTATGGAACGAGAGCTTAATAAGAATTCATCATCATAGCCACTCAATCTTTATTATGACATGCATCATTTTAGGCACACATGAAAAAAGTAGGTTTCTGGGAATGTTATTGAAATTGAAATATTTTTATTTTCTTGTGTAATTGAATTGAAAAGGTTTCAAATATTACTTGAAATTTATAAAATGTTGAAAAATGTGGAAAAAGGGTGCCTAATGAGAAAATTGGTTAGTAAGAACGTGTTTAAATTTTTTTAACCATGACCTAGATGTATGATGGTTAAGGGTAGTGATAGAACCCTAGTTGTCATCAGGTGGTGAGGTATGAGGGGTTATTTATTATGGATTCATGTGAAACCCTCCTATTAAAAACTATTAATGATGTGTAATGTGTCTTAAAATGTAACGCCCTGACCCCATAATCCTAGAGTTTGTGCATTATTTTAATACATTATCATGATTACAAGGAATCAAGTCCCTAAGGACCGATCATTTTAACAGTCTTGGAAAATAGATTACATACATGAACGTTACCTTACACATTCACACACAACATAAAAAAATCCTTTGATAATTCCATTATTCTTCTATATTAAACCTATATATAAATCATAACACACTTCTTGGCATCCTAGGAAAATAAAACATAATAAAGGGGTGAGCTCAGATGCTTAGTAAGGGTAAATAATTTAGCAGAAGCAATAAACTTTTAAGGAAAGATGTGTAATAAAAACTAAATCCTTTTTAAACAAAATATTGAACATAATATGGAAAAAATAAATAAAAAATTACCATATAAACATGCACATAGAAATTCTACTAGTTGAATAATTATATATAATAACTAATTTCATAACAAGGGAATGCATAATGTCGGACATCATAACCACATAGTCAAGGCCTCGTACCAAGACTACAAATAAAAATTTTGTCAAGGCCTTATGCCGAGATAATAGTTTGTATCGTGAGACCTACTGATGTATCGAGGAGCTATAGCAGGCTCCAGTCGTCCCTTACTAAGTCCAATGCATTCCTCATATGAAAATATTGAAACATAACATAAACATTTGTATTAAAACTAGCATATGAAATGTCAATACTTTAACCATAAATCATGAATGGTATAAAAATAGCACATTCACAGACAAAAATATCATAACTCTTTAAATACAATATTAAAGACTGTATTTATAATAAATCAACCTCAATCAAGAATAATATACAGTAAAGGATATTGACAAAGTTGAAAATAATCAGTAAAACTCTTTGAGAGAAATATCATTTTTTTGAAATCATTTAAAAGTCACACATTTATAAAGGAAGTCATTTACAATATATTTTGGAATAAAAGTGTCCCATTCCACTTTTAAACTTTTTAAATTAATTAACATTTTAAAACAATCATTTCTATATAAATAAATCCTTAAAATCATTTTGAAAACATGAACATTATTTAAAAATATTTAGAAAAATAAATCTTTAAAACATTTAAATGATGATCTAGTTAAATAGTATCTTACATAAAACATAAAATATTTCTTATGAAATAATTTTTATGATACATGGACAAGGATGATAAATATGTCCCAGAAAATACTTACACACAAACAATCTTAGAAAATAATGAGATTGAGGAATTAACCCTTACCTTGTTCTTTACTTTAGTCGAGGGTGCATTTAACCTCCTATATATTGACCATTATATGTTATTAAATTATAACATAACCATATTAATATTTATTATATCATATATGATTCATTTATGACTTTATACTACCCATTTAATAATAATTTCCATGTTAAAGTAACATTTCAGGTAATAATCTCTTTCTTTATCATATGTGTTTTAACTTGTTATTATTGATCATATCACTTAGATCACGATTTAAATACTTATAGAATATAAAACATGATTTATATATCATATATATTTAGAATATAAATATGTATAAAAGATAGATATATGAAATGAAAACACCATTCATTTAGACGACAGTCCGTATGTACGCATGAACGTTGTTTCTGTTATCTTATCGTATAGTATGGAAGTAAGTAAATGAAATATATTTATCTACAAAAATATATTTTATTCCAGTATCAATATTATTTCATATATCTCATACTTAATCAATATATATATTTTTTTAAAAATTCTTGAATGGTGATCATTGAAGATGAATCTCATCACGTCGTGACGACGGTAAGCCGTACGCATGCATGAGAGACAATATCATTCTATTGATGGTAAAATCATATGTAATTATATGGAATATTATATATAAATAATAATTAACATGTTTTGTTTCATTATTTACATCAAGTATATTCATTATTATACCCATCCAAAAAATGACGTGTTGAATAACAAACTTCACCATGACGTGGAGACAGTAAGCCGTACGTATGAAAATATGGTGATTTTGTCATTCATAGGATGGATAGAATAATGAATATAGTTGTACCATATTTATCCTAACATCAAATTATATAGAAGGTATTGTAGTAATTAGTCTGGTACGGAAACAACAAAGAAGGATAAAGTGGAAGAAGAAAATAACTTGAAAGAGGTGATGAAATAATTACCTCTTCTTTAGGTTCTTCCTTTTAATTTGAACAAAAGGGATCCTTAGGTTATCTTTATGATAAAATTAAGGACTATAGGGTTAATTTAGGGTAGTTTGGAGGATATTTGGGTAGGGTTTGACTGAGGTAAAAGGCTTTGGAGGTGTGGAATTAAGAGAAGAAGAAGTACAATTTTATAAGAGAGGTGAGGGTCACTTTAGGAAAAGCTTGAAATATTATTTTATTATAAAATTATATTTGATTTATAATTACTCTAAATATATTTATTTATATACTAAGGTGGTTATGGGTCTAAATCCTCTCAAACAATAGGTTTTAGACAATTCTAGATTACAATATTTACCTTATCTTTTAGATTTAACTCTTGGTTGAATAGTTTAACATTTACCATGTCTCCTTGTATTTTTATATTATATGGTTAATAGACTTACTATAAAATGACAAGAGAAAACCAAGTGGTTAATTAATGACATATATAATATTATATAAGTCCTTTGGTCGAATATTATATTTTTATCAGTATTATATAATCTAATAAAATATTATTTGTTTTAAAAACATGTTTTTGTCGATTTTGACACTATTTAATGTTTGGTTTTTGGGAAATTCATAACAAATTTATTAATTCGAAAAAATAAATTGAATAAATCCTATGATTTCATATTAACATATAAAGTTCAATTATGGAATCAAAACTTTCAAATTATATTTATTGTAACATTTATAATATCATTTATTCGTTTATTTCATTAATAAGGAAAATACAACATTATTATTGTGTCATAAATAAATATATTTATTTTATGTCTAAAAATTATAAATAAAATATAATGATGTTTTAAATCTTTTTATATATCTAATTAATATTTATAGTTGAATAGATAAATTATATAACCTCATATAAAAATTATTTTACTAAAAGATACATGTTTTTGTTACATTTTCCATATCTTTAAATTAATTTTTATAAAGTATCATTTTCACTTATAAGTGGCTCCATGGGGTCCCAAAATTGACCCAAGGATACCCATGGTCAGAAATATATCATATAATAGGGTTAAGACATGTTTTAGAGTAATTTAATATTATTATGATATTATTTTTTACCCTTATTTACCGGATTCACCCTTTAAACATGGTAAATAAAATATTTATTAAAGTTACTATACATAATGTCTAAAAATAAATATTACCAATTTACATATTTTGGATTTCCTAATTAAAAATATGGAATCCATTTTTATATATTCAAAACACATAATTTTAAAAATTAATTTAAAATTTATTCTTGTGGCCAAAATTAAAAAGCGAGTTTTTGAGAAGTAAAAATTATCAAAAGATTGACATGTGTTTATGTACCATTTAAATGTGAAATTAAATCCAATGAAATAAATTACATTAAATGATAAAAATATAATATAATTATACTTTAAAACTACTCAAATTCATAATTTAACACTAAAAAGTATTTTGATTAAAAAAGTTGTTTTTAATTAAAATTTACTATTTTTCACTATTTAACAAAATATGAAAGTTATCAAAAAAGTGCCAAAAAATCATCCTAAAATAATTTTTACATTCCTAATTCAAAAATGATGTCTATTTTACCAAATTATAAACATAGAGGTTTCATTAATTAATTTAAAATTAATTTCCGTTGTCAAAACCAGAAAACGGGTTTTTGAGAAGTAAAAACTAACAAAAGATTGATATATGTTTTTGTCTAATTTAAATGTAAAATTAATTCCAATGAAAAAATTGTATTAAATGATAAAAATATAATCTAATTATAATTCAAAACCATTCAAATTTATAATTTAACTCTATAAATTATTTTATTAAAAAATTTGTTTTCAATTAAAATTTAGTATTTTCACTATTCATCAAAATATGAATATTATCAGAAAAAAACCAAAATTTTTTCCAAACTAAATTTTTATGTCGCTATATTAAAGAATAAGTTTTTTTGTCAAATTGAATATATAAAAGTGTCAAATATTGGATTTATAAAGGGTTCGTCTTTAAAAGGCAGTAAAATTTCATTTTTTGAAAAATACTTCTTTTATTTGAAAAATTAAATGTGTTGTTATATTATGTATAAGAAACAAATAATATGGATGTTAAAAATATATGGAGTATATAAACTTCAAAATTCAGTTAATACTATTCATAACCGCTTTTTTAATATCTAGTTTAGTAAGTCGTGCTGTGCTTGAACTTGATGTTGCGTGTGGCGCAAGCTATTGAATTACTTTAAAGAGATAACGTACTATGAAATACTGGGTTGTTACATTCTATATCCTTCAGTGAATTGCATACTCACAATTTTAAATTTTTCTTTGAAAACAAAAGGTTAAAAATAGAAAATACCTTTGTGGAAAACCCACATCGGAAATAGGGTTAATAAAATATAGTCTTAATAAGAGGGGAAGGGAAATGAAGAAGTCACCACTGAATTATGATCTAGAATAAGAGAAAATTGGTGGAAATTAAAGACACATAATTGGAGGAAAACCATAAATATTAATATGGAGTGATTTAAGTCATCAATCACAAACAAGTGTAAAATTGAGAGCCTCAAGACCATAAATCTATGATGATTTAAAATATCACCGGTTCAACAAAATTCAAGGTATTAGGATAAGAAATTTTTGGTTTTAAGATCCCTTCCCTAAAGTTTAAGAATTAATTTCATCATATAATAAGAGAAAAAATATATTTTACATGTACAGTTCCATTCTTCAACTAATTTCTAACACAAACTCATCTTTCACTCCAAAAGATAATAGAATTCAAAAATATTCTATTTATCCTAATAGTATAGGGTTCCAAAAAAAATTAATTTATAATTAATCTGTCATACCATTTAAAAAAACTACATTATACAAACCAAGACATCACGTAGACCAATGGTAGGTGATGTACCCTTGTCACCCTTCAGTTGTGGGTTCAAGTCTCGCGGCCTTGCTAGACACGACGGGTTGTCACCCAACCTCCGGGTTGTCCTTTTTATAACTATCCAAAAACAATGTTAAGAAATGTTTTAACCTTAAACAATAGTATCCAATGTCCAACTTAATTCATTACAACATTCAGAATTTTACAAAATAGTTCTGTTCAAACTCACAATCCAAAATTTATAAGAAATTTAAAAATAACGAAGATCTCTTTTTCCACATAATAACTTTTGAATACCTTCATCACATGTTCACTTAAAACATGGTAACACCCTAAATTACCATAAAACCTTATTGATTACATTCATGCTCCCTTATTCTTTATAGAATACTAGATATACTTATTATACCCAAAAAAGTTATAAACTCAAATAATTATGGAATAAACAAAAAATTAATTAGTTTCAATGTAGTCAAGAATATCCAATATAATTAATCCAAATCAATCATATATTATTCTGAAATCATTATCTAAGTTTTAGAAACATATTAATGGTTATATTTCCCCCAACCATATATTTTTGAAAATGTTTAACTTGAAAGTGTGTCACTTTACTTGGTATCATACAATCTAAAATCCTTAATGAAATAGTACTGCAGTACAATCCTTATATACTATATAATTCTTAAAACTGTACATCATTAATACAATACTCAAATGAAACAATTCTTTAATAAAAATAAAATATCACTAATAATTTGACTTCATCTATGGTAGTATCATAACTTGATTATTATCTAACATCATTATTTAGGGTATACTCTGATGATTTGGACATTGATTCGCGTAGTGTACCGACTCCTTACAGATGAAGCATTGTCCATTTGAAACCTTTTTATTACCCTTGCAATCACAAATATGGTTTCATTTTTCTCCACACTTATAATATACTCCCATTCCATTCAATAATTTACAAAGGTGATTCTTTCCAAAGTTGTCACATGTGGGAAAATCCTTATTTCCCTTCTTCCTTTTATCCATCTTTCTCTCTACCATCCTTTTCTTCTATAGATTCCCTTCAAAGCCATAAGACTCAGATAATTCTTTACTTATCTTATTAACACATGATACTTTTTCCTCATATGATGATAATACACGAGAGGCTATTTCCCTTCAAAATGTTGTCTTAAGACCAAGAAAGATATGATACTTTATACTCTTTGGGACATGCATATTGCTGGAGTTCTCATTTCTTCTATTGGATGCCATTTCTAAATGATGACATACACTAGGTTAGATCATATCATAATGTACAATCCAAAAACTATAAAAATTATCAATATTAATTGAATATTTTCACACGTCTAGCCTCATAATAATAAAAACAGTTTCTTTGCTAACATATTTACTTATAAATCCTTCATAATGGTTTTTAGAGAAAATGTAAATTATCCTAAACATATCCCCCAGGAGTGTCGTAGCCAAGAGTGTAGCAAGGCCCGTTTTTGTGTACCAGGATACCCCAGGTGAAGCCCGAAACTACTTTTTGATGTTTTCACTCATAGGTACATCTGTGCCAGAGCCGCCTCTACCTACTCGTATCCAGACAAGGATTTATTTCTTGGAAAACACACAAAATCTCTACATTCCCAAAATTCTAGGAAGTTCTTCTATACTAATCCTAAAAGTCTATCTTAGGGTAATATTCTCTAATTATAGTTTTTCTAAATCTAGTTTACCAGGTTTGTACTAAACTTCCTATGATACCAACTGTAACGCCTTGACCCCAAAAGCCTAGAACTGGTGCATTATTTGAATACATTGGCATTATTATAAGGAATCAAGTCCCAAAGTACCGATCAGTTTAGCAATCTTGGAAAAAATATTACATACATAAAAATTACATTACACATTCACACACAACATAAAAAAATCATTTGATAATCCCATTATTCTTCTAGAATAAACCTGCATATAAATAATAATACACTTCTTGGAATCCTGGTAAAATAAAACATATGAAAGGGGTGATCTCAGATGCCCAGTAAGGGTAAATAATTTAACAGAAGCTATAAACATTTAAGGAAAGATGCGTAATAAAAACAACATCCTTTTAAAACATAATCTTGTACATAATATAGAAAAAATAAATAAAAAATACCATATAAACAAGAACATAGATATTCTACTAGTTGAATAATCACATGTAGTAACTAATTTCATAACAAGAGAATGCATAATATCGGACATTATAACCACAAAGTCAAGGCCTAGTGCCAAGACTACAAATAAACTTTTTTTCAAGGACTTGTGACAAGACACTAGTTTGTCTAATGAGACCCACCGATGCATCGAGGAGCTATAGTGTGCTCCACCCATCACTTACTAAGTCCAGTTCATTCCCCATATAAAAATGTAGAAACATAACATAAACATTTGTATTAAAACTAGCATACAAAATGTCAATATTAATGGTATAAAAATAGATCATTCATATCCAAACATATCATAACTTAATAAATATAATATTGAAGACTATATTTTTAATAAATCAAACTCAATCAAGTATAATATTCAGTAAAGGATGTTGACATAGTTGAAAATGATCAGTAAAACTCTTTTACAGAAATATCACTTTTTGTGAAATCATTTAAAAGTCACACATTTATAAAGGAATTAATTTAAAATATATTTTTGAATCAAATTTTCCCATTCCACTTTGAAACTTTTTAATGAAATTTATAATTTAAAATAATCATGTCCATATAAATAAATATTTAAAATAAATTTGAAAACATGGACATCAATTAAAAATATTTAGAAAAATAAATCTTTAAGACATTTAAATGATGATATAGTTAAATAGTACCTTCCATAAAACTTAAAATATTCCTTTTTAAAACATTTTTATGATACATTGACATGGATGATAAATATTTCCCAGAAAATACTTACACACAAACAATCTCGGATAATAATAAGATTGAGGAATTAACCCTTACCTTGTTCTTTCCTTTAGTAGAGGGCACGTTTAACCTCCTATACAATGAAAATTGTATGTTATTAAATTATAACAGAACCATATTAATATTTATGATATCATATATGATTCATTTATGACTTTAAACTACCCATCTAATAATAATTTCCATGTTAAAGTAACATTTTAGGTAATAATTGCTTTCTTTATCGTATGTGTTTTAACTTGTTATTCTTGATCGTATCACTTAGATAATGATTTACATACATAAATAATATAAAACATTATTTATATATCATATATATTCATAATATAAATATGTAAAAGAGATATATATATGAAATGGAAACACGATTCATGGAGACGGTTGTTCGTACGTACGCATGAACGTTGTTTCTGTTCTCTTATCGGAAGTATGAAAGTAATTAAATGACATATAATTATCTATAAAAATATATATTATTCTAGTAGAAATATTATTTCATATATATAATACTTAATCAATATATATATATTTTTAAAAAAAATTCTTGAATGGTGATTGTTGAAGATGAATCTCATCGCGTCATGGAGACGATAATCCATACGTACACACGAGCGACAATATAATTCTATTCATGGTGAAATCATATGTAATTGGATGGTATATTATATATACATAATAATTAACATGTTATATTTATTATTTACATCACTTGTACTCATTATTATACCCATCCAAATAATGAAGTGTTGAATAACAAACTTCACCAAGGCATGGAGATGGTAAGCCGTACGTACGAATGTATGGTGAATTTTTCATTCATAGGAAGGATAGAACAATGAATATGGTTGTAAAAAATTTATAATAACATCAAATTATGTACAAGTTACTAGATTTATTATTTTGGTTTGGAAACAACAATGAAATAGGAAGTGGAAGAAGAAAAGAACTTGAAATAGGTGATAAAATAATTAACTCTTATTCGGGTTCTTACTTTTGATTTGAACTAAATGGATCCTTAGGTTGTCTTTATAATCAAAGTAAGGCCTCAAGGTTAAATTGAGGGTAGTTGGGAGGATATTTGAGTAGGGTTTGGCTGATCCAAAACGCTTTGGAGGTGTGGAATTAAGAGACAGGGATGTACCCTTTTATAAGAGAGGTGAGGGTCACTTTAGAAAAATCTTGAAATATTATTTTATTATAAAATCATTTTCAGTTTCTGTTATCTTCAAATGGATTTATTTCAATCCTAAGGTGCATATGGGTTTAATTTCTCTCAAAATATATGGTTTATAAAAGTTTAGGTAACTATAATTCCCCGACACCAGTTACCCAGATTCGGTGCATTATTACATAACATTGGCATTATTACAAGAAAGATCAAGTCTCGAAAGACCTATTAGTTTAGGAGCCTTGGAATAACTAGATACATTAATAATGTTTACATTACATCATAAAATGAAAACTACAACAACATAGTCTCCATAGTCCACACTCTTATCCCCTCATACTATCCCTGCAGGTCATTCATAAAATACTTCTTCACATCCTATGAAAAATAAAACATAAAAAGGGGTGAGCTCAAATACCCAGTAAGGATAACAATATAGCGAAAACTTTCATATATAAACATAAACATTTAAGGCAATGTATAAATAAAAAAATCCTTTTAAAACTTGAAATTCAGCATAATATGGAAGAAATAAAATGAAATAATTCCATATATTTATTCACATGGATATTCTACTAGTCGAATAATCTCATGCAATATCAATAACCACTTTCATAATGATGGAATGCATAATTCCAGACTATCATAACCACATAGACAAGGCCTCGTGCCAAGACTACAAATAAGATTTTTTCAAGGCCTTGTTCCAAGACACTAGTTTGTCTCATGAGATCTACCGATGCATCGAGGAGCTATAGCGGGCTCCACCCATCACATATTAAGTCCAATGCATTCCTCATATGAATAGGTTTAAACATAACATAAACATTCGTATTAAAACTAGCATACTAAATGTCAATAATTTCTCCATAAACCATGAATGTTATAAAAATAACACATCCACATTCAAAAATATCACAAAACCTTCAATACAATATAAAAAGTTTTGTATCATAAAAAATAAACTTCAAATAAGCTTAAAATCCATCAAAGGATGTTGACATAGATGAAATCAAAACTATTTGAGAGAAATATCTATTTTTTTGAAATCATTTAAAAGTCACATAATTTTAAAATAAAACTTTTACTTTGAATATATTCTTATAAGATTTTATTGTAAGCTTTTAAGATTTTATAACATTGGAAAATAGACGCACCTTCCATATAAGTTAAAAAAGACATTCTTACCTTAATTCTGTTGAAAAGGTTAAAAATGACCTTGTTTGGAAAATGACAGAAATATTCCTTTATAAAGATCTTATAAAAGGTCAAAAAAGGGTGTAAATGACATTAACCCATATTCTAGTAAATAGTAAAAATGTTTTAAAATACATTTTTAAGAAATATGGATGTGGATGATAAAGAAGTCCTTGTAGATTATTACGTATAAACAAACTCAGATAATGTAGAGATTGCGAAATAAACCCTTACCTTGTACTTTTCATTGGTTGGGGGTAGGTTAACCTCCTGTATAATGGTGAAATAATTGTTATTAAATTATACAAGAATCATATAATTTATTATGATATCATATATGATATTTTAACTTTCCTTTGTTAATAATATCTTAATATTATTGTCATTTCGGGTGTTAACATACTCATTATATTTTGTTACATAAGCCATGTTTGTTATGGATAGGTTGTATCTTATTCATATCCAGAATTATATTAATCCCTTAAACATTATTATTAATCATCAAATGAGAATTAGACTTGAATGGATATTATGGAGAATGAATCTCATCGCGTTCGTGGAGACGGTAGTCTGTACGTACGCACGGGAGACAATATCATTCTTTTGATATTAAAATAATATTTAATTGGATGGTATATCATATATAAAGAATCAATATTATTTTATATTTATTATTTAAATGAATTAAATATCATTATTATACCCATCCAAATAATAATGTTTTGAATAACAATTACACTACGACGTGGAGACGGTAAGCTGTACGTACGCAATTATGGTGACATGTCATTCAAAGGATGAATAGAATATTGAAATATAGTTGTACCATGTTTATAATAACATAAAAGTATATATAATATACTGGAGTTATTATTTTATAATGGCAATAACAAAGAAATAATAAGTGGAAGAAGAAAGGAACTTGAAAAAGGGTGGTGAAATCATTACCTCTTTTTCTGGTTTTTTCTTTTGATTTGATCAAAAGGGGTACTTAGGTTGGATTTATAACTAAAGGAAGGCCTCTAAGATGAAGTTAAGAAAGTTGAGAGATTATTTGGGCAGGGGTTTGCCGAACCAAAAGGCTTGGAAGGTGTGAATTAATGAGAAGGGGGAGTTCCCTTTTATAAGAGGGGTGAGGGGAACCTTTGGAAAAGCTAGAAATATTATTTTATAATAAATTCATATTCGGTTTATAATAGATCCAAAGTGGATTATTTAAAGGTTAAGGTGGTGATAGGTCAAAAAACACTCAACAAATAGGATTTAGATAGGTTTGTGTTACTATATTAACCTTATCTTTAAGTATTAACTCTTAGTTAATTAGTTTCACTTTTACAATGTCTCTTTGTATTTTTATATTATATGGTTAACAAACTTACTATATACATCCAAGAGACCCAAAGTGGTCTATTAATGATACAAATATAATGATATAAGTCTCTTGTCCGAACCTTATATTTTTATGAATTTAATATCAATTTATAATATAATATTTATTTTAAAAACTCATTTATGTCAATTTTGACACTATTCAATAATTGATTTTTTTAAAAATCACAAAAGAATGATTACTTCAAAAAAGGTTAATTAAATAAATACTAACATATAATATTAACCTATAAAATTATTTTTATATATAAAAAGTCTCAAATTACATTTATTTGGGTATTTATAATACAAATTATTCTAATTTTTCATTAATTAAGTAATTACTGCATCACCATTGTGTCATAAATAACTTATATTATTTAATGTCTAAAAATTATAAATAAAATACCATTATGTAGGAAATTCATTTTATCTTTCTAATTAATATTTATAGTCAAAAATACAACATATATATCCCTATGTAAAAATTGTTTTTTTAAAAGATATATGCTTATGTCATTTTTGTATTTATTTTAACTTAATTAAAATAAAGTGTCCCTATCACCTACAAGTGGCTCCATGGGGTCCCAAAATCAACCCAAGGATTCCCATGGTCAGACATGTATTCACCAATAAGGTTAGGACACGTTTTATGGTAACTTATTGTTATTATAATACTATTTTTAACCCTTATTTACCGGATTTACCCTTTAACCATGATAAATAAAATATTTACTGATGTAATTATTCAAAATTTCTAAAAATAAATGTTACCTATTTACACAATTTGGAAATCCTGATTCCAAATATGGAATCCATTTTTCCAAATTCCAAACACATAAGTGGCAGAAATTAATTTAAAATTAATTCCCACTGTTAAAACAAAAAGCGTGTTTTTAAGAGATAATAACTATCAAAAGATTGACACTTGTTCATGTCTGGTTTAATTGTGAAATTATGTCCACTGACCAACATTTTATTAAATTGTAAAAATATATTCTGAATATACTTTAAAACCACTCAAATTCATAATTTATCACTATTAATCATTTCGATTAAAAAAAGTTGTTTTTAATTAAAATTTAGTAATTTTCACTATTCATCAAAATATAAATGTTATCTGAAAAGTTCCAAAATTTTACCCTAGGATAATTTCAATATTGAGAATCCAAAAATGAAGTCAATTTTGAGAGAGGAAATTTATAAAATTTCAAAAAGTGAGTATTACTATTCATAATGACTAGTTTGATTGGTTGTGGTGTGTGTTAGAACTCGAAGTTGCGTACAACACACGCTACTGTATTATTCAAAGGGAAGCATACTGTGGAAGCTTGGGGTGTAACATTCTACCCTACTTCAAATAATATCATCCTTAAAATTTCTAGAATATTACTGCATAAAAAGACTTGGGTGTTTCTTCATCATAAGTTCCTCGGGTACCCACGTTGCCTCTTCCATTTTATGGTTTCTCCATAGAACTTTTACCAGACGAGTCGTCCAGTTTCTCAGCACTTGTTCTCTCGTATCAAGAATCCTGATGGGATCTTCGCAATAAGACAGATTGGGTTCTAGTTCTAATTCCTCAAAGGTGAGTACGTGCGTTGGGTCAGGCATGTATTTCCTCAACAGAGATACATGGAACACATTGTGAACTTTGGAGACACTTGGTGGCATTGCCAAATGGTAAGCTACAGCCCCAATTCGTTCCAGAATTTCAAAAGGTCTGATGTACCTGGGACTCAATTTACCTTTCTTACCATAACTTATGACTCCCTTCCATGGAGATAACTTCGGGAAAACATGATCACCGACTTGAAATTCCAAATCCTTCCTTCGATTATCGACACAGCTCTTCTGCCTACTTTGAGCTGCTTTGATGTGGTTTTAGATTACCTTTACTTGTTCCATTGTTTCCTCCACCAGTTCTGGGACTACTAGTTTTCTTTCACCAATGTAATCCCAACAGGTTGGTGTGAGACATCTCTTTCTATATAACGCTGTATATGGTGCTATCTGAATACTCGAATGGAAGCTATTGTTATAGGAAAATTCTACCAGAGGTAAATATTGATCCCACATACCCTGAAAGTCAAGTGAGAATGATCTCAACATGCCTTCTAAGGTTTAAATATTCCATTATGATTATCCATCTATTTGAGGGTGGTAGGCAGTGCTCAAATGAAGTTTAGTATCCAAGGCTTTCTAAAGACTTTTCCAGAATCTTGAAGTAAAACAGGGATCACGATCAGAAACAATCGATAGGGGTACTCCATGAAGTCTCAAAACTTCATTAATATATATTCTTGCTAGCCTTTCAAGTGGTAAATCTTCCCTTATAGCAAGAAAATGTGATGACTTGGTAAGAAAATAAACAATGACCCATATTGCATCATTCTTTCTAAGAGTCATTGGTAGCCCCATGATGAAGTCCATCGTAATATTATCCCATTTCCACTCAGGTATGGGAAGAGGTCACAATACCCACTGATGCACCCAATTTGTGTATACATTTACATATATATAATTGAAGATAAAAGAATGTTTTCAGATAATATCTGTTGTTTCATGAACATATTATTTGATTTTGGGGAATCTTTTTACTTGCAGGAGCTTTCTGGCTGAATACACGGATCAAGGGAAGTTTGTGAAAATTTTGAAACTACACAGTGTGTACTTTTTTACACGCCGTGTACATCTAGACAAGGACACAGACCAAAGCAGGGAGTACACGCCCATGTCTCCAGGCAAAGATGCACACCGTGTGGGGTGGTGTTACACACCATGTACCACTTTCTAGAAGTAGTGGTTACTGAGAAAAGTCTACACACCCATGTGGCTGTTGAAAGAGACACAACGTGTTTAAATTTCTACACGCCGTGTCTACTGTTCTAGAAGGAGATGGCGACCAAACTTTTGATACTGTACACTGTTTATGGCGGCGCTACACACCGTGTACACTCAACTTTCAAGAGACGCCGTGTTATAAAGTCAAAAACGGCGTTCTAGGCCGCCTACCCATGGAGAAATTGGCACCAAAACGTGTTGACGAAAAGTACACGGCGTGTACTTTCTATACACGCCATGTACATTATTTTTCTATAAAAATAGGCCCTGGCCTATGGATTTGAGAGTTCAAAACCTTTAGAAGAGATAAGAAGCTCTGTTGCTACCATCTCCGAGCCACCATGGTGCCGTAGTTCCACTTCACCACCTTCCGACACCCTACCTCAATGCTTACACGATGAATCTGTCAGGTATCAAGTGTGTCGTTTCTCCTCCACTTTCTATGTGTAACTAAACCCCTCGTGTTGGGACTATGGATGAAGGGATCGTAATTTGTATGTTGTTTTATATAGTTGTGTTTTACCATGGTAATTCATCTTACTCTTCTTAATCTACTGTTAAATATAACTGAGAATTATGACCCAGACCAAGGGAAGAATTCTCAGCGATACAAAGGAAAAGTAACGGTGAAAACATCCATGACCATTGGAAGGATTTCAACGATTCAAATAATGGACTAAACTTAATAAAGAATTAAGAACACTGACTACTGGACCAAGGAGTCAACTGCTCTAATTCCAAACAAGAGGAACCGGACCAAGGAAATCTTGGAACAAAATGAAATCCAGAATGATTGAATTATTATGAACAACACAACCATTTAAAAAATCTGTATAAGACCTCCTTAATCACCACAGTCCCGACACGTCCTTTCTTCCCATTTTAAAATCTCTTTAAATTTACCTATTTTTTCTTTTCAAACTGTATCCATTTCTTTAAAGTAAATCAATTTAGTTTCAATCAAAACCCAAAATCAACCCAATCGATTCTACATTCTGCATACTTCACCTAGTTAGGTATTAACTCAAGTGAATTCATGCACTCCACAGTTCACTGTGGATCGAACTCGAACTTAAGCTATTTTAAAGTTCTAAGAATGGGTAATCAATTTAGGAGACATAAAAACTTCAACCAACGACAAGCGAGACCAAATTTTGGCGCTGTTGCCAGGGAAACACGTTTGGTTTTAGTGCTAGATTTAAATTGTGTTAATAATTGATTTAAGTGAAAATAAAAATAAAAAATTATCAAAAATATCTTTTCTAATCCCATTTCAAATTTTCTTTTTTATTTTTCCCTTTTATGCCTTGTTTTCATTTTTGTGTTGTGTAGAGCTTAAAGTTTATGTTTAGACGTTTTACATGATCTAGAAGCACCGAGTATTTGGAATTAGTTCCGCTTGACTCGAAAATCGAACGAACCTTGCTTCATCATTGGTGTACACAGACAGAAACTCACAACCATCAATCACAACCCATAGCGAACAAGGAAGATGGAGCACCAGCTGTAGATGCTGCGACTGAACATCAGTACCAGGATCGGCAGCCTCCCGCTGCTGGTCTACCGGAGCAACCTCCTGGAGCCTTCATAGAATTCCTCCCAAGGGATTACCAACGGCCGCCACAACAACTCTTCCCACGACCATACTTTTCCCCTCAGGAGCAGTTTATGCAAGCTCCACCAAATCAAAAACAACCTCCAAGATGTACCCTTTTGGAGTAAGGAATTCCATCGATTCATAGAGCTGATACGGGCATCGTTCGTCCACCAGTCCTGGCCCAACACTTCGAGATCAAGCCTGCTATCATGCAGCTGATCCAGAACACAGTCTAATTTGGAGGCCTGGAAAGCGAGGATCCAAACGCCCATCTCTCCATCTTTCTGGAGATCTGTGACACCTTTCGATACCATGGCGTGTCAGAGGACGCCATCTGTATTTGCCTATTCCTATTTTCTCTACGGGATAAGGTGAAGGACTGGATCAAGGGGCTGCCACAACGATCTATCCTCACCTGGGAGGAGATAGCCCAGGCGTTCTTGTCCAAGTAATTCCCACCATCCAAGATGGTGACACTCCGGAATGAGATTCATAACTTCCAGCAGCACGACTCTGAGTCATTGTACGAGTCCTGGGAACGCTTCAAGGAGATGTTACGAAAATCCCCCCATCACGGACTCCCACTATGGATGCAAGTCCAGACCTTCTATGGAGGACTTACCATGAATACCAAATTCGTGGTGGGCACTACTGCTGGAGGCACGGTGATGCGGAAATCCCCTGAAGAACTATTCGAACTACTAGAAGATATTTCAGCCAACAACTTCCAGTGGCACTCCGAGCGGGGGACTCAAAAGCAAGGTATGCACAATATTGACACTACCACAATGTTGGCTGCTCAGTTGGATGCTGTGTCCAAGAAAATCGACGCATTGAACCTCAAAGGAACATCTCAAGTTCATGCGGCGCACCATCCAGCATGTGGCAATTGTGGTGATAACTACATAATGGGAGAATGTCCGGGTTCGACTGGAGGCCCTTTGATGAGCGAGGTGAGTTATGTTTCCCAAAATCGAGGTCCCAACCAGTATCCACAGTACCAGAACCCGACATGGCGAGATCAACAAAACACAGGCTGGGGCCACAAACAACAGAATCCTCCTCCCCAGCGACCGCCCAACTACAACCAGCCTCCATACCAGAACCAATACCAAGGGCCGCAACAACCCCAGTAGGGTCCTTATCAGCAACAAGGGTATCAAAACCCTCATCCAAAGCAGCCACAACAGCCACCACCTCCACCATATCAACAACCACCTCAGTAGGAAAACACCTCAAGGTTAGAGGATCTAATGACTAGATTCATATCTACTGCTGAGACTCAGTTCCAGAATCAGGAAGTTTCGATTCGTGGCTTAGAGAATCAGATTGGCCAGCTACAAATCAACTCTCAGGGAGGCATCCCGGCACACTACTGGGGAACACTGAAAAGAACCCAAGGGAGGAGGCCAATGCTATCATGCTCTGGAGTGGAAAAGATATCCACCAGAACCAATCATCTCATCAAGGTGCATCCACACCCACTATTGAAAAAAAAGGTACCAATACTAACTCCTCCTCATCCAAAAGCCCACATAAGGAGGCTTTACAAAATAAAGAAAATGAAGTAATCCAACCATTCAAGCCTACCTTACCCTTTCCTAAAAGATTGAAGCAGAGGAAGCTGGACCACCAATTCATCAAATTCATGGATGTTTTCAAGAAGCTACATATCAACATACCATTTGCAGAGGCCTTGACACAAATTCCAACATACACCAAATTCATGAAGGAAATCCTCTCAAATAAGAGGAAGATGGAGGATTTAGGCGTTATTACACTAACGAAGGAGTGCTCCGCGGTGGTTCAACATTCCATTCCTCCCAAACTCTAAGATCCAGGTAGTTTCACCATTCCTTGTACTATTCTATCCTGCGAGTTTGGGAAGGCCCTCTGCGACTTAGGGGCCAGTGTGAACCTCATGCCTCTCGGAGTTTTCAAGAAGCTGGGACTCAACGAGCTCAAGCCTACCCGCATAGCCCTTCAACTTGTTGATCGATCCATCAAACACCCGAAGGGAATACTAGAGGACGTATTGGTCAAAGTGGGTAGGCTGATTTTCCATGCTGATTTCATCATCCTCAACATGGGGGATGACCAGGAAGCACCTATTATACTTGGAAGACCTTTCTTGGAAACTGGGAAGGTACTGATCAATGTGCACCAAGGGGAGATTATTTTTCGGTTAGGTGATGAAAGAGTTTCCTATAATGTCCTCAAAGTTGTCAAACATGATTCCTTATCAGAGCATGAGGACTGTTATGCAGTGTCCACCATGGTTAATCATTTTAGCGAACAAGGGGATGATCTGGGATGTTATTTTATTTCAAATAGTTTAACTATTCCAGATATTCTATTAGAAGAAGCGCCAGAAGACTTGCAATTCATAGAAGGCCAGGGCGGCCACTATTGGCAGTGTGTAGTTGTTCCTGATAGTTTGGAATGGGATGAGGTGAAGCCACTTGTGACTTCAATTTTAAAGGTGCCTAAACTCAAACTGAAGCCTCTTCCATCTTCTCTCAAGTATGGGTATTTAGGACCCAATCAAACTTTTCCTGTTATACTTAATGAAGAACTATCACAGGAGCAGGAAGATGCACTTCTGCAGGTTCTCAAACAGCGGAAGAATGCTATTGGGTGGATAGTCGCTAATCTGAAGGGCATCATCCCTAACATTTGCACTCACACAGTGTTACTTGAAGAAGGTGCCAAGAAATCTCGACAACCACAACGGCGCTTGAATCCTCCCATGAAGGAAGTTCTCAAAAAGGAGGTGATCAAACTATTAGATGCAGGCATCATCTATCCCATCTTGGATAGTCCGTGGGTGAGTCCTCTCCAAGTGGTACCCAAAAAGGGGGGGATCACTGTGATTTCAAATGAAAAGAACGAACTCATCCCTACACGCACTATCACGGGATGGAAATTCAGTGTGGATTACCGGAAGTTAAATGATGCCATAAGGAAGGATCATTTCCCCTTGCAATTCATGGATCAAATGCTAGAGATACTAGCAGGGCACAACTTCTATTGCTTCCTCGACGGTTTTTCCGGCTATAACCAAATCTCCATTTCTCCAGAGGATCAGGAAAAGAGCACCTTTACTTGCCCCTATGGCACATTTTCTTATCGAAGGATGTCTTTCGGCATGTGTAATGCCCCCAACACCTTCCAGCGATGTATGCTGGCCATCTTCCACGACATGGCCAAAAAAATCCTGGAGGTATTCATGGATGATTTTTCCATTTACGGAAAATCATTCACCATTTTCTTACAACACCTAGAGCATGTTTTGGAATGATTTAAGAACACTAACCAAGTATTGAACTGGGAAAAGTGTCATTTCATGGTGCAAAGTGGCATAGTCCTTGGCCACAGAATTTCAGAGAAGGGGATAGAGGTGGACCCGGTGAAGATTGAGGTCATTTCACGACTACCTATACCGACTTCCATCCGAGCCATACGTAGTTTCCTCGGACATGCATGTTTTTATCGGCAGTTTTTCCATGACTTCTCCAAAACAGCCCAACCCCTCACCGATCTTCTAACCAAGAATTCCATTTTTGAGTTTGATGAGACTTGTATCAGATCTTTTGAGCATCTAAAGCAGCACCTGGTGGATGCTCCAGTTATGATTTCTCCCAACTGGGAGGAACAATTTGAGGTGATGTGTGATGCGAGCGACTGCACCGTGGGAGCAGTCCTGGGACAGTGACTTGACTGGATTTTTAGACCTATCTATTATGCTAGTAGGACGCTCAATAAGGCACCGATCAACTACACTACCACAGAAAAGGAGATGCTTGTAGTGGTTTTCGCATTTGACAGGTTTTTTTCTTACTTAGTGTTGTCTAAAGTTATTGTTTATACTGACCATGCAGCACTAAAGTACCTACTCAATAAGAAAGACACGAAGCCCCGATTGATCCGCTGGGTACTCCTCCTGCAAGAATTTGATCTTGAGATCCGAGATAAGAAAGGGAGTGAGAAAATCATTGCTGACCATCTCTCCTGCCTCGAGCTACCTCATTTGGAGAAGGAAGAATATTGGGAGATCAGGGAGGATTTTCCTGATGAGCACCTCTTTTCGATTAGTGAAACACCTCGACCATGGTATGCTGATATCGCTAATTTTTTGGTTACAGGTGTCGTTCACCCCGACCTCTCCTTCCAGCAAAAGAAAAGATTTTTCACTGATGTGAAAAGGTACTTCTGGGAGGACCCCCTACTATTCCGATCTTGTGCAGATGGAGTAATCCGCCGTTGCATCCTAGAGAATTAAGTACACGGTGTCCTGGAGTTCTGTCACACCTCACCAGTAGGAGGACATCATGGGCTGGACCGTACCGTAGCTAAGATCATGCAGTCTAGATTTTTCTGGCCCACCATGCATAGAGATGCCTGAGCCTTTGTTTTCTGTTGTGATCTGTGCCAGAGGGCAGGTAATGTGGGACATAGAGCTGAGATTCCTTAGCACCCCATCCTGGAGGTCGAGATTTTCAACGTTTGGGGCATAGATTTCATGGGTCCTTTTCCCCCATCTTTTGGGAACACTTACATCGTGGTCTACGTTGACTACGTCTCCAAATGGGTGGAAGCTACTGCTACAGCTCACGACACAGCCAAGGTAGTCGTAAATTTCTTAAAGAAAAATATTTTTAGCAGGTTTGGAGTTCCACGAGTACTAATCAGCGATAAAGGGACCCACTTCGACAACACACTGATGAGAGGACTACTGTCGAAGTATGGAGTAAAGCATTAGATGAGGACACCATATCATCCCCAGTCCAGTGGACCGGTAGAGCTTTCCAATCGTGAGATCAAGCAGATCCTGGAGAAAACATTGAACACTTCACAGAAGGACTGGTCCAAGAAGTTAGATGATGCCTTGTGGGCATATCATACTGCTTTCAAAACACCACTAGGAATGTCCCCGTTCCCCCTCGTCTATGGAAAGCCCTACCATTTTCTAGTAGAATTGGAACACAAAGCCTACTGGGCCGTCAAAGCCATAAATTTTGATCTGAAGGCAGCTGAAGAGAAATGGAAGTTCCAAATGTCAGAACTAGATGAGATTCGATTAGAGGCATATGAGAACGCCAAGTTGCACAAGGGGAAGACAAGAGCCATTCATGACCGGATGCTATCACAAAAATCTTTCCAACTTGGTGATAAGGTACTTCTCTTTAATTCTCATCTTTGTTTATTTTCAGGGAAGTTAAAGTCACGCTAGTCGGGACCATTCCACGTTATCCGCGTATTACATCATGGAGCGGTAGAAATTTATGGAGAAGATGGTCAACCATTCAAGGTAAATGGGTAGCGGTTGAAAGCTTACCATCCTATAGACAACATGGTGGGAACATTGTCCACCATACTCCTCCAGTAAGCAAGGTAAGTAGGTCGAGCTAACAACCTAAAAAAAGGCGCTTCCTGGGAGGCAACCTAGAGGTTACACGCCGTGTCCCACTTATTTACACAGCGTGTACTTATCTTTTTAATTTAATAGTATAAATCTATAGAATAACAAATTAATAACTATGGATGATGCCGGTGCCGATGGAAAAGTCACTGGAGTTTATTCACGCCATCCCTGGTTTGAATCCTCTTGACCTATCTTCGGCACAGGGTTTCTCCATTTAAATACACGACGTGTGTGGTATTTTCTATATATGTATCTATATGAATGTATTTAATAAAACCCATGATGGGGATGGACCGGTTGGCCAGAATAGTAATTCGGTTTCACAAGACCCGGGTTCAAATCCATACAACCGTCCCATTTCCATCATTTGGTATTTTAATAAAACCACACGACGTGTATCCTGATATATGCTGTGTGCACCATAATTCTTCAAATATAAATTAAAAACGTTTTAAAAATAAGAAATTTCATACCAGTGAAGTTGGAGGATTGGCAGAGTCTCAGAATCAGGTTCAAAAGGCCTAGTTTCGAATCGTACTAATCTCCCCGCTTCACCCCATACTTTATTAAATAAAAACCACACACTGTGCTTTTCTTTCTTTCCATGTGTTTAGGCCGTATAGAATAAATATGAACAGCAGAACAACCTTTGCTCCAGTGGGTGAGGGCGTTCGTTCGAATCGGCCGATCACCGGTTCGAATCCTACCCCAAGCACTGAACCAAAGGTTGTACTACTCTTTTTCTCATTTTAACATACACGACATGTATTTCCCGATATAAGTTGTTTATAGGTTTATGTATAATAGGATTTATAGATATATTTATTTTATTTTAATTATTATTAATAATTATTATATAGTTCACTATAATAATTATCATTGTAAAAAAAAACGGGATACACGGCGTGTACCAAACATACACGCTGTGTACCTCGGCTATATAAGCCGCGGTCCACCCAGCTTGAGGCCGTGTCACACGACCATCTCAATTTCCTCCTTCTTCTCGTTTCTTCTCCCGAACCCCCCTGTTTTTCCAAATCCGTCGATTTGGGGCGTTTCAAGTTCCGATTCTTCTCACATTGTGATCCTCGTTCCAGGTACACCATTCTACACCCTCTATTTCAAACTTTTAGACTCATTTAGGGTATTTTTTCGGATCGGCCGACCGTTCGGCTTCCGGTAGTACACGACCATGAAATTAAGAACACACGCCATGTACTTCTGAACATGGCCTCAGAAATAATTTTTAGAAATTTGAATATACACGATGTGTATGTTCGGTACACACCGTGTCCGTTTCATCGTGCCTGAGTACACCTTTGCACACGGTCTCACACACCATTTTCATTTACATGGCGTGTGTGTTTGGTACACGCCTTGTCCGTTGTTTGTGTTGGCCCCTCCATGTGTGGCACATAACATGGCCTTTCACCCCATGTTCCCGAACACAGAGTGTCTATTTGGTACATGCCGTGTCCATTATATCTGTCACCGACCAGTGTTTCCCCTCTGCACGACCACTCGCCCTATTTTCTTTTCCACGGCGTGTGTGTTCGATACATGCCATGTCTGTGTGATGTTTGACCGGCCCGTGTCTCCCCCTCTGCACAACCATGTTCTTCGTGTGCAGTCCATGCTGAGTCTAGTACCTACACGACGTGTATTGTTTTCTATGAACTGATAAAAAAATGGCCGTGTCATTTGTTCCACAAAACCACCACCACTTGAGTGAACACGACATGTATGTTCAGTACACGCCGTGTACTTTTCCTTGGTCTGTTTACACCCTCGGCATGTCTATCCTGAAAACAAGGGATACTCTCCTTTTTGACTACACGCCATGTACTCTGGAGTACACGCCGTGTACTTTTCTGTTCCAGTTTTCTCACATTTTATTTGTTTTGTTTTCTTTCCTTTTTCTTTTTCTTTTGCTTTGTTTTATATTTCTTTCTATTTCAGGATATGGCAGATCATGATCATTCACGAGGGAAACGACCAGCCTCTTCCACTGAGGGCGAGGAGTCCAGTTATCGTCGGATCTGACTCCGAACACCTACGCAGTCGGACCCCGATGCTCCGGTCTTTAAGCTCCCTCTATTGGCCGTTCTGCCGCCACTCACTCCCTCTGATGTGGCCGGAACTTCTTCTGCTACACCAGATGCTACTTTCCCTGTACTATCATTCTCAGCAGTTGGTCCCTCTTCGATCACACCTTCCACCGATCCACCTTCTACTTCAGCAGATCCACCTTCAGAGCCAGACGTCAGCACCTGGGTCGGGACCTACAGGTACTCTCTATCCCTGCACAGTATTCTTGGTCACCGACCTCGCATACGACAGGCTCCGACACTTATCTCGTCAGCCGATACCATTGAGTGGCTGGTACCTTGACAGAAGCATTCCGTAGTGGCTCGGTATTTGGGAGGATTTGGAGGTACTTTTCGGGCACACCACACTCCTCGAGATTTTCCAGGTCAGCACTCCTGTGTTTCGAGATTTATTTTTGGAGTTTGCGGACTCCTTTGAGTTTGATGGAGCGGAGTACCGAGAGATGACTGGCGATGCGGTACCCGTAGTTTGATTCCGGCTAGGCGGCTGATGTTTTTCTATGACGATGACAGAGTTTGGACGAGGGTGCGGCTTCTACCCCCATCCTTTCACCCCACCCCCCGTTTCTGACTTGACCCGGACCGAGAGCTCTGACCTCATTGCCATGTGGCGGGAGATCACTGGGCCTGACCAACGGTACTCCCCCACTTCTCAGAAGAGCACTCTTATAACCGACCCCGTCCTTCGCTTCACCCACCGGTGCTTCAGTGCCATCCTCTTCCCCGACCATGAGGATATGGGGGTCGTGACTGGCTGTGACATGGAGCTTCTTACCTGTGTCATCTAGCATGCCTACCCGGACCTACCCTATATTGCCGCCTCCTATTTCCACTCCATGTTTACCGGCCGTCAGGGCAACCTGAACGCCGGGGTTTACACCACCCGTCTTGTCCACCACTTGGGGGTATTCGAGCCCTCATTGCCTAATGATTTGATAGGTTCTCCCTAGCGGATGGACTTCCTTATGCTCATTCGCATGGGCTTGTTTCGGAAGCAGGGGGTGCCTACATCCTTGCTCAGGCTAGAGCCCCGCCACCTGCTGACCCCCTGCCCCAGCTGCTAACCCCGCTCTTCCTTCCCCACCCCTCCAGCTTCTCCACCTCACCCACCTCCTACTAACCCCACTTCTTCTGACCTTCCTTCCTATGCCCCATCCCCTATCCCACCTACCCCCGCACCCTCGGTCGATCCGGCCCTATCCCTCCGCCTTTCCACGATGGAGCAGAAGTTAGCCCGTATCATCAGCCGCCAGGACACCATTGCACACCATTTGATTCGTATGGATGACTTCCAGGACCGGATGGAGCATCTGTTGGTGCATATTGCTCAACATCTTAGTGTTCCAATGCCTCAGTCACCAGCTTCTACCTCCGTTCCTAGCCCTTCTACTGCTTCTCCACCGCCGTCTCCTACACCGGCCACAAATTCCTTTTTGATGACTACGATGAGCTCTACTGCTGCTACTTCTTCTGAGCCAGGGCCTGCTGTTGAGCTTCCGCTCCCGAGTCTAGCACCTACGGCCCCTACTTCTTCAGCTACCCTTCCCGATGTCGAGTCAGAGCCTCCCCCTTCCACGTCTCATGTGCCGTCTCTGCCGTCCGATTCTATACAGGATGATGCCTCCCCTGAGGCGACCCCATGATAGTGACATTTGTCTTTTTCTTATATATCTATTTTGTCATTTTCTATACTGTGATGTTATGCATGTTTGTGGTTTTCTTTTTTTCTCGACAGTCATAGGTACGGGCATGGAGCGCCTTGGGAATCACTTTTCACAAGGGGAGTATTTTTCCATTTCTATTTTCTTTCTTTTTTGGATTTACTTCTTCCACTGCTTTCCCTAATTCCCCCCCCCCATTTCTCCCCGTTGCCCACCCTTTACCTTGGTATTGCACTTGGTGGGCCATGTGCCTTCTTCAGTGTGGGGGCGCATCTATCTCTTTTCCCTTAGTCTTTTCCCTTACACTAATCTAGGAGACATCATTATTAGATCCAGTATTTGAACATTCAAAGCAATTTTGGTTAATCAATCTTATAAATGCTAGAGTTATCAGTAGGAAATTTTGGAAATGTTACACGCTTATTTTAGTTTTTAAAGTATTTTAAAATGATTGCTGATATAGTTTCAATTGCAACCTTTCATCCTTGATTAAATTACATTAATTAGGCTAATCATTAATATTCATGTCATGACCTGATTGTCCCTTTATTATTTTTCCACTTCTTAGAGGTATTCTAAACCCTTTTCCTTATTTCTTTTCTAATACCCTCTTTCTTGAGAGATTCTTAGGATATACATCACTACCAGAATATGAAAGTTTTTCTTTTCGAAACATGAATAGATTTTTGAATTACTTTAACATGATTGAGACATTAGATTGTTTC
Source organism: Viscum album (assembly GCA_963277665.1). Classification (NCBI taxonomy): domain Eukaryota; kingdom Viridiplantae; phylum Streptophyta; class Magnoliopsida; order Santalales; family Viscaceae; genus Viscum; species Viscum album. The sequence goes on along the minus strand of OY728130.1, from coordinate 798,172,646 downwards.
AACCCCTTTATCTTGAGACCTACCCTACATTTAATCTTCATTAAACCCATAAAAGTCCTGAACAACCTTTATAGGAAGCCACATTACAAGCCTATTTCCCTTCCTACCCTATTTATTTTTAAACCTTTTCATGATTATTCATTTATGCTTTAAAGAGGGAGTTGGAAATACATGGAATATTTTTGTACAGCCATGAAATAAAGTGTGGGGGAGTGCCTTTTGATTATTTGGGGCATAATGGGTTCCAAACATCTACTCATTTTATTCATAAGTGTTTCCATTGTGTTTTATCATTGTAATTAAAAAAACACAACAAACAAACAAACAACAAGGGGACCCTATGCTTATTTGCCCATAAACCCTACTTGCCTAAGGAAGATGGTAAAGATTACAAAAGCATTCAACTGATATTTTGAAGGATTTATTTTCAGTGAGCTCTACTGTGAATATCATGAAATGTTGTTTAAAGGAATTAGACTTCCTTTTTCAAGCCTCAGAATTTATTTTCACATCTGAACCTACCAACCCTTAGCCACGGAAACATCTAAACCTTATTGATAAATCCCTCATGATTTTTGTAATTCAATTTTTCTGAAGTAGAGAACAAGATATATTTAAAACCTATGGATATAGTGTATATACCTTAGATTGACCATAACTCTGAATAAAAATATCTTGAGAGTGGAGTGTGATTTTGACTGGTAAGGTAAATCATCAAATGGCAAGCTTATTTTTGAAAGGTTGAAAAATGTGTTGAAGAGGATGAGTGTAGTTAATTGCATTATATATGAGGCATGATTTCAATATCTTATGAATTGTATTTTTTGTACCTTTTAGAATTTTTCCTCAGTAACTTTATCAGTTATACATTTGATTAATTAAATGCCTTCCTTTTAAAAGTACAAGCTCTCTTAATTAGATGTTGTGATTTTTCTTGAGGGAAAGCAAATGACTAAGTTTGGGGGAATTTGATGCACCCAATTTGTGTATACATTTCCAAATATATAATTGAAGATAAAAGCATGTTTTTAGAAAATATCTATTGTTTCATGAACATATTATTTGATTTTGGTGAATCTGTTTACTTGCAGGAGCTTTCTGGCTTAATACACGGATCAAGGGAAGTTTGTGAAAATTTTGAAACTACATGGCGTGTACTTTTTTACACGCCGTGTACATCCAGGCAAGGACATGGACCAAAGCAGGGAGTACACGCCCATGTATTCAGGAAGATATGCATGCCATGTGGGGCAGTGTTACATGCCATGTACCACTTTCTAGAAGTAGTGGTTACTGAGAAAAGTCTACACGCCCATGTGGCTGTTGAAAGAGACACGACGTGTTTCAATTTCTAAACACCCTGTCTGCTATTCTAGAAGGAGCTGGCGACCAAACTTTTGATACTGCACGCCGTGTATGGCGGCGCTACATGCCGTGTACACTCAACTTGCAGGAGGCACTGTGTTCTAAAGTAAAAAATGGCGTGCTAGGCCACCTACCCATGGATAAATTGGTGCCAAAACATGTTGATGAAAATTACACGGCGTGTACTTTCTATACATGACTTGTACTTTATTTTTCTATAAAAAGAGGCCTTGGCCTACAGATTTGAGAGTTCAAAACCTTTGGAAGAGATAAAAAGCTCTGTTGCTACCATCTCTGAGCCACCATGGTGCTGTAGTTCCACTTCACCACCTTCCGACACCCTACCTCAATGCTTACACGATGAATCTGTCAGGTATCATATGCGTCATTTCTCCTCCACTTTCTATGTGTAACTAAACCACTCGTGTTGGGGCTGTGGATGAAGGGATTGTAATTTGTACGTTGTCTTATATAGTTGTGTTTTACAATTGTAATTCATCTTACTCTTCTTAATCTACTGTTAAATATAACTGAGAATTTTGACCCGGACCAAGGGAAGAATTCTCAACGATACAAAGGAAAAGTAACGGTGAAAACATCCATGACCATTGGAAGGTTTTCACCAATTCAAATAATGGACTAAACTTAATAATGAATTAATAACACTAACTACTGAACAAAGGAGTCAACTGCTCTAATTCCAAACAAGAGGAACTGGACCAAGGAAATCTTGCAACAAAAAGAAATCCAGAATGATTGAATTATTATGAATAACACAACCAGTTAAATAATCTACATAAGACCTCCTTAATCACCATATCCCTGACATATACTTTCTTCCCATTTTAAAATCTCTTTAAATTTACTCGTTGTTTCCTTTCAAACTGTATCCATTTCTTTAAAGTAAATCAATTTAGTTTCAATCAAAACCCAAAATCAACCCAATCAATTCTAAATTTTCATACTTAACCTAGTTAAGTATTAAGTCAAGTGAATTCATGCATGCCACAGTTCCCTGTGGATCGACCCCAAACATAAGCTATACTAAAGTTCTAAGAACGGGTAATCAATTTGGGACACATAAAAACTTCAACCAACGACAAGAGGGACCACCCACCAGGCTGTTGACTTCCAGCTTTCACTTGTTGACAAACCATACATCTTGACAAAAAATTAGCAATATCCCTCTTCATGTTGTCCCACCAAAAATTTCCCTTCAAATCTTTATACATTTTGGTACTCCTAGGGTTTATAGAGAAATTGGAACTATGAGAATCATACAACAATTCCCTTTTTAGATCAGGTATATTGGGAACACAAAGCCTCTTCCCAAATTTTAAAGTTCCTTATTCATACACAAAGTCTCTCAATCTCCCATCATTAACAACTTTAATATTCTTCTGAAACTCTTCATCATCGGTCTGAGAACTCTTTATCCTTCTAGTAAAGATGGTTTGGGAACCATTTGAAAAAGCATTGATATTTCACCTTCCATGGTGATTCCCATATCCAACTTTACTAGATCTATAAAATTAGGATCGCTTTCAATTATCGTCATGTTCAAAACTCCATGATATTTTCTGCTCAAAGCATCTGCCGCCTTATTTTCCTTCCCTGGGTGGTAGTGTATCATGCAATCATAATCCTTGAGTAGTTAAAGACATCGCCTTTGCCTCATGTTGAGTTCTTTTTGTGAGAAAATATACTTCAAACTCTTGTGATCAGTATAAATCTCACATTTTTCACCATAGAGGTAGTGACTCCATATCTTCAAAGAAAATTTCACAGCTGCTAACTCAAGATCATGAGTAGGATAGTTTTGCTCATGAATTTTCAATTTTCATGATGCATAGGCAATAACTCTATCATTTTGCATAAGGACACAACCAAGTCCTTTCTTCGATGCATCACTATAAATAACGAAACTATCATTCTCCGATGGTAGAGTCAATATAGGAGCATTGACTAATCTTCTCTTCAGTTCTTCAAAACATTCTTCACACTCTTTTGTACAAACAAATTTAACCCCCTTACGTGTGAGCATTGTTAATGGGTTAGCCAATCGGGCAAAATTCTGGACGAAACATCGATAATAACCTGCTAAACCAATAAAACTGTGTACCTCAGTTATACTCGTCAGTGCATGCCATTCTTGGATTGCCCTGGTCTAAGAAGTATCAATAGAGATTCCATCTTTAGAGAAAATATGTCCATGAAAAGAAATCTCCTGAATCCAGAATTCACACTTGCTAAACTTCCCATATAATTCATGTCTTCTCAGAGTCTTCAGGATAATCACAAGTGATTTTCATGATCTTCGTAGCTTTTGTAGTATACCAAGATATAATCCATGAATACCACCACAAATTCATCTAGATATTCCTTGAAAACTCTATTCATTAGATCCATGAATACAGAGGGTGGATTAGTCAGCCCAAATGGAATTACCATAAACTCGTAATGCCCGTACCTGGTTCGAAATGCTCTCTTTGGAATGTCTTCCTTCTTCACACACAACTGATGGTATCCAGACCAAAGGTCAATCTTTGAAAAGTATTGAGCTCCATGCGGTTGGTCAAATAAATCATCAATGCGAGGTAGGGGATATTTGTTCTTTATTGTTATAGAATTAATCTCCTTGTAGTTGATACATAACCTCATAGATCCATCTTTCTTTTTAATAAAAAGAACAGGGGCTCCCTAAGGAGAAACACTATGGAGAATAAATCCTTTATTTCTCAATTACTCTAGTTGTTTCTTTAGTTCAACTAATTACACAGTGGCCATTCTATAAGGGGTCTTCGATATAGGTGTTGATCTAGGAATTAAATCAATGGAAAACTCAACTTCTCGTTCTGGAGGATGTCCAGGTAAATCTTCCAGAAACACATCTACATATTATTTCAGAATAGGTACATCCTCTATTCGAACATTCCTTTCCTCACCCACAGTCATTTCATTCTATTCCTCCCCAATAATTGAATTTAGTTAAGATACTGGGGGTGGATCTATATAAGACTTAGGTGGTGAAGATTCCGCTCTAAAGATAAGGTGTTCCTTATCATCATCATAAAAAATTATAACCTCCTTCTTCTTACAATAAATCTTCGCATCATAGTTTGAAAGACAGTCCATATTGAGGATTATATCAAACTCAATCATAAGTATGACGATGAGATCAGTGGACAAAGAACATTTATGTGCTCTAATGGGGACTGATTCACAAAACTTCATTGCAATGATACTTCCCTTAGGAGTTTTAACTGACAACTCCCTTGTTAAATCAAATTGGAAATATCTAATTTTCTTAGAAAACTGGGAAGATATGAAAAAATGCGATGATCCAGAATCAAATAATACATTTTCTAAACTTGAGAAAACCATTAAATTACCTGCACCATGTCTTTCAGAGTTTCTACCTCTGCAGTAAAGATAGCATAAGCCTAGCCTTGATCCCTTGGCCTTTTCTGAGGTAAGTTCCCCTGATGCTGAGGACATTCATTTGCATAATTTTTAATCTCCCTGCAATTGTATCATTGGACATCGGTAGCTTGCTTCTTCCCCTTGTAATCATGAGCTTGGTGTCCTTTTTCACCACACTTGTAACAGACTCCTATTCCTTTTAAGCAAGTACCAAGGTGTTTCTTCCCACATTTATTACAGGATGGATATTCAACTTTTCCCTTCTTCCCTTTATTTACATTCCCAGATTGATCAACAGATCTCTTCTTCTCTTGCTTTTCTTTAAAGTCATAAGACTTAGAGAATTCCTTCTCTCTCTTGATATCACATGAGACAATGTCTTCATACGATGAGAAGGATTGTGAGACTAATGCTCGACAGAGAAACATTTTTAACCCATCAAAGAAACGATCAATCTTAATTCTTGGGTTACATATATAATCTCCGGCATACCTTGCTAACATTGTAAATTTAGCCTCATACTTTGCGACATTCTAATCCTCCTTTTGTCTCAGACTCAGAAATTTCCTTTCCATATCTGCTCGATGGTCACGAGGAAAGTATTTTTCTAAAAACAGATCTTTGAACTTCCTCCATTCCATATTTGATACTTCATCATCATCCTTCATGTTTTGAATCAATGACCACCATTGATCATCATCACCAGTGAGACGGTAAACTGCCATGATAACTTTTTCCATTTCACTACTCCCCAAGGCCTGAAATATTTTATCTAGGGAACTTATCCATTGCTTAGCTACTAATGGATTTGTACTCCCATTGAATGTTGGTGGTTCCTTCCTCATGAAGCGATCTAACATTGATCCTCCACACTGTGGATCATGGTGCTCCATACGGGTAAGGTTATTATTCATAACCTGAGTGAGTTGTCCCAGTATGGTGATTAGTTGATCAGCACTGGTTGCATCACCAGCTCCACTATAATTATCTTGATCAGGAGGGAAATCCCTACATGGAGTGCGTGCATTGATACAGTTTCCATTTCTTCCACTAGGCGCCATTTATAAACAATGGCATAAACAAGATCAGTTTATGAATCAAAATACATAATTCCATACTTATAAAATACTTAACATAAATTGAACTATTTATGGATATAATCCATAATCATAAACAATGTTTTCTTTGAGGATGTATATACTCATAAACCCTTCATAATGATTTGTAAAGAAAATGAGAGTTATCCTAAGCATATCCCCCAGGAGTGTCGTAACCAAGAGTGCAGCAAGGCCCGTTGTCGTGCACCAGTTCCCATTCGAGTCTAGATCAAAGCGGTGTTTTCGGGTTTTAACCCTAGGTACATCTGTGCTAGAGCCGCCTCTACCTTCTCATATCCATACAGGGATGTATTTCTCGGAAAACTCACAAAATATCTACAATACCAAAATTCTAGGAAGTTATTCTATACTAATCTTCAAATTCCATCTTAGGTCTATGTGCTCAAATCAGAGTTTATCTAAATCTAGCTTCCAAGGTTTGTACTAAACTTCTTCTGATACCAACTGTAACACCCTGACCCCAGTTACCCAGAGTCGGTGCATTATTACATAACATTGTAATGATCACAAGAAAGTTCAAGTCTTGAAAGACCGATTAGTTTAGTATCCTTGGAATAACTAGATACATTAATAAAGTTTACATTACATCATAAAATGAAAACTACAACAACAAAGTATCCATAGTCCACACTCTTATCCCCTCATACTATCTCTGCAGGTCATTCATAAAATACTTATTCACATCCTGGGAAAAATAAAACATAAAAAGGGGTGAGCTCAAATGCCCAGTAAGGATAACAATATAGTGGAAACATTCATAAATAAGCATAAACATTTAAGGCAATGTATAACTAAAACAAAAGCCTTTTAAAACATGAACTTTAGCATAATATGGCAGAAATAAAATGAAATAATTCCATACACGTATTCACATGGATATTCTACTAGTCGAATAATCACATGTAATATCAATAACCACTTTCATAATGATGGAATGCATAATGCCAGACTATCATAACCACATAGACGAGGCCTCGTGCGAAGACTACAAATAAGATTTTGTCAAGGACTTGTGCCAAGACACTAGTTTGTCTCATGAGACCTACCGATGCATCGAGGAGCTATAACGGGATCCACCCATCATATATTAAGTCCAATGCATTCCTCATATGAATAGGTTTAAACATAACATAAACATTCGTATTAAAACTAGCATATGAAATGTCAATACTTTCTCCATAAACCATGAATGGTATAAAAATAACACATCCACGGTAAAACATATCACAAAACCTTCAATATAATATGGAAGTTTTTTATCATAATAAATAAACATTAAATAAGCTTAAAATCCATCAAAGGATGTTGACATAGATGAAATCAAAATTATTTGAGAGAAATTTCTCTTTTTTTGAAATCATTTAAAAGTCACATAATTATAAAATAAAACTTTTAATTTGAATATATTCTTATAATCTTTTAAGGTAATATTCAAAGATTTTATAATGGAAGAAAATAGCCGCACCCGCCGTATAAGTTAAAATAGACATTCTTTCCTTCATTCTGTTGAAAAGGTTAAAAAAGAACTTGTTTGGAAAATGATGGAAAGATTCATTTATAAACCTATTATAAAAAGTCAAACAAGGGTATAAATGACATTAACCCATATTCTAGTAAATAGTAAAAATGTTTTAAAATACATTTTTAAGAAACATGGATGAGGATGATAAAGAAGTCCCAGTATATTATTACGTATAAAAAACCTCGGATAATGAAGAGATTGCAAAATAAACCCTTACCCTGTACTTTTCCTTGGTTGGGGGTAGGTTAACCTCTGGTATAATGGTGAAATAATTGTTATTAAATTATACAATAATCATATACATTATTATGATATCATATATGATCTTTTAACATTGCTTTGTTAATAATATTTTAATATTATTGTCGTTTCGGGTGTTAACTTACTCATTATGTTTTGTTACATAAGCCATGTTTGTTATGGATAGGTTGTATATTATTCATATCCAGAATTATATTAAGTCCTTAAACATTATTTTTAATCATCAAATGAGAATTATACTTGAATGGATACGATGGAGACTGAATCTCATCGCATTCGTGGAGATGGTAGTCCGTACGTACGCATGAGCGACAATATCATTCTTTTGATATTAAAATAATATTTAATTGGATGTTATATCATATATACAGAATCATTATCATTTTATATTTATTATTTACATGAATTATACATCATTATTTTACCCATCTAGATAATAATGTTTTGAATAACAATTACACCATGATGTGGAGACGGTAAGCCGTACGTACGCACGTTTGGTGACATGTCATTCAAAGAATGGATAGAATACTGAAATATGTTGTACCATGTTTATAATAACATCAAATTATATATAATATACTGTAGTTATTATTTTATAATGGCAATAACAAAGAAAGAAGAAGTGGAAGAAGAAAGGAACTTGAAAAAGGGTGGTGAAATCAATACCTCTTCTTCGGGTTTTTCCTTTTGATTTGATCAAAAGGGGTCCTTAGGTTGTCTTTATGATGAAATTAAGGCCTCTAGGATGAAGTGAGGGAATTTTAGAGAGTATTTGGGTAGGGGTTTGCCGAACCAAAAGGCTTTGAAGGTGTGAATTAATGAGAAGGGGGAGTGCCCTTTTATAAGAGGGGTGAGGGGCGCCTTTGGAAAAGTTAGAAATATTATTTTATAATAAATTCATATTCACTTTATAATGGATAAAAAGTGTATTATTTTAAGGTTAAGGTGGGGATAGGTCTAAAACCACTCAAAAAATAGTATTTAGATAGGTTTGGATTACTATATTAACCTTATCTTTAAGTATTAACTCTTAGTTAATTAGTTTCACTTTTACAATGTCTCTTTGTATTTTTATATTATATGGTTAATAAACATACTATATACAACCAAGAGACCCCCAAGTGGTCCATTAATGATAAAAATATAATGATATAAGTCTCTTGGATGATACTTATATTTTTAGGAATTTAATATCAATTAATAATATAATATTTGATTTAAAAACTCTTTTATGTCAATTTTGACACTATTCAATAATTGATTTTTGTAAAACTTATAACAGAATGATTACTTCTAAAAAAGTTAATTAAATAAATTCTAACATGTCATATTAACCTATAAAATTATTGGTATTTATAAAAAGTATCAAATTACATTTATTTGGGTATTTATAATATCAATTATTCTAATTTTTCATTAATCAGGTAATTACTACATCACCATTGTGTCATACATAAATTACATTATTTAATGTATAAAAATTATAAATAAAATACCATTATGTAGGAAATATTTGTATATTTGTAATGAATATTTATAGTCAAAAATCCAACATATATATCCCTATATAATTTTTTTTTTCTAAAAAATATATGCTTATGTCATTTTTGTATTTATTTTAACTTAATTAAAATAAAGTGTCCCTATCACCTACAAGTGGCTCTATAGGGACAAAAAATTGACCCAAAGATGCCCATAGTTGGACATGTATCAAAAAATAATGTTATAACACGTTTTAGGATAATTTAATATTATTATAATATTATTTTTTAACCCTTATTTACCAGATTTACCCTTTAACCATGGTAAATAAAATATTTACTGAAGTAATTATTCAAAATGTCTAAAAATAAAAGTTACCTATTTAAACAATTTGGAAATCCTGATTCCAAATATGGAATCCATTTTTCAAAATTCAAAACACATAAGTGGTTGAAATTAATTTAAAATTAATTCCCATTGTTAAAACAAAAAGCGCGTTTTTAAGAGATAATGACTATCGAAAGATTGACACTTGTTCATGTCCGGTTTAATTGTAAAATTATGTACAATGACCAAAATTGTATTAAATGGTAAAAATATATTCTAAATATACTTTAAAACCACTCAAAATCATAATTTATCACTGTTAATTATTTTTATTAAAAAAAGTTGTTTTTAATTAAAATTTAGTAATTTTCACTATTCATCAAAATATAAATGTTTTCCGAAAAGTTCCAAAATTTTACCCTAGGATAATTTTTATATTGATAATCCAAAAATTAAGTCAATTTTGAGAGATGAAATTTATAAAATTTCAAAAAGTGGGTATTACTATTCACAACGGCTAATATGGTTGGTTGTGGTGTGTGTTAGAACTCGAAGTTGCGTACAACACACGCTACTGTATTATTCAAAGGGAAGCGTACCATGGAAGCTTGGGGTGTTCCAGTTACAATATTTACTTTATCTTTTAGATTTAACTCTTGGTTAAATAGTTTAACATTTACCATGTCTCCTTGTATTTTTATATTATATGGTTAATAAACTTACTATAAAATGGCAAGAGAACCCCAAGTAGTTCATTAATGACATATATAACATTATATAAGTAATTTGTATGAATATTATATTTTTAAGAGTATTATATCATCTAATAAAATAGTATTTGTTTTAAAAACTCATTTATGTCAATTTTGACACTATTTAATATTTGGTTTTTGTGAAAGTTATAACAACTTGATTACTTTGAAAAAATACATTGAATGAACCCTATAATTTAATATTCACCTATAAAATTAGTGTATTCCATCAAAACATTCAAATTATATTTATTTTAATATTTATAATATCATTTATTTGATTGTTTTATTAATAATGAAAATACTGCATCATTATTGTGTCGAAAGTAAGAATATTTATTTTTTTTTCTGTAAAAATTATAAATAAAATATAACGACTTAGGAAATATTTTTAGATTTATAATGAATATTTATAGTCGAAGAGATCAATTATATAACCTCATATAATTATTTTTTTTACTAAAAGATATGTGTTTATATTACATTTTCCTTATATTTAAATTAATTTTTATAAAGTGAAATTTTTACTTACATGTGGCTCCATAGGGTCCCAAAATTGACCCAAGGATTCCCATGTTCAGAAATGTATCATCCAATAGGGTTAGAACATGTGTTAGGGTAATTTAATATTATTATAATATTTTTTACCCTTATTTTCCGGATTTAACCTTGAACCATAATAAATAAAATATTTAGTGAAGTTACTATTCATAATGTCTAAAAATAAAAGTTACCTATTTACAAATTTTGGAGCTCATGATTCCAAACATGAAATATATTTTTAAATATTAAAAACCCCAAATTTTCAGAAATTAATTTTAAATTAATTCCCTTAGTCAAAACCAAAAATCGGGGTTTTAAGAATTTAAAACTGTCAAAATATTGACATGTGTTTTTATAAAATATAAATATGAAATTATATAAAATGAGTAACATTAAATTAAATGATAAAAATATAATCAAATTATACTTTAAAACCACTCAAATATATAATTTAACACTATAAATTATTTCGATTTAAAAAGTTATTTTTAATTAATATTTATTATTTTTCACTATTTGTCAAAATATGAAAGTTATCAGAAAAGTGCCAAAAATTCAACCTAAGATAATTTTGATATTAAAAATTCAAAAATTATGTCTATTATACCAAATTAGACACATATAAGTAGCATTAATTAATTTAAAATTAACTTCAGTTGTCCAAACCAGAAAACGAGTTTTTGCGAAGTAAAAACTAGCAAAAGATTGATATGTGTTAATGTCCAATTTAAATGTAAAATTACTTCCATTTAACAAAAATGGATTAAATGATAAAAATATAATCTAATTATAATTCAAAACCATTAAAATTTATAATTTATCACTATAAATTATTTTGATTAAAAAAGTTTTTTTCAATTAAAATTTAGTATTTATCACTATCCATCAGAATATGAATGTTATCATAAAAACACCAAAAATATATCCAAACTAAATTTTTAAGTCCATATTCTAAATAAAAAATTTATTTTGTAAAATTTAATATGTAAAAGTGTCAAATATTTGATTTAAAAAAGGTTCTCCATTAGAAGGTGGTAATATTTCATTTTTTGAAAAAAAATTATTTTATCTAAAAAATTGAATTTGTTGTTATATTATGTATAATAAACACGTAATATGGATGTTAAAATTATATGTAGTATAGAAAATTTAAAATTTATTTAATACTATTCATAATCTCTTTTTGAATGGCTAGTTGGGTAAGTCGTGATGCGCTCGACCTCGGTGTTATGTGTGGCGCAAGCTGTTGAATTACTTTAATGAGATAACATACTATGAAATACTGGGGTGTTATATAAAACATGTGTCTATAATTTTAGAAATATGCCTCCATGATGGTCCTTGTTGGTAGCATGAAAGGATGACATGGCCTGAAATATTCCTCCAATAGTGGAACAATATGCTCTAATAGTTTCAGTGAGGAAACTATAGATTAGTTCCATGAGAACTTTGCTCAGTTTATATAGTTTATGGAAAGATACCCAGGATGGGTTGTGAAAAGTGTGTTTGACTTGACACAAGAGGTTCAATTGCATCACCCTCAGAATTTTACTAGAAAGGGTGGACCTGAGGCATTTGAGTTTTGGATTGAGTCTATCCAGACGATACATGAACACTTAGATATTCTTATTGATAAGAGAGTGAAACTAGTATCTTATATGTTGCGAGGATCAGTTAAGTACTGGTGATATATTCAAACTCAGAGTGACCAGCTAAAAAACAGGGTATGGAAGGACTTTTAAGTGATGTTCGGAGAGCACTTTTATCGAAATAAACTAAGAAAATAGAGGGAAATAGAGTTCAAGAGGCTGACCTAGGGGAGTATGTCCATGATGGACAATGTTGGTCACTTTACTAACTTTCAGTGATTTTCTCCAAAACTAGTAGGGGATGATACGACTGTGATTAATGATTTGAGGATGGGTTAAATCTTAAATGAAGTCTTAGGCTAACAACATTTGGTTAAATAAGTTTTCCAAGGTAGTAGATCAGGATATGATATCTAAGGGGAACCTGAAGGAGGCCTGCAATGAAGGAAACATGGTTTCAACTAGAAGATCAATCGGTAAGTCTTGAAAGAGTATAAAGTGTTGCTATGATAATGTAGACTAGAGAAGTAGAAAAAAGTAGACCTATTGGAATAATTATTTTTTCGAGATCTTAACTAAGCACTTTTCCATAAGTACGGTAGGCCAGGTCACTTTCATAGACATTTTCATCAACCACCAGTTGATTTACGATCGTGTGGTAGGATGTGATATCTATAATTGTTAGGGAGGAATCCATGATCAACGGGTAGTGATAGAGGAGCCATGAAAAATAATAGAGATAGAATGGGATCTTCTACCCCATATAAGTATGAAAGTTAGAGTTCTACTAGCTGTGGTGGTAGATGTAGTGGACATGGTGGTTCTGGGAAAGAGAACCCTTATCAGTAGAGTGGTGAATCTTAGGGGACTCAGACTATATCAAAAGGAAGAGTGGAAGAATAGTGGCATGCCGTTTAGCCTACACTTATAGATAACAAGTCTGGACCATCGATAGTTATATGTATTATTCATATAGATTCTATACTTTCTAGTGCCTTACTTTATATTGGTACCTCTCATTATTTTATATCTTCACAATTTTTGAATGGGTTGGGTTTGACTGTGGAGTTCTTGATTGGGGTTATGATGATCAATATAAATTTGGGGATACGGTCAAGATACATCTATTTAAAAAAGGGGTATTCTCTTGAGGTTGGAGTGTATCATTTTATATGGGATATCTACATCCTTGAAATGTTAGGTTTTGAATTGATTTTCGGCATGAAATGGTTAGTAGAATATAGAAGCAACATTGATTATCATCGAGTGAGAGTAACTTTTATGTCTCTTGAGGGAAACATTTATGTTCATCGTGGAGAGTGGGATATCAAGGAAGGCCATGCAAGGATCATTCATAAGCAATTGGGGGAGATTACCACTCAGGTTGTGAGTCTTTTTCTAGATGACGGGGGTGTAAATCATGATGTATTTCCAAATGTAGTGGAAATGTTCCAAGAAATGTTTCCCATAGACTTCTTAAGGATTCCACTTTAGAGGGATGTAGAGTTTGCGATTGATCTCATTCCTAGAGCTGAAAAAGTTTCTATTACACTTTATAGAATGGTACTAATAGAGCTTCATGAGATTTAGAATTAGTTGTAAGTGTTTTTGGATAAGGTATTTATCCATCTGAGTACATCACCATGGGGTTATATAGTTTTTTATACAAAGAAGGTTGATGGGAATCCATGATTATGTGTTGATTACCAGAAGTTGAACTTGATGAAATTGAAGATATATTATCCTACTCCTCATATTCAAAATCTCTTTGAATAGTTAATAGGATCATGTGTATTCTCCAATATTGAATTAAGATCTGGGTATCATCAGTTGAGAGTTATACCTTCTGATATACCATGGATTTATTTCAGACTAGGTATGTCCTTTATGAGTTCTTTGTGATGCTGTTCAGGCTAAGGAATGCATCAAAAATGTTTATGGCCTTGATGAGTCGAATCTTCCACCTATTCCTGGATTATTTCTTAGTAGTTTTTTATATGAAATATTGGTGTACTCCATAAATCATGAAGATCATGCCCAACATCTTGACATCAACCTCAGTATACTAATATGGAATGAGATATATGATAAGATATCTAAGTTCCAATTATGGATTGATCATGTATATTTCTTGGGTCACATAAAATTAGAAGAAGGTGTGTTAGTGGACTTAGAGAAGGTGAAAGCAGTGTTTTCTTGGGAGCAGCCTACGAATGTTTTTAATATCTATACTTTTCTGGGGTTGGAATGTTATTTTCATAGGTTCATCCAAGGATTATCTTGGTAGAAGAACATCTTTTGGGGTTGAACAAGAAGGGGATAAAACATGAATAGTATGAAGTATGTGTGAGTTCCATTTAGGATTTGAAGAAGTAGTTGAAAATGATACCAATATTGATCCTATAAAAGTCAGGTGAGGAGTATACTGTGTTTTTTGATGCTTCTAGTATTAGAAATGGAGTAGTGTTGATGTAGGGAGATTTAGTTGTGGCATATGGGTCACAGAATATGAGGCCACATGGATAGAACTACCCTATTCATGACCTTGAGTTTTCTTTAGTGGTTTATTCTTTGAAGTGTTGGTGGAATTATCTGTTGAGAGAAAAGTTAACTATGTATACTAATCATAAGAGTTTAAATTATATCATTTTACAATGATACTTGAACCTCCGATAGCAGAGAAGGGTGTAATATATGCAATTGTTTTATTTTGAGATGTCATATGCACCTAGGAAGAGAAACCATGTTGCTGATGTTTTAAGAAGGAAAAATCAGACTCAGGTAGTTCAAGAGTCTAGTTCAGAGTGGAAGATGATGTCTTTGATGTCTGATATGCATGTTGTGGTTTGGGAGGGCTAGGATTAGATGACCCTCATATCAATAGTAGTGGAATCTATGCTTTTAAGCTAGATCAGGTAAAGACAATATAAGGATATATAGTGTTTATCATTAAGGGAAAGCCTTGAAGGTGGGGGACACCTTTGAATTTCACAATAGATGAGGATGATATCATTAATTTCTGGGGACATGTTATTGTGCCTACATGTATGCATGAGAAGATGATGTGTGAATTTAATGCTTCAAAGTGGGTTGTGCATACGGGTTTGACTAAAATGTATCATTACCTCCGTCGATATTATTTTTTTCTAGGTATGAAAAAGGATATTGTAGGGTTCCTGAAATGATGCTATATTTTTCAACCAGTAAAGGATCAACATCAATGACCTGGGGTTTTACTAAAACCATTTCCTATTCGAGAATGGAAGTGGGACGAAGTTATTATGGACTTTATGGTGGGTCCTCCAAGGATGCCTTGGAAGAATGATACTATTTGGGTGGTTATGGTTCGACTGATGAAGGTAGTGCATTTCTTGCCTATACAAGAGAATTTCTCAATGGAATAGTTGGGAGACTTGTACATATGGGAGATAGTCTATTTTCATGGGGGTGAAATTGAGTATAGTTTTAGAGCATGACTAGTGTTTTACTTCACACTTTTGGTAGGGCTTATAGATGGCTCTTGGTAAATAGGTTTCAATAAGTAAGTTTTTTCACCCACAGAAAGATGGGAAATAAGAGTGTACGATACATGTACAAGAGGTTATGCTATGATAATATGTTCTTGAATTTGATGGGTCTTGAGAGAAACACTTATATCTCATAGAGTTCGCATATAAAAATAGTTATTAGGAAACTATTCATATGGAACTATTCAAGGCTCTTTATGGTAGGGAATTCAAATTACCTATATGTTATATGGAGGCAAGTGAGTCAGAGATGTTGGGATTGAGTCTCATATAGGATATGTCTAAGTAGGTTTACCAGATTTAGAAATGTATGAATATGGCTCAAAGAAGGTATAAGTTGTATGTTGATAGATGTCGAAGACCCATAGAGTCTATAGTGGGTGATCATGCATTTCTTTGGGTGTTGCCTACATTGGGTTTTCGTAGGATTTAGAGATAGTTAAAGTTGGTGCCTAGGATTGTTGTACCTTTTGAGGTTGTGGAAAGAATTAGGCCAGTGGCATACAAATTTGATCTTCTACAAAGGTATAGTTCTATTCATGATGTTTTTCATGTATCATAACTTTTTCAGTATCACCTTGACCCTTCTCATGTGTTCAGTGTGGATGATATTGAGCTTGATACCAATGTTTAATTTGAGGAGAATTCGATATGTGTGTTGGATCACAGTGAGAAAGTGTTATGGGGAATGACCATGCTGATAGTTCAAGTATTGTGGAAACATGGGTGTCTTTAAGAGGAAACATGGGAGAGATAAGCAAATATGAGAGATCAGTGGCCTGATCTTTTTACCTTGGAATCTTAGATATGCTTGGGTGTACAAATCAATGATGAACTATTATAAGGTTTGGGGATTTTAAGATCCCAAGCTTTTCTAGATATTTCATGTGTTAATTTACAGGTACTCTTTTTCCTTGTTTTGGTGATGCATTTTTTAGGTTTTACTTTTGGGAGATTTCAGGTGAAATTAGAGATTTGTTTGAGGGGTATTGGGAAGTGCACAGTTGGTGAACAATTTTCCAAAACCGTGCACCCTACCCCAAAAAATTGTGAAACCCCATACAAAGTAGGATTGAATTGTTGGCACTTGGTTTGTCAAATTGTTCACCTCCCCCCAAAGGAGAGACGCATGGTTAGGGTGAACAATTTAGAAAACCATGTGAACCTTCCTAGGAAACCATGCACGTTGAATTAATTCCCCTAAAAAATTATTTTAAAATTCTTAAACCCCATAGATTTCCCCCTCATATGACCCAACTCAACCCTAAAGATTTTATCTCATTTTAGAAGCTCCTGGATGGATTCTAAGGTCTTTATAACTCCGTTCTTGATGAATCAATTATCCATTTGATAGATCTGTACCTCTCCCAGTAAGATAACTAATCCATATTGGTTTCCTCTATCTCTCTTGTTTTCTATCATATTTTAAGAGATGTTGTAACGCCCCGACCCTAGTTACCCAAAGTCGGTGCATTATTACATAACATTGGCATGATCACAAGAAAGATCAAATCTCGAAAGACCGATTGGTTTAGTAGCCTTGGAAACACTAGATATAATCATAAAGTTTTACATTACATTTCAAAGTGAAAAACTACAACAACAACAAAGTCTTCATATCCACACTATTAACCCCTCATAATATCCCTGCAAGTCATTCATAATTTACTTCTTCACTACTTGGGAAAAATAAAACATAGAAAAGGGGTGAGCTCAAATGCCCAGTAAGGATAACAATATAGCGGAAACTTTTACAAAAAAAATAAACATTTAAGGCAATGTATAACTAAAACAAAAGCCTTTTAAATATGAACTTTCAACATGGTATGGCATAAATAAAATGAAATAATGCCATTTACTTATTCACATGGATATTCTACTAATCGAATAATCACATGCAAAAATCAATAACCACTTTCATAATGTTGGAATGCATAATGCCAGACTATCATAACCACATAGCCAAGGCCTCGTGCCAAGACTACAAATAAGATTTTGTCAAGGCCTTGTGACAAGACACTAGTTTGTCTCATGAGACCTACCGATGCATCGAGGAGCTATAGCGGGCTCCACCCGTCACTTATTAAGTCCAATGCATTCCCATATGAAAAGGTTTAAACATAACATAAACATTCGTATTAAAACTAGCATACGAAATGTCAATAATTTCACCATAAACTATGAATGGTATAAAAATAGCACATCCACAGTCAAACATATCACAAAACCTTCAATACAATATAGAAGTTTTGTATCATAATAAATCAACTTCAAATAATCTTAAAATCCATCAAAGGATGTTGACATAGATGAAATCAAAATTCTTTTTAAAGAAGTATCTCCTTTTATTTTAAAATCATTTAAGATCCATATAAAATAAAACATTTTCTTTGAAAATATTCTTATAATCTTGTATGGAAAGCTTCAACGATTTTATAACGGCGGAAAATAACCGCACCCGCCGTATAAGTTAAAAAAAACATTCTTACCTCAATTCTGTCGAAAAGGTTAAAAAGGACCTTGTTTTGAAAACGACAGAAAGATTCCTTTATAAACCTCTTATAAAAAGTCAAACAAGGGTATAAATGACTTTAACCCATATTCTTGTAAATAGTAAAAATGTTTTGAAATACATTTTTAAGAAACATGGATGTGGATGATAAAGAGATCCCAGTAGATTATTACGTATAAACAACCTCGGATAATGAAGAGATTGTGAAATAACCCTTACCTTGTACTTTTCCTTGGTTGGGGTAGGTTAACCTCCTGTATAATGGTGAAATAATTGTTATTAAATTATACAATAATCATATACATTAATATGATATCATATATGATCTTTTAATATTGATTTGATAATAATATCTTAGTATTATCATTATATCGGGTGTTAACTTACTTGTTGTCTTTTATATGTTTTGTTACGTAAGACATGTTTGTAAAGGATAGGTTGTATATTATTCATATCCATAATGATATGAAGTCCTTAAACATCATTTTTAAATCATCAAATGATAATTATACTTGAATGGATACGATGGAGAATGAATCTCATCGCGTTCGTGGAGACGGTAGTCCGTACGTACGCACGAGCGACAATATCATTCTTTTGATATTAAAATAATATATAAATGGATGGTATATCATATATACAGAATCATTAACATGTTATATTTATTATTTATATGAGTTACACATCATTATTATACCCATCCAAATAATAATATATTGAATAACAATTACACCACGACGTGGAGACGGTAAGCCGTACGTACACACGTATGGTGACATGTTATTCAAAGGGTGGATAGAATACTGAATATGGTTGTACCATATTTATAATAACATCACAGTATATGTAAGATACTGGAGTTATTATTTTAGAATGGTAAGAACAAAGAAAGAGGAAGTGGAAGAAGAAAGGAACTTAGAAAAGGGTGGTGAAATCATTACCTCTTCTTCGGGTTCTTCCTTTTGATTTGATCAAAAGGGCTCCTTAGGTTGGCTTTCTGATCAAACTAAGGCCTCTAGGTTGTAGTGAGGGATATTGGGAGAGTATTTGGGCAGAGTTTGGCCGAACCAAAAGGCTTTGAAGGTGTGAATAAATGGGAAGGAGGAGTGCCCTTTTATAAGAGGGGTGAGGGGCACCTTTGGAAAAGCTAGAAATATTAATTTATAATAAATTCATATTCGGTTTCCAATGGCTCCAAAGTTTACTATTCAAAGGCTAAGGTGGGGATAGGTCGAAAACCACTCAACCAATAGAATTTAGACAGGTTTGGGTACTTATATTAACCTTATCTTTAAGTATTAACTCTAAGTTAATTAGTTTCACTTTTACAATGTCTCTTTGTATTTTTATATAATATGGTTAATAAACTTACTATATACATCCAAGCGACCCCCAAGTGGTCCATTAATGATGAAAATATCATGATATAAGTCTCTTGGCCGAACCTTAGATTTTTAGGAATTTAATATCAATTAATAATATAATATTTGTTTTAAGAACTCTTTTATGTCAATTTTGACACTATTCAATAGGTGATTTTTTTGAAACTCATAACAGATTGATTACTTCGAAAAAAGTAAATTAAATAAATACTAATATATCATATTATCCTATAAAATTAGTTTAATTCATTAAAAGTTTCATATTATATTTTTTTGGGTATTTATAAAATCAATTATTTTAATTTTTCACTATTATAGTAATTACTGCATCATCATTGTGTCATAAATAAAATAAATTATTTAATGTCTAAAAATTATAAATAAAATATAATTATGTAGGAAATCTGTTTAGCTTTCTAATGAATATTTATAATCTAAAATCCAACTTATATAACCCTATGTAACAATTGTTTTTCTAAAAGATATATGCTTGTGTCATTTTTGTATTCATTTTAACTTAATTAAAATAAAGTGTCAT
The DNA here is from genome assembly GCA_963277665.1 of Viscum album. NCBI lineage: Eukaryota > Viridiplantae > Streptophyta > Magnoliopsida > Santalales > Viscaceae > Viscum > Viscum album. The sequence goes on along the minus strand of OY728130.1, from coordinate 798,152,302 downwards.
TATCACTTACAAGTGGATCCATGGGGTCCCAAAATTGACACAAATATGCCCATGGTCGACCATGTATCAACCAATAGGGTTAAGACACGTTTTAGGGTAATTTAGTATTATTATAATATTATTTTTTTAACCCTTATTTACCGGATTTACCCTTAACCACGGTAAATAAAATATTTACCGCAGTAATTATTCAAAATGTCTAAAAATAAAAGTTACCTATTTACACAATTTGAACATCCTGATTCCAAATATGGAATCCATTTTCCTAAATTCAAAACACATAAGTGGCAGAAATTAATTTAAAATTAATCCCCGCTGTCAAAACAAAAAGCGTGTTTTTAAGAGATAATAACTATCAAAAGATTGACACTTGTTTATGTTCGGTTTAATTGTAAAATTATGTCCAATGACCAACATTATATTAAAATGTAAAAATATATTCTAAATATACTTTAAAACCACTCAAATTCACAATTTATCACTATTAATTATTTTGATTAAAAAAGTTGTTTTTAATTAAAATTTTGTAATTTTCACTATTCATCAAAATATGAAAGTTATCCGAAATGTACCAAAATTTCACCCTAGGATAATTTTGATATTCCGAATCTAAAAATGAAGTCCATTTTGAAATATTGAATATATATGATTTCAAAAAGTAGGTATTACTATTCACAACTGCTAGTTTAATTAGTTGTGGTGTGTGTTAGAACTCGAGGTTGCGTACAACACACGCTATCACATTATTCAAAGAGAAGCGTACCGTAGAAGCTTGAGATGTTTTATTTTAAATTTTTTTGATGTCCCCATTTAGTCAAAAGTTTAAAATATTTTATTTAAAAAGGGTTCACTATTAAAAGTTGGTAAAACTACAATTATGTCTAAGAAACTCATAATATGGATTCTAAAATTATAAGGATTATATAAAGTTTAAAATTTAGTTAATACTATTCATAACCTCTTTTGAATGGCTTGTTTGGTATGTCATGGTGCTCTTGAACTCGGTGTTGTGTGTAGTGCAAGTTATTGAATTATTTTGAAGAAATAACACACTATGAAATCTTGGGGTGTTACAGATGTTTTCCTCTGTTGGTTTTGGATTTAGATCTAGGTTTTGATAGATCTTAATCCATTAAATCTTGGATCTCGGTTTTGGATCTAGATCTTGTTCTTCATTGTGAAATTGAAAATTATGCTATAATTTGGGGATTTTCATTAGCGAGTACCCATCAACAATTTTTACGTAGATATTCTAAATTTAAAATCCCATAATTTTTATTATAATTGTGTGTATGTAATTGTGAATTAGAAATTTCCATGTTTGGAAACCGCATTTGGAATTGGATTAACTAATCAATGGAATGATGTGATTATGAAATTAATGGGATATTAAGAATGTGTAAATGGTAAATTAAATGGGATTGTGCAATTTGTTAATTTTTGAGATATGTAATTGATTTATAGTGGGAATAAAGGGATGTTTGGATTAACCTTTAAGAGTTAATGGGTTATTTTATTAAATGCTGATAAATGGTTTAATGGGGAATTTTTCATATTATTCTATGTGATCAAAGTAAAGAATTATAACTGTGTTGATAAATTGATATGGTATACCATGATGTGATGTGTTGATAAGAGGGTTAATGATGATTAGCCATGTTAAATGTGATATGTGTGATATATGTTTTCTTTTGAGAAATTGGATTTAGGACAAGGGATGATGCTTCAAATACCCACAGGGTGCGAGTCATGACATTATTATCCCAAATTCATGCATCTTAATACTATTGTATGGGATAGGGAATGATGTTATAAATATCCACGGGGTGTGGGATAGGGACTGATGCACCAAATACCCATGGGGTGCAAAAAACGCCATTCTACACCCCTGATATTGGAATTCGACTATGGTTTCAAATGGTCATGATATTAATTGAATTGAAATGATAAATTAAAATCCAAGAGTTATGTGATATGTGATATCCCTTAGGGATGGTTCATACTACAACATGGGATAAATTAGGTATTGATGGTTTAGGTGTCATTATGAACCCAAGAAATTATATGGTTAATTAAAGAATAAGGAAATGCGATCACTATTTAATTTATTCATGGCACTTTATTCTTTATAAAACTACATTCACTATTATTGAATGGATATCGTTTTAGACACTGTTGGTAGGGGTCTACTGAGTTATACTCACACTCTACTCAAGCTTCCTGATTGGTACCCAAATTGACTTCATTTTTATAGGATAGGGTAAGGGCAAGTGCTCTATGTTATATGGATGATTTGGGATGGAGAACAGATGCAGGAACCAAACTTGGTGTCAGAACCTGGTTGGGAGTGTCATTGTATTTATTTTGGGTCTTTCATTTGATACTTAACATGTATATGGAATGATATATATACTACTTTAGTTTGAGTATCGTTTTCCTATTTTGGTTTATCAAGTGATACTAGTCTTTATTTAGTTATGGAATTATTATGGTTATTGTTTTACCTCATTTTGGACATTGTTTATTTATTCTATTGTTGTAATGGATTTATAAGTAAGGTATAGTCTCCCCAAGGAATATATATCATAGAATCAGTGCTAATCGGCATCCTCTAAAATACATGGATGCATACTTGAGGTCATCTAACCTACCAACTTGGGGTACCAGTGTGTGGAACTCGGGTAAGGATGTTACAAGTGGCCCCAATGTAATTAATGAAAATTCACTTGTTGGGGTTAGCATGTTGGATGTGTTCATTATATCCAACCTCAAATGTTACATCTATACTTATCACCTTAATAATTTTAGTTAACACTATTATTCTATGTCGCTATTATTATTTCTAGGACATAGGTTGTCCATCTTGTACCATTTCCTTGGTTTCAACATCTACAATGTGTTTCTCCTCATGATTAGTAGAATTGATATATGGAGTAACCTATTATTCCTATGAACTAGAAGCATCATCACGTTGAGAAAAATATTATTCTTTGGGATTGGGATAATTGGAATATGGATAATTCATTATCTATAGAAGTGTATGGACATTTAATTTAGATTACATAAATGAATTAATGAACAAATAATACTATGTGGTAATAAAATGTACATTACAAAAAACTATAACCTTATTATTAAACTCTATATTATTCTTTCTTTAAAGGTTGAAGGGATTTGGCCCCTATATCAAGTATCCAAATCCCCTCATTATGGTCTCCTATAACATACAATACCTCATATATATTGGGGTCACCATGAAATGATTGTGATGTACCTATGAAAGGGTCATCCTTAGTTGAATTGAAATCTAATCCTATAGTGTCTTTGATCAATAACTGGAAAATTGACCACCTTTTGTTTGTAGGATCTAGGGAATAAAATACTTATACAACCTATGATTCCATTATTAATAGTTATTCATTGGACCCTTCCATACTAAAATCCACTTTCATGAACCCCAATTCATTTATTTTATATACACTCTTGTTATCAACCAACTTGCAAGGAAAAATATGCACTTGGAATGTTTTATAATACAACTTCCATATTTGTTCAATGATTCAAAATTATGAAATATTATCATAAATTAGATATCTATCCTTGGTACTAGATATATAAATCGCTTAATCTATAGTAGTAACTCCATTATTTTTCATGGTACTATGTTAATCAAGTTGCTTTTTATAAAATGAATAACAATTAATTACATAACCATTATAAGATAATACATGCACACTTGGTCCTCTATCTTGCCATCAATGTCTATTTGAAATTATATTTGGATTTGTTGTTGAATCCTTAAAAATATTGTTTCTAAACCATCGTATAAACTATTTAATATGTGCATTTGATAACTAAATTTCATCTTTTGATAGATTTAAATTCCTAAGAATTAATTTTTGGGTTTCAACATACGGAACAACCTCTAAAAGATTATGTAAAATGTAAATGTGGTCCCGTTTAATGGTAATTGTGGCAACATATATTCTAGAAATTACTTCACCCAAAAGTCACCTACTGTGATGATATTTTGGTAGACCAATGCATTTTACACTGTATATTTAGTTGGTACATAATTCACTGACTTCCTCAAAAATATATTTGTTCACAATAAAACTTTATATCAAAATTCGATTTCTGAAATACCATTTCAAAATCTTCAGATACCATTCAATAGGATATATCCATTTATAATGTATAGGACCACATAGTTGGATCTCTTTTACAATGTCAACCATCATATCAAATAATTATGATGAAAATAATATCTCTAATTTACATAATATGAAAACAATTTCTTTTTTCTAGTTATAAATTTCACCAGGGATATAAATTTACTGCATATAGATTCTAAAGAGAAACAAATCTTGAGTAATATATGATGGATATTTTTTGAAAAAATGCAATGTAAAGATACATGGATTAGATCTTGCATCAATACAAGAAATTCATGAGATTTTATTCCCTTTAACTTTTAATTAGTCATTGAAATGACATTATTTATTTTTTATGAATATCCCTTTCAAAAATTTACATCATTTAAGATGTAAAAAATCTAAAATCACTCCTTCCTGGAAAGAGTGTAAGCATTTAGAGGAGTAAAATTCTATTTTTCGCACTTCACTAAAAAATGAATCTTTGCAGATCCCTATGAAAATCATGTTTAACCTAACCATAATTTTATTTTTTATGGGGATTTAGTAATGTGAAAATGACACTATCACATACTTTTATTTTCACATGCATGACACCAAGAAAATTTCTGATGTAAAAAAGTTTCTAGTATGGTAATTCAAGAAAATACACATTTTCTCAACCGAATTTTATAAGTTTTTTTTCAGATATGGTTTACCAAAAGCAGTGGATATATACTTTACTTTCTCAAATAGCTGATCACATATTAGGGTAACTATTCTATACCTTTTTTTTTAATTCCTATTGAATGATTTTGTCTAAGATATTTATTTATGTCATTAGGGTAGAAATCAACAATGTTCTAGAAACACAATCTTTGAGGAATTTGTCAACCTAACTGAGTGTTTACCTTATTCACAAATGAGCCACCCTTGAGTTCCTTGAATTCTATATCGTAACAAATTTATATTACTAGGAAACTCATTTATTTCAACATAAAATATTAATCTCAATGTGAAATATTAATTTATATATGCATCATACAACATAACACCTAAATCCCACATTAATTTTATATATTCGATCAATAGATCCAAATAAACATCAATATCATTACCTGATTGTTTTGGTTTTAATATAAGAAGAAAAAACACAATGTATTTTCACATTAGGCATAACCACAGTGTAATGTTAAAATTTAAAAAAATAAATGACCATGTATAGTGATATCTTCTTTGTAAAACAAAAGGATTCAATCCATATGTAGATAGTATAAGATGAAGATTTCACAACTCATTTCCAAATTTTATATACTCATGATCAATTTTCTTCCATTAATTAGATTTTATAGGTGATGAAGTTTCCTATATTGATTTCTTGTATCATTACGACACATCAATTTCCTTATAGTCTCCTCACATTAATATAGGCACTCGAACCATAGCATAATTGGAAAGTCCCATAAAAACTTCAAAGTACATGATTCATCTTTCTTTTATTTATACACACTAAACTTTGGGAATTTTTAAGTGATTAATATCTATTTAGGAGTAATATATATTCATTTGTATAAGAATTTATTCTTTTATAGGTCATATCCAACGAATGTAACATTTAGGTAACATTACATGTTTGTCAAGGAAACTCATTATCTTTTGGTATAACATATCATTCAATATAGAAAGTAGTTTAGTAAATACGATGCCACATAATCTGTAGAAAACTTTTACATTATATTTCTTTAGTATAGCTGATTATGTTATATATTTACTACAACAAGCAAAAAATAGAATCTTTTCAAAAATATTTAAATTGTTTTGGACAATCATGAAGTTCATATTCAATTTTCATTGTGTTTTCCTAAATATGATTTTTATCATAATTTACACCTGTAATCATATACTCGATATGGTCTCCATCATAGTTCACACCTGTAATCAAATTATATGATCCATAAAATATAGTATATCCCCAGTCACTAGCTATATTATGTTCTTCCCCATGTTTAGTCCAACATTTATAACTTTGATCTATTCTGTGATAGATCAAGTGCTCTCCCAACTCCTTGGGAGTAATTATTATTTAATAAAAAACAACATAAACATAGAAAAAGGATTTGAGAAGTTCATCATGATATTTTGAAAACTTGATGAACTTTTTCAGCCCATACTCATACTTATTTGTCATATTATTTAAATCCACCCATTTGTTATTCACATCCATCCTATTAGATTTAGTAATATAAATATTTAACAAAATAAATAAATATAAAAAAGGTATATTCTTAAAACCCTAAAAATATATTATTTAACAATTGCTTATAATTCTTAATCTATTTGAAATGTTAATGGATCTATTGAATTATTTTAGGATAAAAACATAAAAATAAATTATATAATAAACCACATAATGTAGTTTCACAAAATGTTTTATAATTCATGTCCTTGTTTTCTAACACATATCAATCAATGTATCTTTAGATGATGCTCAATTTCATGTTGGAAAAATGTGTTTGTGGGTGAAATTTGTATGGTTAATATCCTGTTAGTCACGAGAAACAAAAGTACTAAAAATGTTACATGGAAAATGTTAAAAAATATTAAGATATTTATTATTTTCAATTGAAGTTACTTGACTAAAAAATAGTTAGTCACAACATGAATTTTAAACTTTTTTTTATTTATTGGTTATATTAGAAAGATCAACAACACAGATCTCCATTTTAGTCTCATTTCCTAATTAAAAAACATGTTTGACTTTAATAGAAGTGCAAGGAAATATAAACTAAAAAAATCATGATAAAAACAAGAAAGTTCGACTAAGATTTCTTATAAACATGTTTTGAATTTCATAACTTTGGTTTTGAGGTTTTATTTGTCCAAAAAAATCAACTTCAGCTGCAATAGAGATTTATTTCTATGAGAGATTGAATGTGGAATGAGGAAGAAGTGATTTTCTAGGGTTCTTTATTGATGATGGGGAAGTGTTTTACCACTGCTTACTAAAAAAGGGTGATGAAAGCCCATTTCATTAGCTATAATAATATAAGCACTAATAAATACCACTTTATAGTGCTTTTTTAACATTTCTTTAATATACTTTTATCCACGCTTAACCTAGAACTAAAAAAATCTAAAAAATTAATAAATAATTTCTATTAATTATATTAATAAATAATTATTAAAAATGAACTATACTAACTATTTAAATTACAAAAATATTAAAATCTCCATTTAAATAAATTAATTATCTATATTAAAAACATATTGAAAATATTAAAAATAAATAATTAATTATATTAAAATAAAATTTAAAAAATAAATAAATTATGAAAATATTGATAATTAATAATTATTAAAAAAAATATTATTGAATTAATGAATATTAAAAATAAATAAATAAATTTTTATAAATTACAAAAATATGAAAACAAATTGAATTCATAACATTAGTTACATAAATTAAAAAAATACAGAAAATGAATAAAAAAGAATAAGTAAATAATATTAAATATATAAATAGAGAAATGATTAGAAATGAAAAATATTAACTATTTAAATAACAGAAATATTAAAAAAATCATTTATTTGGGGGTAAATAATTCATTCCATGTGTGTGAGCACACATTGAATGTCTGGCGTTATCTTGATGCTAGTACACGAGATGATAGAAGGGTGAGGCTGCTATTGACAGGGACTATAGAGGGGCAAGGTAGGTGGTGTAGGAACATGGGAATGAGAATGTGGGGGAAGGATGGTGGTGTGAGATCACACAAATGATGATGGGGAAATTCCATTGGTGCATGTGCATGGTGAGGATGATAGGGGATAACACTAGTAGAGAATATGTACATGAACGATGGTGGGGGGGATTAGTTGACGATCATGTAGGATGATTGCGTTGTTATTGCAGGCCACAACCAAACATACATTTTATATTTTACTAAAACTTGGAATGCAAGATAGAGCTGACCAATGTAATTTCCCAATGAGTGTGTGTGTGTATCCGATTCTCCCTATTCTAACCACTTATTAATATTTATTTTTGTTTTCTTAGTTTTGAAAGCAGCTAAAATTGTAATGTCTTATTTGGTTGGTTTTTGGTTTTTTAATGGAAGATAAAATCAAAAGAAAACAACACAGGTATGCGAGTAATATTGATAATCCTAGGGTGAATTCTAGTGGGTTGAATCATTATTTATAATTATTCTAAATTTTCTAACTTAATGAATAAACTCAATATCATTCTTTCATACACCCCCCATTATTTTACTTAGTGTGAAACCAACAATCTGCTCAAGGATCCCTCAAAAATATTTGGAATCACATATATTATCCATGCTGAAAGGGTTAACACGCTCCTCAATCGTGTGAATGGACTTACTCACCCACCTGATTGAAATCACTTACCATTATCTCATTCAAATCACACGAATCCACTAGTAAGATGTGTGATCTGAATTGAGGGAGACAATGAAGTGAAAAAATTAGAGGAGTGCAACATCATTAATTGAATTTAGTGTAGTGATCTCCTTCTAT